>CAWUFW010004780.1:682500-1282500 GCA_963921515.1 Calotriton arnoldi
GGGAGAGAGGTAGAGAGAGAGAGAGGTAGAGAGAGAGGTAGAGAGAGAGAGGTAGAGAGAGAGAGGGAGAGAGGTAGAGAGAGGTAGAGAGAGAGGTAGAGGGAGAGAGAGAGAGGTAGAGAGTTAGAGAGGTAGAAGGAGATGGTAGAGTGGTAGTGAGGTAGAGAGAGAGGTAGAGAGAGAGGTAGAGAGAGAGCGGTAGAGAGAGAGCGGTAGAGAGAGAGAGGTAGAGAGAGAGGTAGAGAGAGAGGTAGAGAGTTAGAGAGGTAGAAGGAGATGGTATAGAGGTAGTGAGGTAGAGAGGTAGACAGAGAGAGGTAGAGAGAGAGAGGTAGAGAGAGAGAGAAAGAGAGAGGTAGAGAGGTAGAGAGAGAGAGGTAGAGAGAGGGTGGAGAGAGGGAGAGGTAGAGAGAGAGAGGGGTAGAGGCAGAGATAGAGTGGCAGTGAGGTAGAGAGGGAGAGGTAGAGAGAGAGAGAGAGAGGGAGAGGTAGAGAGAGGTTAATTCGCAGAGAGTTTGGCAGGAGAATGAGCAATAAACAAGCATTTATTGTAGTTTTTTTTTTTTGCAGCAAGTGACATACTTTTAGGCAGTCAGAGGCTGGAACTGTTTCCAACAAACCACTGTTAAGTCCCATGTCAGATGTGTGCTTTCATCTCATCCTGAAATGCCCACGTTCGTTCACAGTGCGTATCCGGTTATGCTTTATTCATTTTGGGCATTTGATACTGCACACACCTAATTTGAAGGAGAAGCCGGGCACTTTACATTGAACACAAGAAGGGCTGGGCGAGAAGGGAGGGGGAATGCCAGCAGCAGAGGCAGGCGAGAGAGAGAGAAAGTTAGACAAGAAGGGCTGGGCGAGAAGGGAGGGGGAATGCCAGCAGCAGAGGCAGGCGAGAGAGAGAGAAAGTTAGACAAGAAGGGCTGGGCGAGAAGGGAGGGGGGAATGCCAGCAGCAGAGGAGCTTCATCAAAGCCGAAAAGAGAGGGGGAGAAGGGAGGAGAGATTGCGAAGCAGGCTGGCAAATGGTGTGCGATGTGCGCGCACCATGACGAGAGAGGAAAGCCATATGGCACCTCCGCTCGTCCTTGTGCGCGTAACTGCACACTCGATGCCAGCCAAAAAGAGTGGTTGCATTTCTGCAACCACACTACAAAATGTCTCGCTCAGAGCCAGCGCTGAAGCGCTGGCTTTCAGAGCGAGACCTAAAAACAAATTCTTCTAGGACCTCTCTATTTGGGGCCTGAACAGAAGAGCAAGCACAGAGTGTAGTATTTAGTCTGGGGGTTGTGACAAAGGTATCATACTTTTTAGCATGCACTGCTAATTACCTCCCATATTACATCACTCATGATGTTCTATGACATCATTGATAACATCACTGCAACATCTGAAAGGACATCATTGATGAGAACACTGAGCAGGGCAGGGCACTACTTATAGTTACTTGAGATAACTATAACTGGTGAATTTCAGTAGTTTTGTTTGTTTAAAATAGTAAGTTTTAACTGACATTTTCACCTAACTATAACATTCATATAACCTTTGTTTTTTTCAGTGTCACTGTGTAGTTATAGTCATATATATATATATATATATATAGATAGATAGATATATATATATATATATATATATATACAAACACACATGTGTGTGATTTCTTGATAAAAATGGGTCAAGAGGGAGAGATAAATGAGGAATACTGAAAAGGAGGTGGTCAGGTGAAATTTTAGCAAAATGAGTGGGGTCTCTGCATAAGCAAATTTAATGTATATAGGACAACAAGGGAGATTAGAGGTGCGAAAAACAATGTCTAACCCACCTCCTCTTTTATTGTGACGGTCACGCCAAACAATATTGTAGCCTCCAGGAATGTTAAGAGCTAGGGCTGGTTCCAAAGAGTCACATACCCAGATTGCCATTATGAATAGGATATCTGGTTTACATGTATCATGAAGTGAAAGATTGCTAATCGATTTTTGGGTAAGTAAGTAAGTAGAACATTTAAAAAGCATGCGAATGCCGTGGCGTCTTGGCGCTAAGGAGTGTGACCAGTGCTGTTTGGCGGACCCATGGGGCTTATTTGGGGGGAAATAGCCATGTCTTTATCATTTTCCTAAACTGGAGCTTATTTGGTTGCAGCCTGATGGTGGTCGGCAGCCTGTTCCATAGTCTGGCGGCTAGATGGGATAGGCTCCTGCCTCCCCATCTTGCTTTTCGAATTTTAGAAACCTGGACCAGTCCCGTGTTGGCTGATCTAAGATTCAGCCAACACAGTAGCGATCTGACATTAAGCAGAAAACACTTAGCTAGGATATTTGGTTTATTTTGTGAATTGCTAATTCCAGAGTCTTTGAACCTAGTTTTATATGAAAGAAAGATAAATTTAAGCTAAATTGACAACTTGGGCAGCAGAAATCATTGTTGAGGTCCATGCTGAGATTAGCTAAAGATTGTGTCTTACCTACCCGTTGGAGCCCATCATGAAACAGAGAGAGTCCCTGGCAACAGGCAAGAACCAGGCACGGACAGGTGCAAACAGACTTGCCTTTGGCATGCCACAGCACAGCTATTGCATGTGGACAAGCTATCGGATTGTTTAAGAAGACTGCGATGGAAGGACGCGGCAAGCTAAGCAAGACAGAGGAACACTAGAGCGCGAGCTAAGCAAAAAAAAAGGTGGGCAGAGGATAAGAAGGAACTGAGGCTAAGCAACTTCTCTTGTGCTGGAAAGCTCCTCTTCTGATACAGGTACTTAGAAATAAAATTTAATTAAAAACTAAGTAAAATAAAACTATAAAATGATTTTAAAAACTGCATTCATAACATAGCTGTATCACAATAGCTGCAATCACAATGCCTCCAGGAGACAGGCAGCTCCAAAATATAATCAACAGAATAAAGAGGCATCACAATGATCTGAGGAACGTGAGGCAGCCACCTCAGAGAGGGGCTCTGTGAGGTCAGGCAGCCTAGGTTAGTACAGAGAAAACCCGGTTGGTTGGTCAGCTTAAGATCAGGCTCGCACTCGAGTTCTGACAAAAGCATCACAAAGTGTCTGCTGCAGAAAAAAATAACACAAACAGATGATTTCCTTGGTCGAACGAATGTGAGATAAACAAGCATTGGCATAGCCAATAGGTCTCGCTTTTGGGACCTTATGTGTTTATCCTGAAGTTTTGGCTTCATGTTTGTGCATTCCACTTTTTGGGCAGATGAGCTCCAGGGGGGTTGGGTCAGGATGAAAAGTTGATGTTTTCAAAGAAACATTATGATTCCCCGGTGCGAAAGTCAATTAAGACATTGACACACTGCTTCTGCAAGGTGTGATACTCTTAATCTATAAGAGACTCGTGGTGCGTAAAGACGAGAGCCATGCAAAATTGGACCAAGCAAAGATAAACAGTGGAGCGTCCTCAGTAAGCCACGGTTCTTTCAAAACAACGTTCCCCTCACAAAAATAAAAAGTTTGCATTCGACCAACCAAGCGGGTCTAAAACAACTTTCAATACTCGGTTTAATTGTGAGGTGTAAGTAAATGCAGGGGAAAACAATAGGAACAACTTGAGAGTAAAACCATCACAGTGAACGAGTTTAAACTGAACACAGTCCTGGAGACCAGCACAGAGGTTTCTGGCAGAGCTGCCTGGTGTGCGTGTATTATGCTGCCGTTCCTCCCGCTGCTGCCACCATCACAATGAGACGAGGCAGGAGGCCGCCTCCCACAGGCAGGCGGAGGGATACCACCGGCACTACTGTGAACACCAGAGACAGGAGGGCAGGTCTTGCGGAAACACCATCGCCGACCTACAATCATAGAGGCAGCATCAAACGCGGCGGCCATCTTGTAGCGCAAAGGTGAACCGTTAATTACTGGGCAACCGGTCCGTCCAAAACAACGAAACGAGTCTAAATCGCGCAAAATTTGAATAGAAATGTTTGTTTGTCTTGTAGAGTTATTTACCATGTACATAAATAAACTGTTATAAGTAGACGTTGTATTACTAATACAATGTCTATGCTACACATGGTTTCTTTGTACATAGCGACAAAATGCGTAGAAACGTTTCCGAGTCAACATGTTTAACTTTTTCACAAATGGCCAGCTGCAGAGTGACTTTTATTGTCTTCGTCTTTTATTGCTGATTCCTATTGGATTGATGGTCTGTTGCACGCGGTGGGCGGGACGTCCATCATTCCGAAGAGCACGCAATTTAAAAGGCAAGCAGATTTTTCAACATGAGCGCATCCTCGCTGGGAGCGTGCGGCGTGGCATCAAATTGAAAGGCAACTGACACGGTCTGCATCCCAGACACACACAGCGTTTCCCTTGCGGGAGAGAGCAGGGGCACCATCTGTTTGCAAGATAATTACAAACAGATGTCGCCAAAGCTCGCTCCCGCAAGGGAAACGCCAAATGTGCACGCGTTGCAATACAAAGCAATGCAAAACGTGCACGTTTTTGGCCAAAATGCTGATTGATTCCAAAAGGTCCCCTCCTATTCAGCGCATGCGCGCTGCGTAGGCGAGACCTAAAAAATTAAATGTGACAATGTGTGTTGATTGCTTGAACTTTTGAGATGTAAAATAATCCCTCATGCATAGCAATGGAAGAATAATGCACCAAACAAGCAATAGCATGTAGTATGAGAATAATTCTTCTTTTAAACCCACTCCGTGCACATTTTTATGGTCTGGCTTGACCGCACAGCTGTCACCAGACAATTATGTGAGGATAACTAGAGAGGGGCTTTGGCTACACCCACGTTGGGAGACAGGAGTACATGCTTTGATTGGGTGGAAGTTGTATGCTTCCACACAAAAAAGTGCCTGCCCTCCACATAGCCGTGATCATTTTGGTAATCCAGCTGCCTGAGCCTAAACTTTCAGGGGCACGCATATGGCATTGGAATGCTATTAAAGTATCTTAGATAACTACATACTTTATGTTGTTTTTCTCTGGCAACAGCATAGATGGTAGGAAGGCCGTCATTAACCTACATTGTTTTTTAGGTCTAGCTTGGTAGTGCAACAATCACCTGAGCTTTTAACCTACACCAATATTATTGTACAGTTCTTTGTTTCTGCACAAATACACATATATTCCTATGCTATTTACTTTTAATGCTTCACATTACCATACAACATTCCTTTAAAGTCAGACCATAACACATTCCTTTAAAGTCAGACACTTTACTTTTTCTAATGGTGGCAGTCTCGTTCTACTGCTCACCAAAAGTGGGTACGGCCTAGTGGTCATCTATCGCACCTTGATGTAGATGAGATCTGGACCAATCATGACACTAAAATGTGAAGCACTTATGTTTCAATACCTAATGTCTAAAAATAGTACCTGTAATGGCATTCTAATTTACCAGCCCCGTGGTCCACAGCCAACTTTTTGCAATCCTTAAGTGCTCTTCTACAAACCTGCTCACATCTGTCAAATCTTGTGACTCTAGGTAATTTAAATTTTCATTTGGAAACACTCACAGATAGGGACACCGAACCTTTAACTGATTACATGTCAAGCTTTGAACTTGCACAAATGGTTTGTATAGCCACCCACTCAGCTAGTTACATCCTTGACGGCATTTTCACTAATAGCCCCACACTTTCATTCACCTCTGTCCTACCTCTGACATGGTCAAACCACAAGGTAGTTCTTTTCACTATGGAAGTGCCGGATGAGACTACACTAAAAAAACAAAACTCCACACACAACTAAAACGCGACCCTGGCACAAAATCAAGTGTAACAAACTGACACGTAGGCCTATAAAACCCACCCCCCCAATCTGGGGGATGACATAGACGTGGCCGCTGCTAATTATTCCTCCTGGATTGACAAAGCTGTTGAGCAGCTAGCTCTGATGAAAACGTACAAAAAGTTCTGAGATAAACCATCCTCCCCTTGGTACTCTGCTAAACTAAAATTACACAAAAGCAAAAATGCAGAAGACAAGAACAAATATGGAGGAAAACCTACAGCTCACAAGAGAGAGACCAATACAAACAATGCATCACATAATACAAGGCCTTGATAATATCTGAAAAATGTAATTATTGTTACGACAAAATCAATAATGATAAAAACTCGACCACAGAGCTTTTTAATACAGTTAACTCCTTTATCAACATCACTAATAAAAATACCTGCGGTCATAATCAAGCCTTCTGTGATAAGCTGGCTGACTACTTCTTACTGAATTTTCCTCTCTGTCAACGGAGCAGGTAACCAAGCTAACTGAAGTCACTAAATCTGAGGCGCTCAATTACCCCTGCCTGCCTAACACTCCACACTTGCTCCCTAATACAATTGCTACACATCATACTTCCCTACAACCTGGAAAAAGGCCTCAATCATACCTTGAATAAGGAAACCCTCAGTAAACCCTATGGAAGTTAGTAGTTATCGCCCAATCTCACTACTTCAGTTTCCTGCCAAAATAGCTGAGGAAGCCATGAATGGAGAATTGTCTTCATTCCTTGCGAAAAAACATTTGCTTGATTCATCTCAGCGACGTTTCAGAGGCGGTCACAGCATGGAATCGGCTCTCAGTACAGCTACTGTGGAAATTTTCAGAGAAAACTGACAATGGTGGTAAAGCTGCCCTCATTCGTTTAGATTTGCCGGCAGCTTCTGACACCGTCAATCATAAAGTACTCCTGGCCCGCTGGAGAGTATTGGAATCAGTGACTCCGCCGTGACTACCCTAGGGTCCTTCCTAGAAGGATGAGAACAAGAAGTTACTCTTGGTAATTTTGTCTCCAAGCCATTTTCTCTTCCATGTGAGATCCCTCAGGGCTCAGCATTAAGCCCCACTTTGTTTAATGTTTATGTTACCCCTCTGGCTAATCTGATACGCTCCTTTGGGTTCCCTATAATGTCATATGCTGGTGATACCCAGATAGTGGTCTCTATTTCCACTGACCTGCTTGAGGTAGCCACTCATTTCTGCAACCGTATGCAAGAGGTGGGAAAATGGATAAACAATAACTGTCTTAAGCTTAACTCAGGTCTCAGATCCTTTTATTAGGCCATGACACTTCATTTTGGTCCCCCATGTGGTGGCCGCAGGATCTAGGAAACCTGCCTTGTCTGGTCAGGAAAGCTAAAAATCTCAGAGCCTATTTCGACGACAAGCTGACCTTCATTGATCACATCAGTCATGTCCCCTCAGCATGCTTCTATTTATTGGAAACTCTGAGGAAAATCTTCCCCTTCATCCCTTTTTAACTCAAAAATGGAAATTGTTGCCTTTTTACTATCTAGACTTGATTACGGTAATGCTCTATATATGGGCTTACAACAGCAACTGCTGTACAAATTGCAGATTTTACAAAATGCCACTGACCGGCTGCTATTAAGTATTCCTAAATTTCAGTCAGCCTCGCAGGCGATTCCGGACTTACATTGGCTGCCGGTTTAGAAGCATGTTACTTTTAAGGCTCACTGTTTGGCCGATAAAGCACTGCATGACGCTGGACAAGAGAATTTAATGTAAAGGTTCTGTTGGTATGGTCCCAACAGAACACTGCGCTCTGCCTTCTCCAAAAACATAAGGGTCCTGAGGCTCAAAAAAGTGGGGTGGGGAGTTAAAGTTTTCTACTGTCTACTGGAAAAGCATTAAACAAGCTGCCCATGCATTTCAAGACACAATCTAACCTGTTACGGTCTAGAAAAGGGCTTAAAACCTGGCTTTTTGCTAATTAACCAGTTTGTGTTTTCTTGCTTTTGACAGTTGCTAGCGCCAAGGTGCCTCTGGGCATTCCTGCGCTCTATAAAAAAAACGAAACTTTAAATTATAAAAATAAACAAACTTATTGGTCGTACCAATGCTTGTTTAGAAGAGTAGCTTGGCTTTAAGAGACTGCGACACTGGCACGCCAGACAAAAAACGCATGTCATTCCGATCTTTTGAGATAGCTGATCCTCAACAGCTGTTTTTACTGGGTTCTTCCGAGAACAATATCACACGAACTTTTTTTTAAATTCTTCCTTAGAGGGCCACTTTCATCTACTGTGTGTGCTTGATAACTGTTTTCTGTTGACTACAGCAGTGGTTCTTAACCTTTGGTGCGGGGATGTCTGGGGGTCCAGGTGCTTAGAAAACAAAATAATATTAATAAAGTGTATATAAATAAAGAAGGACAATGTAAAACTGAACATATTAAAACGTTCTGTAAATGTTGAGGGATTTGAAATTGGAGGCTAAAAATTGATTACGTGGGGGTCCATGGAAGTGGAAAGGTTAATAAACACTGGACTTACAGATTGCAAATATTGCAATATGCAGTTAACTTTTAACCGGCCTGTACATGCAATGGTTGATTGGATTCTATCAATGCTCCTCTATACGGGAAAGGCAATTCTTAGCAGCTGGAAAACTCTACCTCGGTGTCATTAATCATGGCGGGGCCTGTGATTTAAGGTTTGACGGCTGAGGCAAGAAGAGTTACAGTGTATGAAAGAACCTATCACTTTCAGTGGGTTTGGTCCTTAAATTAATTGAAATACTGGGTGGCTCCCTTTTCACGGATTGTCATACTGCGCAGTAAATATGTATTCATCATCATCAGAGGTGGGGCAGTTCGTTCGATTTCACTGAATGTATACGAGGAATTATCATATGGGACTAAACCTTCTCTTAGGTTAGGGTACATAGCCATTAGCCACAGCGCATCACCGAGACACACTACACAAATACCAAAGATACACATCAGGTCACATGAATTTATTGCAACTTTTAAAGTATTAGGAAATATTTTTATTTAGAACGTCTAGGACAGTTAGTTATCAATATACGATGTATAGTTTACATCGCAAATCTCCCACAGAACAAAGTGCATCGTAACACTTCATCCATGCAAACTAGAGGAGGTCTTCATTGTGAATGATGTTGGACAGGAAGGTAGATGTCCAACGGCTTCAGCCTATAAAGCAGCTGGGAGGCCGAGTAGTGAACTAAAAACAGTATATTTTCATGTGTGATTAAGCTTACTTTAAGGGTTTTACAATATGGACTTGAAAAAGCCTGACTGCCCTTTTCGCACTTCCCACAACGCACCCTATTTACAGGATTGTAGGCGCACAGCTACTGAAAATAGGATGTTAACACGTTCCTCTTGACTGGCAGGTACACGATTTTAAGCAGTAAACTGCACAGTGATCGCATCCAGACTACACAGGGCGCTGGGGGATAAAACATCCCGCTATGAAACAGATCAGTGTTTGGAAATTAATTCCCCTGGAAAAAATAAACCGCCTGCATTTACGACCGCAGTCCGGCACCAGCACCAGCGATAAAACCTTTGAGTACAGCAAGATTGGAGGGGCCTAGTAACATCTGAAAACACCCTCCATATATAGACTGCCACACTCGTCGCAAGTCACAAACATACATATTACTAGGGTCGTTAAGCATATACTAGAACCCTGGCGATCGCTTACAATAACTAAACGTTATACGTTTATAAATGGAATGGTCATCCTCTTTATATGATAATCAATCAACATTTCTTTGACAGACGGGAACAACGTTTCTTAAATTTAGCGTACACAAGCATTGTCTAAGCATCAACCAGATGTAAGTGCGCAACATTAGAATAATACGCTATATTTAAATAGTACGACCAGGCCCCTCTGGTTGCATGAACATCATGCTAAGGGCACAGTTTAAAATAGATTTTATTCCAAACATCGCCCAGAAAGAATTTTACGGATGAATACGAGTTTTGTTTAACAAAATACAAGCTACAGTAGTTTTGAATAGGTTTTTGCACATTTTTCCACTTTTTTCCACAAGTTATGCTTCTCTGCTGCACTTCTTTATGAATTGATTACTGGAGAATTGTTGTCATTGCAAATATATGTCAATTAGTCACTGTATCTACAGATTATCGGTTTATAACGTTTCAGTGGCATAACGCAAAATGATGGACCACCCCCCCCTCCCCGCCCCCCCCTGCAGAATATTACAAGAGGGGTCCGTGAGTCTCCAATATCTCAGTTATTCCTAGGCCTTGAACTGAATGCCCCCCCCCTTTGAGGGGTTGGGGGGGGGGAAATGGGGGGGGGTGAAGGGTTGTCCCCCCCACTGCAGGGGACTGCGTTACACCCGACTGCTTTATGGTGTCAGTGCTGAGGGAAAGTATCACAGCTGAAGCACGTCGTGTCCGGATTCAAAACGAAGTGCGTCATAATCAGATTTAGGTAAATTTGGGAATAGAAGATGTTCATTGTAAACCGCAACCTCTGCACTGCTGCAATTTTGAGTAAAACCCCGACTCCCCACTTTAACGGGGCTGGGGACGTGTTTGAAGGGCTGGGAGCTCATGACCCCATAGTAAATGGATGGGAATTTTCCCTTCAGAAGGAACACGGAGGTGCGAGTCAAAAACGGGCTAGTCCGGGCTCCAATGGCATGGCACCATTCCCCAAAGGATAGGTCAAGGAATATGCTCAAGTACAAGTAAACTCTATAATACTTCTCTGAACTCTCGTAAGGAGTGGTGAGTCCGTTGTAGGCACAAAGTGAGGCCTGCTGTGATATTGCACCCTCGCTTTGGTTGTAAGTGCTGACTGGTATCAGGCATACATACTGTCTCTGAGCACTGTAAAAGATTCTACTGGTGAACGTTTTCGGAAATGGGAAAACAGAGTACCAGAGGTGTGCAAGACTCAGGGAGCCCAAGGTGCATCATCTTCAAATGCATGTGTTTCCAAAACTAACTCAGTAAACCAAAGCAGCAGAGATTCAGACATAACCAGACAAAATTCTCAATGCCATTGTAATTACACAAGAGGCCCTTCAACTCCAGGACATTCTTTGTGAGAACCAAAACAATCTCACTGAGCAGTGGGACAGACCAAGTCCTCTATAAATGAGCTCCAGACGCATAACGGGTCATAAAAGAAACAGAGAACAGAGAATATGGTATTTGGATTACAGAGTGAAGGACTCGGAAAGCTGGTCTAAAAGGAATACTATCAGAGTTGTGGGGCTACCTGAAAAAAGTGAAGGATGCAACATGACTAATATCTGGAACAATGGATCACTCAAAAGATGGGTTAAGGTGGCCTCTCAAACCTCTATGGTGTAGAACTTGCACAGAGTGCCCAGAAGATATCCTCTTCCTGGAGCACCGCTGAAGACGGTGGTGGACAGAATACTAAACTATAGGGACCAAGACTAAAGGCTGAAGAAGGTTTGTGAAGCCAGGCATTCAATGTCGATAACAGCAAGTTCCTTGTGTTTCTGGATTACACAACTACAGTCTCAGAACTAAAGGTCATCTCTGCGTGTGGTAAAGCACCTTCTGAGAGAACTAGGTCTACATTATGCGCTTCTTTTTCCTGAGAAACTGAAAATACTAAAAGAATGAAAGACACATTTCTACAGTCAGCAAAAAGAATCGTGGGACTGGATAGAAGTGATTGCCTGGAAAATCATATACATCAACCCTCCACAGATTGAATCAAGATACGACAGCGTAACTATGGAGGAATTTGAGGATGATGGCTCAACTCTGTGGGTCCTTTCCATGTGGGAGATATAAGGTCTGAAAGTTCGGACGTAAACCTCCCATTCCATTTTATCCTATGCCCTTGTTTTCTTCCACAACATAACTACTGAATTGTGCTTCATATGCTTCTTGGATGCTATACCACAATGACAGTATTGCTTCAAATTAGCAACAGTATTGTGTTAGGGAGCCATTGTCGCACAGTTTGCGCATACCACAGATCTAGGTAGATTAATGTTTTGTGTGACTAACACCCTAATATCTCAGAATGACTGCTGCATTTCCTCTATTGTACTGATATTACATTTTTAAAGAAATATTGCAAAAAAAGATACAACATACCCAAACTTCTAAATATGTGGCGATATGCATGCACATTTATATACATGGCACTTAGTAAAGTTATAGTATCAGGCATAAGTCCCTCTATGTACTTACCCATATGTAAGTAGAAGCAGCAATATTTACAAAGCGTGATATACACAATTTTTTGGGGGGGTTGGGGAGTAGGTTGTCCTCTCCCTATATTTATGTATCTAATTGCAAGTAAATATTAGTCAAACAAGCCCTAAACTAGGCCCAACTCCATTGAGTATTTCTACGTGTCCATGTCTTCATCTTTTACGGTCTCCACATGCAGCAAAATGTGCACAAATGAAATGCTCTGTGTTGACATGCTTTTCTCGATAAACTCTGGAAGAAGCTTTCCTTTCAAATGTAACTGTTCAAGGTCTTTCCTGTCTGTATTTCAGTAGGTCTATTTGTGAGTCTGCCATTATTTTGTGAATAACCAGATTTGTACTGTCACAGTAAATAAAAAGGGAACTTTATTTTTTAGGAGATTATGTTTAGAATGTTGTTATGCAATGATGTATTATATTCTGTAACTACCATTCGTTGAACCATGTAACATTTTGATAACCTTATGCTGACTGTCACAGTGCACTTTCACAGTGTATTATCTTATAAAAAAGGACGAATTTTGGAGGTGAGCCGTGAGTTGCTTTCAAACTCATAGAGAGCAGACCCTTGCCTATCAGTCTCATGCTTAGGACTTAGAATAATTTTAATGTTCTTTCTGAGGCTTGACTTTATACTAGATCTCCTGCTGCATTCAATAAATCTTATCCTAATTTCTCAAAGCATTTCTGACTAAATTTGAGACTAACCGTATTTTGTCTTCTGTAATGCACTCTATTTTTCCTTAATACACCTTCATGGACTGTAACTTACATTTTGTCTCAATTAGGTTTATTTAATTTATTATGCTGCCTGTTTTATTGATAATTTTGACTTTGTTAGATGAACATTATCTCATACATTCTTGAGGCTAATACTGCCCGCGATCCTGCGAAGGCGCTTTACCTCATAACTTATCAGATAATCAGAGATAGCGTTGACACATATTAAAATGGCTTCCCAGGGGAATGAGTGCTGCATCTTCTACGAGGATGTGCAATGTGATCACACTTTCTGCACTCGTTACTGTAATTACATTTTTTCCCATTCATACATAACAAAATTTCTCAATGACGTCACACTGTCAAAAATTATATTAGCACTTCTGGTTTCATTCTGGTTCATACAAGAAATAATTCATGATTTACAATAATTGATGGTCCTTGGACAACTAAAAGAATAAACTCATTCTGTTTTTCTTGCGACACACGGTGCCCTTATATGATGGTTAAAGATACTATTGACTGCTCCTCAATGTCTGTCATCCAGCAGAAGATTTCATATGGCATTTTCAATGTGCATAATCTCCACTTTCTGTAGATTAAGGTAATACCAAATAAGAATGAATCATGACAGCTTTTGGTATATGAAGGAACGTGGAGATCTTCCTCCTGATGTCTCACAGCACAAGAACGCACTATCTACTTGTGGACTGCCAATGCAGATGTTTTCATTTCCCACGAGTAGGATTTGGATCAGAATGTCCTCAAATCTATTTTTTCCATACAGTCTCATCCCCAGTTGTACCCGTTTACGCTCCCCTCACAGTTACAAAAAATTTACCCTGAGGATCAACAGTGGCCTGAGTCTGCTGGGGGACAGCGAGAGGAGGAGAGGAGTCTCTCTGAGCCTTTCCTCGGACACCACTGGCCGAGAGAGTCCAGAAAAACAGTAATGCTCCATCTTCCAAGATGTCCCAGCTTGCCTCTATGTTTTCCCCATAGAAAATCTGATTGTATAAGTGGGAACTAAATCTGTTCTTGCCATACCTCGTATGCAGATCTTTTCAGTCAATGGCCTCCTGTGATCCCAGATGCGTTTCTGAGAAAACAGTCTTGGTTGTTCCTTTGCACCCAACAGCAAGCTTCAGGGCCCCTGTTATTGTTTGGTACCAAGGATATACCTAATCTCTACCCCAAAAGTGGTGTGTGAATTCAACCGCACCAAAGGAGTCTACCTTCTCACCTTCTGCCTGCACTTCCATACCTTCTCTGTCGAGAAGGTGTTGCACAAGATTGCCAGGCAATTTATTTGGGCTGAGTACAGAAATTCTGCCCTTCTGGACAAGTCTTTGTCACTTACAGTGGTCCAGATTCTGAAATAAACAACTGTTGAGGACTCACTGCAAGATGGATTGTTTCCACTATGATTCTTATTTCCAAGATGTTCTTCCTCTGAGCAAGGAATCAGCATTTTCTTACACCCACAAAGTTACCAGGACTGCTTTTGTATCAGTGGAATTCGCTAGATATAGACCTAACCAAGCTCTCTGTAGGGCAGCACAATGCACACCTGTCCATACCTCCCCCTTGATGCACACATGCCTAACATATTTATTGGCCTGAGGTCATTGACAGCATGTTGCTGATTCTGGCCCTTTCTTTCCTTTTGCGGGGGAATCTACTCATGCACTGGGACTAGGCGAGATCCAGTGAGTAGAATGGGGACACTCACACTTATGATAACTCAGTAATTCCTAGTCTCTTATCTGATTGCAAACATGATAATTCTGTCAAGACCTCTGCCATCAGGTAACATTTTTCTACAATTGGCTAACTAATTAAGGAAATCATAAGGGTATGGCCCACTCGCTAAAAACACGGGGGCATGCTTCATGCATGAGCAGCAATATCCTGCACATAGCTTTTACAAGGAGTTTTAGGTTGCACTTTTAAGTGGCAGTGTACCCACTGTTTGGGAGTAGGAGTTAGGGAAAACGTGTCTTTTATCACATTGTACCTACCTTGATCTGGCTAATATGGTACTCCCTTACATAACTTGATATTCTGATTTGCATCAAGTCAGCTCAGATGCAAAGATTTTCAAAGCCCAAGGCAAAATCATTTTTTGCCATTTAGACTCTCTACTAACAATAAGGCTGTTACATAGGCCTTTTGTGCAACATGACAGCCTCGTATGGCCACTTGGAAGTATGCTGTCAGAATACTGGTCAGAATATTGCTCTTCCCCTCGTGCAGCTCCACCGTAAGGTGCCTGCCCCCAGCGCTGCTAGGCTGGTGTTCGAGGCTCCTGTGCCTCTTCCTGCTCGTCTCTACTCCTGTGCTTCCCCGCTTCGATTCTCCTGATTCTACTTTCCTTATTCTTGCCTTCTGAATCTTCGTTTTTTCTTTCCTTTATATTGCCTCTTTGCCTTTTCCTTGTTCCTGGTTTTCTCGCCTTTTTCCCCCTCTTCTCTTTCCCGCTCCTTTCCCGTTTTTTGCCACTGCTGCCCCAGCGGCCCCTCCCGCATGTTCCTGCTTCCGCCTCCAAGCTGGCCCGCCCTCCCCCGACACCTACTTAATGGAGCCAATCTGCGCCCGACCACAACCAGCACCCGGGGCCCTGGTCACCCGACTCGCCAGCACTACAGCTCCTTGGCCTTCTACGCACTCAATACCAGCCAGGACGACAACTGCAAGCGGTCTTCACCCATCGACACCCACAGACCTTTTACCTGCCGCCACTCCTTCCCCTTTACTGAGACCTGGGTCACCGCAACCCAGCCGTCACAACTGCACCGCACCCCAAATCCTGCAATGCATCCTCCTCAACGTCCGCTCCCTCCACAAACACGCCACGGAATTCTGTGACCTCCTCGACAGCACCTCCCCAGACGTCGCCTTCCTCACTGAAACCTGGACGAACGCCGCCTCGGGACGGACATCGCGATCCCCTGAAGCTACAAGATCACCCGCAAGGACCGCCCCAACCGCCCCGGAGGCATCGACATCGCTTACAAATCCAACCTCCAACTAAGCACCCACACCGACGGGCCAACAGACCTGATGAAACACCTCGACTTCAAGAGACAAAGCAACCCGACCACCACCCTCCGAGGCACCCTCATCTGCCGACCCCCCAGACCTCGCGCACCCTACTCCGACTCCATCACCGACATCATCTCCCAGCAAGCCATCACCTCCACCGACTACACCTTGCTGGGAGACCTCAACTTCCACCTTGACAACCTTCAAGACCCCAACTCCTCCTCCCTCATGGACAACCTCCTCAACATCGGACTCAAACATAATGTCCCAGAACCCACGCACTCAGCAGGAGACACCCTCGACCCCATCTTCACAGCAGGAAACTTCACCTTCAGCCATACCTCCGAACTCCAATAAACGGACCATCGCTGCGTCCACTTCTCCTTCAAAACCAACATCACCAACAAGATCTCCGACGACCAGCTCAACGCCTCCCTCAGCAGCTCCGCTCCTACCGCCACAGATGACGACCCGACCACCTCTGCCCGAACCCTGCACAATTGGATTACCGACTGCGCCAACACCATCGCCCGCTCAAGAAAACTACCAACACACACGCCAAGAGAGCCAACTGGTTCTTCACCAAAGTCCGAGAATCGAGACGAACCTGCAGACGCCTCAAAAAGATATGGAGGAACTCTAAAACCACAGCAGACCTTGACAACTTCAAAGCAGTCACTGCCACCCACCACAAACTCATCAGATACACAAGTGTGGAAATCGCAGATAATCTGTTAGCATGAGCTGAAGCCATTTTTGGTTGTGGCGTCCATTTTGTTAGCCATGTGTTAGCCATGTGCTTGTCCCGCCTTCACTGTTGCTTGCCTTTCTATTATGCTTGAGTCATCAATTGTAGTTAACTCCTTCAGTACTGAGCCAGAGCAATGTATGCTCAGAAAGGCCTGTAGCTGCTAGAATGCACCTGTTTTAGAATGTAACTGTCAGGCTATTCCAACTGATGTAAGCAGTTCTGTTTCTCCTCCCACTCTGCTGACAAAGTGGTTTCTATCTGTCCATGTTAGTCAATAGCTATTCCTGTGTATGCCTGTACCTCCCCTTTGAGTCTCCATGCTTACTCAGCTGTAAACAGGGTATATAAGACCCTTGGTTTCTGTATTCTATGGACTACCTCCTACAGTGCCTGAGGGTGCTGTATTGATGTAGTCCCACTCATGAGAGATTAATAAACTTGTTATTTGATATTCCAGCTTCCGTGCCAATCTCTATTTTGTTGGTTAAGGACCAGTGGACAGATTAAGGGTGAACCCCTGCACCAGTGGGCCCCTAAAAAGGCTCATTTTCACAAATTTGCGCCCAACTCGTGGGGCTCATCGGAGACACGGCTGCCCGAAGGAGTGGTCTTGACGGAGGAATGGAATCTACTGAGGAGGTACCCCGCATGAGGAGACCCTTTGTCTTTGCAGACCAACGTGTTTTTCCGGTTTTCCCGATCTGACCCTCTAGGTGGCGGCCGGTCCCGACTGAGATCTCCTTTGGCGTAAGTATTGCAGTGACCATTAGGTCAACCCAGAGCCTGGCAGGTGGAGGCTGGAGACTTTTGTCACTTAGTAAAATTTGTAAGTAGAGATACGGAGCGCTCGAGTGTTCCGCCAGGCCACTTGGTAATTCGGTCTCTTCTTGCAAAGGCTTGGGGGTTTTACCCTATCTTGTTTTGGATGGGTCTGCAGACCCCTGTAATAGGCATGCCTTATGATTTGGTAAAGACACAGAGTGTTTGCGAACACTCTGCCAGACCAACTGGTAATTCGGCGTATTTTGGAAAAGGTCTGGGCCTAGAGCCTGTCTTCTTTGGTAAGGTCACTGAAGTGGCACTCTTGATTTTGGATTTTCTTGGCCAAGATTCTGGTTTTGTTTGATTTGTCTATTGTAATAAACAAAGGCAGGTAATGAGGAGATGTTTTGTCTCCACTTTTTATAATACTTGAGATAAATACTATTTGATTATAATATTATATTTTGTTATAATATTTTTGGCATGCCTGCTCCTAGCACACTTCGTAGAATGTGTTGCTGTCTTGGAGGTACCAATATGGATCTAGAAAGTAATCAGACGGCTCCCCTAGAGGGGACACTTAATAGGTTTATGTATATTAAATACGGTATTTCTTCCATAATGTATAGTACACTATGGAACAAATATACAAAAAAAAGGATCATGATCTACGATGGCCAGTAAATGGGTCATTTGATTTTAAGAAGATTCAGTATGTTGAGCAGTGTCTGTTTCAGAGAAAGAGTTGACAAGATATGTTTGATTGTCTATTTACAATTGGTTTGGTTTGAGTACAGTCTGTGGGCTGCCTCTTGTTTTTGTCCTAGTGTTGATTTGTGGGTTGATTGTGTGTTTGAGTGTCTATGAGGTTTGTGGACTGACACCGGTGGTAATGCTTGTGAAGTACTTGTTTGAGTGAGTAGCGACTGTGCTCTTTGTGTAAGGATGGCTTGCCTTTGCAAACTGTGTTGTGTGTTATGAGTGTGTGGCCCCTTCTTGAAAATGTCTGGAATGAGCTCAATTTGGTTTGTTGTCGTCATTGTGTTCTGCAGATGCCATTGGAAGAATTACACTTTAAATTTTAAAGAATGAATTATATAAAAAATGTTAAGTAGCTGCATGCTACCATGGAAAGTAGAGCAGTAACAAAGTATAGATTGTGAACATTCAATTATTATATTGCCACAATGGTAAAAAATTAGAATTAAAACTCAAAGCAGAATTGCCTAGCATTCCATATAAAAAGTGAAAATGTTATCTCACAACAAATAAAGTGCTTTGAGACCTTTGGGTATAGCAAGAGCTATATAATGTTAAAACTAACTTTACCTAGAAAAAGGCACTCAATAGGAAAAAGTAGGCCTCACAGAGAAAAACGAATTTGTGTGTTTTATACAACTAGGACTTAACAAAATTAAATATAGATGCCCTATATCTTGTTAGTACTGCCTATCAGTTATGCAAAATGTTACAGCACTATTCTTAGATACATCATATTAAATATTAAAAGGCATTCACATTATATGAGTAATTGGTTGCTGCTAAAATGATAGTGTCTCCCTTTTACCACACTGCAAACGATAGATTTTGACTGGCTTGGAATGCCTATTTTTTAGAATGAACTGAGCCTCATTCCCAGCACCAGAAAGAGAGCTTTTTGTAATGGCCACATGGGGATGACTTTGCTCAGACAGGGGACAACAGGTTTAAGGGTCAGAGGTCCAGTTCTGTATTTAGAACTGACCAGCACTACTGAAAGCAAAATGTCCACGCAGGGAGTTTTTGAGCATTTTTTTTATCTGAGGTTAGCCACTGTGACAGTGTGTGATTTCCACTTTTAGGGGCCTACATTAGACTATGAAAGCATCACAGCGTTTCCTGATGTGTACATGTACATATATAATTGTGTAAATGCAAGTTGTACATTTAGTCTATAGCCCTTGTAGTAATAATACAAATAAATAAATAAACAGGGCTGTATTTGATTGAACGGGGAACATATTCCTTTTCAGCAGATTCGCTTCTATTTTGGTCTACAGCAAATAACACGTGTTAAGCAAACGCACACTCCAGTGCCACTTGTTCTAAATAGGACAAGCATAGATATAATACCTGCTTGTAATGTTGAAGAGTAGTTTAACAAATTAATTCCTTTGTATTAATTAAATTTCCTGATTCTAACATTGTAGGATAAAACACTACAGGTAATGTAAGCTTTGCTCTAATGATGTCTGAGGCTATAATGTGCCTAGGAAAATTAGGGTCAAATTAATTCTCAATTCATGTTAATAATATTTAGGATATCGTCATTAGTAATGTAACTACATTTAAGAAATAGAAGAATTTACTTAGTTGTTTCAATGAAATTATGGCCTTGATTAAGCCTTCCTGGAACAAGATTGGACACCACAGATCTGTTTTAGGTAACATTAGCTACAGGAAATATTGCATATTCTGTTAGGAGCAGATGGGGATATCACTGTTTTCTTGAGAAATAATTCCAGTGTAGGAGATATGCAGGGTGGGGTTTATCCTACTGAATAACGTTATCAAGGGGCAGGAGCGTCTGTGGGCCATGTGCAGAGAGCAGCTCTGCCATGCATACAGAAATAATGGTTTTAACTTAAGATTACTGTGCCGGGGCTAAGATAAGGAGACAATAAAATTAAGTCTGCATTCATGTGCCATCATGTTAAAACAATACAATAGCTAAAGGAATTGGTAGTTGGTTATTGGATTAATGTTTTTTAGTTAGCTCAATGTGCTTGTACACCAAAATTTACAAAGTGGTACAGTCCAATAGTATTGGACATGGCCACCTTGGTATGGATTCCCCTAACTATTTACCTCCTACAAGTCTGTTTGTGCCCAGCTGCCAAAAAGGGGGTAAATATTGTCGACAGGAGGTCACCTGCTTAGGTTACCTACTGTCGAAGGGGGGTAGGAGACTAGCTCCTGGGCAAATTAAGGGTAAGCACAATTAAGTAACACACTGTATTTGTTTGTTGTTGTGTTTTCTCTCTCTCTCTCTCTCTTTCTCTTTCTCTCTCTCTCTCTCTCTCTCTCTCTCTCGCCTGTCTAAGCTGTCTAGGAGCGGCCATGAGACAATTGGTTGGGCTCGCTTTAGTCATTCATTTCACAGGATGCTGTGAATATGTTCTTGAATAAATAGAGACAAAGCACCTCACCAGTGCACGTCTAATTGGCTATTAAGTAATACTGTTTGAACAAATTGTTAGAATTAACAAAATGAATAAATAAATACGCCATGTTACTGCCCATCCTGTCTGTAAACTGATAAAATTGGAATTAGATAAGGATGAAAGGATGGGTAGAATAGACTGATGTTCCCTTATCTGACCTTTAAGGGGAACTATATGTCGGTGGTTTTTGTTCAAAAATCCCAGGTGGCAACACCATTATTGTTTATGTTATTCCCATGCTATATACAGTTTTACAGGCATCACTAGTCTCTTATCAGTTAGTCTGTGTAATTGAGCTGACAGCCCTTAGTAGAGCTGGTGAATAGGTTTTTCCCCTGAATATGATGTTACATAGTCCAGATCGTGAAAGGTAGGATGCACAGGGTTCACAATGTTAGGAAAGATGCCCGTGTGATCCTCAGCAAATATTTTGAAGGAGAATATTGCTTTTTTAGGAGTTTGTTTGCCACAACAAGTTCTGCTGGAGAAATTCATGTACCCACTATGTTAGGTTTAATTTGTCAGTTATTCATGCAGTAAGGATCCCTGTTAAATTAGCAGTTTTAGATTTTCCCGCCGCGCCTATAACATGAGAGCATGGTCATAAGCACAAAATGTAGGTGTTTTTACGTAAGAAAAATAATTCTAGAAGTGTCTGCAGTCCTGTACAGTAGTGGAAGGTTCACAAGTAGAAGTGTTGCGAACTATATGACTTATGAAACACAAGCTTGCTAAGACAAGAAGCACAAAAGAATAGTTGTTTTGAAAATTCCCTTTTGAGGTTCTTCAGATAAATAATATAGGAATACACAAATGTTAGGATTCAGAGTATGTCCGTATTGTTTTTCTTTTTCCCTCAGAATTTAGTAAATGAACACAGACTTCCCTGGCTGCTTGGGATTGGGAGAGACAAATCAAATCGTGTAACGTTTTACCCTTGTCAGTTCACTAAAAGTTCCTTTTATACTCGCTAATAGGTCCAGGGTGTGTTTTACTCTCAGATAGATGAAGTGGTTCTTGGGCATCCTGCTAATGTATGGAGCGCCCCGAGACTAAAGAAGTTTTCTGAAATAGAGAATACTCTCTGTTGATAGATTATTTGTATGCCTTGTCTAAAGATCTTTGTTCTGTTCACCAATAGATATCTGCTGCCCTACAACCATTGCCAGAGGGGCCAAGACATCAGATCCAGCCTGAAGATTCAGCGAAAGCCCAGCTTGGGAGTCGAGGTGGAGGGAATCAGCACAGGTGTTGCTGGCAACTAGGACTGCAGTGAAGGTAGAAGGCCGGAAGCACTCGGTCCATGTGTACCCCTACCGCTGCCGTATGATTCTTGGGTGAAAGACGGGATCGCGGACCAGGAAGAAGAGTAGATTCCTCGCTTTGTTCCTTTGTCTGACGCCCGGTTGAGAGGGGCGCAGACCGACAAAGAAGGTGACGAGGCTGTGTTAGAGGTGACCCCCTCTGAAACGAGGGTTGCTTCAGATACTTCAGTCCCAGTGCACCGAGCCCCTGAGTCCCGGTCCCCAACTGAAAGTGAGCCCGCACCTCTGTTTGCTGATCAGGAGGTGCTCGGGCGTGATGGGTACAATCTGCGGCCCCAACGAAAGGACAGTGCGCCAACAGAGCAACACAGGAGTTAGGGAAGGACTTGAGTTTAGGGTACAGGTGCTGTGCCTCTGGTGCCTGTTAGATTAGAGTGAAGAATACTGGTGCACTGCCTGAGACACTGGACAGGATCATTGAGGGTGTTTGCCCTGGAGAGTGATTGCCCTATCCTGAAAGAAGAAACTTTTTCCTTAGCCTGGGCCGTGATTGTTTTTCTGGGTTGCAAGTTGTGCAGCTCCACCGTGGGAGAAGTGAACACTTGATGAACGATAAGAGCCTGCCTGTGAGGCTCAGACGGACACAGGGAGAAGACTCCCTCTGGCTGGTTGTACAGTGGCTTCAATTTCCCAAGTACTTTTTTGTTAACAATGTACCCCTTTGGTCGTCCCATTTTTGAGGAGGAGCAGCCCTTTGCGGCTCCTCGTCCTAATTCCCATGGCCCCGTTTGGTCCTCCTGGTCCCCCAAAACAAAGATTGTTTTTGTGACAATATGTGTCTCCCCCTGAATATATCATTGGTACTCTAGCCCTCATAAAGAAGAACACTGGAAGGTCTATCAAGATAAGGTTTTTAACTTGGAATTGGACTGGGTGGTTTTGAGATTTTCTTTCTGCTTGGGGTTGGAAAATATTGACAGTTCTGTTTGTGATAATAGCCATTATGTTCTCCTGCCATCTATGTGTTCATTACAGCCCGATGCTCTGTTCCCTATGTATTTCTACTTGTACCTCATGTATACCAGTTAAAAGAAATGTTCAGAATGTAAATGCCCGACTAGTAACAGATCAAGAAATTAGTCAACTGATGTTAGTGGAGATAGAAGACATAAAAGTTATCACCTATTGCATAGTGAATGTCTTCAGCTAATGCTAAAAGGGCCGTCTGTGGAAATCGCAGATAATCTGTTAGCATGAGCTGAAGCCATTTTTGGTTGTGGCGTCCATTTTGTTAGCCATGTGCTTCTCCCGCCTTCATTGTTGCTTGCCTTTCTATTCTGCTTGAGTCATCAATTGTAGTTAACTCCTTCAGTACTGAGCCAGAGCAATGTATGCTCAGAAAGGCCTGTAGCTGCTAGAATGCACCTGTTTTAGAATGTAACTGTCAGGCTATTCCAACTGATGTAAGCAGTTCTGTTTCTCCTCCCACTCTGCGGACAAAGTGGTTTCTATCTGTCCGTGTTAGTCAATAGCTATTCCTGTGTATTTCTGTACCTCCCCTTTGAGTCTCCATGCTTACTCAGCTGTAAACAGGGTATATAAGACCCTTGGTTTCTGTATTCTATGGACTACCTCCTACAGTGCCTGAGGGTGCTGTATTGATGTAGTCCCACTCATGAGAGATTAATAAACTTGTTATTTGATATTCCAGCTTCCGTGCCAATCTCTATTTTGTTGGTTAAGGACCAGTGGACAGATTAAGGGTGAACCCCTGCACCAGTGGGCCCCTAAAAAGGCTCATTTCCACACAAGAAAGAAAGCACTCCAGGACACACTCTCCGCCCATGCACACAACAGCAAGGAACTCTTCGGCATCAAAGAGTTTGCCCAACCCAACAGTGAGACAACCGACATCCCCCCCTCCCAAGACCTCTGCGACAGACTCAGAGCCTTCTTCCATCACAAAATCAAGACCATCTATGACAACTTCAAAGACGACAACCCACACGCGGAACCTACTCCCACCACTCTCTACACCACGCAGCCTACACTTAACAGCTGGACCGCACTCACAATGGAAGACACCCTGAAGAACATGAAGACAACCCACTCCGGGACTCCCACGGACATCTACCACAGAGCTGCCGACATCATCGCCCGGAGCTTCGACGAATCATCAACCGCTCCTTCGAAACCGCCTCCTTCCCTGACGACTGGAAACACACCAAGATCAACCCTCTCCTGAAAAAACCCTCGGCGGACCCCACCGACCTCAAAAACTTCAGACCGATCTCCTTTCTCCCGTACCCGGCGAAAGTCATCGAAAGAGCCATCAACAACCAGCTCACACCCTTCATAGAAGGAAACAACATCCTCGCCTCCTCCCAATCCGGTTTCATTTAAAACCACAGCACCAAAATCGTCCTCCTCGCCGCGACAGACGACATCAGCTCCCTCCTCGACAGAGGAGAGACTGTGGCCCTCATCCTCCTGGACCTCTCCGCAGCCTTCGACACAGTCTCTCATCGCACCCTAATCAGCAGACTACACGATGCAGGAATCCGGAACAAGGCCCTCGACTGGATCTGCTCATTCTTATCCGGCAGAACGCAGCGGGTCAGACTCCCACCCTTCCTCTTGGATCCCACACCGACCACCTGCGGAGTCACCCAAGGATCCTCCATCAGCCCCACCCTGTTCAACGTCTACATGGCCCCGCTCGCACCCATCGTCAGATCCCACGGACTCAACATTGTATCCTACGCAAATGACACCCAACTCATCCTCTCCCTATTCAACAAACCCAACATCTCCAAACACAACTTTCAAGAAGGAATGGAAGCTGTCGCCAGGTGGATGAAGAACAGCTGCCTACAACTCAACACGGACAAACCCGAAGTACTCATTATGGGCCCTCACCCGATGCCTGGAACGATACCTGGTGGCCCCCCGACCTCGGGAGCCCACCCTCGCCCACTGACCACCCACGCAACCTCGGAATCATCCTGGACTCCGAACTCAAAATGGACCGCCAACTAAACGCCATCTCCTCCTCCTGTTTCCACACCCTCCGTCTGCTACGCAAGACCTTCGACTGAATTCCCCCCCCCGAGCACAGGAAAACCGTCACCTACGCCCTCATCAGCTGCAGACTGGACTACGGCAACACACTCTACGCCGCGATCAACAAGAACCTCACCCGCAAACTCCAGAATGTCCAGAACGCCTCTGCCAGACTAGTCCTCAACCTACCTAGCCCTGCCAGACTAATCCTCAACCTACCTAGCCACTGCCACATCACACAACACCTGCGGACACTACATTGGCTCCCCGTCGAGTAGAGAATCACTTTCAAGCTTCTCACCCACGTCCACAAAGCCCTCCACAACACTTGACCTGCCTACCTGAACCACCGCCTCTCGTTCCACGCACCCCAAAGATCCCTCAGCTCAGCCCAGCTCTCCCTTGCTACAGTGTCACGCATCAAGAAGATCAGAACAGGAGGTCGTTCCTTCTCCTTCCTAGGGGCCAAGGCATGGAACACCCTCCCTTTCCAGCTCCGACCGACACCAACACTCTCCAAGTTCATGAACGACCTCAAGACCTGGCTCTTCGACGAAACACCGCAAACTTACGGGAGCTGCGCCCCAGTGCCTTTAGACCCGTCAGGTGAGTAGTTGCGCTTTACAAACCCCTGACTGATTGATTGTACGGTGGCTGCATACAGTCACATTAGTAGACCACTGACCCTGTTTAAATTATTCTGACTCCTTTGTGTGGCAAAAATGTGTCCAAATTAAACCTGTGCGGAGTTCGCAGTGACAAAAAAGTTCCGCCAAGGTGTGCGGAGTTCCGCGAGTGGCGGAGTGGGTTACCTCGTGCCGTTCGCACTGATTTTTAGTGCCGGGTATTTGTCCTGCGCTGTAAAATCAGCGCGTAAGGCATCTTGCACAGTACAAGAGGGCGCTGCTTCTTTCTGCAGCTCGAGTAGAAGTTCTACTTGAGCAGCAGCTTCCTCAACGCGAAAGGAAGGTTTCTCAAAGTGAGCGGTAGCGACCATCCGCGACCGCCCGCGTTGAGAAATTTCGATGGGAAGTGGTCTAACATTGGATTTTCCTCGCTCACGCTCGCCAACTTACCATTGGCGAGCGCAAGCAAGGAAAAAACTCTGCTACGCAGAGCTTTTCGGAACTCTGCCGGCTCCGATGAGCGTGGAGTGTGCGAAAAACTCTGCAAACTCCGCGAACGGAGCAGAGTTCACTGCTCAGGCTTAGTCCAAATGGCTGCTGTTTTAGAGGAAGCATACCATGTTAGATTACAACAAAATACTGACTTTTGATGTTGATGCATTTTGATACCTTGCAACGCCTGAACATCAGTCACTGGCCTCTGCGGGTTCGTTTGCTGGCCAGAACATTCCATGCTTCTGTCCTGCTCCCACGATGCATCTAAGTATAGCCATGCTACTGGTACTGCTGGCTAAATCACCTTTGATGAACCTGACCCAGTGAAGAATCAACAGCTGGACGCATCTCTGGCATCGGACCAAAGGGCACCTTTCAGAAGGACTTGTTGTTCAGCAGCTACTTCTGCCAGCGCAGTGATGTTTCACTTCAATAGATTCTTTATTTTTCAATCACATCATGCCAGTGAGTGAAACTGCAGATTATTTAAAATAAGTTTGAACTAAACGTGGTCTAATAAATGAGATAATATTCAATGAGTATACTAATTGGGAGTGCCCACTGCAGGGGCAGGGTAGGGAAGTCGACAGACGGGATAGGTAAAATTAAATTAAAAAAATAAATAAAACCACTTACCTTGCACTCGCCGCATCGCCGAGTCGGTTTTATTATTTTTTTAATTTAATTTTACCTATCCCGTCGTCTGTCGACTTCCTCCTTCCCCCACCCCGCCCCCGCCCCACCGCTCTTTCCTGTGCCGGGCGCGCCTGAGTTTTTGTATATATTTAATCCTCTACAGCTTTGGCCCTGAGGGAATGGGACTACCGAGTACATACATATTTTATGGTTTGTGATTTGGTTCGTGATTTGACTTTGTTTTGCAGTTATTGAGTAACGTTTTTGATTTACAAGTAGTTTAGCAAGTGTCCAGCGAAGGTCCAGGAAAATATGAATAATGTTTTTGATAACAGGCCTGGTGATCGCTATTTCACATGGATTCATGGAAGCCATACAAAACTATGTATTTGCAGTATGGAAACATTAAGTTGCATGCACACATGTAGAAAACTATTTATACATGACACATAAGTAAAGTAGCCCTTCCTGCACATTATAGCACTAACAGCTAAATTGACAGTATTAACGAAAAAGTGCATTCCGGATACAGTTATCCGAGTTTAAGATAAACAAGAGTCAGGATTAAGCCCCCTGTGCCATGTCTCCATAATGTGCAGGTTCTAGAAATTCCCCATATGTATAATTTTAATTGAGCTTTACAGGTCTTGCTCAAGTTATGCAGTTTTCTAAATACAGTGAAGACTGACTAGAATATTTCTTCCTCCTTTGTTTTTATAAGTCATTAAGGACTTGATTTACAGTTTGGCGAAGAGGGTACTCGGTCGCAATGGCGCTGGAGCAACCTCTCCGCCATACTGCAGTTCACCCGCCTCATTTAGAGTCAGGCTGAACTTAAGTATGTCAATGACAGAGACTACTGCATCTCCACCGCTGACATAATCTTCAGACAGCCCGATGGAGTAAGGGCCATTGGAGGTTTGGCCTTTTGTCTGTCTGGCCGATTTTGCGTGGGCAGACAAATAGACAGTTTTTAGGTCGAGCCTCGAGTAGCGCGCAAGCGCTGCTAGGCGAAGACTTTATGTTAGGAGGTTTCAAAAGCTGACCACACGCTCGTGCGTCGTGGCCTTTTTCGGGCGGTTACGCGCGCAGGGCCGACATCTGTTTCCCATTATCGTGCCCAGACGCGGGCGCGATAATTGGAAACACATGCCGGCCGTGCGGGGAAAAGGCCATGACGCACGAGCGTCTGGTCAGCTTTCGAAAGCCCAGGCTGCCGCGCTCGCTCGCCCCCGCTCCTCTCTTGTTTTTTTAGGCATTGGGAGAGTAAGTGATTTGCCCAGAATCACAGGATGGGAGGGGGTGAAGGGTGTCTCGTCCCGGTTGTGACCTCCTTCCCAGATCTTCATGGCTCCGACACCACGCCCCTATCTTAAAGACAACTGCTCTCCAAGGAATTGGACGCCACCCTTATCCACAAGAGAGCGCTAAGGCACAGATCTCCATATAAAACGCAACTGTCACGCATGCATAGCCACAACAGGTCGATGCCAAAAAACACATTGTGGGGGATACACAAATTTAGCTAAAAATAATAGTTTTACATAACACATGACCTCCTACGAGGGCATGGGCTTCCCGTCACTTTCTCCTGGGCACCGTTCAGTTTCAGGCTCTCAGTCTCATGGTGAAGATGCCCAATGAGTGTCTCCTGGCAGCGCCGGGCAGTAGCGTCCCTGTTAATGTTCAAGACACTTCTGGAAGGGGGGCTGAGAACCCAAAAGTAATAATGCCGGACAGCGAGCTTCCTCCCGGACACCTACAGGGACACGGTCTGTGATTTCTTGACAATTTGTTGTGCCCAAGCCCAAAGGCTGTAAAAAACACGCCCAGAGCCCCCCTTGCGTTGCAGCTGTTGTCTGAAAGAAGCTTCCCTGTGAACGTTTTCTTCCCAGCCCTCCAGGTTCCTAGACAGACGTCTGCCACTTGAATGACAGGGTCCAAGCTCTGGCAGCTTTTAAAAGATGCAACATTCAACAAAGCCCCCTTCCCCGGCCTTTCAGGGAGGAATTCTGGTAAGTCACGGACCCTGCCCCAGCCCTACAGACAGCAGTCTAACATTTGATAGATTCCACGGAATCACTCTGTCTTTCAGCGATGAATCTGAAGTGACTGACCCAGCATCACCTTTCTGTGTCAAGACTGATGCGTTAAAATATCCTGTTTCTTACAAAGTGCTTGATACTGCTCCAGTGCTATTTCTAAGCGTTGTGCAAATGGGTGGTATTCTTTCCCTGTTTAAGGGTATTTAATTACCCGACTTAGGAAAGATGGAACGCAGAAGTGGCCTTTTGAGGATTGTCACAGGGGACTCCCAGAAGACTAGATGTCAGCAGCGAGCGTTTAACTTGCTGAGCCATCTTGGGAAGACTTGTTCCAATCCCATCTCTGCGGCTAATGCTGTTGAAAAGCAGTGGGGTGAGGGGAGCATCACCATTACTAACTCTCCTGAGGGGGGTGCTTAGGGGGCGGGGGAGCCAGGGCAGCATAGAGTGCCTTATGGATAGAGGGGGGCTTGCAGGGTTTTAACCCCTCTCACCCCTTCCAGACTCTGTGGGATTAAGACCCCTCAAGGACACCCTGTCCACAGGAGCAAGGTTTGAGGGATAGTAATAATTGTCTGCATATTCATGACTCCAGCTGCTAAGCTCTCCTGTGGGGCATTTATATGATTAAACGGATATTAAGAGGCTCAAACTGTGAAATTATCTAGATATCTTTCTACTCTAAAAGAGACTGATAAAAAGAGAGCCCCTTGCAATAGAAAACACATAGCTCTGTTTAAAGAAATAAACTGTACACATCCTTTGTCAAGTTGGAAATGTTATTATTCTGTCTTGAATTGTCATTTGTAGCACAGCCCTTCCTAGTAGAAGTTTGTGCAAAACCTTTGCAATTTCACTAAGCTTAAAAGCACCACCGCCCCCTTTTTGTAATAAAATAGGAACACATGTATCTGTTTTATTGCGTGTTTCACATTTCTGTTTCCAGACATGTCTCCAGGCCCAGTTTCATCCTGTGTTCACACAATGGTGTCCCTCGAAGCACCTCTTAGCACAAAAAAGCAGCCCCCTCCAGAACAGCGCTGCATGTGTCAAAGGAGGCGCTTTTAGAATAACATCAAACTGTACAAAAAGCATCACACCAGTGACATAACAAAACATTAGGGGGCTCTTCCTACAAGAAAAGAGAGGGGCCCTCGCAGACCCCAAACCTCAAACTACTTCACCTCTGCGCCTCATGCATGTGACGTCAGCGGGAGTTTCAGTGATATGGTGAGTGTGAAAGAGACACCACGTGTGTTCATATTTATAACATTAATCAGTGTGATGTACAGGGGCTGACTGTTGGTGCCCCTCATTGACGCTTAACTTAGGTGTAGTTGACCAAAGCAGAGCACCAAAGGGGTCATTTATAGTTCCGCAAATTGCTCCAACATAAATTGGTGAATCCTGTACTGCTATTTTGGACCTTCCCACGCCCACATAAGGCCCCAGTTTTAACGCCCATCATAACACATGGTAATTTCACCTTTGAAGCTCCTGATGACGATGGTGCCAGTAACTCTGTGTCTGAGTCAATGGGCACTACCAGGGGACCCCAGGAGCACTACCAGGGGGTTCTATGGGCATTAACAGGAGGCACCTTATTCACCCTCTGTTTGATCTATCTCGTGTCTCTCTCCTTAATTCACTTCAACGCTTTTCCCGTTATCCTTTCTCTTTATATCTCCACATACCTCTACGTCTGTTTCACCCCCACTTTTTGGACCCTCTAATTCACCTACATATATCTACCTGTCTTAGTACACCTCTTTCCAGCGTCCTCTCGAACATACCTCTTGCCACCACTTTGGAGTCTTACCTTTTTATCATTTATACCCCTCTAGATGCTCTCAAACGTCTACTTTCTCTGCCACTCTCTAGTCTTACTTTTACATCTTTTAAACCCCTCTAGACACTCTCTAAACCTCAACTCTCTCTTGCTACTCTGTAAGCCTTTATATCTTTTATACCTCTCTAGACGCTCTCCAAATCTGGACTGTCTCTCCACCACACTCTAGACTTACCTTTACATCTTTTGTACCCCTGTAGATGCTCTCTAAACCTCAACTTTCTCTTTACCTCTCTCTAGTCTTACCTTTGCCTCTTTTATACCTCACTAGACGCTCTATGAACCTCAACTCTCTCTCTACCACTCTTTAGTCTTACCCTTACATCTTTAATACCTCTCTAAACCTTGACTCTCCCTCCACCACTCTCTAAACATACCTTTACATCTTTTATACCTCTGACGCACCCTACACCTTAGCTCTCTCCCGCCACTCTTTAGTCTTGCATTTACATTGTTTATACTCCTCTAGACGCTATCTAAACCTCAACTTTCTCTCCACCACTCTCTAGTCTTACTTTTACATCTTTTATACCTCAACTCTCCCTGTACCTTACTCTCTCTGTGCACCTCGCTTACTGTTTCCACTTTCCTGCTCCCTGGATCATTCCACTGTATATTTCACTTCAACCATATGTCTGATTTCTTTATTCTTTACCAGATGTATTATCAAAACTATCTCTTGCCCTCATCCTCTCTACTCTTTCTGAACTAGCCTCATCTCTCATTCTCTACCTCACCCTTTGTCTCTACTTCACCTTTTTCTTTCTTCACCTCAACTGTCTTTCTACCCTTCACCCCTCTTTACTTTTCTCTCTGCCTTACCAATCTCTCAACATGACTTGTCTTTCTATACATCTTCTCATGTTCTTGGTCTATCTGCCTCACTGCTATCTCTATACTTCTCTAAATATCTGACCTCTCTACCTGTGTCTTCCTCTAGCTGTTTCTAACTCACTTCTCTTTCTAGCCTGCCTCACCCATGCTCTACCTCATCAACTGGTGCACAACACGCTTCTCCCCCTTTCTACACTTTCTTGACTCCATCTGTATTTCTCTACCTCTCTCATAAAGCGTTCGCATCTCTCTAGCTCTGTTTTACCTACCTGTTTGTACATTTCAGTCCGACAACCTCACCTTTCTCTCCCTCTGTTACGTCTTGCTCTACCTCACCTTTCTGCCTCATATCTACATATCTAACTCCCTCTACTTCACCCCTCTTTTTATACTGTTGTCTTGTGTTTCTTTTACCCCTCTGTTCATTTTCCTCACACCCTCACCTCTCCTCTTACTCAGAAAACTTAAAGACCACTGTCTAGCCAGAGAACTGAACACATCAAACAAGAGGAGGAACAAGGCAGGGGAAAATAACTTAGGAGTATCCAGTCAGCTATAGTATTCAGTTTACTGTTCTTCGAAAATAAACCTACTTGAAGGACAAAAAGAGAGCAGTGCATTTGGGTCACTTTACTCTGACTATAGAACAAATACTGAACTGCTACTTTGGAGCAGGGTCATTCTGTTTTTTGGTTGAACCTAGGCAGCACATGTGCTGTCTCTTTGAGACATGCTGTATTCATTCACTCTGAGATTACAGCCCACCCATTGCCTTTTAATTCATTACTTCAATTGTCCTTTAGAAATGCTTGCTTTCTAGTGATCTTTCCTCTTTGTCCCACCTTGTGCTCATTTCTTTCTTCCCACGGAGCAGCGCCTAACTTCTGGCATCGTTCCACTTTAGTGCTTAACTATTCATTTCAGGGCACTGTTTTTTTGTTAGTTTCTTGTTGGTGTTCCAGGGTCCGCTCCATATATCTGAGCGCCGTTTCTTAATTTATTTATTTTATTAGCCCGTTCCGCTTTTCATTCGCTATCTCCATCATTGGCTGCGCATGGGGAAGGATGGGGGCAACAGGTCACGGCCACAGCTTAAAAAACAACTTTCTAAATAATTTCTCATGCTAACTTAATAAACTTCGGATTTGTTTTAACTACTATACCTTTCCGCATCCACGAACATGGGAATCAAGGCTAGCACTTCTCCACAATCATCGCTTTTATCGTCCGAAACCCAAAAGTACGTTCTCACCATGGTGCACAACAGCTTTGTCCATACTGAAATAACCCAGTCACTCTTTCTCTACTACAGCTCACACACTGCGGTACCAAGTCCCCAGAGCCAAACAACTTTAAGTCAGGCAAATGGTTCATTTCCCCACCATTTTCATAGTCCGCGCATGCGCTATGTTCACGCAGCAAAATAACGGGGGTTTAGGGGGTTCTATTTCACCAAAAAACATGGATGCCATTTTGGAACAAAGTCCTAACATAAAATAGTAATGCTCTAGTTGGGAACCATCACAAATTACACAAGTTTAGATATCACTGCACAAAATACATTTGTGATGTGTGTCAACAATCAAGCCTAGTGTGGAAGCATTAGTGTTGAGTTTTAGGAAACATACTGTGACTCAATAAAAATATAAAGTACAATTGAACAGTTAACACAAGAAGATGTTTTAATGAGCTGGGTGTTTTGCAGTGGCTATGGAAGAACCAAGATGGTCACCACAGTGGCTCTCACCTCCAACTAACTTTCTTCTAATCTCCGCCACCTCCTCCACGCCTCTTTCTGTTGCATCACTTCTCCCTTGCCCAAGCTCTGCTTCTGCCAGCCCAAGTCCCTCCTCCCAGCACCGCTACCTGTAGGCCCCACCTCTACTGCCTGTCTGGGCTCACGGGTTTGTTTACAGTCTGTGGGTGATTGTTGCTTTTAGGCAATAAACAGGAATCTGAACTGCTCATTAGACCGGGAGGAGCACAGACTGCGCCTGGGCGAAATCTTTTAGAAAAGGCGGAGGGTGGCCTTCCACATCCTCCAATGTGAGTATCGGGATAGCTTGAGTATAGCTGAGAGTGGAGGGTGCACACAAATGATCCCCCATTAGCGAGGGCCACAGCATACTGTGCAATTTTTGTCAGTGGCTTGACATGGAGCATAAATTGTAAGTTGTGTGTGACCACCATGTTGCTCTCGCGTTGCATGAGCATAATTTGCAACACATGCTTTTGATTGTTGGAAGTGCGCCACAAGCTCATTGCGTGCTTCATTCTTTTTCCAGAAGGTTGTTGATGATTATCAGACTGTTTTCATTGAATTATTTTAGGTTTTGTTACGCATTGGGTCTTACAATGTGCTGCTTGCTAAACACTTATAAGGTCCCAAAGGTGAGACCTATTGGCTATGCCAATGCTTGTTACTTTCAGACACCACCATCCAAAACATGACAGTAAGTGAAACCAAAAACATTTTAATGACCCCCGGAAACCATCGGAGTAAACTCCCATGGTGATGGGGTCATTGTTTTTTTTTTTTCTCAAAAAGAAAATCCTGCTTTGAGATTTTGTTTATAAAAGTAAAAAGAGATATTGAATGTGTGCCGTACAGCACTGTGACGTTGACAAAGCCACAGAGCACACTTTGAATGAATTGACAGAAAACGCCATGATCGCGGTTTCTACCAATGTGAGAGATGTCCGCTGGGGCAGCAGACATATCTAAATCCAGAGGACGGTTACTCCATCACGACGACAGACTATTTTACTCTGTCGCCCTGACGGAGTAACTACTGTACTCTGCAATCTAGATTAGCCCCTAAATCCCTGAATTTACTTGCAATACATATTGTTTTTCGGTTCTGCTACAACAGTCCATATCTCTTCACCAGTCTCTAAATGTGGGGACCGTCCTTCAGGCCCATAGTCTAGTGATTTTCACTCTGGCTACAGCAAGTCCTCTATCACGTAAAAATGTTTTGTTACTTTGGGGATTATTATTTTGAGGATAATTGTTCACTTCAAATTCCTAGCAGCATGATTTTCGCATCCCACTCTATTATAACACTTCAATCAGGTGATCTCTCATTGACTGCTGCATTTTGAATGTCATTCTATGGTGTGAAAGTACTGTTCTTTGTGCACTGGTAACATGTTTTACAGCACAGCCCTCAGCCGGCCAAAGTATTACAAATATCTGTTGCTTGCAAATCTAAAATGATCAGAAATTAAGTGAATTAAATCCACAAGTCTTTCTTTAGGTTTTAGATTGCACAATTTTGATGCAAAGGCAGTGTTTAAGTTCTCTGCAGGAGAGAATGATTATGGTTCTATAAATGTGAGAAATATATCTATATTGCTTTCAGAGGACGGGTATGCATAGTATGGTGTGAGGAGGGACTGCCCTCTCCTTTCAGACCTCTCACTCAGATGACAGGTTTGCGTAGTAGGGTGTGTAGAGGAACTGCTGAGACCTCCCTCTATAACGATAGGTGTACTTAGTAGGGTGTGGGGAGGGACTGGGCTCTCTTTTCAGACTCGCAGGAGCCTCTAGCAAGAGCGTGAAAAATCAAGGGAAAAATTGTAATCTCCACCAATCACAGGCCTCCATTTTTGATTTTGCGCTCTCACCGGACACTTGCGGGACACTCGCAAGCCCAACTGCCAAAATATATAATTATTTTTTAACTTTAATATCCCAAAAACTACTGAACGGATTACACCAAATCATAAAAAGCACAATCTGCGGACGAAGAACTAGCTGCCTGCCAAATTTGATGTAAATGCCTCTCAGCAGTTCTTGCTGTAACCTTATCTAAAGAAGTCTATAAAAATGCATGGGAATTTTGCGTTTTGGGAAACCCCTTTTTTCTCGACCCCCACTGGACAGATCACCCCAAAACCTTCCAGGAAGGAACTGAGGTGGATGAACTTTTTTTGTGGAAAGTTTTTGTGAAGATTTGGCAAACAGAGCCAAAGTTATTAGCAAACCAAAAAACACTCCATCTATGGAAAAGCAGACCTAACTATAACTACCTACTGGCGACCACCAGTAGGTAATATGTATATATGCACCCCCACACCCCCACATTAAAACGAGAGAAAAACTAATGTAGTAAAACCACAGAAATTCCCAAGTTATAGTTTACTGAGTAAACATGGGTTGCAGAAGCATGTTTAAAAGTAGGCTGGGGCTTAAAGCCAATGCCTAGTGCAAAAAACATGTGAGATAAACCAAAGTGTCTGTTGACAGATTATCCACCAGTGGATGTCCCTTTTAAATATTCGTAATACAGTGCTAAAGACAAAATGTGGAACAAGGACGTTTATAAGGTGTGGATGTTTATTTTCAGAACTTTGCTGAAGATTCTGAGGCATTGCAGACTGTTGAATAATGAAGAATGTAGGGGTAAGCCACTTACAGGTGGTGTAATTAACAATGGAGTTGTAAGAATGACTAAGGTGGTATGCAATTGGGCACACCTCGGGAAAATCTGCAGTGTATTTTAGCAAATTACAGAGAGTAGTCCATAGGGTCTCGCAGAAGATGTCTTATCAGCGGTAAAGGCTTTCCTGTAAACCTTTTGACTTAAAATTGCGGCTCATGTGAAGTCTTTATGAGGGTGATCACATTAACATGAATAGTGCACAGACTGTTTTGGAGCGTGTTTAAGGATTAAAAAGGGTTGACCTCATTAAAGTCTACAGGCATTCTGTTAGTCATGTGGGTTAATACCAGCAAAAAGAGGGTAATTTCCACCAAATGTGAGTGAATTGACAGATATCCTGTGTGTACAGCATGTGGTCAAACATTTCATCCATTGTTGCTTGACTGGTGACAAAAAATTGTCATAATGACCAGATGATGTTATCAGTGATGTCATCAATGATGTCATTTGAGACATCATCATTGATCTTATCAATGATGTCAATTAACACGTCATGAGTGATGTAATAATAAGTTCTAACTTTTTGCAAAATTTGGTGTAATTACTTTCAGACTTTTCTTTTCTATATAGGATAGCAAAGTTACCTTATGGACTTAGCACGGGAATTCACCCTATTGGGACATTCCACTGCCTTTTCCTTGGCCCCCTCTAGACAGATCAGCGCAAAGATTTCCATAAAGGAGCAGAGGTCGATGAACTTTTTTTTTTTAGGTTTTTGCAGATTCATCAAATGGCGCCAAAGTTATTACCGAAACAAAACTGCTCTTCCGATAGAAACTCAAGCCTAAGCTACACAGTGGCCACTGTGTAATAACCTAAGGTTTGTGGAGTTGCACATTCAAATTTAGGAGAATTGCTGATTTTCACTTCATTTTGATTTTCATTGAGAATAAATCTGAATATAAACTGGAGAACTGCCTGGTTCATTCAGTTGGTTTTTTTTCTATACAGGGAGCACCAATCAAATTGACGTGCTACACAAGGGGTGGAGGTGATCTGATAAAATACGTTCACAATTGAATGTGAGAATGAACTTGTATAACATTAAGGGTAGATGATTAATGAACACCTAGACTCAACAGTACAGGTGTGCGAAAGATGGAGTAGGCCTGGTTTAGATTCTTGCCTAACCAATCCCTGATTAAAGAAATAAAGCCAGAAGATTAATAACAAATATAAAATACCCAATATTTCTTTCCCTTATTGCCTGACCAATCCCCGATTAAAGAAGTAGAGCCAATATAATAATAACAAAAATAGCATGCCCAATATTAATTTTACCCATTTTGTGGCCCATGAATATCACCCCCAAAGCGTAGATGCTGTTGCCTTTCAGTCTTTGAAAGGGGTTATTGGGGTGTTTCTTTCAGTCAGCTTCAAGAAGAGTAACAACGTTTGAGTAATACTCTACTGTTTTATTGATTGTAGAAGTCTTTGATTAATGGTACACTGCTATTATCTATTCTTTCCTGTACTGGTTCACAAGGACTACACTTAGAGCTGGATTTTGTTTGTTTGTTTGTTTGTTATGGGGTCCCCTGTTAGCTATAAATTCCCAACATGGAACATCAAGAAAATGTGTAATGCCATTAAAAGATATAATATATTTTTATTAATCAAAAGACAGGGGGCTCATATTCTGTACTTACAAAAGACACACCATATACATGTTGAAGACCACCCATATAGAAAAGGTGGAGAGAGCAGCTGTTCCACGCACACTTTTCATTGTATGCAAGGGGTACATGGATTCAGATCCATTTGCACCTACTAAGATTATGATTGATAAAGAGAGATTTTTTATTGGTCATGGTAGACTGATTGGCTAAGAGGTAGATCTGGCTGGTGTTTATACTTCAACACAAATCATGCTATAAACTATAATATTAGTCGAACGCATTTAGCACCATTGGCCCACATACCCATAATATGAGGGAAGGATACAGCAAATTTGGAAAAAAGGTAAGACGTATTATTACATCACTCATGACATGTTAATTGACATAATTGATAAGATCAATGATAATGTCTCAAATGACATCATTGATATGTAAGTGATGTCATTATGGACATAACCACCCTGCTGTCTAACACTACACCAAAAAAACCTACTAACCCTGGGTTCCAGAGCAGCGTGCCTGGCATAAAGTTCTGCCATACCTTTTCAGGGGTAGTAAGTGTTATATAAATGGACTTACAAAGTAATACAATATATAACCCTCCTACCTCATACTAATTCCATAACACTCAGCAGTTGAGCAGTCGATTGTAATTTATACAGAATGCATAATAATTTCCTTATAATGCTTGAAACTCTCACAATGACATGAGACAAAATTGCCATTGGTCAATCCATCTCCCATTACTGTAACAGTCCACAGTATTAAACCACCCATGACCAGCTGAACAGGCATGGAGTAACTGAAGAGATCTGACACATGCCACAGGCCAGTGGAGGACTTTCATTTAGTCCACACTGCAGTGCAGGTCACAACTAGATACATACTATGACCAATTTTGAAACTTTACAATGGCAATCAGATATGGGAAGATCGTAACAAAGTCTCTCTGATCCATGTCTCCCTCAAACCTATGCTTGCTCAGGAACATTAAAATATTGTTTACATAAAAAAAAACTTAAAAAAATAAATGTTTCTACCCCAACAGCGTCCATCATGAACCTGAAATGAATCACAAGCATCAATAGCTGTTACAGACATACCGCTAGCGATAATAGCCCTTACAAGGTTTAAACCATGCGCTTCACAATCATACAGACCCGTCACCAAATCAGAAATCACAATTTAAATAAACCCACATACATTAATAAATCGAACAGCACATAAGAACTTCTCTGAGTGACCAACAGCAATAAAAGAAGGACGAAGAATGGTTGGGGGGGGAGGGGGGTTATTATGTTTTGAATTTTTTAAGGTTTTAAGTACTAGAAGCTTTTAAGATAATGCTGAGTGGTGGCGATAAAGGGATTTACTGCATAATATTGGTCTTCAGATCTTGACATAAAATCCAGTGCAGTACCAGCTCAGTGGACTATGAAAATAAGAAACACCAGGAGTTTTCCATTACTTGTAAAGGAAAGAATGAGAACGGAGTTGAACAAACGTACTGATAATGGTATCATACAAGAAGGGGAGGCTATAGAGTGGTTGTCCCCTATTGCCATGGCTTGGAAATCCAATGGAGAGGCCAGGCTCTGTGTGGATTTAAGGGAACTCAACAAAGCTGCGGTGGTGGACCACTCACCTCATTGTCCCAAGAATTGACAGCGTTTATGATGCCCTTTGGCACCTTCAAATTCTTTCAGCTGCCTCTGTGTTTCAGGGAGCGATGGAGCACATTCTTCAATCTTTTCAAGGCAATGTGATGCTGGGCTGACGCTGAGAGCTGAGCAGTGTAGATTTGATGTGCAGGAAATTGAATATCTGGGACATTCCGTAACAATGTCTGGAATCAAACCAAAGTCTGCTCTGATAGACACTATTAGTAATCGCCATACATCGCAAAATAAGGATGAACTGGTGAAGTTCCTTAAATGCCTGAATTTTATAATAAGATTGTGTGGAAATTTGCAGAGAAAACTTGCTGGATGAGGGACTTTTTTTAAAAGGGGAAAGAATTCATTTGGTGTCAAGAATGCAATAAAGAATTTGATTGTGTGAAGCAGTGTTTGAATGAAGCGCCCAATTTAGGAAGGTTCGACCCGAGAGATGAGTCGTACATCATGACGGATACAAGCTCAAAGGAATTAGGGGCCACATCTATCAAAGTTCCATTTTGCATTCCCTAAATAGAGAATTTTAGTTAATCGCTATTTAGGGAATACAAAATGGTATGCAAGAAAATGGCGATTCCTATAGAGTCGCAATCGCAATTAGAGAATCGCTATTAGGAAGTGCTACTCCATTCGTTCCTATGGGCCTTTGCAAATGGTTTTGCATTACCTAATTTGCAATTACCTAATTGGTAACTGCATGTTAGGAAATGCAAAACCAAGGGTGCGCGGGGGCCTAAGGCCCCCCTGAAGCACCCCCAAAAAAATGTGCACATGTAGATTACAAAATGCTTGGTACATGTGCTTAGGGAATCGCAAATTGTGATTCACTTTTAGAGACACAATTTTAGGAAATCACAAAAAATCGTGATTACCTAAAATGCATTGCCAAAGCCTTTAATACATCTTGAAAGGCTACTTTGCATTTACAAACAGCAAATTTAGAGATTTGCACCATTTGCGAATGCAACTCTAAGGAACTCTTCAGCATCATCCAGGAATTCACCAAACCCCCCAACGAAACCACAGACATCACCCCTTCCCAGGAACTCTGCAACAAGCTCTGCTCCTATTTCCACCTGAAAATCAAAGGCCTCTACAACAACTTCAACGACCAGACACCTGACTCCGAAACCACTCCCGCCCCCAGCAACACCAGACAGCCCACCATCTCGTCCTGGACCCCAAACACCACCAAAAACACCACATCGACCATGAAAGGCATCCATTCAGGAGCCCCCACGGACCCCTGCCCCCCGCACATCTTCCACAGAGCTGCCATCGCACCGGAACTGCGACACACCATCAACACCACCTTCGAAACCGGCATCTTCCCCAACGACTGGAAACGCGCTGAAGTCAGACCCCTACTCAAAAAGCCCTCAGCGGATCCCTAGGACCTCAAGAACTACCGACCCATCTCCCTCCTCCCCTTCGCGGCCAAAGTCACAGAGAACACCGTCAACGTCCAACCAACAAAATTAATCGAAGAAAACTCCATCCTCAACCCCTCCCAATCCGGATTTCGCAGCAACCACAGCACTGAGACTGCTCTACTCGGTGTCACAGACGACATCCGCACCCTCCTCGACCAAGGACACACGGCAGCCCTGATCCTTCTCGACCTCTCTGCAGCCTTCGACACTGTCTCCCACCGCACACTCACCGCCAGACTCCATGACATCGGCATACAGGGAACTGCCCTCGACTGGTTCCGCTCCTTCCTTACCGGCAGGACCCAAAGAATCAGACTTCCACCCTTCCTCTCCGAACCCACAGAGATCAATTGCGGAGTACCCCAAGGATCATCGCTCAGCCCCACGCTCTTCAACATCTACATGGTCCCCCTCGCCGCCATCGTCAGACAGCGTATCCTACGCCGACAACACCCAGGTCATCCTCTCCCTCGCCAAGGACCCCCTCACCACCACACTCAACTTCCAGGAAGGAATGAAGGACGTCACATCCTGGATGAGCAGCAGCTGCCTGAAACTCAACTCAGTAAAGACAGAGGTCCTCGTCCTCGGACCCTCCACCTCTGCATGGGACATCACCTGGTGGCCCCCCGCCCTCGGCAGCACCCCCACCCCCACGGACCACGCCCGAAAACTCGGCATTATACTCGACTCCTCCCTCTCCATGACCCGACGGGTCAACGCCGTCACCTCCACCTGCTTCAACACCCTCCGCATCCTCCGAAACACCTTCAAATGGATCCCCCCCGAATCAAGAAAGACCATCACCCACGCACTCATAACCAGCAGACTGGACTACGGAAACGCCCTCTACGCCGGGATCAACAAGTCTCTGCTCCGCAAACTCCAGGCCATACAGAACACCACAGACAGACTCGTCCTCGGCATCCCTCGACACAAACACATCTCCCAACACCTGCGTAACTTCCTCTGGCTTCCCATCGAAAAGAGAGTAACTTTCAAGATACTCACCCACGCCTACAAATGCCTCCACAACACCGGACCCCAATATCTCAAAGATAGAATCTCCTTCCAGGTACCCAAGAGGAACCTCCGATCCGTCAACCTCGCCCTCGCCGAACCCCCGCGCATCCACAGAGCAAGAAGGGGCGGAAGAACCTTCTCCTACATTGTGGCCAAGACCTGGAACGAGCTCCCGATAGAAATCAGACGTGCCCCCACCCTGCACATCCTCGGGAAGACCCTCAAGACCTGGCTCTTCGACTGACCGGAGCTGCTCTCCCCCCCCCCCCGAGCGCCTTGAGACCCTCACAGGTGAGTAGCGCACTTAAAACCCCGATTGATTGAAAATAGGTTGATACAGGTGGCCTTTGGAGTTGTTCTTATGCAGAAGGTGAATGGGAAAGAAAGGACTATTTTGTTTATCCCTAGTGGTCTGAAGAGTACGGAGCTTAATTGTTCGGTGGTGGAAAAAGAGGCACTGGGCGTGTTCTGGGCAGTGAATAAATGAAGAAGTTTCTTTGGGGAAGGAAGTTTGAAAGCAAGACGGATTATAAGCCCCTTAGGGAAGTGTTTTCAAGGAAGGGCATAGATTTTTTTTACCACAAAATCCGCAAGTGGGTTGTTGCCTTGGAAGAATTTGATTTTGTCATATCCTATTTACCTGGGGCCACCAATATATTAGCTGACTGTTTATCTAGAATGGATGACAGAGAGTGAGGTTTCGGAAGAAGGTGATTGGCTCGGTGGAGAGGATCATGAAGAAGAGGTCAAGGTTTATTTGATCAATGGGATGGTTGTGTTTCAGAAGAAGGTGTGCTGCAGAAGGTCATGAGGATGGTTTCCTCTGGCTAGTGTGAGAAAAATGAGTGTGGTGTTGATGTGAAAGGGTACTGACAGGTCAAAGATGATTTAGTTGTTGTGGATAGTTTGCTTATGAGGGGTAGTAAGTTGGTTGCCCCAGGCAGGATGAAAAAAAGAAATTGGTCAATAGTGTTCATGCTAGCCATATGGGTATTGCCAAATCTAAGGAGAGGGCCAGAGAAGGCTGTTGGTGGCCTGAAATAGACTTGTTTATTGAGAGAGAGGTAAGTAATTGTGTGGAATGCTCACGTAGCGACAAAGTGCTGAAGTGTAGGACACAACCAATGGTGTTGAGGGAGCAGGCGAATGGTCCTTGGGCTGATATTACCCTGGATATTGTGGGTCCAGTGAAAATAAAGTCTTACGACAGATATGTTATTGCGTGTGTGGACATGTTCTCATGCTGGTTTGAGATTAAGGTAGTACGTTTGGTTGAATCTAGAGTGGTTATAGATTTCTTGGAAGAATTGTTTGAGAAAGAAGGCTTCCCTTTGACATTGCTCTCCGATAATGGGATGCAACTCACTTCTGGTGTGGTTGAGGAGTTTCTGAAAGCAAGAAGAATAAAACAAAAGAAGACGGCTCTATATCACCCAGAAAGTAATGGTGTGATGGAAAGGTGTATAAAGGTGCTGAAAGAAACTTTACAACAAGCTCTGGTGTGTGGTGCAAACTGGGAAACAGCAATGAGGAAAAAGGCTTGAGAGTAACGCTTCACCCAGCATTCTTCAACAGGGGTGGCTCCTTTCCAATTATTCAAAGGCAGAGTTGCTAATACTGAAGTAATTCCCATGAGGGTTTCTGAGAAAAGGAAGGTAGGGGATGACCAAGTAGGAAAAGCTGAAGGGTGGAAGGAAAAAGAGAAGATGGAGAAAAAGGAAAAAGTGGTATGATATGGGGAAGGCTGTCAAACGTACGGTGGTGCATGTGGGGGACTGTGTGAAAATTAAGTCTTCTAAGAACGATGGTAAAACCTCTAAGTTTATCCAGCCTCTAAGTTGTTAAGTTATTCACAAATGCTGTAAAGACAAGTGATCATAGAATTTGGAACTTGAACAGGGTGGCTAAGTACTATCCCTGAATTGAAGATACTCCATGTCTGGGTGAGGCACAAGATGAACATGAGCGTGTTGGTAGACCTCAGTGGGTGAGGAGGGTGCCTCTTCACTTACGGGACTGTGTGAAGAATGTGTTTTAAATACGCATTGTTGCTACATAATTGCATGTACCTTCCCATGTATATTGCATTTTGTGTTATCTTTCATTGCAACCATGTTGCAACCTAACATGGTGTTTATCTTATGTGTTAAAAAGTTCTCACTTTATTTGTTGATGTAATATTGGGTGAGGGAGGTGATGTTTTGTTCTGTATATATGTTATGATGTAAAGATCTGGAATAGAGGGTGGTTGCTAATGTGGAATGTGTTAAATTGGATTCTATGTCAGTTGCATTGGTACTTTGATGTGGATGGGGTTTCTGCAGATGCTGTCCCAATAAAGAATATTAATATCACCTGGACCTTGTGTGGCATTATCTTTGGACTTCCCACCCTGTCCTGGTGTTACGGCAGGAGATACGCCCGAAGAAGCTGGCAGATCAAAGAACAGATGCTGATGGCTAGAAGCTCTGTGTACCACACTCTCGTGGCCCAATCCAGAGACACTAGGATGACTTGGGCTTGGTCGTTCATGATCTTCTTCAGAACTTTGGGCAGCAACGGTAGAGACAATAAGGTGTGGGGCAGTCCTGAGCTCCAGTACAACCAAAAGACATCTTTGAGCAAGAATTGCCTTGGGAACTGCAACACCCACAAAGTTGGACACTGCAGGCCCAATTATGATGTGGGGCGGACCCCCACTGACAGGCCATCGGTGGCGGTCCGCCCAACATCTAGGACAGCGGTCCGACTTCAGATTATGATGCTGGCAGTCGCAGCGATTTGGGCGGAGGGAAAGACCACTGCCTCCAACAGGCTCAAGGAGCCCGTCGGGCGGCAGTCGGAGCCTAATCCATACAATGGAGGCAGTGCCCGCAGAGGCACCGCCGAAGGGATTAGGCTGTCAGTTTTCCCACAACTTGGATGTTTGCAGACATGCATTATACTATTGCGGCTTGTGCTGCAGCCCTTTTCCGGGCCGCAGTATAAGCCGCAATAGTAAACTGCATGTTTCTGACCGCCTTCACGGCAGTCAGGTCGTAATATGGCAGGTGGAGCCGCCGGCTACATGTTGGGTGGTCTCCATCCCCCAGCGATGGTGGTCGGACGCTCGTCCGACCGCCATAGTAATGAAGGCCTGCGTGTTCTCTGAGGTGGCAAAAAGATCGAGACAGGGTTCTGCCCACTGCTGGAAGACACCTGTGCCACCTCAGAGTGTAGTCACCATTTGTGATCCACTAGGCAATGCCACATGAGTTTGTCCGCTCTGGCGTTTAAAGATCTTGCTAGTTGTTTTTAGACCAGGGAGATGACCGGACGACTATCAGCTCCAGAGGCGTAAACCCTTTTGGTACATGATCCATGACCTGTCCTGCTTGATGTAGTACCACATGGCAATGGTGTTGTCTATAAGAACCTAGATAAGTGGCACCTTGATGGACGAGAGGAAAGCCTTTAGTGCCAAACAAATTGCCCATAACTTCAGCAGTGTGATGTGGAGTCAGGTTTCCGCCAGTGTCCTCTGATGACCACTTTTCACAGATCACCACTCCACCCCAGCAATGATGCAACCGCCATTTCTGGGCGAGGTAGAGAGAGGGGACTGCCCCCCGGTCCAGTATCCACCACTGCAGATTCTTTGCAGTCTCCTCCGACACCTGGATGGAATCTGAAAGGTTCTCTTTGAGCTAGGGCCACTGAGACTCCAGATCCCACTGTAGAGCCCGCTTGCGCCACCTGGCATGGTCCACTAGCAGGATGCAAGAGGCTAAGAAGCCAAAAAAGCCAAATAAGCCTCAGAGTCACTCTCATTGAGACCCAAGTCAAAGTTTGAAACATCGGGATCATAGCCCGAATATACTGGACTGGTCGAGGCGGAGGGAATGTTAGAAACAACACCCTCTCCAGGATGTCTCAATGAAAGGGAGTTTCTGTTAAGGAGTCAGTTGTACTACGGCATGTTAATGGTAAATCTCAGGGATGTCAGCAGGTCAGCCGCTGTCTAGAGAGTGCTCACAGCTGTTTGAGGTGAACCCACTTTTAGCAACCTCCTCAAATGGACAGCAACCACCACCATCACTTTCGTGAACACCTAAGGGACAGTGGTGAGGCCAAAGGGGAGCACTGAGAACTGGAAGTGCTTGTGGCTTACCTGAAAAAGAAGGAAGCATCTGTGGGATTACAGGACAGGCATCCTGCAAATCCAATGCCACCATCCAGTCGCCTGGATCCAGCGTAGATAGAACTTGACCCAAGGTGAATTTATTGAACTTGACCATCTTAAGGGAAGAAGTTCAGAGTTCAGAGGTCTGGAATAGAACAAAATCATCCATCCTTCTTTGGTACAAGAACTTAATGGGAGTAGCAGCCAATTCTATAGCTCATTCCATCAATAGAGTGCAAACTTCTTGCCGGAGAATGAACAAGTGGTACTGCGGAAGCCATTGTGGTGTAAACAGCATGTCTGGAGGGGTGGAGAGGAAGGGCAGGGCATAACCGCACTGGATGATTTGAAGTACACATCTGTCTGATGTGGTGCTTTGCCATCCATGGAGGTAAACACTTATCTGGCATCCAACTGGGCAACAGTGCACAGCTGAGGGTAAGTGTAGGGAAATGAGCTTAAAATAAGGAGGTCTTTCAAACTAATCGTTCTTTTCCTTAGCTTTATTGCACCCTTTTGAATGAATCCGTTTCCAAAATTATTTAACAGAATATCTCCAGTCTTCTTGCGTTTCTTGACCGACGTTGTGTGGTCTCTCCTCGAAGTGCAGCTCGGGTGGTGCCTCAGGAATAAACACAGAAAACAGGGGGACCGGAGTCAGTGGCCTTTTTCGGCATACGAAGCGAAACACAGGAGGGTAGTGTTGGGATGGTTACACCTCAAAGAAACAACCGTCACCAGTGATCGGGAGTCTATACTTTGGGTGGACTATCCCGGTAAAATTCAAGTGACGTTTGATGCCCGCCTCCCGCTTAATCCCCTCAAGCGTTCTCGTACCTGTGAGAGCCACGACGTCTTCGTCACCACGGTTGTCCTGGCTGTAGCATTGTCCGGGATGCGCGTCTCAGTCGGCAAAGGACTCGGCGTTGTCTCAAGCTCTCTCGTGCCGCCCAGTCGTGGACAATTTCCGGGTTTTGACGTCGCAGTCCGCTGAGCAGTGGGTGAACCTGACAGGAGGGCTTCGATGACGTATCCCTTGGGGTTAGGGCTGGGTTCCCGGAACACGTCTTCCTTAAAGGGCCCGCTGCCATCCTCGTTATACATGGGCAAAGCTGTGTATGGACGAAACGGCTGTAAAAGAAGAGAGGGCAGAGCATGAGGCGGTAAAGGGTCATCGTCCAGGTCATCAGGGCTAGTGTTCAGGGAGGAACCCTCTACTCCGTGACAGTAAGCTAAAGTGGTTTTGCAGCACCAGGGAGGGGGTGTGTGGGGGATTGGGTAGTTTGTTGCTCCTGGGGGCCTGGAGGCTGGTGGCCGGATCCCTGACCTCTACCATGAAAACACTGGGAGGTCTGCTGTTCTGGAGGCAAAGTTTGTCATGGCCTCTGCTGCAACACTCTTCTGAAGACTCGATGTGGTTGATATTATTGGGGAAATTGCTGTACAGATAGTGCAAGGCCAAGGGAGTGGGTTGTTACTTTGCTTTCTTTGAAGAGCTCTAGTGCTGAGTTTGCCGTGTCTCCAAAGACAAGTGTGCTATCAAATGGCATGTCGATGAGGGACTGTTGGACATTATTGGAGAAACTCATTGATAGTATTCATGTGTGATGCAGAAGCACCACACTGGTACCAACTGGCCTACCCAGACACTCAGTAGTGTCCAGGCCCGATCTAATGATGTACTTTGCAGTATCTTGATCGTCCTGAATTAATTGTAGGAGGTTTGTACGAAGGTCATCTGGGACTGCGGGCAAGATCTCCCTCACCATGTGACACAACGCCTGCAATTAACACCACAGGAGCCAGCTCGAGTTGGCAGATCAAAGGGTAAGGCTTACAGAGGACAACATTATTTTCCCAACTGCCTCCATACGTTTCGATTTTCTGCCTGGTAGAGTGACTGGGAATGCATATGTGTTAGCTGGTGGAAGCCTGAACCACAAGGCTCTATGGTGCTAGGTGCTGCAGAAGGAGAAATAGGTCCCCCCGGGGCTGTTCTATGTCGTAAGGCTAACTGTCTATTCACAGTGGGGCAAGATACTGACTTTGCCTAGGTGTCCCATTCACTGAATGGGAGCAGTAGTTTTGAAGAGGTCTGCCTTGGCTGCAGTACCTTAGTAAGCACATTTGGTTTAACCTCTACTGAGAGAACCTGGAGATCAGGAACTTCTGCTGCTCTTCTACTCACCATCGTGAAAGAAGCCAATTCTTCCATAGGAGGGCCAGTTGGAGAATTAAGTCCAGTGTCTGGAGAGGTGTCAAGGCCACTGGGCACTTGGAGGTCCATAAAGAGATTCTCATCCTCATATAGGGGCGATTAATCATCACCATCATCACTGTCCTGTGGCTCCGGGTCTGAAAATCTATGCGACAAAGGAAGCGTGTCAGAATCAGAATGCTTTAGAATAGGGCAAGGTGAGCACAACTTTAATCAAGGTGGTGGCGGATTCGCTTTAGAGTCCGAAAGGACTATAGGCTCGCCCTTCAGTGACGTCGCTGACGACATAGATGCAGAAGGAACCAGTGCATTAGTAGGGACAGGAGTCAGAGTAAGCGTCTGCCCCAAAGTTAGGACAGACCCCAGAGAGTGGTCAATATAATATTATTGTTATTGTTGCTCTGCTCTCTGTATACTTGTAAAGCGCTCTGATACCCGCAAGGGTCATGTTTGCGCTATATAAAACTATTAAAATAAATAAGAAATAAATAAGAAACACAGCCGGCATTGGGGACAGACCACAGGCGATAAACAGACTGGAGGCCTCGTCAGAACCATAGGCACGACTGCAGGATCAAAAGGGTACTGAAAATTCACAGCATCGCCTCTTAGAAGACCTGAATTTGCTGTAGCATCAACAATGGACCTGGGAACTTGTGCTGGATCAGGACCACTTTAGGAATCTCCGCAGCTGTGGACGACCGAGATCTTGAGGTACCCTACAACTATCCAAGCGTCTCCTGACACGAGTGGCAGGAAAAAGGGGAGGGCAAGTTTTGACTTTGTGTTTGAGACCGAAATCATGCCAGCGTCTTTGATCTGGATGGAGCCTTCCAAGCTTTCCTTTGGTGCTCAGTGACAGCGTTTGGCAGCGCGGTCCCAGATGCCCTTTGGATTTATCCGAGCACATTTGTTGCATGACCCCAAGTTGTGCGAAAAGCAGAGACACCGGAGACAGACCTAGTGTGAGTTCATCACTGATATCTACTTGTGGCAATCCTTATAGGGTTTGAACCCCATCATTATAGGAGGAGGCATGTCCCTTGCGCACTGGTGAAATTAATTGTAAAATGTTTTCTGTCAAGTGACAGAAATCGAGGGAACGATCTCCGGTATCCACATCGGAAGGCTCAAAGAGAAAGGAACTGACGTCGATGTGGCAGTTATATAGTGGCCCCCGATGTCACTGTTGGGTGGAACGGAGCCAAAGTGGAGCCCCACAATGCCACTTACCAGCGCATGAGGAAACTGCAGAGGAAAACCTATGGATTGAGTCTGGGGCCTGAGGGTATTGGCAAGGTAAGGATTCTGCAGTTCTAAGTATCCTTCAGAACATCAATGCAGAAAGACAATAACCATTCACTGATAGGCATAATGCATTGCTTCTTGCATGTACTCTTTTCTTCTTTATGCTTGAGCGTATGTCACACAAAACGAACTGAACCAGCCACGGGCACACCAAGCAAGATACGGGATCTGAGGCACAGAGGAATTAGCCCAGAACCACACCATTTGTCATAGGTAGACAAATGCATACAAGCCAGAATCTTCTTCTGATGCTTTAGTCTGCAACTTACATCCCCACATTCTTTGCCTTGTTGAAAGCACCACAGATAACAAAAAATAAATGAAATGTATACTAAGTATGCAAATATCACCGTCATTTGTGCCTTGAAAAGTTGACAGGTAGGAGTACATGGACTCCTAAAAGGATTAAAACTACTGAGTGGTAGACTCTGCTGCTTCATTATTATCTCCCTAATGTAAGGGTAAAAGTAGTGTGGGATACAGAGAGTACAAATTGTTCCTAATATTTAAGTCCTTAGTTATAGCTCACCCCACTCTTCATGCCTCTGGCCCTATCTACCTACGAAAGCGCTTCTCTTTCTATACGCCTGCGAGACATCTGCGCTCTTCCACACAACTCTTGGCTCTTGTTCCGCGTTTCCGGCTGCAAAGGATGGGTGGCAGCTCCCTTGCTTTGAAAGCCGCTTTAGCCTGGAACTCGTTGCCGTTCGCTCTTCGGAGCATTCAGGACCCCATTCTGTTTAAAAAGAACCTGAAAACATTTCTCTTTGCTTAATTTGATCTCCACACTCCCCAAGGCTCGCGCCGGGACACTCCACGGAGTATCCGTGCGCGCTACAAATATACATAACATAACAGGCCTACATTTTTTATCAACTTGGTAGGCTCCAAGTAGAGTCTCTGGCTTTCTTCAGGACCGAGGCCCAATTAATCCTCTGTCCCCTATCAATGTAGGTGAAAAGTGCTGTGTGGCTTGTATAGGGTGCAAAAAGGTTCAATCAAGGGGTTTTAATCATACTCTAAACCAATGGTAGTGTTGTCCATCTAGTTCAAAGCTTGAATAGAACACGTAGTTTAAAGACAATCAGCTATTCTGTTATGGCATTGTTATGACAACGTCCAACTAATTTATCCCGTCATTCTCGTGTTTACAACATAAGCCAACTCAGGGGTCGTTGCACTGCAAACACCCTTTTTCAGCTCTATTTTCATATCAAAACAGACAGTTCAAAAACCACAAACTAACAACAAACCAAATGTGCCCAGAGGTAAACTCCTCTATGTTGCCCTTACTAAAAGAAATTAGGATGAGTCAAAATTTTATGCAAATAACCTAGTTGGATGTTCATCCAATTTTGGTGAGTCGCCAAAGTCCAGGCAATAAATAAAGATGCCTTTAAATTCTGTATTTATCTTGTCACATTTGCTGCGCTTCAAAGACAGAGGTAAAATGTCAGGCTACATCTTCTGACAAATTGCTGCTAATTTGTTAACATGGGGACTGGTGTTTACAAACCCCTCTCACTTTGCAGTCAGTGAAATAAAAGTAAAGCGAATTATGTGACAATCTTGCTGGGGTACAGGGAGTGTGAAAGGAAAGGCTGTCATTTTTTGTAACACACAACAAAATGTAAATATCTGTAAATGAACAGTACACATTCAGCAATTAGGAACCCAAAAATGAAGCAAATTGTTTAGTAATTCTAGAGTGTGAAGGAATCTAAGATTTTACTAGGATCAAAAGAAATCGAGATACTTTAATTGGTGATGCACAAATGATTAATATTCACTGAGGAGAGCAACTGACAGGGCATTGCTTGGAGCATACAGCCTCCCATCAAGCCAGGGCACAGACGAATGGCTGCACAGCTGACCGGCCGACCCCCTGGGCAACACCTGTGCTACTGATGCATCAGACCCAGAACTATCAAGGTCTCCAGGCAGACACACTAACTATGCGGCCTCAGGGATTCAAAGGCCCTGACACACACCTAGGTCACAACTGGCTTGGAGGAGAACATTTCCCTCTTTTGAGAGCCAGATTCATACGGAGAACCCATTGAGGCAAGGGCTCCACAGACAATCCCTGGAGGCTCGACTCGCATCTCTCCCAGACTCCCCAGACCATCACGGGTGACAGTCAGGCCTTGGTGTGGAGATGGCCTATAGTAGCCCAGCTGATCAGGATCTGTAGGGGTCCCCAGCCTGATCCCTTCCCCCCTCACACCAAAACTTGATAGGACCACTGATGAGTGCAAGGTGGCCCCCAACATATCTAAATCCCCTTCTACTCTCAACTGTTCATAGTGCCTAATGTAGTGCTTTACAATACATCACAATACTTGTGGAGATCACTGGCATACCCTAACTTTGTTGCGCCCCACTGAGACTATGCGATACACCCAAACACCCACCAACAGAGAAGTCGGGCAACAACACAGAAGACTGTCCGATAATCTCATTCTCAAACCCCTGGTCCGCATATTCGATTAGCGCCACTGCCAGAGGAATATGCACTGTCTACGGCTCCCCACCATGTCGTCTCATAAACCTGTGGCCCGAAAACTGTTGTTTTCGGAAGTTGTGACGTGCCCTAAACCTAACTAAAAATCGGACCCGACTAACTCTTCGGTGTTGGAAATGGGCTCCTTACTGAAAGAGATTGCAGCCGTAGAGGCCACAATATCTGCCATGGACAGCATGACAGCGGTGAAATCCGAGACAAGACGTGACCACCTTCCAGACCCGCCTCGACACATTGGAACAGAGACTGGATCAAGTAGAAGGCCAAAATGAGGCAATAACAGACTGGGGCAATGAAATTGACTTTTTATGACATAAAGTTACAGATCTGGAAGATATGGCAACAACGGGATAACTTCCGTATTAAATGGTTTGTCGGAGGATGCAGATCAGGACAATATGATATCCTTCCTGCAGGACATGATCCCCAAGCTCCTTGATCTCCACCTCACTGACCCGTTGGAATTTCAGAAGGCATATTGGTATCCGAGCCTGCTCAATGGAACAAAAGCACCCTCCATGCCTGATAACAGCCTGCGCCTTTTGCCATCAACGCACCAAGGCCAAGTCTGGGAGTTAGGTCGAGAGTGTAGTTCCCTTAGTTTCCTTTATTACTTTCAGCTGCCTTGTTTCACTGTTTGCAAAAGTTAACCATAATCTGCCTTGCATAAAAACAAAACGTCCCTTTCAACCCAGGCATGCCATCTATACCCTTGCTTGCCGCTCGAGGTACAGCAGAGCAGGACCGGCGCTGTCGGTTCTGAGCTGACTGTTACGTCAGCACAACACTAACTGAAAGTGACATGTTATTATGCCTTGAAAGTGTCAATAAAAACACATTTAAAGAAAAAAATAAAACACATCGAGGCCATCCTACAAGAGGTGAAACGTGCTGCAGACCCCCTGCTTTTTAAAGGCCACTGCAGTTCCTTTCTGGCAGACTACTCATCACATATCAATGTCAAGCACAAGAAATGTCAAGCACTCCATCTCCGACACCTCCGCTGGGGCCTTAAGTACATCCTGCTGGACCCTGCACATGTACTTGTCACCATGGATGGCAAAACCAAAGACTTCACTGACCTGGGCGACCTAGAAACATTTTTGTACACACTGGATGACTCCTGCAACAGCCTCATCAGAAATGCCCCAATTGACCTCCACATCCACCACAGTCGCAGCCTGGAGACCATCCCGTCACCCGCCGAAGTCCCAATGTGCCAGTCTTACCATGTTGAGAATCAGACCGAATAGACCTCACCCAGGTCGTCGAGGCCCTCTAGAAAAACAGAGATAGAAACAAATTGCGGTCGTCTCTCAAACAACCAACGGGGAGGAATTGCATGAGAAGAAAGATAAATAACAGCAGAGACCCCACTGGACTTGTATTGTATACCTTTCTCTTTCCTCTCCGATTCGCTGCCCGATCATGCTGGTGCTAAATCAACCCCTTCGTGCCCCCTCCCCCACGCTGGGCAATATTGGGCTATATTCTCCCCACCACTGGCAATCACAGGCCAACTGGGAAGGGGTGAGGAACAAGCGGACTGGGACCACCCTCACTGGCGTATTCAAACCTTCACCAGCTGCCCGATGGCTTAGAGTGCACAGTCCACCCATACTGTTCGGCCTTCTAACTACAGGGCCACATAAAATAAAGCAAACACGGCCCACTTCCTAGCCTCCAGCCCTACCACCATTAAACGTAGGAGCACCTTCTTCTCATCCCTCATTCACTATCAATAGCTAAATATGGGCCTGGCACCATCCACACGAAAACAGGACACGGGTCAGAAGTTGGAGCCATGTGGTGCAGGAGTTAGCTCAATACTCAAAGGTTTTAGTTACGCTACCCCCATCCAGCCGCGACTGGTTCTCCCCTCGCAACCACTTAACCCGCTCCACCTACCACCATGCCCCACCCACGGTTACCCATTCACTTCCACTTCACTCTACTGCCACCACAGGAATACAGGAAGGCTTTGTCATCAGTGACAGGTTAACTTGACAGGCACAATAAAGGGGTGCCTAAGCCATTGTCTATAGTCACATTTATACTTAATTGTTTGGCACATTATATAAAATGAAAGAATGTGCTACATTGCCTATGAACAAAACACAATGATGTCACACTCCTCCAGGAAATCCACCTGTTTCCAGGGGAATGCCAGAAGCTTAAACGGGAAGTGGGTGGGCACGGTTATAAATAGCAGCAGGCAGACGGTGATAGACCGCATGTCCTGATATTCCAGTAGCTCATGAAAGGAGTGACCATTCTCATCAGAAGCACTCTCCCCTGTAAAGTCCTCAAATCCTGGACAGATACAGAAGAACGCTGGGTTTTTGCCAAACTGTGCATTTCTGGCAAAACCATGGCGGTGAGCTCAGTATACACTCCCAATGCTAACAAACAAGACCCACTTCCTGGCCCACCTGTCTAGGAAACTCAAGACACGTGGGCACACTCCCTGCTTTTAGGCGATGACTGGAACCTGGACCAGACCTGATACTAGATAGGTCATGACGCCCTCAAAACCACAACCATCCGGATAGAGCGATTCTACAATAACTGCTGACTGTTCGTGCCCTACTAGACATGTGGTGACTTCGACATCCAAAAAGATAGGGAATACACTTTCTTCTCCTGCCCGCACAATACAATCCTGCATTGATTATATCCTTCTTCAAGAAAAGCTGCTCCCAAATGTAACACACTATGAAATTCTGGAAGCCAGGGTCACTGATCATAGTCCGGTTCAATTAGACCTAGATCTAGGTCTGTCCAGACCCCCACTGGATCAGTGGGGAATTAAAGCATTCACATATACGCAGCCTGAGCAAAAGAACAGTTGCGACATCACATCCATGGTTAACGTGGACTCTGTGAGCTCACACAGGACTCTATGGGCAGCGGGAAAGTGCACACTGAGGGGAGACATGATGCGGGACTCCGCTACTGCAAAACATTAGATTTGCTCCGACTTATGACGCACAGAGGCAGAAGTGTGGGAGCTTACTTAGCGCTATTCTTCTTCCACCACGGCCTCCCAACAGAAAGACCTTGAACTAGCTAAAGCAAGTCTCAATGCCTTTTTTAATGAGGCGGCCGAAAAAGCACTGATAAAACTAAAAAGGCATAGATATGATCAAGGTGAAAAGGTGGGCTGCTTGCTGGCTGCCCATCTACGTCAGAGCGAATCTCAGAGGGCTATATCAGCCATCTGGGATGCAACCGGTAACCTGCTAACACACCCCGTGACATCACAATCCATTTTAACTGAGTTTTACTCCTCACTATATAGATCGGACCTTCAGACTACCTCCGACAAAATCGACGATTTCTTGGCCCCGCTCAGTCTTCCTTCTCTCATGGACGAGGGACGGGCATATCTAGAGGGAAAGTTTACAGAAGAGGAAATGGTGGAAGCCATTTCAGCACTACTAATGTGCAAATCACTCAGAGAAGATGGCTACTCCGGGGAGCTCTATAAAGTGGGCAAGGCTCTCCTGATCCCCTTTCTAACACAAGCCTATCAGGAAGCTGTGAAGGTAGGCTCGTTGGGAGCCATATCCAATAAAGCTACCATCACCATTCTCCCCAAAGAAAATAAGGACCCACTTGAGCGTGCGAGCTATTGCTGTTCTCACTTATTAATGTAGATCTTAAAATCATTAACAAAATTTTGGCAATCCGACTGAGTAAGGTCCACTCCCAATTAATGTACAAATCACAGGAGGGGTTTGTACCAGCCTGAAGCACGCATAATCATCTCTGAACATTGGCACATGCACTGTTGCAAGTACAAGATGATCCAAAAGAAAAACTTGCCCTATATCTAGATGCAGAGAAGGTGTTCGAACGTGTCGAATGCCCATACCTTTTTCGAGTAATGAAGACAATATGCTTAGATGACAAATTTATAGGCAAACTCCGCCTCTTATATGACTACCCTACGGAAAATGTCAATTGTGTTTATTTTTATTCATACGGCTTCGGATCCACTGAGGCACACAACAACCCTCTCCCCACACTTCTGTTTCTCCTGGACCTTGAGCCATTATCCACTGTTATACGTCTCTCAATAGAGACACGGGGTACATGGGCTGGAGGAGAGGAAATAAAAGCATTACTCTACCGAGATGACATCTTATTCCTTCTGTCCTCTCCCGACTCCTCAATCATAGAGGTAGTGTCCATTATCGGTGACTTCTTCTGCCTTTCCGGCTAAAAAAACTACCAGGACTAAGTGTGAGATGCCCCACTGTCCAAAGAAACCACTAAGAGCTGTGTACGGAACCATGAAATGAAATAGGTGCCTTAGGGACTTAAATACCTTGGCATCCGTGTCAACAGGGCCCTCATACACATGGTAGAGGATAACTCCAGCCCCGCATAACCCTTTCCAAACAAGAATTACTCAAATGGTAACACCTAAACTTTTCGCTTTGGGGAAAAGAAGCAACGATTAAGAGGACAGTGGCACCTAGATATAACTATATACTCAGCATACAGCATCTTAAGATTCCACAAGCTCTCCTCAGTGGAATCAAAGCGGATATTAGGTCCTACATCTGGATCAGATGTAGGACCAGGCTGAAAGCCTTCAGACTATGGGCAGACACCTCGGCTGGGGGACTTCATCTGTCACACATGACTTTCAAACTCTCACAATTGTTCTACCTGTGTGAACCCAACGAGACCTCGATGTCGGTCCGCATCGAGCGCCACCTCATGGAACAACCACAAGTCTCCCAGGCTATCTTTCACCCACGCAACACCCACTGATCGACAACCCGATCCTCTCTGCCACAATATGGCGCCTAGCACTTAAACTAACAGGCATTAACCCACTCCTATTTCGTAAAGCACCAAAGGCGTTTGCTACTAGGACCAGAAGTTCAGTGAGGGCACTCTTAAATCATCCCCAGAGCTCCAGACTGAATTTGGTCCCTCTCCAACCACCCACTGGAAATATCGTCAGTTGGAGCATTGCCTTGGAGCGGCTCTGGGCCCTCCACCAGTGGCTCTCAGTGTCCCCCATCCAACAGTACTGAGGGCTCTGGAGCCGTAACAAAGGCATGGTATTGGGACTCTATGGAGTCCTCATAAAAGCTCAGCATCCAGGCCTCACCCTGACCCTCACCAGGCTCAAATGGCAGACAATCCTTGGCAGGAAATACTCCCCTGAAGACTCATAGACACTACTTTTATACCATTGCAGGGTTCTTAGGGAATACCGACTGAAGATTCTATATTTTAAGATTCTACATGCATGGTACTGGTCCCCATAGAGACTGTACTGCGCAAAACCGCAACCTCATGACCACTGCTGGGGATGCACCGCTGATAATTGCACCCTGTACCACATAATCTGGTCCTGTCCAGCTTTACAAGCGTTCTGCAAGGCAGTATGGGCCCACCTCCGAAGCTGTCACTCTGATTATGTATGCCCCTCAGTGCATTTAGCACTCCTTCATGACGTGTCTGACATACCCAACCTGGACACACACATCGCTGGTTAGCCACATCTTTAGCAGTGGCTAAAGGTTGCATTTTACGCCACTGGTGACAACCCACAAACCCAATGAAAGGCTCATTGAACTTCAGAGAGGAACACTTCACAAATGAACCACATACAAACTAAATGATAAGATGGAGATATGCGAGAGAATCTCAGGCACTTTTCTAACTGGTAACATGGGGGCTATTTAGGAGATATCCCTCCACATCAACCTCCCTCTGTTATCTGAGGCAGGGCGTCCGTCCTGTACAGTCGGTGCACCTTGCATACCCACAGGACACCCTTGCCCATCTGGGTGAGTTCCAGACAACCTTCCTACCTAAAAATAGCTGCTACCAACATTGACCCGCCCATCCCTCCCGCTGTTCCTTGGCCGGAGCCATGCCCATTATACCTGAAGCATTCATGCTGACTGTCATATAGAGAGAACCAATCCTCCACCATCGCTCCTTGAGGCCCTGTTTGTTACTTCACTCTGAATGATTCACTAGAACCCTCCCACACCCCACTTATGGGACCCCCTCAGGACAAGTGTGGAGGGACAGAGTCATGCTGCTTTGGAACAATAAAGGACTTACCATAATTGCCATCCACAAGATGCACAATGAATCTCTACACAGAAATTGATCAATATGGAGGGTTACCAAGAAGCAAATGCGGGGCACACATCCCCCCCCCCACTTACACTGATACTGACTAGCTTTCGGATGTTGTTCCCTCCCCCTTTCCGATCACTGCACTTCAAACCCTATCCCCCCCATTGCTGTCCGTCTGCCCCTCTTCCACTTCCCCCTTTGCAGCTTGTATTATGATGGAGGACATTTTGTCTACAGGCACTCTGCATACCTTGAACCTGTCGGGACGGGACAGAGTAGGAACTTTCCCCTGTTAGATACAAAGAATTTTGTATGTTGAAGATGAGTATTCTATGCTCGCCAGAGATGCTTGTTTGTATATTATTCTGTAACTACCTCCCTCTTTGCATACTGTTATTATTTATGCAGACCTAAAATAAATAAACAAATACTGCAACAAACAAAAAGCTATGTGGGTCGTGAAAGTTTGCCGTTCTAAATAGTTTGGGAAGCACTGACCTAGAACATTCAAACTTGCACCATGGTTTGAATGGTGTACTACCGTTGCAGGGTTTGTTATGTTTGCACTGTGTCTTTTGCCATAAGGAGCCACAGGGAGCATCCCCTTACTCAAGTAGGGAGCCCCAAAGGGTCCCACTCCTTAAGTAAAAATACAAAAAGAACATTTGGTCATGGGGTCTGTGGACTCGTCAGCAGCAGACTCTATGCATGCACCACCCAAAAACTCCTAAAGAAACTGCAGAACATCCAGAACGCCTCCGCCAGACTCATCTTGAACATCCCCCGCCGCAGCCACATCACCGGTTACCTGAGAGACCTCCACTGGCTCCTGATCAACAAAAGAATCACCTTCAAGCTCCTCACGCACGCCTACAAGGCCCTCCACAATGCCGGACCTGCATACCTCAAACACTGCCTCTCCTTCTACACACCCACACGACATCTCCGCTCTGTCCAACTGGCCCTGGCCACCATCCCACGGATCCGCAAAACCTCAGCCGAAGGAAAATCCTTCTCCTACCTCGCTGCAAACACCTGGAACTCCCTGCCTCTACATCTCATACAATCACCGTCACTGACTCAATTCAGTAATGACCTCAAGACCTGGCTCTTTGACTGAACCGCAAATCCCCCCCCCCCCACAGCGCATTGAGACCCTAACGGGTGAGTATTCACGCTCTACAATAACCTTAGTGTTGGAAATGGCCCTTTTTGCAGGGTCACCCCTAAAGTTTTGCCTTTCTCCTGGATTTTTGCTGACCTGTTTTTGTTGGTTTTATGACTCTGGGCACTTTACCACTGCTGTTCAGTGCTAAAGTGCATATGCTCTCCCTTTGTAATATGTCTATGTGAATTGGTATATCCCTGATTGGCTTATTTGGTTTATCTGTTAGTCCCTAGTAGTGTGGCCTGTGTGTGCCCAGGGCTGGTAAACCAAATGCTGCTGGTGGGCCTGCAGCACTGATTTGTGCCACCCACAGAAGCAGCTTGTAAAGTGTGTCTCAGACCTGCCACTGCAGTGTCTGTGTGCAGTCCAGAACTGCCATCTTGGCTGTGAAGTGCACCCACTTCCCAGCCCCTGAACCTTCCCTTAGCATCATATAAGTCACCCCTATGGTAGGGTGCATTGTATGTGTAAGGTAGGACATGCCTTGGTGTGTGTAGCATGTCCTGGTAGTGAATTACACCCAATTTCGTTTTTCACTACTGTAAGGCTACCTGTTCCCCATAGGCTAGAATGGGCAGTTTGACTATTACATCCTATAGTCCTAACTGACCCCAGGAACATGGTAGAAAAACGAATTTAGTATGCCTGAGCTCAGAATATTAAAATACATCTTTTAGTGAAGTTTATTTTTATATTCTGTGTTTGAAAATACCACTTTTAGAAAGTAGGTATTTTCTTGCCTAAGCCTTCCAGTGTGCTCTGCTGTTATGTGTATTGGCTGTCTGGTTTTGGAGGGACAGGGCAGGCTGAGTCAGACCTGGGTTGAATAGAGAGATCTGCATTTAGAGTATGGGGGGGGGGTAGTTCCTTGACCTGAATAGGGCTGTGCCTGACAAGGTGAATGCTGGCTCCACCTCCTACTGTGCGTCTGATAGCAGACCCCCTCTTTCTGAAAGGAAGGATGCAGCCTGGTAAACAAAGTGCTCCAGGACTGAGCAGAACTGGTTCTGGCTGGGTTCAGTGACTTGTAGCTTCTGGAGAACAAAGACTTTTGGGGTATAAATATCTGTGCTCAAACCCCTACAAATTGTATTGCCCCTGGATCTGAAGAGGAAACTCTGTCCGTGCCACTGGAGGAATCTGCAGGAAGTGACTGTCCTTGTGCTTGTGTGTTGTTTCTTGCACTGGCCTGCAGCAGTGACCACTGGACCTTGAAGAAGAGGGAAAAGGACTTTTGAGAGAACTTTTATTTTTGTTACAGCAATTACCCAAGGGCTAGGAAAAGAGCTAGCCTTCTGCTGGAGTCTCAGGCACATCAGACTCCACCACCAACCTCCTGCTTCCTCCCTGCGAGGACTGCTATCTGCTGATGAGGCTCCTGTGAGTTCCAGTGCCTCTAGTTTGCTTCAGAGAAAAGAGTGCTGGAAATCGACGCTAACGCACATTTGCGAGCCGCTGCAGTCGAGAGCCCTGGGAAAATCATCGTGCTGCTGCCGCTGAGTGCTCGCAACACGAAACCATCGCTAACGCCCCTTTGCGAGCCGCTGCAGCCGAGACGCGCTGGAAAAATCATCACGCTGCTGTCGCCGCGCGCTCGCAACCCCTAAAGAAATCATCGCTTCAAGACATCGCATTGCAGACGCCGTGCGTCCGCCATTTTGATCGCATCGCACCGGATTTCGTCGCTCCCTCGCGGAGCGTCTTTTCTTCGCATCGCAACACAATCGCACAACGCAACAGGATCGTCGCATCGACTTCTCCCTCGCGGCAAGAAAGTCATCGCATCGGCGGCCTAGCGTGCAGAAGTTTGTCGCATCGTCTCCGCACGCATCAAGCAGATCGGCGCATCATCCTCCCTTGCGACAAGGATTTCAACGCATCGCCGGCCTCGCGTGAGGAAAATCATCGCTACAGCTTCTTTGCGACATTTTGTTGGCTTTGCTACTAAATCCAGGTACTTTGTGAGAGAAAGGGTCGCAGAGACCACTGCTTTGAATTTGAACCTTATTTTTGCAACCTTTGAACTATTTTTGACAGCCCTTCAACAGCTATCCTATTTTGTGACAGTATTGTGGCTTTTACAGTTATTGGTCTTGTGATAAGTCTACCTATATATACCTACCTATTTTGTTTATAACTACCTGTGTGGTGTCCCTTTGTAGTGTTCCTCACTGTGTTACTGTGTATGGTCATAAATGCTTCACACACTGCCTCTGAGATAAGCCTACCTGCTCGTGCTACGTTACCACAGGGTTGAGCAGGGGTATCAAGGAGGGTAGCCCTCTCACTCTGACTTAGGAAGAAGGGTCCCTACTTGGACAGTGGCCAGCCATTGCCAACTAGAGACCCCCATTTCTAACACTTAGTGATTGACTAATTGATTGACCCTGAGAGAGGGATCACGGATTCAAGCATGGCCCCAAGGTTTGCGATCTGTGCCTCAGGGTCCACAAACACTAGCAAGGGCTCATGGACACGTTTTTGACCCGATCTTTGGTCCACAAATGCTGGCTCAGATTCGGCAAACCTTTTTGGTCCTTGGATTTGCAGACTCAGTAGATTCAATGAGGGTCGACAAGTCTGTGAGGATTTGCAAACCCAAACTAGGGATAGTGAAACCTCTGCCTGGCTACCTGCTGAAATCTGCCAGTGGGTGGAACACAGGGCCTACAAAAAGTCATTTCCTGCAGTGAGCTCCTTCTGTGCACAGCCAAAGCCTGTGCCCAGCAGGTGTTGGCAACCTGTGGTGGGCTGAGCCTAAGGCCTGGAAATTGGCCAGGACATCCAGACAAACCTTGTTGTGCACATCCTATGGCATGGTCATGCATTTTGTATGGCCACACCTTTTCACCTGGCACTTCTCAGTTTAAACCTCTAAATTTAGGATGCAGAATATCAGCCACATTAGTGTCATGTGTATGAACACAAGTGCACCTTACGGTTCTAAAATTTAAAATATTCAATTTCTGGGAACCATGATGTGGAACTTCGATTCTGACATGAGGGTGCACAAAATTTCGTAGGACTCAGATCCTCACTGGTTGGAAATTAAGTGCAAAACTTGAAACAACCTTCACAAACTACCAGCAGAATTACTCGAATCCCATGAACGTAGAAAAAGAACTACGAAATGTATTTACGTTTTGAAACGTTAAAGCAGGTATGTAGCAATAAAAAGCAAAGCAAAAATAAAATCCATATACATATTCAAAGATGTAGGGCTACAAATAGAAATAAAATACTTATTAACTGTAGTCACACAAAAAATTGGCGGTGCCCTACAGCAGTCAGCATAAACAGAGCAACAGGAACCGGTGACAATAAAAACTGCACTACAAGTAAATTACAGCTTGATTTTGCAAATCAATATGAAACGAAAACACGGAACACGTAAAGATTTTCTGCCCTGATCATATGCAAGTTTTGGATAATACGGAATTCGTCAAACCAGATCTTAAAAGTTACAAAGAAGCTCTGTGAATTTTTGTTGGGGACTCTGTAAGAAGACTGCGTCATCTCTGCGCTACCACACACAGCTGCGTGGCCATGCATCTAAAGACCAACAGAAGAACGTTTTTAGAAATAAACTCGTAGAGAATTATTTGCGTTTCCAGAAGGAAATTACGTGAGGAAAGCAATACATAGTTAATATTTAAAACAAAACATGAAAGAGACGACGAGCACCCTAACACCCGTCACAATGAGCTCAATGATTCAACATACAACAAGCATTGGCTAAGCCAATAGGTCTTGCCTATGCGAGATCTATTGGCTTTGTAAATGTTTTTAGACATGTTGCCCAGCAGCACTAGCTGCTGGGCAACATGGCTTAACGTCATGAAAAAAAGCGATATGAAGGGCCAATGTTGACTGTGTCATATCTCTTTTTTTTAAGCCATGTTGCACAGCAGCCCGCGCTGCTGTGCAATATGTTAAATTAAAATAAGGTGGGTGGTGGGGGGGGACAACGCAAACGAGGCATGGGAGAGGAGGGTGTGAGGAGCAACAATGGGAGAGGGGAACAGCAACACGAGGAAGGTGCGGGGGAGGAAGTTTCAGACGGGGCAGCAACATGGAGAAGGGATAACTGTGAAGGGAAAGAAGAAATAGTATCTCAATCACAGCGCAAGCAGCGGACGGGAACTAATTACATTGAATCAATCTGTGCTTGGTCAATGCTGCACAAAAAGGAACTGTAGTGATGCTTGGCCTGCGTTGTCCAATTAGAACACAGCAAAGTAGAGTGACACTGAAGCCAACAAATGGTAAGCAATGGGTGGGATTCAAACCCTTTCTTGTTAACAATACGCTTTGCGGGGGTCCACTTCCGCCATGTTCAGGCTCAATTAATCGTTTTAGATTAGTGTTCGCCTCAGTGAGGGTTTTCTGTTCTGAGTTGAACTGTTTGATAGGGCGACAGATGCTTCATTTGCAGAAGTGTAGGGTGGGGGGTGTTAGGGGTGCGGGAGGGGAGGTGGGCCGTTGCCCACCACTGTTAATTGTTACCGGCTGCCCATGAGCCGCGGGGATGTTTATTGTTTTACAGGTAAGCCTTGCACACTTCCCTGCTCTTGGAAGCGACATGAGACCCATATGACCACGCGCTCTCGCGTTGTCAGCCAAGGCCGAGACACGCTTCCTCCCCGGAAGCCCGGACACGACTACATCTCAGACTGCCCTTACATGCACGATCCAATACAATGACCTCCACAATGCATAGCCCCCTCCACATCATGTCATGGAACGTCAACGGCCTACTAGACCGAATAAAACGCACTGCTGTTCTCCGCTATGCCCACCATCATGCACCAGACATCCTGTTTCTACAAGAGACACACCTCTTAGGCCATTGGTTGCTTGGACTAGGGTTGGGACTACTGGTAGGGCTAGGGCCTCTATTGGACGTAGAGATCAGGGTTTTTGAAACTGATTGGGTGCTTGGATTAGGGCTAAGATTGGCTGTAAGGTCCTGGTCTCCTATTGGTTCTAGATTTTAGGGCTAGTGTTGTGATTGGATAGTGTTAGGGCTAGAGTCCCCATTGGCTGAAGGGGTCACCTGACTACTAGGGCTATAAACGGCCAAGGCTTAGGGCGTCTCAGCTAAGGGTGGAGAGGACAAGGGTGAGTGCCTGTTTGAGGCTGTTCGGGACCTGGGCCAGAAATGCTGCCCATTTTCCCATTCATTAATACCCACCCTATGTATGTGTCCCTCTGTATATAAGCATTTATTTTCACTATAGATATGTACCTATCTTTGTGTATTGCTTTGTATACACATGTAGAATAATTATGTTATAAAAACAAAACAAAAAAAAACAACAAAAAAATCATCTTTGGTCTACATGTACTTGCTTCCATTGTGCATTTATGTACCTCCATGTACTTGGATCTGTGTGTCTGTTATTTTTCTCCTGAAAAAGCATATCCAATGCACTACCCTATTTCTCATCCTGTACCTCTATCAATATCTTTAATCTGCATATACTTACCTCCTTTATGCATCTATATACTTTCAATGTACTTATGGATCTATATATTTATCACTTTCTTCTAATTTAGCATTTCCAAAGCACTACCCTATTTCTCAGCCTATACTTCTCTCAATATATCTTCTAGCTCAACTTTCTGACTCATCTCAAACTTCTTTCTACTACTCTTTCCAATGCACTACCCTATCTCTCACCCTATACATCTATCATTATATCCTCTACACCCACTCTCTCATTTATCCCAAACCCCATACCACTACTATGTTCCCCAAAATAACCCTTTCTTGACTCTCTCCTACTCTACCCCTCCTTGCATCATCTGACACCTCTTTTACTATACCGATCCCCCGAAACAAACCTTTTTAAACTCTTCCCTCTGACTCTTCCCCTCCAAAAACCCTTTTTACACATCCAAAAGCCTCCTCCTACTGCTATGACCTAAAAAAGAAATCCTTCACTCTTCTATCCCTCCACTATCGTTTTCAATCAAAATAACAGACTAGCATGTTCACTTCTCTAATTCCATATTCCACTATACTAATTCACCACTAATCCTTTATGGGTTCCAGAGTAGCCTGCTACTCGCCAGAAAAGCGCTTCAACACCCCATCCGGGGTAATCGGGCACTATATGAATGCAAACCTTTTTCCCTCTTTTACCCCTCCCCAACCCTTCTCAATCCAAATAACTGACTAACATATCCACCACTCAAACTACTTCATATTTCACTATACTAATTTTCAACACTAATCCTTTATGGGTTCCGGCGTAGCCTGCTACTCGCCAGAAAAGCGTTTCAACACCCCATCAGGGGTAACAGGCGCTATATGAATGCAAACCTTTCTTTCCCTTCTATCCCTCCGCTATCCTTCTCACTCCAAATAACTGACTAATATCCACCACTCAAATTACTTTCATATTTCACCATACTAATTCACCACTAATGCTTTATGGGTTTCCGGTGGTGGGTTGGTGGTAGCCGTGCGCTTTATAAATGTTTTGGTATGGTATGGTACTCACCAAAAAAAGCGCTTCAACACCCCATCAGGGGTAAGAAGCGCTATATAAATACAAACCTTTTTTTCCTCTATCCTTCTGCTATCCTTCCGAATCCAAATAACAGACTAACATATCCACCACTTAAAATTTACTTGCATGTTTCACTATACTAATTCAACACTAATCCTCTATGGGTCCCGGAGTAGCGTGCTACTCGCCGAAAAGCGCTTCGACGCCTCGTCAGGGGTAGTAAGCGCTATACAAATGCAATTACAATACAATACAATACATTGTAATTTCCTGGCCCGCTACGGGTTTGACAGGGTCTGGCACTCTGGTTTTGCGAGGGGATCCCGGGGAGTCGCCATATTATTACGTAGGGGACTTCCCTTTACTCTGGCCCAAGCTGACCATGATGCACAAGGCCGCTATGTGGCCCTGACGGGAACAATCGAGGGTCAGCCCCTTAACCTCCTGAATGTTTACATTCCTCCTGCCGCCTCGGCCTCAACCTTGACAAGCCTCACAACAATGTTCTCCTCCTTCCCACATGGCCTGACGGTGGTGGGGGGCGACTTTGACGCTACCCTGCAACCTTCCCATGACACGACGGGGACCCCATCGACATCCCGCTTGGCCTCGGCGAAGCGCCTGTCAGACTGGTCCTCTGCCCTGGGGCTGTGCGATGCATGGAGGGTGTGGAATCCGCGCAGGAAACAATACACTCACACCTCAGCGGCTCATCACACCCATTCCCGTATCGACCTATTTTTACTACCCGCTGTAGACTGTCAACGGATCTCTGAGGCCATTATCCTCCCCAGGGGCATCTCCGATCATTCCCCCATATCCCTCCGTCTTGGTCACTCAGCAGGGGGCACGCGCCCGGTATGGCGTATGAATGCCTGGTTCCTGCAGGACGCAGACCTCTTGAAGTCTCTCCGAAGGGAGCTAGAGACATACTTCTCACTTAACACGGGCTCGGTATCCTCACCCGGGACTCTTTGGGAGGCCGGCAAGGTGGTGCTGCGGGGGGTGGCCAGGGGTCTTGTCCACTCGAAGCGATCGGCGCAATCTGCTCGATTGCTGAGCCTTGAGGCACAGGCGGCACAATTGGAGGGTAACCTGGATGCCCTTGCTGACACCACCTCCGATCGCCGGCTGACACTCCTCCGAGAAGAGATCTGTCAATTATCATTAGACTCTGCCAAACTACTCTGGCGCTCCTCAGTGGCGCGTATATATGGATGGGGGACAAAAATGGCACATTGCTTCATAATCTGGTGTCCTACCCTAGAGCCAATCGCATCATTCCAGAAATTCGGGATGGGGGCGGGTCCCGCCATACTAAGTCCCGAGCTATTGCGCAAACGTTCGCTACATACTATGCGACCCTCTATGAGGCTCGAACCCCTGAATTCAATCTGACATCACTGCTGGCTACCACCGGGACTCAACTACCCAGTCTCTCCCGAACCGACTCCGACTCCCTGAATCTTCCCTTCACCTCGGAAGAAATCCATAGGGCAATTTCGGCACTACACCCAGGCAAGACGCCCGGTCCTGATGGGTACCCCCAGTAATATTATGCGGCCTGTCGTGACACCCTGGCCCCCATCTGCTGAACCTGTTCGAATACGTAATTGACCAGGGATCTTTCCCGCCTGAGACCGACCTGGCCACCATAGTGGTCATTCCGAAAACACAACCACCTTCACTTGAATGTGCAGAGTACCGACCTATTTCCCTCATTAATACGGAGGTGAAGATTTTTGCCACTGTGATAGCCCAACGTCTCCGCCCCCACCTACAGACACTGGTCCACCCGGACCAGTGTGGATTCATGCCAGGCCGCAGTACCCGTCACTGCATTCGCCGACTCCACCTGGCCCTTGCGCACCGCCAGCAACTCCCCCATATCTGGCCTTGCTCTTTATAGATTTCGAGAAGGCGTTTGACACGGTGGACTGGGGCTACCTTGGGGAGGTACTGGAGGAGATGGGTTTCGGCCTTCCCTTCCGGCGCCTTATCCGGGTTCTCTATGCGGCCCCCAGGGCGAGGTCCTTATTAATGGTGTACTCTCCGATGCCTTTCCCATTCGAAGAGGCACCCGCCAGGGCTGCCCACTCTCACCCCTCCTATTCGCCTTGGCGATGCAACCCCTGGCCTCCTTGATCCGGCAGGATCCCCTCATCCGAGGTTGGACCTGGGGCTCACATCTGTGCGACAAAATCGCCCTCTATGCCGACGACGTCCTCCTATACCTGGCGGACCCCGAAGACTCTGGCCCGCGCTGTCTAGATGCTCTTGCAGCCTTCGAACGGATCTCTGGCCTTGGGCTCAATCCGGCGAAATCTACACTGGTCCCCTTACATCCATCCCGGGCATGTTTTGACAGGCAGGAGTCCATTCCTCTCCGGAGACAATCCTTCAAATACTTGGGGATTTGGGTTGCTCTCCTCCCCGAGCTCGAATGGGCCCTAAACATTACGCCACTAATGAATAAAACTAAAACTGATCTGAAGAAATGGCAAGCCCTTCCCCTCAATCCCCTCGGCCGGACTGCCCTTTTTAAAATGATGATCCTCCCCGATTCCTCTACATTTTGCAAAATATTACCACTCCCCTTCCCGGTAGCTGGTTCAAGGAAATAGACGGGCTCCTCAATCGTTTCCTGTGGGGGGGCCGGAGACCAAGGGTATCCCTGGCACACTGCCGCATCCCCCCCTATGACGGTGGCATGGAGGTGACTAATCTCCACCTCTACTACCTGGCCACGAAGCTCATTGTAATCCATGATTGGTTTGCGGGCGGCTGGTCCGACCCTGCATACCGACTGGAAACCACAACCATGGATCTTCCCCAGATCATGGCATACCTCTACGTTGGACCCGTCCCCTGCGCTTCCCCCCCCCCCCCATCACCCGGGCGGTCCTTATGGCCTGGCGGACGGCCCTTCGATATGTCAAGTGGAACCAGAAACTCACCCGGCAGACACCTCTGTGGCGTGGGACCTGGCTGAAGGAAGTATCTGATCTCCAAGGCTTTCGCCGATGGGACCTTATTGGGATCTCATTGCTGGGGGATATCTGGGTAGGGGACCACATCCGATCTTTCGCAGACTTGCAACGCCAGTACTCTCTTCACTCCTCTCAATTCTACCAATACTTACGATTACGCCATGCCATCCACACCCACATACCCTCCCCCACCACCTTCCCTGAATTCAACCCCTTAGAGGCCCAGGTACTGATGGGGAATATGGGTGGCGGAGGGGTATCCCGGATCTACCGCGCCTTAGTAAACAATGGCCCCACGTCCCTGGAATCCCTACGGACTCGTTGGGAGGGCTGGTTGGGCCCCCTGGATGACGCGGACTGGAGAGACGCCCTTATGGCCCCCAAGACCCTGACAACGTCCTCCAAGCTGCGTCTTATCCAATTCTACTATTTACACACAGCATACCTGACCCCGTTGCGCATGTACAATGCCCATATGAGATCCACCCCAGCCTGTACACGCTGCGATCAGTCACCAGCTGATTTCTTCCACATGGTCTGGCAGTGTCCCGCTCTAACGCGGTTTTGGACAGGAGTGGAACGCGAATTGACACAGACCTTGGGCTGGACGGTTCCCCATGACCCGACACGTTTGCTTTTAGGGGTGTTCGACGGCCTGGACGGATCAAGGGCAGACAAACGCTTCTTGGGCACGGCCCTAGCGGTCGCGAAGCGGGATATCAGCGGTGCTATGGTCGCAAAAAACCCTCCTTCCATGAGGAGGTGGAGGCAAGGAGTGGATTGGTGCGGTGCTCAGGAGGAACCTCTCTTTGAGGCCCGGGGATGTCCTGGTCTCTTTGACAAAATATGGGGTAAATGGTTCAACTTATAATCCAATTGCGGGGCTGAAGGGGATTGATTCCATAAATGTTTTTAGTTTGTCTAGGCCGAAATGGAACTCTTATCACCTGGTAGCTTTCTACTTCTCTTGTCACTCCAAACTGTATCTTACTACTACTCAAGATGTAGAACCAAGGCTGTGTTTTTACTGTGTGTTAAAATCAATAAAGTTGATTATCAAAAAAAACAATACGCTTTGCAAGTGAGAACGTATGCGCTGTCACAGGCTACGCCTAATAAACTCCAAATAATCAATAAAACGTAGGAGCAAGCAACTGGTGTTGCCAATGAGGAAAGAGGGAATGTGGTCACATACTTCTAATGTGCGATCAGTTTTCTTAGTGAGGGTGTCACAATAATTAAAGATGGTCAAATTTGTGGGGGCTCTCTGGCAAGGAGCAGACTATGCAGAACATGTCAGCTGATGCTGGGAGACAATAATATGGTGGCAGTGCACTGCGCATCTACTGAATAAGTTGTTTAATCAAGGCCCATGTGGTTAAAGTGACATTATAAAGGTACACTGATTCCACTGGAGTAATTTTCCAACAACGTGTTTCAAGTTTGATGGCTACTATGTCTAGACTCTACGGTACATATGAAGTGAATATGTTACATTCACAACATTAAAATCATACTGCAAAATCTTAAAACATTCACATGAAATTGTTTCTACAGTATGATCATTTCTATATATTGGAATGCAGGTGCTAGAACAATGTACAGGTGTTGTAGTTCACTTCGCTCATAGGGGATGTTTATCAAGATCCACAAATGTTCGAAAATGCTCATATTGTACAATTTGAAAAAGCGCATTGCTCTCTTTGCACACTAAATTACGTTTAGGCGTGCTAAAGAAGAGATGCTTTACACCAGTATTTTTTTAACTTAATTTTGACTCAACGTTCGTCATTGATTAAGTAGAGCCCCGTTTGTACTGATAGAAATAAAAAAATGAACACTAAAAGAAAGGCCAAACATAAATGGACTACTTCGCTGTAATTGTTGAAAATCTAATCTTCAGCAGCAATCCCGATTTAGTATGTGTCTTAGCTTCTTCCTTACACTGGAATTTAAATAGTTTCTTTGTGTGGCAAACTGAAAGATGTGAATGCTCAAACTGTGTTTTTATGAGTGCCTAGGGACGCTAACTTTTAGTGCACTATTAAATGCCAGCAATTTCACGATGTCCTGTATAAAATAACATTCACATATGAGAGTACAGTGGAACCATAGGCATATTATATTTACATATCACTAGATATATGTTTATGTTCATGTGTACATAAATACATAGATACATACGTGGAAATATATTTATTCTGAATGTTTATCCTGCTTTGCATTATAACCTTCATTTTGTTGAATGAAAAGCCATTCAACAGGCGCCAGTCTTGAGACTAACTTCACCCCCCAAGTAAGTCTCCATGAAAGTTCATTGAAAATTCCTAAATACAAACATTCAATTTACTATTAAAGAACAGGATTTTATGTTTAAACTGTGCCTTGTGCAGGATTTTATGTTTAAACTGTGCCTTGTGTGGTACTGATTTATGGATTACACAAAGTCGCTGCACTCACGCCTGATATCCTAACCCCAATTGGTTTAAAGCCAAAATTGCTTTACTATCAAGCATGCAAGCACTCCATGTTACATACATACATAAAACTTTGGTATTTTAAAAGGTCATGAGGTGTTATAGCAATGGAAAAAAGTTGTTGTTAAGACTGTGAAACCCAGAGATAACAAGCACTGGCATAACCAATAGGTCTCGCCTTTGGGATCTTATAAGTGTTTTGCCAGAGCTATTGGCTTTGACAATGTGTTTAAGCTCTGTTGTACAGCAGTGTGGCTGCTGTGCAGCATGTTTAAAAGTTATAATAAAGTGTTCTAAGCATTTTTGTTACCTTATATATAACCAAGTAAACATTATGTGCAAACGAACGACCCTATTAAAAGAAAATTAACATATACAATGTCTTCCAGTTTGTCTATCCTGGTGCTGAGGTAATGCTATGCTGATGCTCAGGTGATGCTGAGTTATACTGACATGGTGCTGAGGTGGTGGTGTGCTTGTGCGGAGGTGGTGCTCAGTGATGCGGAGGTGGTGCTGAGAGATGCGCTAATGCTGAAGTTATGCTGAAGTTGTGCTGAGGTGGTGCTGCGCTGATGCTGTGATGGGGCTGCGCTGGTGCTGAGTTGGTGCTTTGCTGGGGGTGGTGCACTGATGCGGAGGTGGTGCTGTGCTGATACGGAGGTGGTGCTGTGGTGGTGAGTGATGCTGAGGAGATTCTGCGCTGGTGCTGATGTGGTGCTGAGTGATGCTGTGCTGGTGCTACGCTGATGCAGAGGTGGCAGTGCTGCACTAATGCAGAGGTAGTGCTGCACTGGTAGTGAGGTGGTGCTGCACTGGTGCTGAGGTGGTGCTGTGCTGGTGCTCAGATCATGCCGAGTTAAACTGAAGTAGTGCTAAGGTGGTGGTGTGCTTGTGCGGAGGTGGTGCTCAGGTGGTGCTGAGTGATACTGAGGTGTTGTTCAATGATGCTGAGGTGGTGCTGAGTGATGCTTTGGTGGTGCTTTGGTAATGCTGTGATGGTGCTCAGGTGGTGCCGAGTGATGCTGAGGTGGTGCTGTGGTGGTGTTGAGTGATGCTCAGGAGATGCTGGTGCTGAGTGATGCTGTGCTGGTGCTGAGGTGGTGGTGCTGCACTAATGTTGAGGTTGTGCTGTGTTAGTAGTCAGGTGGTGCTGAGGTGGTGTTGTGCTAGTGCGGAGGTAGTGCTGCGCTGGTGCCTAGGTGGTGCTGCACTGGGGCTAAATAATGTTGAGGTGGTGTTGTGCTGATGGTTGTGGTAGTGCTCAGGTGCTGCTGAGTGACGCTGCTGAAGTGGTGCGGAGTGACGCTGACTGGTGCTGAAGTGGTGCTGCGCAGATGCAGACACGGTGCTGAGGTAGTGCTGCACTGATGCATTGGTGTTGCGGTGGTGCTCAGGTGGTGCTGTCCTGGTGCTGAGTGATACTGAGGTGGTACTGTGCTGGGGTGGTGTTGCGCTGGGGCTGAGTGATGCTGAGGTGGTGCTGTGGTTGTTGTCGTACCCAGGTGCTGCTGAGTGAAGCTCAGGTGGTGCTGCTGCAGTGGTGATGAGTGACGCTGACTGGTGCTGAAGTGATGCTGTGCAGATGCTGGGGAGGTGCTGCGATAGTGTTGCACTGATGCTGAGGTGATGCTGTGTTGATGCTGTGGTGTTAAAATGGTGCCGTGCTGAGTGATGCTGAGGTGGTGCTGAGTCAAGTTGAGATGGTGGTGCTGTGCTGGTCTATGACATTTATTTTCTGAAATTCCGTCTGTTTACAGTGTCTTAAACCCTCTGCAGAGGATAAAGTGCAACACGTTGGCAGTCAAAACAATTAAATAAACATACATATAAACCATTCAGGCAATATTTCTTCTAATGGAGGGTGCGAAAAAATGAAATTTCGCGCAGTTTACTCCCTCGATTCATGGCAGGTTTTCTTGCAGCAAATCCTGGGAGCAAACATTTAAGATGTGATTTGCACCCTAAATTGTGAGTGGCAGTAGCGTAGCCAGCGTGTCATGGGCCTAGTGCAAGGAATGGGCCACCTTGGCTGCTGTTTGAATTATAAAATACAGCAATAATCAGGGCTCAACGGGCCCCTCAGGCCTCTGGGTCCCGGTGCCACTGCACCTGCTGAACCAATGGAAGTCACGCCGCTGAGAGGGAGGAGGGGAGGGGTTAGGGAGTTGCATCTGAAACAGAATTAGCATCACAGTTGTAATTAAAAACTTGGACCTGAGAAATGTACAGCTGAAACATAACACAGTGCGGGAGTGCGGGGGAATGGACTTTAAAAAAACCTCAGCGCTTGTGTAAAATAGCGTGGTGGGCTACAGCCCCTGCTGCTGTGATCTTGTACAACCTGCAAATTATCAGTTTGGGCGCAGCAGACCCTCGCTGCCTTCCGATTATTAATTGTGATTGGTTTGGTGCAATAGTAATCAAGAACAATCAGCATTTATAGCGCCGTGAACATGCAAGCACATGTGAAATGTAGGCGGTACGTCTATACTAATGGTTTCACAGCACTAACTCTGAAACTGAGCCTGTCTGTTAGAAATAAAAATGTTTCTCGCGTTGGAACCGACTTTCGACTACCAAGAACCTTTACAATTTTGTGTGTGTGTCTGGGAGGGGAGGGTCCAGGGTGGGGTCCCAACTAGCCGTATTCTGGAACCGAAAGACTTATCCTCATATGTTCTAGATAAGCCCATGGAACAAAGTACACTGAAAATACAAAACAAAGTGCTGGTAGGCGCTATTAGTTCCCAGGCCCCTCTGGCACTCACTAAGGAGTCTTTAGAACTATAGCTCAAGGGCAGTGCGCGCGCCTACTGTAGCTATTTGTAACCTGAATGGTGCGAAGCAGACTCTGCCTTTCATCCTTCTCAAGTCAATAAAATGAGAACACTTGAGGTTGGTAATTGTTACTTCTGTTTTGATAGCGCTGAGATACCCGGGATATTTTTACAGTTTGACAGTACCCGTTATTTTTTTTAAAGGCAGGCGCTAGCACTCCTCTCGCAATCACCCCCCCTCCCCCCACACCCAACCCCCAACCCCCACCGGAGACTTTGCTGCTGAGCTGTTAGTGCAGGAGGTAGGAGTTGGGCAGAGGGAGGCTTATCTTCTGAGGTCGCACGTCAGTAACAAGGAGAGCGCTGTGATACCATGCAGTGCCTGCCCCTCTCTCCACTGCTCCCCCACTCACTCCCTCTCCCTCCCAACCATCACCACCCTCCTCTCGCCTGGCACATTTGCTTAGTCATACAGGCACTCCTGCTCTTCCCCATTCAAAATGGGAGGGAACTGGGGCTGTAACTTCTAGCTGACTAGACAGCTCAGCAGGTTTGCGCTCCTGCTGAGGAGATCTGTGTACAGTGAAATAGCTTCGTATCTCCCTTGACTAGATTAGTCTGTCATCCTTCTGAAGTCGATAAAATGAGATCCTTTAAGACGCCTTGTGGTTTTATGAATCTGCAAGACTTCCAAACAGGCGACATAAAGGATATTGGCATATTGTCGACCAACTTCCCACCCCCACACCCCCAGAGGCAAAGGCGGCCCTGCTCCGGAGATGGAACCATGGCCTTGGCAGCAGGCCCCAACGCTGGGTGGACGCGGAGACTGCGCAGCTGGCTAAGGGGCCGCGTATCATGGGTCACGAATCATGGGTGACGCCTTTGTCCGGCCCTAGATTCGCACCCAATAAACAGCGCCGGATTGGGACAGAAGACAGCCGGACACCAAAATAAACATGCCTCCCTACGAGTGAAACACATAGCTTAAAAAAGTGAGCAAAAGTTGCCCAGGTGCTCAAACTGGGGCAGTTGTAAACCTATAAAGACGCGCCACTTGGGTGTTTTTGTTAAGTATGGGAGAATGTCTCCAAATGTGCTTGCTGCAGGAAATGTGTGCGGTAATAGCCGACAAAGGAAAACCAAAACCCGCCCACCATACCATAAAACGGGCCCGCCAACAACAAAGAAACGGCCCACATACTGACTTGTCAGACCTCCAGGTTGCCCTGTAGGCAGGGCTTTAAGTGGGGGGGGGGGGTCTGTGGGGGTCTGAGCACCCCCAGTTTTTTTGGGGGGCCTTGAAAGGGGTCTCTAGGGGGCTCTATTTTCGGGCCTCAAAGGTCAAAGGTAGGGTGACCAGACGTCCCGGTTTTTGTTTGGTGTTTCGGGTGAGCATGCGCACGCACTGCTTAAGGCGTGACGTCATTGTAGCAGGAAGGGAAATCCTTTGAAGAGAGACACTTTCTCTCGGGATTTCCCTTCTCTTTGAACACGCAGCGCCACCTACGTCATCGTGCCAGCCATCGGCACAACAACAGCTGGTTAGAACCGGCACGACCCTGCTTTTACGGCCTGCAGCAAGATTTCTCCAGCAACCAGTGTGACCCTGCTCTGCCTTAAAGCAAGCGAGGGACGAGGGTCTACAACAGAATCCAGCAGCAGTGACACTACCACTACCAGTGCAGCCCTGCCCCTGTCGGCCCGTCATCTCTATGCCTCAAAAACCTGTCTGATTTCTCTAGATACATACCTGCCCGTCTTTTTCTCAATCATATGTCTATTTCTAACCAACCGACCGTCCACCCATCAGTCAGTTTATCCATCCATGGGTCGTTTCATTTACATTATATTCCCTTCTGTGTGTTAGTCCGTCCAGGTGTCTGCTTCTGTTCACTGATCGCCTAATAAATAACGTTTACAGTAACACATATGTGATAACGTGGAACCACACAGGTCAAATCACACATAGGATGAACAATAACACATGAAATACATACCGACGTTGGCATACACTCTAGCGCCGGTGCTTGCACACACAACCTGTGAGCCTTCAGAAGGACTTGTGCCAGCGCCGGAAAATACCAATAAACCACCCAGCCACTGAATATAATAACTCTAGATGCATTAGGAAGGGAGTTGATATATAATATATATATATTACAGTTTAATATAGCTCTGTCTCGACCCGAACGTATTGGAGCGCTTTAGGTGAGCTACATGAGCACTAGTTACATTACACAAGATCATATACATTTTTGGGGGACTGGGGGCACAGTGAGATTAAGACTTAATCTCACTGTGCCCCCAGTCCCCCAAAATGTATATGATCTTGTGTAATGTAACTTGTGGCTGCATTGAAAATGTTCAGGCACAATTCAGAAGTAAGTAGATATCTCAAGTCAATAGTAAAGCCGACCCAGACGGACCCCTCTGAGTTTCATTTTCATCTACTTTCACATTGCTCTGCTCTTCCTATGTTTACTAACACTGATGTAATTAAGTCCTGTGTGACTGTTAGACCTGGCATCCTTGGCGTGGTTTCCCCTGACTTTTTGCCTCTACCTCCTACGTTTTGACACTGTGATGGATTTCGTTTTGCTGGTTTAGATGCTTTGGGCACTTTGCCACTGCTGATCAGTGCCAAAGTGCAAGTGCTCCCTGGTTAAATTATTACTGTGATTGGTTATCCATGATTGGCATATTTGTTTTACCAGTAGGTCCCTAGTTAAATGCACTAAGTGTGCCGGGGCGGGTAATTCAAATGCTACTAGTGGGCCTGCAGCACTGATTGTGCCACCCACATGAGTAGCCCTAAAATGGTGTCTCAGGCCTGCCACCGCAGCGCCTGTGCGCAGTCTGTGAACTGCTATGTTGTCCTGTCCAGTGTACACACTGGCCAGGCCTGACCCTTCCCTTACACATTGGACACCCCTATGGTAGGCCCAAAGTACCCCCTGGGCAGGAGTGCAGTGTATGTGAAAGGTAGGACATGTACTAGTGTGGGTAACATGTCCTGATAGTGAAATACTGCCAATTTCATTTTCACTATTGAAAGGCTATCTTGCCCATAGGATAACATGGGGAATGCTGTGTAACATGTTTACCTGCATATCTTCCCATAACGGCAAGATAGACATATGGAATCTGGTATCCCTGAACTCAGAATTTAATAACACATCCTTTAGTGAAGATGGTTTTAAATTCTAAGTTTGGAAATAGCACTTTTAGAAAGTGGCTATTTTCCTGTTTAACCTTTCTGTGTGCCTCTGCCTGGTTGTGTATTGACTGTCTGGTTTGTGAGTGACAGGGGCTGGGGGTGGCTCCAGGAGGCTGGGTGAGTCAGCACTAGGCTGAATAGCCCCATCTACATGTAGAGTGGTGGGGAGGAGTAGCACCTGGGTCTCAATAGGGCTGTGCCTGCCTGCCACAATGCTGGCTCCACCTCCTGCGGTGCGTCTGATGGCCCTGGCCCACACTCACAAAGGAAGAAGAGGTGCACTGGCAGAGTGCACCCAGAACTGGTTTAGACTGGGTCCAGGACCCCTCACACAAGAAGAACAAATACTTTTGGGGTATAAAAGTAGGACTGGAGCCCCAGTAAAATTTGATCAGGAAACTTCGTGATCAAGAAGGAATCCCTGCCAAAAGAAGAACAGCCAGGAAGACTGAGGAAAAGTGCTGCCATTGCTGAGTGTCTGGGAGCTGACCTACAGTTGCTGTGATTGCTGAGGAAGAGGACCAAGGGACAGTCTGCTGTGTGCTGTGTCCCCCTTACTTGAAGAGGAGCTGTGCTGTGTGCTTTGCCCCTCTGAAGCCTGCCTATCTCCCAGGGCCTGAGAAGAGCTGGCCTCCTGTTGGGAACTCAGGGATACAAAAGTTCTCCAGAACCCACCCTTCCAGCTGCTGTGTGTGTGTCTCTGCGCACAGCCTGTGCCTTCGTGAAGCTGCCCCCTGTGAAATCTGTCTCGGTGTGCTCATCGGCACACAGCTGGGGCGTAAGGTCGTGAGGCCTGCTCTGCCTCAAGCGTGATCTGCCCCAGGATCGTGTCCCTCGCGCTCCGTGCGGATTAACGCACCGCTGAGGAACTTTGGAGCGCCTGCTTTGCCCCCGAGCGCTGTGTGTGCATTGACTCCACTGCCGCCCCTCGAGCTGTGTTGTGTGCCCGAGGCCGGGTTCGCCGCTCTGAGAAGGAGCCTTGAAAACACCCTGCCGGTATTCACCACCGCCGGCCCGGGATCGTCATTTCCGAGCCGCGCTCGGATTGGTCACAGCAACGAGGGCTTCCCCCAGCAACGTGGAGGTTCGTCAGGCAGAGCTACATTGAGTCTGGAGAGGCGCGAGGCGTCCCCTAGCAACCGGGGTTCCCTCGCGCTTTGGAGATTTGGGGGTAATGTGTGATGCACTTCAAGAGCTCAAAGACTTATCACTCTCCTTACAGAGGAGGGACATTACAATTGTTAATGCCCACAGACTTTTGGTTAGTCAAGTACGTATATTTAGAGCAATGAAGGACTCACCAGGGAGTTTGCTTCTGCGGCTCAGAGAGCAGTTGACGAGGGCAAATTCAAGAATGTTCCTCTTTTCCATGGTAGAAGTAACTCTGTTGCCCTTAATCAAAATCAGTTTTACCAAAGTCTGTCTGTAAATATCAATAAACGATGTGCCCCGGATTCTGAGAAAGAACTTATAGCCAGCTTCAGTGTGCTAGATGCAGGCAACTTGCCTTCTGGTGATGAATGCATTCTTTATGGTGAAACAGATATCCAGAAACTGTGTTCAGAGTTTCAGCTGCCAGCAAGCGATACTATCCAAGCTTTTAGACTTTTCAAAGATTTTGGTGGAAAGAAAACCCCTGAAGCATTAAAAAGGTTAGTAGTTTGCATGGAAACCCTGCCAGCAAGTAATGGGGATTGCGAGAGAGGTTTCAGCGCAATGAACTTAATTGCTAGTCCAACAAGGGCCTCTCTTCTTGTAGAGACCATTTCTTCATGCTTATGGGTAAAACTCAATGGTCCTCCATTTGAAACATTTGACGCAAAGCTGTATGTAAAGAGTTGGCTGGCAAAAGGTAGAAGGTCTGCTGAAGAAAATTGTTGTGAGAAACCCCAGCAAAATAGACACAGTGAATATCTTCAAGGGTTTTGGGAAATCCTGCAATAGATTTCTAAGTAATGTAAATAATTTTTACATGTTTTTTAAAGTGTTTGGTATTTTATGGCTTATACTTAATAAATATACCTTTTTGCCTATTTTATTATCCTTTGCTGGATGCGACTTCATGATTTTCTTAAGCACACAATGCTAGTTATCTTGATTTAGACCACGCCCCTACTCGGATAGGCCACACCCCTCTAAGAAATTTGCCACGCCCCTTTTAGAGCACCCCCAGTTTTTTTTTCCCACTTAAAGCTCTGCCTGTAGGCCAATCTGACCCTGCCAACCACACTCTAAGCTGGGATTTTTTAAACCTATTTGCCTAGTGCTAAAAACACAACCGCACTCCACGGTGGGCAAAGAGGTGTCGGATAAAAAAAAAGCCAAAGTTGGCTGTGTGACACTTGTCAGCTAGCACCACCCGACGGTAATCTTGTCCATGGCCACCGCCAGGGAAGTCTGCCCTCTAATCGATTCCCTCCCTCGAGGCGCTGCGGCCCAACGGCAAACCATTTTGCTCCCCACAACAAAAGAAGCGCCTACGAGAAGCGCAAACGGCTCACGCACAAAAAGCATATATGATGCGCAGCGTCAGAAACCGCCTCGTACGTAACTTGCCGTACAAAGTTTGTGTGAGCATGAAGTGGTGGTGTTGGGGTGGGGGAGGGGGTATGAATGGGTCACAGGGAAGCAACCCAACCAGGGCACTTGTTGAAAATGACAGTGTGCAAAAAGTCCCCTTGGGCGCGCACAGCAAGAATGTCTTGCGTCACACATATGAGCAAACCCCAGCAGGATCACAAAGGGTAAATAAAACCCGGGCTACTGACGTTTGCCCGTCATTCATAACGAGGGGCAAGTAAGCAGCGCCCTCGTGACCAAAAGGTGGCACTGTGACCCGGGTGTATCCAGTAATGTGCCTTCTGTCTAGGCGCTCGGTTATAGGCATTGCGCTGCACCTTAGACCGGGCTCTTTTGCACCCTCGATTGCATAGGATGATCCGTGCAAAATATAATTATCAGGTGATTCTTTGCTCGGTGCAAATGTTTTGCTCTTGTCGCCCTGTGCAGAATTTTCCACTCACGATGTTCCCCCGCCCCACCCCGCACCGGCGGAGTGTAATAAGCCCCGTTTCCAAAAGCATTTTAACAGTCTGACCAACAGATATTTGCCCACAAAAACAAGGTGAATCGTGCGCAATGTCAACATGCGCCCGTGCACACTTTTCCTCCCTTACGTTCATATAAGTTTCATTAAGTCTCTCGAGCGTTGCGCATGGAAAGCTTCCGAGTCCCCGCCATATCTGCACGCACGCACTGGACTCCTGTTGCAACATGTGTGCTCCTGAGCAGATCGCGCTGTCGCATGGCTCTGTCCCCTGCCTGCCTAAATCGGTCGCTCTAAGAACCAGGGTAACGCCAGTGCTTTAAATGGGAAAAAATAAGTGCAGGTACTCATCAAATTGAGCTAGGGGCGTGGCTAGTGGGCGGGGTTAGAGGCGGAGCGAGACATGATGATACAAAAACACTTCTATTGAGGTATTCATGTTGCCCTTGCATTTCCTGGATAGTGATATCAAACTTTCCATATGTGCAGATTAATAGCTAAAACCCCGAATGTGCCAAGCCATCAACAGTACTTTTAGCACTTTCAGGCTAATAATCAATGTGCTCTAGGGCGAGAGAGACTCTGCCACTAACATCGGTTGCAGCCCGCGGCGGGACAGAACAAAACATGTGAGAAATGTATCAATTTAAACAAAATGTGTTAACTCGTTACACAAAATGAAGGCCAAACGCCAAATGTTCATGTTTCCTTGTTTTGTAATATTTACAGCTTCTTAATATAATAATTCTAATGTTCCTACTTGCTTGCATTTGGCGCAATACTTATATATTCAAGAGTGCACACACACAAACAAGCATTCCTCGCATTTCTTTTCAAATATGTCCCGATTCTGTTCCTCTCAAACATACACTATCTCTCTTCACATCTCAAACCTCGCGATCCCTCCCACACTCGCCTCTCTCCCGTTTGTAGCTAATTCTGTCCCCTATTGTATCCTATCACTGTCTCTACTATCACTCTTTCTATTTCTAATCTGCCCTCCCGCGCCTCTCTACCTCTTTCTGTAACCTGTCTGGATCTCTTACATATCTATATCTGCGTTTACCCCTTCAGCCTCTCTATATTTCCGTACTTTAAACTGTCTGCTCCTTCCCCCTCACTCTTCACCTTCACTCACCCCCATTTTCCCTCCTCTCCCCTCGGCAGAAAGCCCCACAGCCGGAGAGCTTGCAGTGGCAGACAGTGAGCACTGCAGGGTCCCGAGCATATGCAGAGGCTAGCAGGGTAGAGGTCAGGGGAAGAACAATACTGGCCTCCAAAGGAAAGGTCAGTTGACCTCCTCCCACCTCACCTGGGCACCAAGGAGCCCACCACCTCATCATAGACTCAATGTCTCAGCAGGCTGGCGGGTGGGGGGTGGATTTGCAGGGGCAAGTGAGAGAGGAGAAAGACAATCAGACCCCACTGGGAGGCCAATGGGTGAAAATGGCCCTTTGTACCTGGGTTCCTCCACGGCAAACACTCGCAAGACGACCCAGCGGCAGGCCTCCAATTGGCCGTTCAGGCCCCATCAGGCAGCTTGCCAGTTGCCACAACTGAATAATACAGACAGACGGCAACGGGCAACATGCTGCCAAAAAACCGTCACTCAGCTGGCCCTCGGGCACCAGTCCAGTGCCCATCTTATCAGTCAGAACCTGAGTACCGGTACTCTCCTTGACAGTGGAGAAGTGCCGGTACTCGGCTTGGTAAAAATAAAAAGATGAGTACCGGCGAGTACCGGCCCATTTAAAGCACTGGGTAACGCCCTCCGAGTTGGAAATGTGGGGACTTTAACATTGTAGTGGTAACTCTGCATCCCCTTCCCCGTGAGTAAGAACATTGACGCGCTTACAGAAAGCAACGCGCTCCATGGAATGGTGACACTAAGGTTACGTTATACTCACGACATATCCTGAACCTGGTGACAGGATGAATGATTAAGTGACTAGTAAGGCGGTGAACCGTATGGAACCCCCATAAATACCTCTAGAAGCAATACAGATCGTTAAGAGTGACTGTGCGCCTTCACGGCGCTGTGCGTGTAACCTGACCCCAGAGGAGAGGAATGCAGCTTCCACCCTGTGCGCTGCTGCTCGCTCCCGCAAGCAAAACGCTGTGGGAGTGAACATTTGCCAAAAAGTGGGACATGCGCCCGCCTTTAGCCATTTGCAGGCTACAAAGAGAAAATGACACAGGCAACAGCCAACCCAATGAGTGGGGGGAGTCAGACCCACACAGAGAAGTTTAAAGTGCTTACAAGAAGCAGCGCATGCGCGCTGGCTCAGGCTCGACCTAAAAAACGAGCAAAGAGTTCTTAACGTATGGAAGCATCACAGTACCAAAGCCAAAACGTCTAACGGAGGGCTTAGGATTTAAGAGGGAGTACAGAGTTAACATCCTGTAGGGGTCGGACCTTGAAGTATTTGCAAAATTGCACCTCTTAATGTATATTTGCGAGGGGGGCGTGGCCTTGGAAGATGGCCAAAAGGACGCGGTAGCCCTCGGCTTCGTGGGACGCTTGTCGCAAAATTCTGAAATATACTTGGCATCCAGAGAGACTTTACTCCGCCACAAAGCCCAGTATGCCAGTGTGGATGACTTGGACTGCATGAAATCGCCAGAAGAGGCGGTAAGGAGATCTGGTCCCTGATGCAGACGATTTGCATCTGGGGCCACCTCAGGCATCAGCCCAGACACGGAGGACTGGCAGGGCTGAGCTGGCCGCCAGTTGTGCAGCACGTCTCCCCTCCTTGGAGACGGAGAAAACTGGCAACTTGTGGGCTGGGGGGGGGGGGGTCCATAGCTCAGAGGAATAATCTGCTGGCCTCTCCAGCCTGGCACTACGAGGAGGCGGGGCCTATGTCTCACCTTGAGAGCTAAGAACACATTGATGAATTGGTGAGTGGTGGAGCAAGACCACTGACTCACTGTCAATGAAACTGCTCTCCCTCGCAGCTCCACCATTAAGCGAGGCCCTCTGTGAGCCCCTGCACTCCCGTAGTGCTGGTGTTCGAGGCCCTCCTTTGTCTGCTTTCTGCCCCCTTCATCCTTTCCTTCTGCTCCGTGTCACCCTCTAGCTTCTTCACCCTTCAGGCTTTTCTTCAGTCTTTCTCTGCTTTCTGCTCCGTTTCACCCTTTATTCTTTCTGCTTTTCTTTAGTCTTTCTCTGCTTTCTGCTCTGTTTCACCCTTTATTCTTTTTGCACTCTTTCCCTTTATTTCACTTTTCCTCGCTCTTTTGGCCTTCTTTCCACCGTTTTTCCCACCGCTGCTGCCCCCGCGGCCCCCTCCCCAGCGCGACCAGCCCGTTCCAGTTCCCCTCCCCGCTCCCGCCTCCCAGCTGTCCAGCCCTCCCCGACCCCTACTTAATGGCGGCCGCGCCGCTAGCGCGCGAAAGGCAAGCCCGTCTGCGCCCGTCTGCGACCCGACCGCGACCAGCGCTAGGAACCCTGGATCTCCGAACCGCCAACGCTACGACCCAGCGGCACTCCACGCACTCAACCCAGGCCGCAACAACAACTGCAAGCTAGCATCACCAGCCGACACCCACGGACCCTTCAGCTGTCACCGCTGCCAGCACACCTACAGCACCGCCAGGAACACTGACCCAGCACAACCCGCCCGCAAAACACACCCGAACCGAAGACCCTGCAATGCATCCTCCTCAACGTCCGATCACTCCACAAACACGCCACCGAAATCTGGGACCTCCTCGACAGCACCACCCCGGACGTAGCTTTCTTCACCGAAACCTGGACCAACACCACCGGACATCGCCATCGCCATTCCCCAAGGATACAAGATCTCCAGGAAGGACCGCCCCACCCACCCGGGAGGGGGAATCGCCATCGTCCACAAATCCACCCTCCACCTGAGCACGCCCCCCGACGAGCCCACAGACCTGATGGAACACCTTCACTTCAAGATACTGGCCAGCCCTACCACCACCCTCCGGGGAACCCTCATCTACCGACCCCCTGGACTCCGTGGACCATTCGCCAACTCCATCACAGACATCACTCCCCGCATGCCATCGCATCCACCAACTACACCCTGCTGGGAGACCTCAACTTCCACCTCAACAACCAACTGGACCCCAACACCACATCCCTCCTGGACAACCTCCACAACATTGGACTCCGCCAGATCGTGACCGAACCCACGCACGCAGCAGGACACACCCTCGACCCCCTCTTCACAACAGGAAACTCCATCACTTTCAGCCACACCACCGAACTCCCATGGACAGACCACCGATGCGTCCACTTCACCTTCAAAACACCCACCATCCACAGGCACCAGCACCTGCTCCCACGAAGAAACTGGACCAGAATCACCGACGACCAGCTCACCTCCTCACTGAGCAGCTCCACCCCAACTATCGCGGAAGACGATGACCCCAACACTGCAGCCCGAACCCTGCACAGATGGATCTCCGACAGCGCCAACACCATAGCCCCCCTCAAGGAAAACAACAACACTCACGCGAAGAAAGCCAGATGGTTTACCACCGAACTTCGAGAGTCCAGACGCACGTGCCGCCGCCTCAAAAAGGCCTGGAGGAACGCCACAGAGGCCCACAACGACTTCAGAGCCGCCACCAACGCCCACCACCAATTCATCAGAAAAACGAGAAAAAAAGCGATTGAAGACAGAATCTCCACACATGCGCACAACAGCAAAGAACTCTTCAGCATCATCAAGGAGTTCGCCCAACCCACCAGCGAGTCTACTGACATCCCTCCCTCACAAGACCTCTGCAACAAACTCAGCACCTTCTTCCACCACAAAATCAAGAACATCTACGACAACTTCAACGAAGACAAACAACATGCTGAACCCTCACCAGCCACCCACGACACCCTGAAGCCAACGATTGACAACTGGACAGCCCTCACCACCGAAGACACACTGAAGACAATGAAGTCAATCCACTCCGGGGCCCCCATGGACCCCTGCCCCCACCACATCTTCAACAGAGCCGCCGACACCATCGCACCCATGCTCCGCCACACCATCAACCGCTCCCTGACGAACGCCTCGTTCCCCGACGACTGGAAACACGCCGAGATCAACCCCCTCCTGAAGGAGCCCTCGGCGGACCCCACCGACCTCGAGAACTACAGACCCATCTCCCTGCTCCCGTTCCCAGCAAAAGGCATTGAGAAAGCCATCAACAGCCAACTCGCCACCTTCATCGAAGAGCACATCCTCGACTCCTCCCAGTCCGGCTTCAGAAAAAACCACAGCACAGAAACCGCCCTCCTCGCCGCAACAGACGACATCCGCTCTCTAATGGACAGAGGAGAAACAGTAGCCCTCATCCTCCTCGACCTCTCAGCGGCGTTCGACACAGTCTCTCACCGCACCCTAATACGCAGACTCCACGACGCAGGAATCCGGGACAAGGCCCTCGACTGGATCCACTCCTTCCTCTCCGGCAGAACGCAACGGGTCAGACTCCCCCCTTTCCTCTCGGACCCCACACCAACCACCTGCGGAGTCCCCCAGGGGTCCTCCCTCAGCCCCACGCTCTTCAACGTCTACATGGCTCCGCTCGCCCCCATCATCTGAACCTACGGACTCAACATTGTGTCATACGCAGACGACACCAAACTCATCCTCTCCTTATCCAACGAACCCAACACCGCCAGACACAACTTTCAAGAAGGCATGGAAGCCGTTGCCAAATGGATGAAGAGTAGCTGCCTACAACTCAACACCGACAAAACAGAAGTACTCATCATGGGCCCATACCTCGATGCCTGGAACGACACCTGGTGGCCCCCGCCATCGGAAGCCCACCCACCCCCACGGACCACGCACGCAACCTTGGAATCATCCTGGACTCCGAGCTCAAAATGGACCGCCAGATCAACTCCGTCGCATCCTCCTGCTTCCACACCCTCCGCCTCCTACGTAAGACCTTCAAATGGAACCCCCTCGAACACAGAAAGACTGTCACTCACGCCCTCGTCACTAGCAGACTCGACTACGACAACGCACTCTACGCCGGAATAAACAAAAACCTCACCCGCAAGCTACAAAACATCCAGAATGCCGCCACAAGACTGGTCCTCAACCTGCCAAGACACTGCCACATCTCCCAGCACCTGCGCACACTCCACTGGCTCCCCATCGAGGCTAGAATCACCTTCAAGATTCTCACCCACACACACAAGGCCCTCCACGACACCGGGCCAGCATACCTGAACAGCCGACTCAAATTCCACGCACCCCAAAGGACCCTACGATCAGCCCAACTCTCCTACGCCGTGGTCCCCCGCACCAGAAAGACCAGAACGGGAGGCCGCTCCTTCTCCTTCCTTGCGGCCAGAGCCTGGAACGCCCTTCCTCTCCACCTCAGACAGACAACATCGCTCTCCATCTTCGCGAGAAACCTCAAGACCTGGCTCTTCGACAGACTCCCTCCTTGATGGACTGGAACCTGCCCCCCCCCCCCAGCGCCTTAATAATAATAATACAGCCATTTGTAGAGCGGAAACAGCTACCTCCAATAGAGGTGTCCCGGCGCAATAGCAAAAGGTGGCATGCAAGAGTCACGCAACAGCCGAGGCTCAAAGAACGTTATTCTAGGCTGAAAAGCCATGATTTGGCTGCTTTCCTGAATTGTGGTTCAGAGACGATCTGGCACAGAACATTAGGCAGGGAGTTCCATAACATGGACGCCCCGAGCGTAAAAGATCTGCCACCCAACCGAGCTTTCCTAACTCGTGGGGTGCAAAGCAGGTTCTGAGAATTAGACCTCAATGAGCGAGTCTGCTTGTAAGCGCCTAGCCGTTGTTTCAAGTAGCTGGGGCAAGTTCCATGGATTGACCGGAAAGCTAGGGTTAAGGCCTTAAATTTGATTCTTTTGGCTACCGGCAACCAATGTAGTTCCTTGATATGCGGAGAGATATGATGCCGGAATGGAACACGTCTAATCAATCTCGCAGCCGCATTTTGAACCATTTGAAGTTTCTTAACAAGGTAGGCCGGTAGGCCCAAGTAAAGGCCGTTCGTGTAGTCCAGCCGAGAAGTCACTGTGGCATGGACTACGACCCGATGGCAATTCTCTGGCAGCAGATGTAAAACTTTTCGCAAATTTCTCAATCTGCCGAAGCAGGCAGCTGTCACCTGCTGAATTTGGGCCGAAAAGGATAAGTCAGTCTCCCACTTTACTCCCAAATTTTTGGCAGTGCCTACTGGAGTGGGTGGTGAGCCCATTTCCACCGGCCGCCACAGGTCTGCAGCAAGGGGCTGGTTTTTACCAAAAAACATCACTCCCGTTTTTTCGGCATTGAGTTTAAGTTTGTTGTTGTTCATCCAATGGGCAATATCTTTTAGACAGCCCTTAAAACTCTTAAAAGAGTTTTCCGACTGATCGTTAAAGGGAAATACCAACTGGGTGTCGTCGGTGTAGGAGATCGCCTTCACACCCCAGTTGGCTATCAGGGAAAATAATGGGGCCAAATAGATGTTGAACAACAACGGGCTTAGGGCCGACCCTTGCGGCACCCCGCACCATAAGTGCTTGCGGACGGACTGATATGGTTGTAAAGCCACCCTTTGTGTACGCTTATGGAGGAATGACTTCAGCCAAGCCAGGGCTGTACCCCCAATACCGATGTCCAAAAGACGTTAAGCCAGTATTGAGTGGTCTACCGTGTCAAATGCCGCCGAAAGATCCAGGAGCATCAGCATAGCTGATGCCCCTGAATCCAGCGCCATCCTCACTGAATCAGCCACCTCTAATAACGCCGTCTCTGTGCTAAAGCCAGCACGGAAACCAGAGTGGGTGTTGTGCAGGATACTGTGGTTCTCGATAAAATTGGCCAATTGTCGCTGCACTACCTTTTCTAGCATTTTTGCTGGCGCTGGCAGCAAAGAAATAGGTCTATAATTATTCAGTTCCCCTGAATCAGCATTGAGTTTCTTCTTGAGGGGAAGGAGAGTGGCGTGCTTCCATAAATCAGGGAAGATACCGGAGGTAAGGGATGTGTTCCATATTTTGGACAACACATGGATGGAGGAATGTGCCAACTCTTTCCACAATTTAGGGGGGCACGGGTCATCCGGCGATCCTGACTTGCATCCCTGGATCACAGCCCGTGCCTCCTTCTGGGAGATAGGAGCAAATTCAGAAAAGAGAGGCACAGGAACTCTCCTTTCAATCACATCTAATTTGCCCTTGAGACCCTTACGGGTGAGTAGCCGCGCTTAACAAACACCTGATTGATTGATTGATATGTGATTTTCCTCAAATAAGCAGCTAATGGATGACACTATAAGACATTCAGGAGGATTCAGAGTTTTTATGCACCTTAGGCGAAAAGTAAATAGGGGGAATTATTGGGTTTTCCACAATCCGAAAGTTGACTTCTTCTTTACTGAGAATGCCTAAGTCTTTCCAGTGCATCAGTCTGGTTTCATATTTCTCTTGAAACATTGTCATGGGATTTTCAGTAACCCTTTGGTAACTCTTATTGTCCCCAAGTTGTCTTTTGCCTCTGTCAATTATTTCTCTTTATACATTATTGCAATATTTGGCCTCACTGCAGATGCCTTGAGGGACATGATCAGGTTGTTGAGCTCACTGATTTTTATGGCCCAAGACCCCAATCTTCTTCAGGGCTATTTGAATATGTCAATAAGCCTGCTATAAAGCCTAGGCTTCATCAACAAACCAAGGTCAGACATGATGCCCAGAAGACAAATGGGGATCTTGGAATTCCCCACAGACTCTGTTCGAGTGCTGCTTCAGTTACTGCAGAAAAAGTTCAATGCTATCATGGAAAAGTTGCGGAGAACGTTGAAGGTGGAAAGTGTATTTGTCAGCAGTCAACTGGTAATCATTTAGGAACTACTTGTTCCCTCAAACCAGACCATCTTTGCAGCCACCCTTCATTACAGGGTTCTGCAGTGGTTGAAGATCTTCTATCTGTGCAGAGGAGTGACCTCAGAGATGGAGGAGATGTTGACACTGGAGATCCATTGGTGTTTGAAACCCATAAAGGCCTAAACTGGCTGGGCTAGTTTTGGTTCATTTCCAGACTTAATCATAAAATCCAATGCTAGAGCACATGGTTGAGGCACTCGATAAGGTGCCCTCTGTATAGGTGAAAAGTGGTCAGGCGATAAGCTTTGAATTTACATAAAATGATGGCACTCCTTAATTGATCACAGCCAGACACTGCGTCGTGAAGGAGACTTGAGAACCACAGGCAGCAGTATTGTAGAGAAGAAGGGATAGGGAACAGAAGTTCCATGCTGCTACCAAAAAGTGAATATGGAGGAATCTGGCCTAATCAGAGTTATATGTTTTTAAAAAAGACAAAATCGTCTATATGCAGCGACTACCAATATGGCCAGATTTCATACTAGAACACAGGAAAAAAATCACTTGTATTCGGGCTGCCTTTGCCTCACCAAATTACAAAATGGTTTGAAGAGGTGCCATTGCTATGCTGAATGACTACCCAGCAGCCCATTAGAATGGTTCAATAACAGAAACCCCCTCTGATTGGTTGATGGTAGTTAATCACATTTGCTAGAAGAGCATATATTTCAGCATTTCTGACTAACTGGAAAACCCTAATCAATCAGAACGATTCTCTTTGATTAGACATTTTTTTTTTCTTTTCATAACCCATCATATTCTACACGTTCAAACCCCAGCCTGAATGGCACTCTCCTTGAGAGGGTTCCTATTTTTGACTATCAAGGATTAACTCTTAGCAAGAATATGGACTGGTCATGCCATATAGCTAAACAAAGGCTAAAACTGGTGCAATACACGGGTAAGCTTGCAAGGGTGTATAAGGGATCTTTTTATAAACCTGTTAGCCCTACTATTGAGATCTACAAAAATGCAAGCGCTAGGTGCTACCTTGTATGGTGCCGAGCTATGGGGACACATATCCATTAAAGATATTGTGCAGGCGGAGAATACATTTCTAAGACAACTAGTGAGCCTCCCTGCTAGTACCCCACTAATCCCCCTTCGACTGGACCTAGGCGTTAGATCAATTGCAGAGGGGGTTGGACTTACACCACTTCTATTTTGCAGAAGATTATGGATCACTCCGGAGCTGACCGCTTATAGATTGGCTTTGGTGGAGATCCTAGGACTTCAAGGGGCTGGCAGGCCACCATGGCTTTACTACATTAGGGAAACCCTAATAACTATTGGCAAAGCAAGCCTGCGGGATGATCCGGCAGTGTCCAAGATGGAGTTGGTGAGATGTTATAAGGGGTTTAAATAAAACTCCCTTCTGGCAAGTCTCTTCTCAGGAACACTAACAATAAGATTTGTAGGGATTAAAGAAACCTATTGATTTGACGACTTTCTGGATGAAGTTAAACCGGCCCTAGCGAGGAAGCTGTACATCCAATTTAGGCACGGAACTCTTCCCTTGCGCACATTTACCAACCATTGGAGGGGTGAGGGTTATGATACATCATTGAATTGCTCCTCCTGTGGCTTGGACAAAGAAACAGTGGCTCATGTCTTATTTTTCTGCGCAGCCTATAAGAAATCTAGGGCTAAATGTTTGATCCAACTCTGCAGAAATCTAGGGATATCATGTTGCCATGAGGCAGATAGGATTTTGAAAACAGACACGCATCAGCCTATTGCCTTCGCAGACTCTAAATACCTGTTCTCAATCTGGTGTGTGAGGAAAAGGTTCCTGCGAGGCTTTGTCTTTCCTCAATAGGAATGAAGCCGGGCCCTAGCATGTGGCACATTAAAAGTCTGAATAATTATAAGGGGATGTATGGCCTGTAGCAAACACGTAACTCCCTAATCTCTCTTCCCAGCCCAACCTGGCACATTGGAGTAAAATATATGTAAATATCTACTATAAGGTCTTAGTGATTTTAAAAATATTTTCTTTTTAACACTATGCACTTCAGAAGGAGAAACTTGACAAAGACAGTCTTTTATGAGATATTCCCTGATCCCAGACAATATGGTTGGCATAGCGGACCCCTCTAGATTTCAGTTATAGGATATCGTGGAGGTTTTTGCCCCAAATAATTTTGTCTAAAGGGGGAGTTCTCAATGAGTGTTCTATTTTATCAGGGGGTAATAGATTTAAATTGGTTTATAGTATTTATTGTAATATATTTTTTATAAATTTCCATCTGGACTGCCTCCAGTGGAGAGGTTGTGTGATCAATTGGGTAATGTGTTTTATAGCTATGTGGTTCTTATTTACTGAGTTGTATCATATGATGTTGTGCACTTTTATGGTTCTTTGAACCGAAATAAAGTTATTGAATGGATTAGACAATTCAGTTTGGTGGCTCAGCAGCCATTTGAAATAGTGTTGCCTGTACATGTCCATCTCGTCATGAAGTGCGTATGAGGTGATGAGCAGGCAGGCAATCTCGCAATGTTTGCAGCCAACTTCAAGATAACGCTATGATTATTGTTCTATGCAAGCTGCAGAAATTAAATCCAGAAATAGAAGATGAACTTGGCCAGATCATGTGGACAGAAAATGAAACACTTTATTCAAGTTCAAGCTGGGTAAAATCAAATGAATTCTCACTTATCACAAAATGAAACACGTAAAGATGCAGGAGCAGCTCTCCAATACTATACCAGAGAGGTTCACACCCCAACTCTCCAAAGGCATTCCATTACTCAAGTTCATCAATAACAATATCCAACGTTAAAAAAAAAACACTCTGTCAAGATAACTCAGCTTGGTGCCAACTCTTATTTATATGAAACAAACTCGTGTTCAAGAACCACTGTCTAAGTCTATTCCTTTCAGATCAAGATAGCAGCAGATTCTTAACCTCTGGCTCCCTGTCTGCAGGCTGTTCGCACTGTCACCTATATCGTTCACAAACCCCTGACCTAAATTAGCCTAGACGAAATACAACATTACTCCCACTTTGCGTTGTCAGCCCCTCTGAGACAATAACATCTACCAGAAGTGATGTATCATCCATAAAGCAGTAAAGACCGGGGCATGAAACTCCTTGACAAAACAAGCATTTGCAATGCAATAGGTCTCGTATTAGTGAAAGTTTGAGCTATTGGCGCTGCAAATGATAATGTTTGTTAGATTTTTTTGTTTGTCAAAAAATATCCCAACAGTACCATAAGTATTAAAAGAAAATCCACAAAGCAAGGAAAGGGTGCAGTACCACAGGCTGTTACTGGGTGTCCCTGTGGAGGTGTAAAAGGACCTCTATTAGCCACATAAGGTACTTCACCCTAAATGCAATTATAAAGAGAAAGACTACAGATGAGCATACGTTTCCTTTTGATTTCATCGGAAGTAAGACTTTTATTAGCTTGGGATTTAAATATACACCATTGTTGTTTATTTAGCTAAATAAACAACATTGGTGCATTTTTAAAACTTGTTTAAATGCTTGTTCTTACTCTTACTTAACATCGGAGGGAGAGTGGGAGGGCAGTCTGTACATACATCAGAGCAGTACAGATGCAGGTAGAGGTTTGCATGAACTTGTTACTGAAAAGTAAAAGAAAAAGCAGTCTGACTTTGCACCTTCCCTGTTTGTAAAGGGTCTGCAGCCTGCACTTCCTGTCTTCTGATGTCATTTCAGGTTTCAAAAGTTGATGGCACAAAGGTGCTTCCATAGCAAACTTCAAGAGAAGCATCAAGGCATTACTGCACAAAAGACACCCTTCATTTGCTCCGGTGAGAGTTCTCACAGACTTACCTAGCCCAACACCACGGAGAACCTGACAGAGACACAACACACCCCCTAACAGCACCCTCTGACCCCCTGAAAATGACAGCTCTCTGCAACATACTAATAAACATCTTGTAACCACCAGGCACTTTTCCCTCACCACCTTACTGGTAGTGTCATGTGCATATTGAACTATGTAAGATGTATATAACACTGTAACCTCACAGTCTATGTAACCACCAATGTGTGGATGGGCCACTGTACACCGCTCTGATACCCTCCGGTCATATGTGTGCTCCATAAAACTATCAAATAAACTAAAATAAGAAAGAGAAAGTAAAGGATGAAAAAGCTGCTGATAAATCTGGCAGAAGTTAAAACATGGAATGTAATCAGCAGCAAATGTTATTTTTGAAATTAGTCTGTGACCCCCTTCGAAACATCTCATGCACACCTTGCCACCAGGGACATAAATCAAGATGATGCCACCCCCTGCATAATGTATTGAGGGGTTTCTGTGATTCCCATATATCACTAAAATTCCAAGTCGCTAGGGTGAATGACAAACCCCCTAAAGGGTTAGGGCCACCCTGCGCAGCAGGGGCTTCCCACCTTTGCATTAAGGTTACAATTACTTTAACAGACTGTAGGTTAAAGCGCCTCTGTGCAGTGAGCCCATGATCGCTGAGGTATGCAAGATTCTTCCCAAGGGAACTGCTGTCACAGCTGGGCTACAGCTGACTCATGGCTATTGGGAAGGCAGCGTGTCTGCACAGCAGTGGGCATCCTTTCTTTAGAAACATCTGGTGCTTCGTGATGTGGGATAAGAGCAGCGTCAGTTCACTCGACATGCTAGCGATGGCTGGGCCAGTTTCAGAAACCCTTTTGGCTGCTGTCAAGAACGATGCAATGGTTACCAGTATGACTCGCATACTGGAGTGCATGGACTCGGGGGTATGATGACACCCTGCGTGCAAACACCAGAAGGCATGGTTTGCTGCTGAGCCACCCATAAAGGTGTCTTTCAGTCCATATTTCTTAAGTGGTGAAAAACAATGTGAAATGGATTTAATTTCAAGAGTCATCAGGCAGAAATGTACAAAATGCCATGCCAAGCAGTCAACAGTAATTTAACTAGGGTGGGTGGAGGGAGATGAACACAGACAGGGTGGCTTAGGTAGGTGAAGTAAGGGAGTTAGAGGTTCCCAAGACCAGTGCCTTCATACATGGAGGCAGAAACATGAAAGCGGTGCTGTGGTGAACCATGAAGCGCGGCGCCGGTGTAGATAAAAGTTATGCATGCGGCGGCCCGTGAAGATCAAATAAACAGCGCTCGGTACTAGGAATAGGCACCCAAAGTGTAATATGAGCAGGGAATAAAATAAGTAGTCCTCAAAGGAACACAAAGACCTACAGCATAGGGAAACTGTACTTGGCCGGTGCTCTTGAGTGAAAAACGGAAGTGATGTACCAGGAGTGCGAACCAATAAGGAGCCAGCAAAAAAGAGCGACGCAGGAGTCAACCTATGGTAAGCAGCAGGCGGGATTACAGTCCGTATCGTGACTACAATAAGTCTTGCAGACAGCGGAAGGACGGTGCCAGGCTCAACCTAAAACCAACACCTCAGGCGGTCAACCCAAAACTGGGAGCCAGTCATAAATCGTGAAATGTTTGACACAAAAAATCTATGCATCCAAAATCTGGAACTATATCCCACTTCATAGTAAGTGCGACATCACTCATAGAGTTCAGACTTTGAGAAGTTAGTCATTGATAAGAAGTATCCATTTAGACAATGTAGCCACCAATCCCCATAATGAAAATAATCTTGTCTCTTTACGTCTTCCCTACATATTGTGCCTGATCTTAAAACGTTGCCTTTCTCTTCCTTGCACACTTTCCTAAGTTGTCCGACTGATATGTTCAGTACTTTTTGGATCCATTAGCTGTCTTCCATTGTGTAAACAAGAATAGAGACAGGCAGATCTATATTATATAATCTATTATCTTGATTCAGTCTGCTGCCTATCAGGAGGATCTACAGGCCTCTCGAGTTTCATAATAAGACATTAGTAGCCATCCTTTGTGGTGTTACCTGGACGGAAACAGGCCCAGTATGGCCCAATTACTAGGCCACCCATACCAATATAAGGTGAGGGGCACAGCTGAAATGAAAAAGAGAAACAAGACAAAGCATGTTTGCAAAAATGTAAGGAGTACAGACTATCGCCTCACTCACAATGAGTTGTTGGGAAATATTATTCAAGTTCACCACCTACACTATGCTTTACTACGCTGCTGTATTTCAGAAGAGGAGAAATGACACCCTCAATCTCTCGCAAAAGCATTTGTACAGCGCAAAATTAATTTTGACAACACATATGTGAGGTTTTAAATGGCTATTTCTTACCTGGTAATGTGATTCTTTTCAAAAAGAAATCCAGTCCCACCGTTTGCTTGTACTGTTTTCCAAAAGCCTCCTGGGCAAAGCGCATTGCCAAAGATGTCTGAAATTATATAAAATAAAGATTGTATTACAAATCCAATAACTTAATTCAAAATTAGATTTTAAATATTTGGACTTGCAATCACATGCTAATAGATAGCATGGAAAATTGTTCAGGGATTACTACTATGTTACTAAATGGTGGTGCACAGATGGAGGTCTTTACCTTATATTTTAGGCTGTGTAAACAGAAGATTAGCAGAATGAGATCACTTACCCCACAGCTATCAACGTGCTTAAAAATCGATTGCTGCTGAGAGCGCATTGCGGGCACACTGTGGATCTGTCTCATTGTTTGGACTATTTAAACCTTGGCTGGCCAATCCTAAAGAAGGAGCCAGACACAAATCTTTTAAAAGCTAGATTCAGTGGCTTACCAAGAAACTATGATAGAAGTGGAGTCAATTTATTTTATTTCCCTTTGCCAGCGTTAGATTCCATTTTAATTACATGGCAACAGATGCAACATAACTTCATCCAGCAGATGATGTGGTTAAGACTCTTGGATCCAGGCTCTTTAGTCAAAGGTGGGTGTCACCTGAGAATACTTGTTCTTTCTAGGCAAGTTCTTACAAGTCATGTGAGGGGGGCGCTAGAGGGCGCACGACAAGATGGCCGCTCCCTAGAGCAGCTCCGTCGGTCGAGCCCATTACTCATTAAAATCCTGCAGTCCTACTAACGAAAACGACCTTAAACTGAGAAATCTGAGTGTCGGAGGTATATATGCACCTGGGGAGCGAGGAAGATTCGCTGTACGGGCTGATTTGGTGACGGCGGCTGCAGCCGGGAGTCAGGGCCTGTCTCGCTGCCTCGGCGGGCTGCGCCCTGCTCTGGAAGACGTTGCGACGTGTGTACTGTCCCTGCGACGCGTGGGGTCTGGAGCCCGGATCCAGCCTGCCACTAGATGCAATAACATTGCGGTGTGGAGCGGAGGGTGTGGAGTCGCCGGTGTGCCGGCCCGAAAGCCCTCTGTGGCCTACCTCAACAACACTGACCCAAACGGGTGCCCGACATCCCGCTTCCGGAGGTTGCACGATATCGGCCCTACGCACTCAGGTATGCCACAGTAGAGCGCTGTTTTGTTTGACGTGGGAGACTCGTTAACTGCATAGGGTGCTGACGGGCGCTGAGGAGGACGTCTGGGGAACTTCGGCGGCGCAACTCCGCTCACGCAGACCGGCCTCCCCTTGGAGCGGAACAAATTTACTCCTGCCGCCTCACCGGCCCTGACTTCTGTGGCGACCCGGGACAGAACTGCCGGTCAATAGCGGTCTGGTCTCCTACTCTGCCCCGACCTACTGGCTCACTGCTGTTCTTGCCCGGACCTCCTCACAGTCCGGTGTCCACATCTCCCGGGCCTTACCTGGCGGCACCCCACGCCCCTGCGAGTCACAGCGCTGAATTAAGACCGCTACAGACCCAGCGCTCTCATCACTTACTCAGTGCCAGCCTGGGGGCACTGCCTACAACGCAGACTAGTATCAATTCAACACCGCGACGTGCTTCCACGAGAGGGACTTTTCTGGCATACTAGCTCTGAGCGCTGCGGGAGGGCAGTCCATATTGCTGACCCCATTGCAGTGCAGCCCTCATCGGCCCTGCTGTCTACTGCGGAGGTGCACATTTCACCCTGTCCCACACGTGGGGTGTCAACATCGCTGTGAGCAGACTGCTGGAAGCGCCTGGGTCCTACTTTTACTTTAGGCCACCTGTGTGGCCGATCTGCATTGCCGCCTGCGGGGTGATTGCCTCGGACACCTACATCAACTCACCGTCCAAAATGGGGAAGCCTGATCGGAATCAGCCACGTCTCACCTTTGAATTGCGGCGCGGCGGCAAGTCGACTCAGCACGCGGCCTCTGACTCAGAGGCTGACGCGCCCACCGATCAGCTGTCTAATATAGATAAAACCCTGCTTGCGGTACAGGCCAGTCTCCAATCTATAGATGGGAAGATCGACCATCTAAACCTGCGTATGGACCATATGTCCACAAAGCTAGATAAACATGCCATGAGACTGGGAGAGGCGGAAGGCCGTATCTCTACGACAGAAGATGGATTGCAGCAGGTTGCGGCAAAGACAACTTCGATGGAAAAAGTGCTGGCGGTGATTCAAGCCCGTAATGAAGATTTGGAGGCTAGGTCCCGGCGCAACAACATCCGCGTCACGGGCCTACCAGAATCTACGAATACTGGGCGACTGGAGACCTACATGGAACGTCTCCTCCAAGCACTCTTTGGAGCGGAGAACCTATCTTCCGTCCTGATCGTCGAAAGGGCCCATAGATCTCTTGCCGCCCGTCCGCCTCCCGGAGCACCACCGCGTCCCATCATCGCACGCTTGCTTAATTATAGGGACCGGGATGCCGTCCTACGACTAGCGCGTGAAAAAGGCACCATCACACACGAGGGCAATACCCTCTCATTCTATCCTGATTTTACAGCCGCTGTCCAGGAAGCACGACGTGAATACCAGGCTGTGAAAAAGCTCCTTATCGCGGAACAAATCCCTTATGCGATGTTGTACCCAGCACGACTGCGCATCGAGGTTAACGGAAAACCGAGGATCTTCACCACCCCTAGATCAGCGATGGACTTTGCCAAAACCCTCAAACATCGCAGTCGAGACTCTCCTGGCCCAGCGGAAGACACTGGCGGAGGCGCTGATGCGGCGGACAAGTGACGTTGCTGTGTGGCGTGGACAATTGGACTTTTCCTACCGCCCGACCTCCGCCACACCCCGACTAAGTCCCCATCCTGAGTTTGACAGAGGGTGATCGGGACAGTCGCAACGCGGACCTCTCCAAGACACTTGCGGTGTTCAGATAAGATTTTATACTTTCATGTTAGTTATATCGTGGTTAAGAACACTCACACTGTTATGTAGTACATGTGACTGGTATAAATTGATAGATTATCCTTTTGCTATTCTGATCATCACTTATGCCACAACAATGTAGTAACATCTCACGGTCGCTGAGGCGGCCTCATGTTGGTTTCTTACGTTCCCAATGCATAAGTGGGACTATAAACACTTCCTGGCTCGACCACCTCCCGTAGAACTGGGAGGAGATGTGTGGCCCGGTGTCCCCCACATGGGTGTTCCCCAATCTGGTTTATGTATCCCGGAATTGTTATGGGTTGCTGGGGTTGGCTTTGGCGAGTTGGGGATGCCAAAGTGGGTGGGGGTTTTGGCGGGAGGAGGGATGGGGGGCACTGTTTTTACATCACAGACACTATGATGGTGAATATGGATTGTATGCGTTTCTTTCAGGCACTCACAAGATCCCGTGTTGTATATATGCTCCACCGGAGTACACCAGAATGACAGTGCAGTAATAACCTGCCTCACTTGGAATGTCCGGGGTCTCAATTCACCCAAAAAGTCCGGCAAGTCTTCGCCTATCTCGATCGCCACGGCATCCACATTGCCCTTATCCAGGAAACACATTTAACCACACAAACGGATGCCCACATTGGAGAGCGCTGGGCCGGTTATCGCCTGGCCTCCTCCTACTCTTCCTACTCCCGTGGGGTACTTACACTCATTAGGCGTAATCTCTCCTTCACCATGATCCGTACATGTGTAGACAGTGATGGGCGATACGCCATAGTACATGGAAAGTTGGAAGGCAGGCTCGTCACTATAGTCAATACGTATGGTCCCAATATTGATGACCCGGGCCTCTATGAATGTATAATTTCCACTCTACGAGATTGGCCCGATGCCGTAATACTGTGGGGTGGGGATTTAAATACACACCTTGACCCCACTAAAGACAAGTCGAGCGCGCGAGACGGCCAATCCCCTAGAGCTGCCGCGATCATACGGGAGGGAATAGCGGAACTGGGCCTACTAGACATCTGGCGACATCGCAACACCTACACACTGCAGGGTACACATGTTTCCACAGCACATAACAGCTGGTCTCGCCTTGATTATTGGTTGCTTAGCGAGCACGCGGGAGGCTGGGTAACAAAAATACATAACTTGCCCCGCACCTTGTCAGATCACAACCCGGTGCTCCTCACCCTGCAGATCCCGAGGGCCGTGCCCCGTTCCTTTATGTGGCGCTTCCACACAGAGGCACTACTGGACCCGCTATATAACACAACCATTCGAGAAGCCATTGTACGTTATTTCAGCACAAATGCCGGCTCGGTGGATAGTGTCATGACCCTTTGGGAGGCGTTCAAGGCCACCATTCGTGGCACTTGTATCAGCACAACGGCTGGCATCCTGCGTGATTTACGCGGACAGCTCACCAGGATAGAGACCACGCTGCACAAACTTGAGAGGGAATACGAACTCTCTCCATCTGCCTCGCTTCTTGCTTCTATTAAAGAATCTGTGATCGAATATAACACTCTCGCTGAAGAAGAAGCACGCTATATCCGTAGACGCCCTGTGGCCCGAGCATACGGCGAGGGTGGACGCCCAGGACGGCATCTAGCTTCTAAGATCACATCGCGCACACATAAGCATATCATCACCAAAATAACAGATGACGACGACTGCGATCATTACACCACCCCAGAAATTGCGGAGCAATTTCGCCACACATACGCCACTCTGTACACATCGCAAGGAGGTGGATCCTCCCGAGCTGGACGAGTATCTTTCGGATGTGGCCCTAGCGTGGCTCACGACCAGCCAGCGGGACTTCCTTAGTCAATCGATTACGGAGGAGGAGGTGCGAGCAGCCATCAAAACACTCCCCAATAAAAAGCACCGGGACCTGACGGATTCCCCGGCGAATTCTATAAAGAGTACGCAGCGGAACTCACGCCATATATCCTGGAAATGTATGCTGAGGCCTACGACTCTGGTATACTACCCCCTACCCTGCGGGAAGCCCTCATCATTACCCTACTTAAAAAGATAAGCCACAGTCCCGTTGTGACTCGTACAGACCGCTGTCACTTATAAACACTGACGTTAAAATTCTGGCTAAAATATTAGCTGCCAGACTGCAACCCCTTATGCCTCTACTCGTTCTTCCTGATCAGTCTGGTTTTATCCCTACCCGATCAACCTCGCACAATCTACGTACGATTTTTGCACTATTTCACATACTCGACCCGGGTCTACAGGCAGCGGCGGTAATGCTAGATGCAGCCAAAGCCTTCGATTCGATTGAGTGGGGATATTTATTCCACATTCTGAGGCGCATGGGATTTCCACCCCTATTTATCGGGTGGATGCGCTTATTATACACTGACCCCATAGCCCGAATACGCGTAGAGGGTTACACGTCAGACCCCATCAAAATCACCAGAGGAACGAGGCAGGGCTGCCCTCTCTCCCCACTCCTATTTGCGCTAACGCTTGAGCCGCTGGCCTGTATCATTCAGCAACGCCACAGAGCTTCAGCTCTCCAATTTGTTCACCGCCCAGTCCACATCTCAATGTATGCAGATGATATGTTGCTTTTTGTTAGACAACCACAAACATATCTGACGGCCATAATGCGGGAATATATTCGATTTGGTCATTTTTCCGGTCTACTAATTAATTGGGACAAATCGGTGGTGGTACCGCTGACCGCATGCACTCAGCCTCACGATCTGGAATTCCCACTGCTGTGGGCCACCAATCCTGTGAAATATCTGGGAGTGTGGGTACACCGTGACCCAAACGTAGTTATTCGTGAAAATTATGGCGTGGCGCACACGGTCCTAGAACAACAGGTTGCCAGATGGGTTAAACTTCCATTATCCCTAGCCGACCGTATAGCACTCGTAAAAATGGTCGTACTACCCAAATTTTTATATCTGTTTTGTAATATACCAATCACACTCACACAGCATTATTTTCAAACCCTACGTTCCCTACTTCTTCGACTGATATGGGGGGGAAAACAAGGCCGGGTCAGCTGGAGCACACTTACCCTAAGTTACAAAGAGGGCGGTTTTAGTGTGCCTGATTTGTATTTATATTATTTATGCGCACATGCCCACTATGCACATTATTGGCTTGGTACACATGACTTTATACCACATATTGCAGTTGAAGATGGGGATGCCCATCCCATACCCCTGCGGTCTATACTCTCTCATAATCATAGACATACCCCACGCACTGAAATTAATACCATCGACGCTACCGTAACAGCATGGCACACAATAGGCCGCCTAGCTGGGAAGCTTCCAATATACTCGCCATTGATGCCAATTGCTTTTCATTCGGCCCTCTCTGTCACACATGACAAGGGGACACTACACACCCTAAAACTAGCCGGGATTACCCACATGCGTGACTTGTATGTGAATGGCACCTTCATCTCGGACGCTGACCTTAACTATATACAGAACAAAACCCCTCTATTTCATTTCGCACTTCACAGACTCAAAAAGCGGTACAGGCACATTTCTCTACATTTCCAGCAGAACCACCTACATTGCAGACGCTGCATACACTACTCCTTGCTCCTACGCGCCACAAACTCATCACTAAACTATATCAAAGCGCCCGAGCTGAAAAACTTGTCCCCCTAGCAGAAGCCTGGAAAATTGGAATACACATCTATTTCCCCAGTTGACGCAGGCGGACTGGGAATACTGTTGCCAACTGACGGGCAGCTTGACTTCCAACGGGAACCTCCGAATTCTTCATTTTAAATATTTGCACCAGACCTACCACACCCCACAGAGATTATTTCGTTATGGACTACGAGACGCCGATATGTGTAAAAGATGCAGGGGCACGGGAGCTGATTTTTGGCATTTGGCTTGGGCATGCCTTGGAGTTGCCGAGTTTTGGGCTGACGTAACGAGCAAACTGTCCAGAATGGTCAATGTGACGGTGCAATGCACCCCACACATCTGTCTCCTGGGCCTGGTGCCATTTCTGAAAGGCGTAGTGGGCAAATTTGTCAGAGTGGCCTTGCTTCTTGCAAAGCGGCGCGTAGCCCTATCCTGGGACAGTACAGTAAAACCACAAAGTGCCCTCTGGCTCAAAGATTTAGTTTATTGCCGTGATAATCTAGTGCTATATGCGGAGGATCTACCATCTACTTCTAGACCCTGTGACATATGGGAACCTCTGTTACACTATCTGAGATCTGCGGAACACTGTGAGACTGGTGAAGTACCGGAACAAAGCGGTTAGACTGCCTCTATATTCATTGTGTAGTGCCTTTTCTGATACAATATGTACATGTTCACCACCGCCATATATATATGTGTTCAATTTTGTAACTTTTGCATAACCATATCGCATACTGTTGTGCCAACATATTGCATACTGTTTGAAAAAATCTAATAAATAAAAACAAAAAAAAAATAAAAAAAAGTTCTTACAAGTCATGTGTAACAAACAACAAAACAACGGAATCTAGCCACTGGAGATCAACTCTGAACTGCATTCCAGCCCAACTCCTTTCCTCCCAACTGTGACTCTTCAGAGTACTAGGTGTGTAAGAGCAGAAAGAAAAATATTGGCAAAGTATTTGAACAGTCCTAACCAGATATTGCTACACCTCCAATAGCTGCATTTCAGCTCCAGTTAATCGGGCTTGGCGCCATGTATATTCTAAAGCAGTGGAGACAAGGATGATTCCCTGTAATGTGTAGGAAGCCCTAATGCTGACTAGTAAAATGCGCACTTTCTGTTCTGTTGACTATGGTGTTGGAGAATGGAATGTCTCAGCTCAAGGCCCATCCTAAGATTTACATAAACACTCACATAAAGTTAATAATATCTTGCCATTTCCTCTGTACTTCGCCACAGTCAATATGTGGAGTGTAAATGCTGGTGTACGATAGTCATCTAAGATGATGAGGAGATCCTCATTGATGTTCTCAAGTTTTGTTCTGCTCTTTCCTCTGGGCCTGAAGCCTGTCTAGTGATTGTAGAGTAATTTGTGAATTCCTACACATTGCTAAAGATGTTTGGCAGCCTGCCACTTTTAACACATGTAGATTCAACGCACATACACAAATCGTAACCTAATTATGTGGCCCTAATTACAAAAATCCACATATGGAACTTACTAATAGAGAAAATATGCAATTATTGATGAATTTGCAGTTGTAGGTTTAGAGGCAGAGGGTGGCAACATGGGTATTCTCATGAGGGAGGGTCAGCTGGAAGGTGTGCACACCGACAAAAATGTACATTTGTGGGTATTCACAAACATTTCCAATCTATTGTCACACCTAATTTACACAACTAAACTTAGAAAGGTTGGAATTATTGTATAAATAATAGCCTCAAATTCTCATATTTGAAGGAGGAGGAGAGCAATCAGCTTCTCCATGTCAGTTTGACAAATCAAATAGCATGCAGATGGATCTTCAATGGTTTATTCTTGTGGAAAGTGACTGAAAGAACGGTCTTGATTCAGATCTTTGATTTCATGAAGGAAATAACCCCCTCTACAACCATTTAATGACATTCTTCTCCAAGCCGGGCAATAAATCCATGGACATCAATTCACTAAAATGCGAGGAGTGGAGGAAGTGATTTCACATGCCCTTTGACTCCCAGATGATGTCACAGGAAGTGGCATCACAAGACCTTTAACCTCATGACATCACAGGTAGTGACATCACGTGACCTTTGACTTCCCCCAATGACATCACAGGAAGCAACATCACATGACCTTTACCCTGGTGCCATACTGGAAGTGACGTATCTGACCTTTGGTTAGTTACGCCATACAAACTGGTTGGAAAATCTCTAGAAAATACAAATGAAATACACTGTACACAAACATACGTTTTTCAAATCCTATTGAAATTCTCCCAGATACAGTGTTTGTAACAAACAGTATCTTCAGATACAGGGCTGAAATAATGCATCATCAGGTAAGATTCTTTTAAATAGTGTACAACAATGAAAAATAGGCTAAATCACCCAATATCAAATAAATGTATTGTATAATGGCATAGAATGTTCACCACAAGTGCTCTTTGGAATCATGTGTTGTATAATGGAAAGGTCAATGGGCAAAGAATGCTAAGCATAAGTGCACTTTAAAAGAATTAATGTCCCTTTCCCCACTGCCATGATGAGGATGCCAGTTGTGAGCCTGCTGTCATTTGTACCCTAACGTGCCCTAACATGCAGCTTAAGCTGTTGTTATAGATGGAGCAATCTTAAAGTCTACTACAAGAAAGTTTTTTGCACAGTGCATGCTGAAACTTTCTATTTGAAGGTTCTTTCAACGTGGTGATAAGGGAAAACAAGGCAGAGTGTAATAAGTTATAAGCTAAGATCACACACCATGATCAGGTGAGAAGCCAGCATTGCTCTCTGTTTTCCTAGTTTCACATTGTGCAATTTAGCCACTACATGGGTGTCTCCTTCTTTCTACAGTTTTACATCAAAGTTTATGTGTCTTTAATTCTTTCCCACATTAAAAGGCTTAAGAGTGATTAATGGTAATGCTTACATTCAAAATGCAGGGAGATATTACAAGTGGCCAGGCCATGCAGATGCTTCTTCCTCTCAGAGAGATGAAGCATCACTCAGTGTTGTTCATGGTCTAACATCTTTGCTCTCCTGCCTATTGTGCGCAGGCTATCACAATCCCTCTAATAATAAATGCACTGGTGGTTGTGTGTAAGAGGGGAGGGAGAAGCTCCTTTCCAGGAGGCTCAGTTCCATGAAAATTAACTCTTCCGGGGGCACGGCTTTCCAATGCACATTTCACTTAAACACTTGACATTACAGAAATTACAAATTTGAATCCCAGAGTGGTAAGCCTATCATTCTGTAGTTGAGAAAGTATCAACAATGAGTTGTGATAATAGCTCCTGCTACCTACAGTGCTTTGAGCGTACCTTCTTGGGATTGCTCAGCGGGTTAAATCCCTGGTGCAGAGTTTACTGTACATCTTGCTAATTAATGACTTACCTTCCAGTGTAATTAGGGTAGTCTATCATAGCTCTGACAACGATATAAAAATTACTTTTGAGTGGAGGTAATGCTGCCTGCTACGTACAGTGTTTTTAGCAACAGACCTGTGGCAATAACTGAAATGCCACTAACTAGACTTCCTTTACAGTATTTACAGACCACCTATTGGCAAAGCTTCAAATATGTGCACACAATTCATGCGCCGTGACTTGCACATGCCTTCGCTGAATATGCTAATGCCGAAATGTGGAAATTGTGATTTTAGTGCTTTTCTAAGTTTTAAATATTGTGCTTTGAGCACCGGGCACTTGTTTCCAAGAAAAGTACATTGTCATTCATAGAGTAGTATTTCAGAATCAAGCAATTAGCTGCACTTTTTTCCCTGTAAAACTGTGTCACATGGGCACTGTTTTGCTGTAAGAGCTCTCCATTGTTAATACATGTAATGTCAGCCTAACATCATCGAACGATAGACAGGCCTGACTAAGATAGCCAAGAGACAGCAAAATGAGGAAGGACAGCAGCCTTTTGAATGGAAAAGAATATACATTTCAAGGCATTACATATGTTGTAGCTGGAGATGCACTTAAAGCAAAATTACATTTTTGATTATTTCAAATGTAAGATTGTTGACTAATGGAATCAGAGTAAGAGACTGTCGGCTTTCCGTAAACATTCTAGAAAGATGAAAAAGGGATGGAACTGTGTCAGTTTTTACTTCTTTGTTTAGGCAGGGTAGCTACAAAGTATGAATGAATCGTTACATATAAACTCAGCTTCGGTTACAGTATATTTTGAATGAAACTGCGAGTTGGCCCCTAATGCTTCAAACCCGTGCCTACCTGCTCTTTAAAAAGTAAATCCAATGCTAGGCAGCTCACACCAACGTGGCAGAAGTGTACAGAGGACACACCACTGTAGTTCCAACTCACAGGCTAGCTGTGTCTCCCCTCCGATGAATCGCACAGTGCAAGGCGGACTATTGACTTGTCAACAACGCAGCTCAACGTACCCACGCACACATGTACTCCAAAGGTCTACTCCTAACCCTGTGCTCCCCATTATTTATGTGCGCAGAGTTTGTGCATACAAACTGGACTGATTGTGTTACTGGCATAGATTGGAAATGACACATGAAGCACTTACACTCTGGACACCTAACCATTAGGTTTTCTCACTGCTTGTTGTCAATTGTCAGAACCCCTTTCGAGGGCCATGTACAAGCAGGACCTACTGGACCCAACCGTGAGCTGAAGGTCTTTTACTCCAGATGTCCAGGGGCCCGACCTACTATGGGCTATGAGTAAGTAACTGGACCAAGTACTACCCTTCAACACTTGACTCTCAGTGGTAGGGCAGGTCGAACAGTCCAAGGCTTCTTTTTTGGGGGGCGGGGAGGTTCAAGGTTTACATGGGCACAAGACTTAAAATACGCTCTGCAAACTCAGCAACTCCAATAAATGAATGTCCAGTCAGATACTTGCTTTTATGAAAAAGTAGCATTTATGAACAAGCACAAAGTGAAATAAGGGGCACCACAAATAATATCGCAAGGCCAGATAACATCCTAAGTCACACTTCACTGTCTAAGGACTGTGATTATTCCCCATTTATGTGAGGTCAAATTTAGGCTAGGCCCGCAAGTGGGTACGAGTCTTAGAAGTTCCACAGAGGCTTTTTAAAAGTCAAAGTTTCTCAGCACCGTAGTGCTGCAGTCAGAGCAGGTATACCCAAAGGCTCTGCAGCCCCGTGATCAGTCTTATTCGCTCTCGCTGGTGTTACAATACGGAAGGCCCAGGCGCAGGTCAGTGGCCCGGCGAGGAGGATTAGTATGGATGCTGAGGGCGAGGAGGCAGGCATCCCCAGCACTCCTTCGGTCTTGCGGTAAGTTTCCCTGATTCCAGAGGCAGGATTAAGGTGACCTCTGGGTTCTGGCAATTGAGTCGATGCTCTGCTTAAATGGATCGCAACCTGCTACGCTTCACTTCCACACACTGCTCAAGAGCTCTTCACCGCAATGCCTACATGGCATACGGGCGCCACGAACACACGTACTCGAGGCGACAGCTCTTCCAAGTCACAGCACAGCAAAGGGCAACAGCCCTCTTTGGTCACAGTGATAAACCACGGCCCCCACCTGACATATGGGGGCCGCAAACAGCAGCACACAGGTTGATGGTCCCTCCATGTCACAGCTCTGCACAGGGCAATGGCTGTCTTCAATCTCAGCGATGCACCAGGGCGAAGACCATTAATCTTCACTGTGGTCCCTGCCTGGCATACAGGGGTCATGAGCAGCGGCACACGAGCAGACAGCCCAATCAGTGCTGCAGTCCCAACTGGACTGGAATTTTACACTGCGCTTCATGGATACATAGAATCTCCGCTGGATTTGCACCCTTTAGGCACTCTCCTCCTCCTCCTCCACAGGAAACTCTGGTCTCAGCAGCAGGCAGAAGCTGGTGCTCCAGGCTCCAGAACAAACGGTCTTCATTCTCCTGGGTGATATCACCTCACCCAGCAGGGAGACTGGCAGAACTTGGTCCCCAGTCTTGGTCACAACAGGCAAAAGTAGTACTGAGCTTCTCCACAATGACATACTGCATCAGTTGACTGCTCGACGTTTGCCAGTTTTGGGAGGCTCAAGCTAACCATTTTATAATCCGTTTACAGACACAGATGTGATTTAGCGTGTTCGTCTTTGAAGTTCGTGCTGTGGGTGTTGTCCGCTTTGAAGTATCCATGCCTATGTCCTGTCCTTTGTCCACGAAGCACAAGTTACTAACTTGTGTAACGATATATCTGTAAGAGACAGTAGTTAGTGACAGATTCCTTACCTTAGAATATCCCCAGGCGTCAGGCTGGATCCGGAAAGTTTTGCGTAGCAGTACCCTTGCGCGTCGGTAGGCGGCGTCGTGCGGCTCCGCGTCCGTCGTCGACGTCGGGATCGCCGGGATGACGTCGCGGACAGTACTTAGACGCCGCCCCTGCGCGCTGACGTCAGTTCTGTACACGACTTTCCGCGCCAGGAACGCAGAGCCATGCAAGAAGCTGACATTGGTGTCTGAAAAATACTAGGGCCCCGAAAGGGATGTCCTTAACCCTAGAAATCAGTTCGCAGAACGGGGAGGATGGGTGGGGCGGTAAGGAATCTGTCACTAACTACTGTCTCTTACAGATATATCGTTACACAAGTTAGTAACTTGTGCATCTGAAAGAGACACGTTAGTGACAGATTCCTTACCTTAGAATAGATACCCCAGCAATACCAACCCCGGTGGTGAGTCTGCGAACAAAGATCAGACAAGGAAGTCTCGGAGAACAGAACGGCCAAAGAAGCCGTCTCTCCGGACTTGGCTGTCAAGGCAGTAATGCTTGGTAAACGTGTGCAACGAGGCCCACGTAGCTGCCTGACAAATGTCCTGTAAAGGGACACCACGTCCTAAAGCCGTGGTGGCGGCTGTCGCCCTGGTGGAATGGGCACGCAATCCAAAAGGGGGCTCCTTTTTAGCCAAAGAATAACAGGCCTTGATACACAAGACGACCCAGAGGGAGATGGTCCGCTTGGGTACCGCCCGACCTTTTTTGGCGCCCACGTAGCCAACAAAGAGCTGGTCGTCCACCCGGAACTGTTGTGTGCGATTTAGATAAAAAGAAATCGCATGTTTTGGGTCCAGACGGTGGAGCCTCTCTTCCTCTCTAGAAGGATGCGGAGGCGGAAAGAAGGTGGGCAAAGTGATGGTCTGCCCAATGTGGAAAGCAGTAACCACCTTTGGCAAGAAGGACGGACGCGTCCCGAGAACAACCTTGTCTGGATGTACAGACAGAAAGAGAGGCTTGCAAGAAAGAGCCTGGAGCTCACTCACCCGCCGAGCGGAGGTGATAGCCACCAGAAAGGCTGTCTTCAGAGTCAGAAGACGAAGAGGACAGTTATGCAGAGGCTCAAAGGGAGCGCACATTAAAAAGGTAAGAACCAAGTTCAAGTCCCACTGAGGCATTACAAACGGAACAGGAGGGAAGAGGTGTGTAATGCCTTTTAGGAATCTGTTAACAACAGGGGACTTAAAAAGGGAGGGCTGATCAGGAAGCCTGAGGAAGGCCGAGATTGCACAAAGATAGCCCTTGATGGTACCCAGGGCAGAACCCTGCTGGGCCAGAGAAAGAAGGAACAGAAGAACCTCAGAAAGAGGGGCCGAAAGGGGATTCACAGCCTTTGCTGTGCACCATGCCACAAATTTGTTCCACCTGCAGGCGTATACCACCTTAGTGGAGGGACTCCTGGCTGCCAGAATCACATCACAAACTTCGGGAGGCAAGTCGAAAGGAATCAACTGCCGCCGCTCAATCTCCACGCAAGCAGGTGGAGGCTGGACAGGTTCGGGTGGAGGACCGTCCCCTGCTGCTGCGACAGAAGATCCTCCCGAAGAGGCAGACGGATCGGGGGATCGACGCTCATACTGAGTAGCTCGGGATACCAAACTCTTCGAGCCCAGTCCGGAGCCACAAGAATGACTTGGGCCCGGTCGCGCCGAATCTTCTTCAACACTCTAGGTAGAAGTGGTATAGGCGGAAAGGCGTACAACAGACCGCAACTCCACTCGCGACGAAAAGCGTCGCCGAGCGAGTGCCGCCTTGGAAATTCCAACGCGCAGAACTGGTGACATTGCGCGTTCTCTTCGGTGGCGAATAGATCTAACCAAGGCTCTCCCCACTGTAGAAAGAGTCCTTGCGCCACTTCCGAGTGAAGACGCCATTCGTGATCCATCATGCACCTGCGGCTGAGTTCGTCCACCCTGGCGTTCAGGGAACCTGCCAGGTGTTGAACCATCAGGAATATGCCCTGATGTTCCAGCCATGTCCAGAGGCGCAGAGCCTCCTGACACAAGGTCCACGACCCCACCCCGCCCTGTTTGTTGCAGTACCACATGGCGGTGGTGTTGTCTGTGAACACCTGCACTACCTTCCCTTTGACAGAGGGAAAGAATGCCTTGAGTGCAAGTCGGATCGCCCGGAGCTCCAGAAGGTTGATATGGAGCCGGGACTCCGCCGGAGACCAGAGGCCTCTGATCTCCGCCTCTCCCATGTGACCGCCCCATCCCAGAAGGGACGCGTCCGTCACAACTGTGTGCTCTGGCTGGGGAAGGGAGAGGGATCTGCCCATGACCCATTGCCGGTTCGAGAGCCACCACTGCAACTGTCTTGCAGTCCCCTCCGAGATCTGGATGTGATCGGACAGGTTGCCCTGATGCTGCGCCCACTGGAACTTCAGGTCCCACTGCAGAGCCCGCATATGCCATCTGGCATGATCGACCAGCAGGATGCAGGAGGCCATGAGGCCCAGCAGCCTCAGGGTCATCCGTACCGAAACCCAGGATAGAGGCCGAAAGATAGGAATCATAGCCTGAATATCCCGGACTCGCCGCTCGGGAGGATAGACCCGAAACTGCGTCGTGTCCAGAACTGCTCCGATGAAAAGGAGCTGTGGAGAAGGAATCAGGTGTGACTTCGGCACATTGATGGAGAACCCCAGTGAGTGCAGGAGTTCGGCCGTAGTCTGGAGGTGGGAGACGACTGCCTGGGACGAGCCCGCCTTCAGCAGCCAGTCGTCGAGGTAGGGGAAGACTGGAACCCCTGCCCGGCGCAGATGAGCTGCGACCACCGCCATCACTTTCGTGAACACCCGAGGGGCGCTGGTAAGGCCAAAGGAGAGCACGGAGAACTGAAAGTGCTCTTGGCCTACCGTGAACCGCAGGTAACGCCGGTGGGCCGGCAGGACGGGGATGTGGAAATATGCGTCCTGCAACTCCAACGCTACCATCCAGTCTCCAGGGTCGAGAGCAGTCAAGACCGGAGCTAGGGTGAGCATCTTGAACTTCTCCTTCCGGAGGAAGCGATTGACGTTCCGGAGGTCCAAGATAGGACGCATGTCCTCCTTGTCCTTTTTGGGCACCAGAAAGTAGTGGGAGTAACAACCACGCCCTACTTCTGGGGTCGAAACGCGTTCGATGGCCCCCTTGGCCAAGAGGGCCGCAACTTCCTTCTGAAGAAGCACCAAGTGATCCCCTGACATGCGGTGGTATTGAGGTGGCATGGCTGAGGGGGGTGGTCACGAAGGGGAGGGAGTAGCCCCTTCGGACAATGTCCAAGACCCACTTGTCCGAGGTGATGGCACGCCAGTGGTGAAGGTAATGGCGGACCCTGCCCCCTACTGGCGTGCTGTGCACCTGAAAGGAAGGACTAGGAGGGCTTGGAGGCCGCGGACGCGGCGGGGGTGGTGGCCTGACCCGCACGCTGGTTACCCGACCCGCCTCGGCAGGAGCCACGTCCTCGGCCACGCGAAGACGCCTGCTGCGCGGGCCCGTGGCTGGGCAGTGGACGTGACTGGGCGCCCCTTCCGTGGCCATGAAAGGGGTGAAAAGCAGACTGTTGCGGAGGGCGCACAGCAGAAAGGCCCAGGGACTTGGCTGTAGCCCGTGAGTCCTTAAAACGCTCCAACGCATGGTCTGCCTTATTGCCGAAAAGGCCGACACCATCAAAGGGCATGTCCATAAGAGTGTTTTGGACATCACCCGAGAAACCAGTGGTTCTCAGCCAGGCGTGACGACGCAGCGCCACTGTCGTCGCAAACGATCTGCCTAGCGAGTCGGCGGTATCTAGGCCATATCTGATGGTATATTTCGCCGCATCCCTTCCTTCCGCTATGGCGCGGGAAAGCTGTGCCTGGACCTCCTCAGGACACTGGGGCAGAACCTTCGCCACCGAATCCCACAAAGAGTGGGAATATCGGCCCAAGAGGCAAGTGGTGTTGACAGACCGCAAGCCAGCACTGGAGGAAGAAAAAACCTTCTTCCCAAATTGATCCAGTTTTTTGGATTCCCTATCCGGGGGAGCGGTAGGGAAGGCGCTCTGGGAAGCAGAGGCTTGGACAACCAAGCTCTCAGGGGTGGGGTGTTGGGAGAGAAACAGGGGTTGCCCGGAGCAGGGCGATGGCGTCGGGCTACGTTCCTATCCACAGGAGCCCCTGTGGTGGGCTTGGACCAGGTGCCCAAAAGAACGTCAGAAAGTGCCTCGTTGAAAGGCAGCAGTGGCTCCGAGGAGGTAGCCGCCGGCTGAAGCACTTCCGTCAGGATGTTAGTCCTGACAGCCACTGTAGGTAACTGGAGGTGTAAAGCCTCAGCTGCCCTACGCAACACCGTTGCAAAGTTTGCTCCCTCCTCCGTTGCCACGGAAGGAGGAGACAGCATGCCAGAGTCAGGGGAGGTGTCCAGACCACTGGCATCCCCAAGTTCCTCAGCCCAGTCCTGATCGAACTCACATTGGGCAGTGAGAGGGTCCTCAGACCCCTCCCAGTCCTCTTCGTCCTCCAAGACAGGTTCAAAGTAAGGGACATGCGGGACCCAAGGTCTCATCGGCGCTGGAGCCGGCGTCGATCGACGTCGGTCCGGCGTCGATCGACGTCGGTCCGGCGCCGTGTCCGGATCCAGAGAGAACCAGGGTACGACGACGCCCGGAGCCCCGGGGGGCGCTGGGAGCGGCACCGGTGAAATCGGCGCCGGTGGAGGTGTCGTCAGGTCAACCGGCGTCGATGGGGGTTGCGGCAACACCGGAGCCGGGGTCGAGGCCGGGGCTGGAGCCGGGGCCGGGACCGAGGCTGGCGTCGCTGGGACCGGAGTCGCCGGCGGTGCCGTAGGAACCCCAGAATGGCCCGCGGGGCCCGAAGGCGCACCGGGGGGACCCTGAGGCCCGAAGAGGCGGGCCATGGCCGACAGGAACTCCTGTATTTCGGCCGGAGTCGCCGCCGAACCCGGGAAGGGCGGGTAATGCGGCGGCGGCTCCACAGGCACTCCCGGAGCCGCAGGGACGGTGCCGACAGGACCCTCAGCCGAGTCGCGAGACCGGCGAGGGGAAGTCGTCGAGCGATGACGCTTCTTCGACTTCTTGTGTTTCGACTTACCGGAGGAGTGCGAAGACTTGGACCCCGACGACCGATGAGGACTCCGCGACCGGCCCCTCGACCTCTCACATGACCGGGGCTTGGATTGGCGCGGAGCCGACTGCCGGACCTCGAGGAGCTTTCGAGACCGCTCTCGCAAAGCCTTCGGATGCAAGGCCCGGCAGTCGGGGCACGACTTGGAGTCATGGTCGCGTCCGAGACAGTAGAGACAGTCTCAATGCGGGTCCGTGATCGACATCATCCGACCACAGGCGTCGCATGGCTTGAAGCCGGGCATCCCTACTGACACCGTCGGAGTCGAACGACTCGAGAAAAAACAGTGATAAAAAAATCACAAAAACTTAGTCAAAAAATGACTAGGGCACTGCTCTTCCCGGATCTGCGCTTACTGGCGCGGAAAAATAAAGAACTGACGTCAGCGCGCAGGGGCGGCGTCTAAGTACTGTCCGCGACGTCATCCCGGCGATCCCGACGCCGACGACGGACGCGGAGCCGCACGACGCCGCCTACCGACGCGCAAGGGTACTGCTACGCAAAACTTTCCGGATCCAGCCTGACGCCTGGGGATATTCTAAGGTAAGGAATCTGTCACTAACGTGTCTCTTTCAGATACAGTATTTCACAACAGGAGTAACTCCAAGCTTGACAGCCTCGCAAACCAGGCCATGGGAGTGACTAGAGGATCACATCCGGATGTCAATCTCACTGACATATGCCTGCCAAAAGGTTACAAGGTCCCCATTCCTGCTCTTTATAATTCCCTGTTTCTGCATAGTTTTCCTTATCAGACTCATCATCTTTTGACAATGAGGACAAGCCCCATGACAGTGACTTTTCCAGATTCAAAGAGCCCTTTTGAAGCACCTGACTCTTCCAATATCCCATCCAACTCTCAGGGATGCAGGCAATCCACAAATGTGTCTGGGATGGATCCTCCACCTCCACATGTCCTTCCAAGGCACTAGGTTTCTAACTTGGAACCCACAGGTCTCCATGTACTGTACCTACTAAGGAACACATAAAATACAGAATGCACATGCAAACACACTTGCATTGCACAGCGCTACATACTAACATGATGTAGGTCAAGGATGAGTTAGGTTCACAGCAGCGGAACATTACATGAGTGGGCCAGCAGGCCTCACTCCAGTGACAAAGGTAAAAAGGCCTGTTTACACTATTGATCACTATTACAAAAACTGTATGGTGCCACCACCGCGCTCATGCTACTTAACTCTTTATAAGGGCAGTAGCCCTCTACAAGGGTAATGCTTTATGCACCTTTCTTGCTGTAAAACGTCCTCAATCTGTGAGACAGGCCTAGATCATGGCGCACATGCCTGATCAGTGTTCACCCATGATCAAAAATCGTTACCAAGGATATGAATATTGTTAGAGCTGGGGCACTCGGAGCATGGGTGCATGCCCATCACCGTGCAGGGAACGTTTCCCAACAGGTAGCCTGATACCTCTCAGTCCCAAAATGCTGATACAAAGTTTCCCCATGCTGTGGAGATCATTGAACATTGTCTCCTGAGGGATGAAACAAAGGTTGTCTTTCAAGCTCCATAGAATTGGTTCAACTAAAAACACAGATCCATATCCAGAATGCTGGACACCCTTTCCAATCAGAATGCCTGCATCATTTGAATGTCCAGAATTGCCCTATGAAGTGTATCAATTGTGTTGGAGTCTAGAATGACCTTTGGTGCTGAGAAGAAACCAAAAGGCAACATCTTAAATTGGGGGTCTGTCACAGTAAATCAGGTATACCTACTGTCTCAGTCGATTATTGGAATGTGGAAACAGGCATCCCGGAGATCGAGGCATACCATTCAGTCCGATCCCTGGATAGCCAAGAGAATGCGACACAAAGTAAACAGTGTTAAATTCTCCTATCTCAAGAACTTGTTGAGGAAGCTAAGATCTAAAATAGAAGCTCCTGCAGTGTAAATTGGTCACCCTAGGAATCGAGGCATGTATGCTAAACCTAATCCAGGCATTTTATACCAATACATAATTTTCAGTCCAAAAGACAGTGCTAGCATGTATTAGATTAGGACACACAGTGGTCTAAAGCAAAGCTGCATGCCTGCATCCACAATTTCAAATTCATAATTGTCTGACTTACTTTTAATTTACAGACTACCAAGACATTTCCAGCACAGCTAGGTGGTCAGGACCTTTCCATAATAATGTATCTGAATTATTTATTTATTAATCAGGCACCTATTGAGCTGCAGTGCCTCATTGATAGACTGGAGTCCTTTAATAATGATAATCACTTGACTATCAATCAATCAAGCAGTGCTCTTATAGAGCGCATAGCTATTCAAAGGGTGCCCCGGTGCTACTAGGCTCGTAGACTACCAGTGCTGAAACGAGTTACTAAAATGTGCATTCAAATAGCCAGGTCTTAAGACGGCGTTTGAAGATGCGTTCATCCTTTATCGTCTGAAGCTGAAAAGGATGCAAGTTCCAGGCAGTGGCAGCAAGGAAAGAAAAGGATGAACTACCCATCTTTTTCTCTTCGTTCTCGAACCACCACCAGCAAAGCATCAGAGGACAGCAAAGATCAGGCCGGACGATATGGCATAACCCTTTTCGCCAGGTACCGTGGCCCTGATTGGTGAAAGACTCTGAGTCCGCGTGAGCCCTTTGAACCGAACTCTCTCCTTGACAGGAAGCCAGTGCAGCTCTTTGAGATGATGTTGAATATGACTTATTTTATGCACTTTTAATAGAAGTCGAGCTGACTCTTTCTGAACTAGCAACAATTTTCTCAGTTGGTATGCTGTTAGGCCCATATAGAGGGCATTCGCATAGTCCAGTCGAGAAGTGACAAGAGAGAGCAAAGTCATTTTCTGGTACTGCCCTGGTAGCAGATACAGAAATTTATTTAGAGATTTTTAGAGGCCGTAACACATGCCCACAACAGCACCGACCTGTGCATCAAAAGAAGTTCTGTTATCAAATTGTACCCCAAGGTTCCGCACTACAGACTAGGGGCTGGCGGACATAACTGGGCCAACCGTGGCCATCCCATGAAGAGGGAGGTGTACCAACCTCCCTGTTCATGGGAGGTTGGTACTCCTCCCTCTTCATCGGATTTTACTACTGTTGCAGATTGCTCAGATGCATCCACTGGAACATAGCTGAGAGGCATGCTTTGAAGTTGTATAAGGAACTGGGAACATTTCTGTGTAACGTGAGGACAATCTGTGTGCCGTCAGCATGAGACACTACCTGCACGCCAAAGGCTTCGATCAGCGCAGCAAGTGGTGTCATATACACATTAAACAGTGTTGGGCTCAAAGCAGAGCCTTGGGGAACGCCAACCTCTATAAGCTTGGGTTCAGAGGAGTAGGGCGCCATCCAGACCGTGTGAAGACAGTCCGAAAGAAATGAATGAAGCCAGGCCAATGCGGGCCCCCTAATACAATATTTCCCAATTGTTGCAGTAGAGTAGAATGGGACATGGCATTGAAAGCCGCCGATTCGGGAGCAGCAATGCCACCTGCTTCCCCTGGTTTACAGCCAGCTTAATGGTGTCCAAGTCTTCAACAAGAGTGGATTCCGTACTGAAACCTGGTCTAAAACCAGATTGGGAAGGGTGTAATAAAAGGTGTTGTTCAAGGTATTCAGATAATTGTCGATTAATCCACTTCTCCACAATCTTAGAGAAAGCTGGCAACAGCAAAATTGGTCGGAAATTAGCAAAAACCAGACGGTCTGCTGATGGTTTCTTTAACAATGTGATTAGTTTAGCCTGTTTCCACTAGCTAGGAACTGTGGCCGTGCTTAAGGAGCTATTTAGGAGAAGATTGAGGGTAGGATTAATAGCTATATAGTTAGCCGCAAGAATACGTGGTGGGCATGGATCATCAGGCAATCTGGATTTACAGGCTCTTAATGCTTGTTGCAATTCTTGCAGCTAAATGGGCATAAACTCATAGAGGGAGCATGCTGAAGACTGCATGGAGGTTGAAAGCTGCTCTTTTGGCCAACCCGTCGCCAGGGGGCCATCGGTTCCTATAAGTGCCTCCACAATACCCCTGATTTTGTTATCAAAGAAGTCTGAGAACTGTGAATACAACTTTGGAGAAGTTTCTAATGGTGGTTGAAGTGCATCCGAATGAGTGAATTTTTTCACAATTTTAAAAATGTCGCTGGATCTGCAATCAGAGCCTGACAAGTTCCCGGTAAAGAGGCCAACTTGAGCCCTCTTAATTGCTTGGTGATAATCTTTCAGTGCACTTTTATAGCACTCCTTATCTGCCGACAGGTAGTTCTTCCTCCAGCTTCTTTCCAGTTACACAGCTTACGCGGATTCCTGAGTTCATCATTGAACCATGGAGCAGATGAACGTCTTTTCTTAGCTGTACCAGGACTCTCCTTAACCGGCGCCACAGAATTTGCCATCTTCAAAAGCCAATCATTTACCGCCCGAGAATCCACCTTAATATCCCCGTACATCATCTGGAATACTGGTGCCAAGGGGGGCTGTTATCGTTTCAGCCTGTGTTTTAGACCAATTTCTATGGGGAAGGGAGGGAATAATTCTTCTGCCTATCGGTCCCTGTTCCACCTTCCATGCAAAATAAATTGTGGCATGGTCTGACCAGTCATTTATAAGAATGTCTGAGACATTTGTCTGGCAGTTAGTAAAACTAGGGTCAAGAATATGACCTGCAGAATGGGTGGGTTGATTTACTAACTGTTTCATACTCCAGGAGGCCATATTTCCAAGGAGTAATCGACTCTGTGTATCTGAGATATTATCCAGATGAAGGTTCAAATCTCCCCACAGGGTAAAGTTGGAGAATTTCAAAAAGTACTTCGATAAGCACTCATCCGCAGATGCCAACAATTCTCAAGCATTTCCGGGTAGTTGATATATTAAAATCACGGCTAAGGTGTTTTTGCAGACAGTGCAAGACAAAATCCGAGCGCTTCTACCCTCTGAAGCACTATAACATCAAACGAGAAGCATCTGAGGGACTGTTTGAAAACACTCGCTACAACTCCAACTCTCTTGACCACTCTGTCGCTATGGATCATAGCATTGCCTGCAGGAATAGCCATTACGATATACGGGGCCAAGCTCTCCGATAGCCAGGTTTCAGTAAGGAACAACAAATCTGATTGTTCATCACGGAGTAGCTCTAGGATGTGAAGTGCAATTTTGTGTAGGGACCGCACATTAATTAGGGCAGCCCATAGCTCTAATTCCGTTCTGGACATTTTTGCGTAGGTGTTATGCCAGTGAATAGTATTCTTAGTCCTGTTACATACTGCCAAGGAACTAGTGCAACTAGCACACATATAAGATAGGCCGACCTCAGGACTAAAGCCCATACCTTCACAATGTGCGCCTGCGGGTAGAAAATGAAGCTCCAATGAAGTATATACCAAACGCTGGCTAAGATGTAACTGAAAACGGGCAGGGTGGTTGGCGCCGAGCGCAGTCGGAGCGGAGACGGGTGCAGACGGGCTTGCTTTCGGCACGCCAGCAGCGCATCCGCTTACCGGCTTGTCTTAAGTAGGCTAGAGACATCCCCTGCCAACAACTAGAGTGCTTGCTGCCTTCAAAATGGCGGCTCCAAATGGCACTAGAGGAGTCTCCCAGCTTCTGTTTGTTACATTCAAGCACTGATAAAGTGTGAGTGCCTCATCAAATCAGCACCCTTAGAAAGAACCGCCCCCCCCTCCCCAACACCAGTAAGGGCTAAGTAAGAAAAACGAGCGGTGTGCGACTGAAAAACCGGTGCAGATGCTCCGATCGCTACAGAGTTGGAGCGGTTTGAATAAAGTGCAAAAGGGCAGAAAAACAAAATTCAATTCACTTTAGAGACACAGTTGGGTTTAAAAACGATTAAAAAGCACTTTATAACAAATCAGTGCACATAACGTATTTATATCAGATTTTAGCACCACATTGCCCCACGAACCTAGACCGGCGTCTACGCACCGGCTCGTCTTAACTAGGCTAGGGACATCCCCTGCCAACAACTAGAGAGCTTGCAGCCTTCAAAATGGCGGCTCCAAATGGAACAAGGGGAGTCTACAAGCTACTGTTTGTTACCTTCAAGCTAAAACACTAAAAACTAAAATCTTAAACTTTAGAAGTAAGAAAACCTCTCATTACTGGTTCCAAAACGATGATAAGAATGAACAAATCAAATCCCATTACTATCTAGGGTTTATACTTGTGTCTTCTTTAACATGCCATTATCAGCTTAACTTAGTTGAAGTCAGCCATTAACCGGGCTAACACTTTAAATAATCCATAAGGGTGCAAATCTATCTATCTTGTGTTAGGTGTTTTTATTTGTAATGTCATGGGGATACAAAATGATGCACCAATAGTTTATCTTGTAGCTGTTAACACCAGACTCATGGAACGTAACAGACTGCAACAAATGTTAAATGTGAGAAAATCCACACCTCAGCCAAGTCTTAGACTACAATTAGGCAACATTTCCGCTAGTATCAAAGCAACCAGGGCACCCTATTATATTGCGTTAGAGTGAAGCAAGCCAACACAAACACAATTGCAGGGCTTTTGTGTACTGAAGTAGTAGAAGCTAACAAACAAAGCAAAAAGCTACAGCCAATTTCATTAAGAAATTGGCAGATGTAGTATTTACTGGTTGCAAAACACTTCATTTGCCTGTACTTAAAATTCTGAATCGTAGTATGTTAGCATGCAGCCTACCTCATGCATATCAATGAGGTGGGTTGCAAAATGCAACTCACTACAACTGGGGGCCATCACAGGGATGGTAATGTGCGGGGGTCAGCATACTGCCATGTCTGTGATAGCTTTTTATTAAACCAAACTCTTGCAGCCAATGACTAATGCTTTGGGGCAGTTGACATTGTTTTCAAAGGCTACTAAGAAATACGTAAATTGGAAGTGAAATTTGATGTGGACTGTTGTCGGAGATTAATCAAATTTTAATTTTTGTATAAGGGGTGAGACAGAAGCCACCTGTTCCAGTATTCAATGCACTATGTATTTAAGTATAATCTGTTAGTTATGTTTTGTGATTTTTACAGAATTGTATTTTATTGTTTTATCATTGTTACTCTCTTTCGAATATTGTGCCTATGACATTTGCTTTGCTGTGTGCTGCCACAAATCATTAAGAGGAATAAGAGAGGTTTTGCAGCTGGAGAGGAGGAAGAGAAGCAATGAGACCCGTTCTTAACGTCCTCTCCCACATCCATAACCCTTGTGAGATCAAAAAGCTGTTGCAGCGGTTGTGGTGCTTTTGAGGTTGCTAGTTCCGCCTAACGTTTTTTGCACTGGCTGTGGAATTCTGTGCGGGGAAAGAGTTGCATAGTCCTCTTAGATACACATCAAAATTTGAACGGTTTGAAAAACACACCTACATTCTTATTAGTCAATTACTGGCCATCAAACAGCATGTCAAAGAACTGGTTCTGCACAACAGATAAAAAGGCATTGAGGCACACCTCCAAAGGACCACTGACCAGCCCACAGAGCAAATAGCTGCATCCACAGCATCCAGACACGCCTGCATACGTTATTTACAACCATCCTTACCATCCTGGAGAAGCACCTTCAAAGCACCAATAGGTTGTTCTGATAAGGACCTTACCTATCTCACTTAAAGCATGATTAAATCTGGCTGACAGCAGTAGACAACCTAAGGGCCGCTCTTCCAGGAGCAAGCATCTTTGCCAATGCATCCACTGTCTTCAATTCATGAGCCATTTTATTGGCAACAACAGTATTTTGTTTTAACCCACACACTGAATCCAGGACTATAAAACTCTCTGGTGTTGGATGAGAGAATAAGGCTGATCAGATGGAGCAGGGCGATACTCGTGAGAAGCAGTCTGCAACACAGGTGGTGCAGACAGGGGCTCCTTAATCTAATCAGTCAATGACCATTAAGTCAAAATATTTTGCACACTCAAGATCAGGAAATAGAGAAGATTACTATTGCTCCTGATGTAGCTCAATATTCAATGTCTTCATATTCCTTTTGAATACAGCTGAAAAATGAGTTTCTTCAGTTAAAGGAGACCCCCTTAGGGTTTGGCAACTCAAGTTTGGGTGATGTGTCTAACCCGCTAACAGTTCAGCACTAGCCAAAAGAAAGCTTCTTCTTCCTCAGAATCACCCGGTAGGAGAATACGAAAGAGCAAAGCATCTAAATCACACTGAAATAGTGTGTACATGCATTGAGCAACTCTTCAGAAAGACTTTAGGAATGTGTGGAATTCATTTCCCTCAAGCATTCTTCAGATTTGCATTTGGCAAACAGTAAGAGGTTTTCTCCTAAAGGAGCTTCAATATCAGGCTTTGAGATTGGTTTCATTACAGCCATCTCAATGGACAAGATAAAAAGCTGACACCATCCCGCAGTTTCAGTATTTACCAAGTGAGCAATTACCACCCGAGATTGAATGGGAAGTTGGATTGACCACCATTGTAGGTATGGGTGCCCGCAAGAAATTAGAGACACATGTATGAAGGGATAACTGCAAAAAAATTTAAAAAAAATCTCTTGCAAAGTAATAGGCAAACATCCTGGAGGAGTTATTGTGAAATGTCCTTTTGATTAGGACATTGATGCTGGCAAGTGCTTTAACTTGACAAAGCTAAAAAAGTAGATAAAGACCAACAGTTTTATTCATGAATTACGTTATGAACCGAGATTCGCTCAACAAAAAATTAGAAAGAATTCAGTAACATTGTGAAGAGAGAGAGCTGTGAATGAGAGAAGAAAGGACTCTAGGGCTGCAGGGAACATTTAGATCTACGTATAATTTTCCCCTGACTCAGGGCTGAAATCCCATGACAAGGAAGTGCAGTGAGCCCAATCACAAAGCCAACTGAATCTGTAATTTCAACTTACACTAGCAAATGGCATGATTTGCCAGTGCAAATTCACGTTTTGCATTATCACAAAGTGAATTTAACCCTTGTAAATCTATTTATTCAAAGATAATACTTCCCCGTATTGTGTAACATATGGGCGCAAATCTACTCACAAGGTAGATTATGGACATGCTAGGGTGTGGATGCCTTGGAAACTTTTCAAACACGCAAACTTTGTCTCAGAATTATTTTCTGACAACCGGGGTGGTGACAGACACCATGCTAGGTTCCCATCTTATCCTCCTTTTAAAACCTGATAAACCCCCAATGCTCTGCTCGTCCTATAGACTGATCGTACTTCTAGATTGCAATGTCAAAATATTCACATCAATACTAGTACCTAGGCTTCAACATGTCTTGCGCCCGCCTAGTCTCTACCCAACAATCTGGTTTTATCAGAAATAGGCAAGCGAACGATAACACGAGATTGGCACTGACACTCATGGAAGTGGCCGAGTGATGGAACCAGCCAATGTCCCTTCTCTCCTCAGATGCAGAGAAAGGCCTTTGAAAGGGTAGACTGGCTGCGCTGTCAAGGCTACTAGACAGAATCCTCATGGGCCCGAGATGAAAACATTTATTCAAGCGAATTACAAGAAACCAACAACCAAACTAAAAATCAATGGGGAATTTACATCAGACACCCCCTTAACAAGAGGCATGAGATCGAGATATTGTCTCCCTTAATATTCGCCCTGGCCATGGAACCACAGATATCCACGATCCAACATAATCCCATTATCCATGGCATAAATTAGCCTTATTCAGGGATGACAATTTAGGTTTTGTGACTGACCCCTAGAATACAATACTGGCATTGTAGGAGGAATTGAACCGCTTCCCACAAGAGTCAGGATTTCTAAATAATTACTCCAAATCTCAAGGAATAGGAGTAGCAGATCCTCATGACCAACTAGGGGACCTATACAGTGAGGCGGGTTTATGTGGGCAGAGTTCGCTATAAGATGTCTGGTGATAAACCTACCAGCATACATGTGGGAATTATACATTAGCAATATCCTCCCACTGATCGCAGCCTTATTCAAGGATTTATATCGCTGGGGCAATCTCGAAATCTCTTGCCTAGGATGGCTAAATAGCCTCAAAACAAACTTTATGTCCCGCCTCCTCAACATATTACAAACTCTCCCACTCACAATCCCAAAAAACAATGCTCACAGTAATACATATGATAATGCTCCACTTTGGATGGGGCTGGCAAATCCCCGCAAGTGGCAAAATCAACCCTCCCGCACCCAACAGCTGAAAGGGGTCCAAGCTTTCCATACATAACAACATATATGCTGGTGGCCCAAATGCGCCCTTCCCTACTCTGAACTACAAACCTGAGGGTAAATCCTGGATACAAGTAGAAGAAACATTGTCGACAATACCATTAAAAGATTTATTGTGGCTACCAAGCAAGACTTGGATACAACTCTCCCCCATCCTGCCTATTACGGTCAGGTTTTATACCCATTGGCAAACTATACTGCCTAAATGGGCATTCCCAGGCTACTCTTTCCACTTGACTTCCTTGGCTAAAAATCTGGACTACCCTCCGGTTATGTCAGATCCCAGATTCGTCACCTGGAATCGGGGACAACCACCACACCTGAAATACTTTTATAATGGGGTTGAACTCCGGATGAGGGAGGATCTCATCGAGAAGTTCACAGCGACCAGGTGAGACACATATAGGTTCACACAAACCTTGCATTAGTTGAGATGTGGCCCAGTCAGCAGCCCAGAACTGTGCAGGAAGAGCTGTGTAGCTTCCAGCACCTTCCTACATATGTGGTGGGCATGCCTGCAAGTACAAACTTTTGGGATGAGATCCTCACATCGATACAGACAATAACAAACATCACTTTGCCTCACAATCAACTCTTCACCCTTCTAGAGGACCCTAGGGAACAAATACTCTACCCTATGAATACACCACTTGGGAAACTGTTCTTCCACCTTCTCCAAGCTGCACAGCCCAGATGTGTAAACAAGTGCAGGTGCCTACGCACAACATGTGCTGGGGGAAAGTATGGAGGCCATTTGTCACCTACATAAAAAGAGAACAAAGAGCAGGCGGACTCCACATGACAATGTTTAAAACACTGCATGCTTCAGGCTTATGTGAGATGTCCTCCTCCAAGCATCCCATCTAGTACAGGGGGACTAGGCGCAAGACAAGCAGACAGACAACTACATCGAAAGGCCCCAAACTGCACTGAACAATAGGCAAATCACGTAATCTTCTCATGCCTATCAAAAAAAATTAATCTGACTGTGAGGGGGTCGAGTGGAATACCACGCACAGCACCGCGTCAGAACCGGGAAACCAAGAGTTAACCCCGCCTGCCTCTCCTCGCCTACAGGGATGTCATGGACAGCTGGGGACTGCCGACCAATCCGGACACGGAGGGGCGGGGCCACACCCCCTAAAGGTAGGACCAGAGAACCAGGAAGGCGCGCTGTTGTTGTGCCAGGAGGAAAGGAAGGAGACAAAGAACGCCGTGCTGGAGGAGCCGTATCGGGAGCCGAGCCTTACGGAAGACGGGAAGGACACCACGGAGAGCCCCAACCCTCAGGAACCAGACGGAGGACCCAACTCCTGGACGGAGGAGTGGTGGACACCCCCGGAGGATGCTGGAGAGCCGCCGCAGCTCAGGAGAGCTGTGGCTGAGGCGGTACGTGACTTGGGAGGGAGTGCAGGGAGGGAGTAAGAGGGAGGGTTATCGGGGAGGTAACAGGAAAGGGTTCACCAAGTGTTTTCACGGCGTGTGTGTGTATGTTTGCCCCTCACTGTCTCCTACACCCGCCCTGCTCCCTCACGTCATTTCACTGCCCTATTGGAGGGACGAGAGTGCCTCCCCACGATTGTATGCTGCCTATGTACTGACCGAGTGTGACCGGTCCGACACGTCTTAGGAGACTATATCACTTCCACATACTGGAGGGTCGTTTCGTTATCGCTGATACCGTACTTTCTTTCCGCCCCCCCCCCCCTTTTCTTTCTTATTTCACTGTAGACCGCCCTCCTCTTTACTTAGACCTACGGGCTCCTCTATTACGGTGAAGGGTTCTGTCTTGCCAAACCAGTGCAAGGACAGGGTTACTAATCGCCTCTTTTATTTTTATGTTGCTTCTCTCCCCTGCGAGCCTTCTGGGACACCCCCTCCTCGTCGAGAGAACACCCAGGAAACACCGGACAGACGTTCCAGACCTCACCCGGGGAGAAGAAGCCCACATCCCTTCCGTATTAACTGTTAGCTGTTCCTGTTGGTGTTGTAACCTCCAATAAAGAACACCATTGAGCCCGTAATCCGGCCTCCTCGCTTCTTCTTCCGCCCGTCCCTCTCACACCTGGTGTCAGAAGTGGGATCCGGGAAGATGGAGGCCGCGATGCAGAAAATGGCGGAGGGGCAGGACAAGCTGGGCCGTGACATGGAGAAGTTCCTGGCCATCGCCGAAGAGGATCGGGAGAAATTACAGAAGGCCCTGATAGAGCAGAATCAAGCCCAGGAAACCACCTTCAGTCGGTTGGCTGACACCCTGGGGCAGCAGAGAGGTGTTTCCCCATTGCCATCGATGGTTCTACAAAAATACGTCAGTGGAGAAGACCCCGACTTTTTCTTTGCCAACTTTGAGCGTATGGCCCGGACCGCAGGGTGGACAGAGGACAAATGGGGGCAGTACTTAGGACCCCTTTTAACGGGTGACATGCAGGCCGCCTATCAGGAGGCAAACCCCTTGGGCCTTATACCATATCTGGATGTAAAAAGAGATATACTGGAGAGATTAGGATTGGATGAAGAGACCTATAGAATCCGCTTACGCCAGATCAAGGAGGGTCCCCAGGAAACACCACGCGCTCTCTCCTACCGTGTCCGGGACCTGACCAACCGGTGGTTGAAGCCCCTGACTTCAACCAAGGAGGACATACTGGAGAAGATTTATTTGGAACAGTTCCTCTCCTCCTTGTATCCCGCCGCACAAAAGTGGGTTCGGCAGCATACCCTATTAACATTTGAGAGGGCCGTTGAGATAGCGGGTGCCTTCCACAGAGCCCAGGAGTCGCAGCGCTATAGGGAAGAGCCCCATTGGAAGCCATCAGGCGGGGGTCTGTCACGAGTCAACAGGCCCCCTCTAACCCGTCGCCCGGAGACGGGGACTGTCATACCCCACCTTGCAGCCCCTTCTCCCCGACCGCCCACACCCCATCCCGGACCCCAGTGCTTTGCCTGTGGTGTCTATGGCCACATTGCCCGGATGTGCCCTCAGAAGGAGGAACCGATGGAGGTGGGACTCACCCGGTCATACTATTGCAACCCCATGGGGAAGAAACCCCGCTACCATAGGACCGTCAGGGTGAACGGGGAAAACAGAAGGGCTCTGATGGACACGGGTTGCTTACAAAGCGTGATGCAACCATCTGCTATACCTGGGGGAGTCACCCGAACCACCGGAGAGGTCAACATCCAATGCATCCATGGTGACAATAAACGATATCCCACCACCGACGTGAGGATACAACATGGGCCCTCCTATCAACCCGTGTCCCTGCGAGTAGGGTTGGTACCTCGCTTGCCCGAGCCATTGGTCCTAGGCTCCGACTATCCCCATCTGTCCGCTGTGGTACCGGAGCAAGATATAGATAGGGATGATTGGTGCCAATCCGCTCCTTTTTCCAAGGAACCCGTCCTAGACCACCCATCAAGGAAAATCCCGAAAAGCCGAAACCAGAAGAAGAAGGAGAAGGAGAAACGAAACTGGACTAGGATTGCCTTGACCCAAGTCAACGAAGACCCCCTTTGGCAGTACGATAGGGGTTTTTTTGCGGCCCAGAGGGAAGATCCAACGCTAAGAGAAGCTTGGAACCATGCTACAGACACTGTGAATCCCACCCAAGTAGGTCCCCAGTTCCTTATCAAGAGAGGACTGCTCTATAGAAAAGGGGGAAAGAACCTTCCCCTCCAGTTGCTTGTACCCCAGCCCTATCGGGAGAAAGTGATGTTCCTAGCACATAGTCACTTATTAGGGGGCCACTTCGGGGAGGAAAAGACAGAAAAAGACATCTTAGGGAAATTCTTCTGGCCAGGCATATACCAACAGGTGCGTCAATACTGTAAAAGGTGCCCCATTTGCCAAAAGAAAAGCCGGTATCGACCTCCTAACGTCCCCTTACATCCCCTACCTATCATTGACGAACCATTCTCTCGTGTTGGGATGGATATTATCGGTCCCTTACTCCCCCCTCCCGTAGTGGATGCAGATATGTATTAGTGATAGTGGACTACGCCACCCGGTTTCCCGAAGCCGTGGCCCTTCGTCATCCCAATGCCCAGCAGATAGCCAAGGCCATGGTGAACGTCTTCTCCAGGGTGGGGTTCCCTAGGGAAGTGATAACCGATCAGGGCACACCCTTCATCTCCCAACTCATGAAACAAGTTTGCTCCCAGCTGAAAATCAAACAGATCAGTACGGCAGCATACCACCCCCAAACGGACGGGCTGGTAGAGCGGTACAACGCTACCCTTAAGACCACCCTGAAAAAAATGTTAGACCTGGAGACCCGCCGATGGGAGGACATGTTACCCCTTGCATTGTTTGCTATCCGGTGCAAACCCCAAAAAAGCACCGGATACTCACCCTTTGAGTTACTGTATGGGCGACAACCCCGCACCCTTCTCGACATGGCCAGGGAAGAGTGGGAAGAAAGACCCGAAGGGACCAAACCTCTCCCTGAATATGTCATGGCCCTGAAGACTCACCTTCAGGAGATACGGAGTATCTGTAGAACCCATCTAGAAAACGCTCAGGAGAGTCAAAGGTGGCAATACGACAAAACAGCCCAAGCACGCGCCCTGAAAGTGGGCGACCACGTCCTTCTCATGATGCCCACCTCCGACCACAAATTGTTGGGTCAGTGGCAGGGTCCCTTTCGGGTTGTTGAGATAGTGACACCGGTCACCTATCGCCTCGAAATGGACCCCAGAAAGAAGAATAACACACAGATCTTCCATATAAACCTATTGAAACAATGGAACGGAGACGTACCCGTCCCGGTGGCCCTGACCTTGAGTTCCCCAGCCTTATACCTCCAAAGCATGGATCCGGAGTTGACTGATGAACAGCGAAACTCTCTGGATGCATGTTTGAGACCTCTTCAGGCGGTGTTTTCCACCTCCCCAGGGAGAACCAACCTGATTGAACATGCAATCGTCACGCAGCCTGGGAAGTGGGTAAAACTACGTCCGTATCGCCTTCCCGAGTCCCGTCGGCAGGCTGTGGAACAGGAAGTACAGCAAATGCTTGGTATGGGTGTTATAGAGCCATCTAAAAGTGAATGGAACTCACCCATAGTGTTGGTTCCAAAACCCGATGGCTCCATTAGATTTTGTATAGATTTCAGGGAGGTTAACAAAATCTCACAGTTTGACACATACCCGTTACCCCGGGTGGACGAGATGGTGGAGAGATTGGGCGAGGCAAAATACATCAGCACGCTAGACTTATGCAAAGGATACTGGCAGGTCCCCCTCACCAAAACAGACAGAGAAAAAAACGCCTTCTCGACCCCTGGAGGGTTGTATTAGTTCACCGTGCTACCCTTTGGGTTGCACGGGGCTCCTGCCACGTTCCAGAGGTTAATGAACACCCTGCTCAGGCCCTGTGTCGGGTATGCCGCAGCGTATATCGACGACATAGTTATCCATAGCAGCACATGGGAGCAACATCTGAACCACCTTACCACGGTCGTTCGGACCCTAGGAGAGGGTGGCCTTACTATCAACCCCGCTAAAAGCCGATTGGCCTCTAGATCCGTGAAATATCTCGGGTATCTATTGGGGGAAGGGCTCATCAAACCCCAGAAAGAGAAGATAGCAGCCATAGCGGACATCCCTTTCCCCGCACCAAACGAGAGTTAAGGGCCTTCCTGGGTATCCTGGGCTATTACCGGCGTTTTATTCCCGAATTCTCTCACACAGCAGCCCCTTTGACCGATCTCCTACAAAAACATAAAAACACCGAAAGAGAGCTACAATGCCCCTCTACAGATCTTCAGCAGGCATTTCAGACTCTGAAACAAGCCCTTACCTCCAAACCCGTACTCCTGAGCCCCGATTATAGAAAACCCTTCATCCTCCAAACGGATGCCTCAGAACAAGGGCTAGGCGCTGTTCTGTCCCAAACCGACCCCCGCGGACAAGAGCGGCCTATATTGTATATCAGCCGAAAGCTGTTCCCCCGAGAAAAAAACTACTCGGTAATAGAAAAAGAGGCCCTGGCTATCAAATGGGCGATTGAGTCTCTCCACTACTACCTGGAAGGAAGGGAGTTCACCCTTTACACGGATCACGCCCCTTTAGAATGGTTATCCCGTCACAAGGGTCACAACGACAGGATCATGAGGTGGTTCCTAGCACTCCAACCATTCCGGTTTATTACATTACATCGAAAGGGGAAGGAACAGGGCAATGCAGATTACTTGTCACGTCATCCCCTCGACCTTTTCCTTGCAGGCAAGAAAGTTAGGGAAGGGGGATGTGAGGGGGTCGAGTGGAATACCACGCACAGCACCGCGTCAGAACCGGGAAACCAAGAGTTAACCCCGCCTGCCTCTCCTCGCCTACAGGGATGTCATGGACAGCTGGGGACTGCCGACCAATCCGGACACGGAGGGGCGGGGCCACACCCCCTAAAGGCAGGGCCAGAGAACCAGGAAGGCGCGCTGTTGTTGTGCCAGGAGGAAAGGAAGGAGACAAAGAACGCCGTGTTGGAGGAGCCGTATCGGGAGCCGAGCCTTACGGAAGACGGGAAGGACACCACGGAGAGCCCCAACCCTCAGGAACCAGACGGAGACGGAGGACCCGACTCCTGGACGGAGGAGTGGTGGACACCCCCGGAGGACGCTGGAGAGCCGCCGCAGCTCAGGAGAGCTGTGGCTGAGGCGGTACGTGACTTGGGAGGGAGTGCAGGGAGGGAGTAAGAGGGAGGGTTATCGGGGAGGTAACAGGAAAGGGTTCACAAAGTGTTTTCATGGCGTGTGTGTGTGTATGTTTGCCCCTCACTGTCTCCTACACCCGCCCTGCTCCCTCACGTCATTTCACTGCCCTATTGGAGGGACGAGAGTGCCTCCCCACGATTGTATGCTGCCTATGTACTGACCGAGTGTGACCGGTCCGACACGTCTTAGGAGACTATATCACTTCCACATACTGGAGGGTCGTTTCGTTATCGTTGATACCGTACTTTCTTTCCGCCCCCCCCCCTTTTTCTTTCTTATTTCACTGTAGACCGCCCTCCTCTTTACTTAGACCTACGGGCTCCTCTATTACGGTGAAGGGTTCTGTCTTGCCAAACCAGTGCAAGGACAGGGTTACTAATCGCCTCTTTTATTTTTATGTTGCTTCTCTCCCCTGCGAGCCTTCTGGGACACCCCCTCCTCGTCGAGAGAACACCCAGGAAACACCGGACAGACGTTCCAGACCTCACCCGGGGAGAAGAAGCCCACATCCCTTCCGTATTGACTGTTAGCTGTTTCTGTTGGTGTTGTAACCTCCAATAAAGAACACCATTGAGCCCGTAATCCGGCCTCCTCGCTTCTTCTTCCGCCCGTCCCTCTCACACTGACCTTGTGGAATGTAATCTGTTGCTCATATAAAGCACTCTAATGCCCTTGGGCCAAATTTGTGCTAGATAAAACTGATATATATATATGGTTGAGTCCATGTGTTTGCTGGAATCCATGCAATAAACAAGAGAACCCTCACGACAACGAGTGCTGGCTCCTCAATCTGATTCGGTTGGGGAATTATGCTGTATATATATATATATACACACACACACATACGCACACACATATATTCTCACTGGAAAAAAAAACAAAGGTTAAAGTAACGTTATACTTAGGTGAATATGTCAGTGACAACATTAACGTTTTGAACTAAAAAAAAAAACAACATAGAAATTCACCAGTTATAGTTAGCAGAGCTAACTATAACTTGAGCCCTCACCATGCACCGCTTATGACCTCACATAATACATCACTCATGACATGTTCTATGACATCAATTATGACATCACTCATGACATCTCATATGACATCATTGATGACATCACTGATGATATCATCCAATGAGTGTGCTAGCTTGCTTTATAGTTTACATAGTGGCGGGCAAGTACCATATTACGTGTCTACCTGTAGAGCCTGTGTCCAGCAAATGGCTGTAACCGTTTAAGAAAACGCATGTGCTTCTGATGCATCAAAGGTGTGTAGAGGTATTGAACACACTATAAATCTTTGTATTACAGAGAATCTCTGTGTTGTGGTGACAATTGACGATTTGTGTTCATTATATTCCACATAACTTTTTGAGGCACTGCAGAAAAAGTTTACAGCAGGGCAAAGATTCTACGTACTACGCACTACATGTTAAGAATTGTAAGCAGCCTTGAGATATGAGACAGAATCCTCTCTGCATGACAATTTCTACTTTACATAGTATACTGTGTCCACCAGGTATTAAGCTATGTACGTGTGCTCAGAAGATGGGCTCTCTGTAAAGTTTTCACTACAGTTTGAAGGCTGCAGGCAGTATAATCTTTAGCACCTTCAGGCATTGCTTATTTTAATGTTTTTTAATTTTTTGCCAAGTGTTACACACTGTTCTTAGCAGATACTTTCAAATAATCTGTAGTGTACTTCTCATGAGAGTTTCACTGTCTGCAACCAGTCTTGAACAGGGTAAATTCTCTCCATTAAGTGAATACTGTTTACAGTACCCACTTCTCAACTTATATCAACTTCATTTCTCAATGTAGGTCGGTGACTGTCAGGGGTTTGATACAGATAAAAGCTGTCCGTAGTAGTGCATTCCTTTTGAAACGCACTTTCAGTATTTTTAGGAACTTGGCTTTCTCTGAACAGTTGTATACAGATTGAACACCGTATGCAATGAAGGTTTCCCATATATTTGTTGTTGATTGTTATGTGAACTGTATGGTATAGGGTCAATGTGGCACATAACCCATGCTTTCTACACCTAAGTGAGTTGTTTCTGTTATGGCATGCATGACGTCTCATATTCTTCTGAGCTATTTTGTACTTGCATTCAGAGCTCTAATTTTGTACTCGTTTATAGAGCAATGTCTACAAAAGAAGCATGGTTGATGTCATCAGTGATGTCATCAATTATGCCATTTGAGATGTCATCAGTGATGTCATATATGATGTCAGAGAAAATGTTAAGAGTGATGTAATATGTGAGGTCATATGCAGTGCATGGCAGGGGCATTTGGCCGTGCACGGCGGGTGGTTGGCTGCTGGGCCTGGCCAGCAACCAGGCCCTGCAACCAAGCCTTCACATGCGGTCTACCCCCCCCCCGTATGCACCCAAACCCACGCTGTGCATGGCCTTTGGCCCTGCGCGCTGGGCAGTTGGCCAAACCACCCAAAGGCAGCTAACCCCATACTGCACAAGCATGCGGTGGGAGGGTTGGTCATAGGGCCTAGCCCTGGGGACCTCTTACCCAAGGGCCTTTTTTTTATTAAAGGGGAGGGGGTCATGCGGCCCCCCTCCATGAGCCTCTTTAGGCCCTTTGGAACCCAATCCCCTGGTACCACTTATTTAAATAAGGGGAGGGGGCCACACCCCCCCCCCTCCTGAGCCTTATTAGGCCCTGGGGACCCCCATCCCCAGGGCCCTTTCTAAAAATAAAGTGGAGGAGCTCTGCGGCCCCCTCCCTGAGTCTTTATTGGCCACGGGGACCCCATCCCTGGTGCCATATATTTCGATAAAGGGGAGGGGGCAGCACAGTCCCCCTCCCTAAACCTCTTTAGGCCCTGGGGACCCCCATCCCCGAGGGCCATATATATTTTTTTCAAGGAGAGCGGGGGCGCGCATCACCCCTCCCTAAGCCGTTATCGACCCCGGGGACCCCATCTCCAGGGGCCTGGTGAGGTTTGCAGGGGAGGGGGCACACGGCCACCCTCCCCAGGCCGATTTCGGCGCCAGGTACCCCTTCTCCGAGCCCTCAAACTTAAAGGCGAGTGCCCTGGTGACCAACGCGGGCACTTACCATGCTCTTGTTGGGGTCCGCGGAAGGAGGCCCAAGGCCCCTGCGGCCCCAGCCAGCTCTCCACATACAGCTGGAGCCAACATCGTTCCCACTGGCATGGAGGAGCTCCTAATGCTGCTCGGAATGGGAGCAATATTTTGATCTGCTTCGGGGAAAAAAATCAAAAGTCCGCTCCTGCTGTTTGCTTCCGCTTGGCGGAAAATTAAAAAATGCTCCAGCCAAGCGAAAGCGAACACAGGTTTCCCTGACCCCGCCGGTGCAGGCAGAGAAACCGCTATGCCCCGGGGGTGGGCTTCTCGGGACGTAGCTACTGAGCCGGTCCTGGAGGATGGAGTCCCCGGGGCCATTAATGGCTCAGGGAGGGGGGCCGCTTGGCCCCTCTCGCAAGTTTCTTACATTTTGGCCCTGGGGATGGGTTCCCTGGGGCCTTTTAAGGTTCGGGGAGGAGGGGCCGTGTGGCACCTCCACCCCATCTAAAATATCTTCAGCTCTGGGGTGGGTTCCCTGCGGCCTCAGAAGACTAGGGGAGGGGGGCTGCATGACTTCTTCTCCATATAAACAAATATTGGCTCCTTGGAACCTCTGGAGGATCGAGAGGGGGCAGTGCGCCCCTCCATTTAAACAAAGTTCGGCCACGGGGGTGAGCTCCTCGGGGCCTCTGGGAGGGGGGCCATGCAGACCCCTTTCCTTCATGAATATAACCCTGGGGGTGGGCTTTCCAGGGCAGAAACAAAATGGCAGCTGGCGTGCATTTATTATATATATATATGCACAATCATTTTGGTTGTTCGATATGAACTAAAAATTGCTGAAATGTATCCCATATTCTATTTTCCTATTTTGTAATTCCAGGTAGAAAAATATCTGTTCATCATTTTAAGTAGCAGTATAGCCCAGAATTAAAATCATTTAGGTTAGCTTCAAATCAATTACACGCAACAACAGTAAACATTAGAATTCTTTTGTGAGCAGTCTGCATCACTATATCAGAACAAGATGATCGTTTGACAAAGGCGCAGAGGGACATAAATGATCCACTGTTAAAGCGGATTAAGCTAATTTGTTTCTTGGATAAGATTATTTGAAGCTCTGTCCAGATTTGCATGCTGGTGTGAGAGATGATACATAAACAGAAACATGGTTTAAGACACTGGAGCTGCATATGAATGTAGGGCATAAAAGATATTCCGAGCTAGAAACCTAAACGTTGAAAACAAAAGAATTCGAGATCAAAAATGTATAATTATTTACATATAATTATTTACACGTTTTTTAACACGCACATTGACTTGTTTTATGAACTATAAATGAAAATGCAAAAAGTACTCAAAAATAGAAATTATCGGACTATTTTCTGTTGCCTGTTGTGGACTATAAGTTTACAAATCTCCTGGAGTCTTGCAAAGTGAATTATTTTGATATGTTTTATAAACAAGCATTGGAAATTCCAATAGGTCTGGCTAATATTTTGCATCCAATAATCACCGTAGTTACTCGTTATTGCATTCATCCAATCATCCATTCACAACAAAACATGCACACAAACTCAACCATATGAAGGGTAAATACAAATAATAAAAGTAGATCAAAGAAAATTACTGCTGTCTAAACTTGGCGGGCATATGCTTGCAATACAAAATAAGAAACAAATAAAAACAGAAGTGCACAGCCATCTTGGAATGATACTGTGCATGGTGTATACACATTTTAATACCAATACACCCTTAAATGCATATTGGCTATAATGTGCTTTTGTAACAAAAAACAGTCCTACTGACTTTGTCATAACTTTTGATAATAAACTAGTCAGACCTTTTAGACCCACTCTCTCTAGAAAGCGATTAAGATCTTCGACATCACTGTAGAAGCAGGGGCCGCTGCCTGTCCCCCATCTTAGGTGGGCAGCACGCTTATTCCACAATTCATGGCTCAACCAATTATTAAAAGGGTGAAGAGTAAGAATTTGAGAGCACAATTTTGCCTCATGCCCCTCTCTCAACTAAAAGCTGCCCGAGGCCCCTATCCGCTGTAGCCAAATAAAACTAAGTCACTAAGATCATTATGCAGACAAGCGAGCAGCTGAAGAAATCCCTTTCCACCCACAGGCAGGCCAGGATGACTCACAAATTGGACTTGTCCACATATCAAATCAGGACTGGGCCTTGGAGGGTAGATGGAGGGAAGCCTTCTTCAAGGAAACATATGTAACTTGTCATAAGTTAAGGCAATGCTCTGCCTTTCTCATAATGGCTTCATAGTGGTCTCCTTTCTGAGACCAAAGGCTGGTTCAGTGGAAAAAACTTTTCACAGCACAAAGGTCACTTTGCCATTGCTACATTCTTTATTAACCCATCTTAGCTGCCTGGAAACTGAGTGCTGTGGAACCCGAAAGCGCAAGGAATCAAAGATACAGTTGTTTATAGTTTCAAACCTTCGACTCACCTCCTCATCACAAGCTTCCACATCTTGATTTATTATGAAGTGATATTTGACAGAATTAATCACTGGGCATCAGGTCTATATAGGCACAACTAACTCTCCTAGCATTGGTTCACAATATATCCCGCCTTGACATCACAAGGGTAGCTAACAGGGAGACTACATCACTGGTTTGAATTGACCACAAAATCTAGGGATTATGATGACTCTCAGCTTGTGAACATTCTTTAAAACCGATAGATTTTCTTTGGTCCCCAGACAAAGCTAGTATTGTTGTATATTTCCTAGGGTGTCCATAAACGGGCTTTCCAGACTCATGTCCTTATATAGGCACAATTCGCCTTGCCCTTATATAGGCATAAAATCCCAGACCTTATTTAGGCATAAACCATGCACTCCAAATACAGGCATGGATTCCGACATCCGTCCACCCTAACCTCACAACGAGTTCATGAAAAAACAGACCCTTAGGCTGCGGGAGTTTCCCTTGCCCAGGACTATTGATTTCTTCAAGGACTCATATATTATGCATGAACCATTATTCCTTAGGGGTTCATTCATGACGTCTTTCGCTGCCCAACTCACGTCAATGCTAACATTTTCAGGTATAAATATACCTTCCCAAACCCCTGTAAATCAGGAGACCTCGACTTCAGAGGAACGCGATTCCCGGCCAGACTCACTGAGAAGACGCTGTCATTCCTGCACGCAGAGAGTCCAGCTTCCAGTGATCTAACTTCCCTTGCGGGGTGTTGGAGTTCGAGTCTAGGAAAGAGATTCCTACCTCTCTCATTCTTCAGGTATGGAGCAGACTAGAACCTAGAGGGACTCTTGGCATACTAGACTCTTGGCATACTAGGCGTAACATACTCTTAGTATACTCTAGTCAGGACTACATCACCTACTTCTACTTCTTCCTACACCTAGGACAGGTTAGGTACACTGGGGTAGAACTAGGCTAGAAACGCATCGTATGAGTACTCGCATTTTTAGGCTGTGTCATTTTATGTAAATGCATATATGCTGAAAAGATAATGCTAACGCAGTATTATTTATTTCTACTGCTCACTCTGTACATTATTTATCTCGCATACTGTCTTGTGATCGTAACAGCACATTTAACTTACAACAGAAACAAGACTGTTCAATAAACCTTTTTATTGAAAACGCCCGTCTGTTATTTCTGTGTAACTTTGAGAGTAACCAAAACATGCACGACTGAGCTGAGTGAAATAGTTATCTATTGTTTCTACGACTCTGGGACACGTCCTGATTCTGTAAGGAAACACAGTGGTCATGTTTTGCGGCTGCCAGAAACTACTCCCTTCTTGTCGTCAAGAAGTTTCTAGTGGCCTCTGAGCTAGCTGGCACAAGTAATTAAGTTTAATATACTCGATAGGGACATACCGACCTTAGTCCTATGTCAAACCTATAGGATATATTATTCCAATGCGCAGAGCCTATAAGGGAAATAGGAGCTACACTACAGTATACCATTTGCAATTGAAAAAACAGAAAAATGTCCTGTGACCCTCTCCTAAACTTACCTGGACAGGATCCGCATTAGAACAGACAAACTTGCCAGAAACAACGATTATACTTTCTGGGTTCCCTGCAAGCTTTCCCTAAAGGCTGTACGCGCATAAGACATCTGAATTAGTATTATTAGAGGCTTTATTAGAGGTCAAACAAGTACAGCAAAATAACAGCGGCAAATATCACAATTATAGTGGCAACAGAGATGAATGAATGAATATTCAGCTACTACAAGAGTGTTTCGGCACAAGGCCTACAGCAGAAGGGAGGGGAAACCAGCTTAGTTTTTGAATAGGTGTGTTTTCAGTTGTCTACGAAAGGTCTTAGAGTCAGAGATGCATCTAAGAGCCACAGGAAGTTCATTCCAATATTTGGCTGCTAGTACTGGGCAGGCCAAACTGCCCCATTTCTTTCATCTGGTAAAAGGAAAACATAGCAGATGGGCTAACTGAGACCTCAAGGTTCTTTTAGGACAGTAGGAAGTCAGTCTGTCCTGTAAGTATTCGGGGCCAATCTTGTAAAATGCTGCGTGTGCCACAGTCAGTCCTTTGAAAATGACTCTTCTTCAGTGGAAGTCAGTGCAGCTGGCTTCAGTAGTGAGATATCTAGGTGTATTTAGGCAGGTTAAACAAAAGGCAGACATCCATGTTTAGCATCTTTTGAAGTTTCTAAATATGGTAGTCTGGTATGTCTAAATATAAGATATTAGCATAGTCGAGTCTCGACAGGATGAAAGCCTGTACCAATGTTTTCTGGACTTCACAGAGCAGGAGTTTGAGAAATTTCCTTAATATCTTGAGCATCCAGCATGACGTTTTGAATACAGCAAAGCTCTGGGGCTGGAGAGATAAGAATTTCTAGGTTCCTTGCCACTTCGGTTGGGGAGAGCGGTGCTGTATAGTTAGCAGGACCTCTATTTTATCAGGATTGAATTGCAGGGAGTTAGCCTTCATCCATCCCATCACTGCTGACACACAGGGCACAAAGTTAGTTTTTTCTGGTTCATTGTTGTTATAGATCAGTAACAGTTGCGTGTCGTCAGCGTAAGAGACGGCACTGATGCCAAAGAAGTCTATAAGATGTACTAACTACGGCATATAAATATTAAAATGTGTGGGGCTCAGGGCCGAGCCCTGAGGCACTCCATACTTGAGGTTTTTGGCATCAGAATAGTGTGGTTTAAACCAGACAGCTTGCTCCCTGTCCTCCAGAAAGGACCTCAACCAGGCCCAAGCGTGCCCCTCTACTCCGATCTGGGTGGGACGATGGAGCAAGATCTCATGTGAGTTTGTGTCAAATGCCGCTGAGAGGTCTAATAGAATCTGTGTGGCATTTTGACCAGCATCCAGAGAGTGTTTGATGGAGTCAGTGATTCCCATCAGAGCAGACTCCATGCTGTAGTGGGCCCTAAAACCTGATTGAGAGGGTGTAGAAGATTGTAACTGTCTAGGAATTGTGTCAATTTGACATTGACAACTTTTTCAATGATTTTGGAGGCCCCAGGGAGCAAAGAGAGAGTTCGAAAATTTGCTAGGTTGTTAGGATCAGAGTTACTTTTTTTTAGTAGGGGGGGTCACATTTGCTTTTTTCCATGCTGAGGGCACTATCCCCGATTGTAGAGAGGAGGTGAAGAGCTCATGGAGTGTGGGTCCTAGGCAATCCCCTAGGAGGCTCATGACATGAGGGGGGAAGAGGGCCCAGGGGGGAGCCAGATTTGCTTTTAGTGATCAGGCTGTCCACATCATCAACTGATGGGGAGAAGAACTAGTTAAGTTTAACCAGAGCCTGTGGCATAGGGAAGCAAACCTTAGTAACTGGTTCGCCTACTTGTGTTTCCATGAGTTTGTCCTGAATTTTCAGAATTTCTACTTCAAAAAAGGTACTTAATTGAAAGCATAGGGAGGTAGTGGATTTAATAGGGGGTGCGGTACATTTGGGGTCCGTGAAGTTGGTTATATTTTTAAAAATTTCTTTAGCATTATTAGCTTTATTAATTTTGTTAGTGTAGAATGAGCGGCGTGCCAGCTTTAGGTTTATGTGGTATGTACTAAGGGCCTTTTTGTATTGACTTTTCCTAGAAGCATTATATTCTTTACGCCATGCGCATTCTAGTGATTTACATAGTTTCCTCTCATCCATTAGTTCCCTCGTGAACCACAGGGCCGAAAGGCTGGCTCTAGGTGTCCCACTGGTGGTTATATGGGCATTTGTGGAGGCAGCTTCTGAAAGCCAGGTTGACCTTGCTTTCGTCAGACGTAGCATTTCCTGTTAATGTTGGTCTAATGCCTGCAAGATTCTCCTTCAAGAGGGGAATATTAACTTAGTTCCAAGCGTCATTAATGGTGGTAAGTCCTATTCTCCCTGAGTGTTTGGCAGGGGACCAGGACCAGGAAAAGGTAAGACGAAGTGATCAGACCATGTAACTTCTTTTGGTCTATCTAGGTCCAAAGAAGTATTAGTGAAGATGGCATCAATAATATGGCCTGCTTTATGTGTAGTTCTAGTTGGAGTCATAGAGAGATCTGCATCAGCCAGTACCTCAGTCAGTTTTACTGCCATGTTGTCCATAGGGTTATCTAGTTGAATATTAAAATCACCCAAGATGGTAAAATTAGCATAGTGAGTGATTTCTATGGCCCAAAGCTTGGGTGACCGTATTAATAAAGTCTCCAGCATAACCCGGAGGACAGTATAATAGGACGTCCGTAAAAGAGCATTGAGCGGAAGGCGAAATGATGAAGTCTAAGGCTTCCGCGCTGACCAGGTCCTTCACTTGGAAAGTAGTACATTTAAGTGGTTTTCTGAAATCAATTACCATTCTACCGCCTCTCCTGCCAACTCGATCTACGTGTATACAGGAGTAGTCGGGGGGCAGCGCTAATTGTAGGTCGAGGCATGAATCCTCATTTAGCCAGGTTTCTGTCATGAGGAGGACGTCTAATTGATTCTCCTCAATTAGGGTGTATATATCGAAGGCGAGCTTAAGTAGGGAGCGGACGTTAATAAGTGCAGCTTTTAGTTTCTTAAGGGTGACTTCATGCTCCCTTTTATCGCTGACTCTAAGATTTAGAGGGTGGAGAGGCGATTTGGAAACGCGGCAGCAGACAGGGCCTTTTGGATCTAGGAGCCCAGGGATATTGCACTGCATAGCTAGAGGGCGCAGCTTAAATAAGTCAGTTGAGGTGTAGTAAATAACGATGATCAACTCTGAGTCCCAGCATAGTGGCTGGTTCTGGCCGAGGTCAGGACTCGGCTGGGCGCAGACTGACTTGCCTTAGGTGTGCCTTTGGCGCGCACGCTGCGCACGTCCACGCTGCGGCCATCCTCAAATAGTAAGTCTTCTTCCTGCACCACTAAAGCGCTGCAATCTAAAATGGCGCCTCTCTGTGCACAGTGCCCAGCCTCTATCTCCAGCCTCACCTCTCCGTGCCACAAAGCGCATGTTCCGGTGAAGGGCAGGCAGGTGTATGAAGGGCTTACAATGAAATTCACACGAGGTGAGTGATTGGTATTTGGTATCAAATTGATATTTAGGTGCTTCGGCCCTTGGTGTGTAAACACTAGAGATGCATGAAGAAATAAAATATTATGAAAGGAGGTAACATGGTATTTCGAGTTTCTGCTGATAACAGTTAGCATCTAAAACGTCTGCCATAAAGCACTGTATATTCTTGTTTGCTAAGAGCAGACTGTCTTCAATTCCCTAGTCAATGGCAGAAATTATGTTTGCGTCTCTATGTCACAATGCTCTAAGTTTTCTATGTGTACTCTCTTTGCAGAAGGACCATGAGAAGGTGTCTTGTGATGTCTGACGCACCATGTGAAGAATATCATGGGAATTCTCACACTCTTATATATGAGTATACATATAAAATAACACTAGGCCTATGCAAAATACTGTACCACTTTATATATTTGAACAATAAGAACACATGTATATCTCATAAACAATATACATAGAGTTATATGCGTAATATGATATGACCTTAAGAATTCAGCTGTGAGGGTCCAAGCGAAAGATAAATGGTGAGCAATAATGCAAAACAAAGTATGAATACATAGAAGAGACTCTACAGAGATTCTACGATGAAGTCCTGAATGACATCATCAGCGTGGACATTATTAATCTTGACTTTATAGAGAAATAAAACAAGATTAACACCAAGGCACCAATTTGCATTAAAGTCTTTCGTTATAACTACAGAGAGAGGAACCATGTCAGTTATGTTAGTCTTTTGGTCTAAGTTATCCATACACTCAGATAGTTTTCCCACATATGCTGACAAATCCACCCCAGCATGGCTCATATTAAAGATGATTAAGTAGACAAAAAGCACATATGGAAAACCAAATAAAGCCAGGGTGTTGGGCTTGGCCCTTTTTGGATAAAGTTCCTTAAACTTTTGCTTTCCCCTAAACCTTTTTCTGACATGGTGTTGCCAACTTAGATGCTTTGGGCACTTTGCCACTGCTGATCAGTGTCAAAGTGCAAGTGCTCCCTGTATAAAGTGTAATGATAATTAGTAAACTACCTAGTAAAGTGCACTATGTGTGCCAGGGCTAGTAATGCAAATGCTACTCGTGGGCCTGCAGCACTAATTGTGCCACCCACACAAGTAGCCTTAAAGAGAGAACTCAGGCCTGCCACTGCAGTGTCTGCGCGCAGTTTGTTAAACTGCCATGTTGTCCTGACAAGTGCACCCACTTGCCAGGCCTTACCCTTTTTATGCACATCAGACACCCCTATGGTAGGTCCAGGGTACCCCCCTGGCAGGGTACAGTGTATGTGAAAGGTAGGACATGTACTAAGGTGTGTACCATGTCCTGACAGTGAAATACTCTCCATTTCGTTTTTCACTGTTGAAAGGCCATCTTGCCCATAGGACAGAATGGGGAAGGCTGTGTAATATGTTTCCAACCTATCTTCCCAAAGGCTTAAGATGGAGAGGTGAAGTTTAGTATGTCTGAACTCACAATTCAATAACACATCTTTTTGTGAAGGTGGTTTTTGCATCGTGTGTTTAGAAACCACTCTTTTAAAAGTGGCTGGGTTTTTGTGCTCTAGCATTTCTGTGTGTCTCTGCCTGGTTTTGGATTGACTGTCTGGATCTGAAAGTGATAGGATCTGGGTAATGTCTTGACCCAGGGGAGAAGGTGAGACAGCAACAGGCTGACCTGCATCTGGAGTGTAGGGGGGAGGAGTAGTCCCTGGACGTTAAGAGGCCTGGCTTGCTGCCATAAAACAATGGCTCCATCTCCTGCTGAGTGATTAAGGACCCAGACCCCCACTATCAAAGGAAAGAAGGTGTCACTGGCAGGGAGACACCCAGAACTGGTTTAGACAGGGGTCAGTGCCCCCCTGAACACAAAGACTTAAAAGACATTTAGGGGTATAACTAGGAGAGCTGAAACCCCTGGACGGGGGAATGGAACTGTTCAAGACTGTAAAGGACTGAAACTACTTCGTGGTCAAGAGGAAACTCTGCCAAGGAAGAAACAGCTGAATAGACTGAAGGAAAGGACTGACCCTTGCTGTATTTTCTGGGGCTGGCCTGCAGTTTGCTGCTTTAACCAAGGAGAGGCTAAAGGGACTTTGCGGTGTGCTGTGTCCCCCTGCTTGAAAGGACTTTGCTGTGCTGTGTCCTGAAGTAACTTAACCCCAAGGGCCCGAGGTGAGCTCGCTCCCTGTTGTGGAAACTCAGGAACACAAAAGTTTCCAGAAGTGTCTCAGCGACGCTGTGTGCGTGTGCTTTGTGCAGCCTGAGAACTTCGTAAGCCGTGCCCTGTGATCGTGGGCACCTGGAGTCCAAGCGAGTCTCAGCGATGCTGTGTGCGTGTGCTTTTTGCAGCCTGAGCCCTTCGTGAGGATTGTCCTGTGATCGTGTGCACCTGGAGTCCAAGGGAGTCTCAGCGACGCTGTATGCGTGTGCTTCGTGCAGCCTGAGACCTTCGTGAGGATTGCCCTGTGACCGTGCACACCCGAAGTTCATGAGTGTCTCAGCGACGCTGTGTGCGTGTGCTTTTTGCAGCCTGAGACCCTCGGAAGAATGGCCCTGTGATCGTGGGCCCCAGAAGTTCAAGAGTGTCTCAGCGACGCTGTGTGCGTGTGCTTTTTGCAGCCTGAGACCCTCGAAAGAATGGCCCTGTGATCGGGGGCGCCAGGAGTCCAAGTGAGTCTCAGCGACGCTGTGTGCGTGTGCTTCGTGCAGCCTGAGACCTTCGTGAGGATTGCCCTGTGATCTTGTGCACCCGAAGTCCAAGTGAGTCTCAGCGACGCTGTGTGCGTATGCTTCGTGCAACCTGAGACCTTCGTGAGGATTGCCCTGTGACCGTGCACACCCGAGGCTCAAGGGAGTCTCAGCGACGCTGTGTTCGTGTGCCCTGTTGCAGCCTGAGATCTTCGTTATCGTCATCGGCCCGGAATCAACCAAGTCGCATCGGAGGCCCAAGTCGTGAGAGGCGGAGAGGAGAGCGAGGTCGCACCCCCCAGGTAACGTGTGTCGGTGCCTGGGGTGGGGTGCGGGCTCGGAGAGAGACGCTCTCGGCCTCTCCCCTTCTTGCAGTGCGAGCCTCCGTTCCAGCTCGTATCGAGACCCGTACTTGCCAAGGAGTGGCCGTACCGGGGCCAGAGCGGGGAGCTGCATTGTGGGTTACACCAGACCCGTATTGGGGGCATATGTTGACGGAAACTGACCGCGAGTCAGTACGAGGGGCGGAGAGACCGTCTGAAGCACCGTGATCAGTGCTGGAGAGTATTACGCATTGCATTAATTCTACATTACGAACTACCTGATTGTTGCATTACGCATTGCATTAGTTTGCAGAACGACCTACCTGATTGTTGCATTACGCATTGCATTATTTCTGCATAACGAACTGCCTGATTGTTGTATTACGCATTGCATTAGTTGCATAACGAACTGCATTATTTTTACATTGCAAAGTGCCTGATTCTTGCATTACGAACTGCACAGCATTGCATTAGGACTGCATAGGATCATCTAGAATTGCTCATTAAATATCGCCAGAACTTACAAGAGCTGGCTGGCCTAATAACCGGCCAGGGGGTATATTCCAAATACGCATATGTCGGATTTTTATCGTGTGGTCTCATCGTATATCTTTTTATATAAACTTATACTTGTTTTTATATGAAACTCGTGTGGAGTCCTTTTGTGGTGTCACCATTGGGTCACTGGGAGCGTGGTTGCGAATACTTTACACATTTGCCTTGAAGATAAGCCTGGCTGCTCGTGCCAAGCTACCAAGGGGGTGACCAGGGGTTATCTGAGAAGGTGTCCTTCCTTTCCCTGACGTAGAAGCGGGGGTCCCTACTTGGCCTAAGGTACCTACCTCAGCCAACTAGGGGTCCCGGTTCTAACACAGGGTATGAGTGGTCTCTTAAGGCAATAAAGTGACTGACTGGACTTCAATAGTTGCTGGCTTGACGAACCCAGCCAAAGTGGGAGGAGTGAGGAAGATTCAAAATGTCCATTACCATCAGACTGGAAGTTAAATTACAAGTAAAATACAAATTAATGATCCCATCATACTCAAACTTGACTGGGCACAGTCTTTAGAAGTGTCTTGCTATATATTATAGAAATTAGGCATACTGTTTTAGATTACATGGATTAAAGTAACAACAATGAATTAAGAGTATTCACTTTAGACCAGGAGGACCACAAAGATTATGCCTCAATGAAGCACCAAATTATGAGGCAGGACCCACTGAATTGATTCAGTGACCGCAGTGTGCCAGGAGGGCCGCCGTGGCCCGAGCTGAGGAGCAAGGATTGTGTGTAGGGCACCAGGCCTGCACGACCTGGTTTCTGGGTGGCCCCGTGTACCAGAGAGGGGCCTCTGTGAACATTAACGCAAGGTCAGCGTGACCGGACTTGTGAATGGCGTGGTGGCTACCTCGTATTCCAGGAGGGGCCGCCAGAGACGCTGAGGCCATGGGTTCAGGCACTCGCCCGGGACTGAGAAACTGCTGCTGTGACCAAAGCAGATCCAGCCCGCACACTATGAACTGCACTAAAGGAAGCCCAAGAATCAAAGGACATTGCCGGAGCCCCATCGGAGCAAGGAAATCAACCTCCCCCCGCGAACGGAAGTGTGACTTACTGTGAGATCACCAAAGCGAAAACAACCCAGATCTCTAGAAACAGCAGATAGCATTGCTCAGAGGAGAGAGTCTGCTAGATGCTGCCGCTTGTGACCGCGCGCCGTCAGACTTTGGCTGATCCAGAGCAGAATTTTGCTTCGCTGCTGAGGGGTTCCATACCGCCAGAGCATGTAAGTCATGAACTGGGCTTTTGGGGCCCCGGGGGACATACTTTGATCGATACAGCGACCCTGTAGACTCTTGAGACTGAACGTCAATTGATTGCTTATTGCCACCAAAAACATTCCTTACTCCCCCTCCTCATCTCCTGACCACCTGGTCACCCATCTGCTCTTGTTTACCTGTAGCTATTTCCGTGCTTAAACCTGTTTCCTCCAGTTTTCCTTCCCATGCGATTACACTGCAACAAACTGTATATAAGGGTGATGGTTTTTGTGTTCAATGTACTTCCTCCCACAACACTTCAGAGTGTTGTTCGGACGCGGTCCCACTCATGAGTGTTTAATAAACTTGGTTTGTTTTACTTCAACTCCAGTGCCGATCTCTCTTTGTTAGTCTTCGGACCCGTGGACGAGAGGGTGACCCTGCACCAGTGTGCCCTCACGGGGGTACATTTCCACAAGTGGCGCCCAGCACGTGGGGCCCCATCGGAGACGCGGCCGTCTGAAGGAGTGGTCTTGGCGGAAGATCGAAATTATCACTGAGAATGCGCACTGCATGAGAAGACTTTTGTCTTTGCAGCCAACGTGAACTTTCCGGTTTTCTTGACTTGACCCTCCGGGTGGTGGCCGGTCTCGACTGGGGCTTCTTTGGTGAATTTTGCAGTGACCATTAGGTCGACCTGAGATCGGCAGGTGGGAGTTGAAGACTTCTGTTTGGTAAGGTCGCTGATGCGGCACTCTTGATTGTTTGGTTTGGTTTTGGTATGCATTCTTTGCAAAGACTGAAGGCAGGTATTGTGGGGATTTTTCTCCTTTTGTAACTTGTTTGGATAAGTAATATTTTACACATACTTGTGAAACATGCCTACTCTTAGTAAAATTCGTAAATGGTGCTGCTGTTGCAGTACCAGAAATGTTTTGGAATAAAGTCAGCCGGCTCCTCCAGAAGGGACGCCGAATAGAGATATGTATATAAAATACGGTATTTGTCCCATAATGTATGGCTCATTGTGGAACAAATACACAAAGAAGAACCCGACCTACAGTGGCCAGTGAATGGGTCATTTGATTTTAAGAAGGTTCAGTACGTGGAACAGTGTCTGTTCAAAAGAAAGAGTAGGCAGGATATGTTTGATTGTTTGCGTATGTGTGATGTGAAGTGCTCTGACATTCTACACTGGTATGAGTGGTGCTATAAAATGAATTGAATGCCTCTGAGAGAGAGTGGCTTTGTAAACTTTAGGGACACTGTTAAAGGGTGATAGTGCAGGAATCTGTGGTATAGGTAGTGTTTGGGGGGCGCCAACAAAGATTATTGCACCGGGAGCCACCAGTGCTAAAGTTGGTCCTGCGCTAGCTCCCCATTGCTATCTCTCGTTTGATTTCACCACCTGTGTCTCTGTGTTGCTTTCCTCACCTGCACCCCGTTTTGCTTACCTCACCTGCACCCCATTTTGCTTCCAAGCCCCCAGTATTGCTTCTCTCACTTGCTTAAAAAAAAAAAATTAAAAAAGCATAGTGCACAGCATTGGGAGTTGTGTGCCGCATGGCTAAAACCGTTGGCAAAGCCACTCAGTTCCAACGGCGAGACTTATTGACTTTGCCAATGCTTGTTATATTTTACACTTGCTGCAATGGCTTTGTGGCGGTTAGTAGGACTATCATTGTTATCCAATATAGTGTTTTCACATGTATTGCCCTTTAAAGGCTGACAAGCGTGTGAGCTTCAAGACTCGAGTCTCTCTGACCCACTGAGTATCCACAGTAGCAGCATGTGCTTTAGCCGACTAAGCTATTTCGCCAGCAGTAGCATTGACCCATTGACTCGGAAGAATGGAGAAAGTTGATTCGTGACGTGATAAGATTCCATGAAGCTGTGCCCACACACAGCGCCCAGTGCCAACCCCGGGGGCGCGGCAGCCAGACGGCTCGCTGGCCCTAGCATGCCTGCAGCTTGGGCACCGAGCCTCTAGTTGGCCTGACCATCGTTTGAAAGCCCGGTCTTGCTGGGCTCGGGCACCCTGCTGCAGGCTGGCTGATGGATCCCCAGCGCTGCCAGACTCGGGCAACCGCTTAGAAGTAGCACCGCGCCAGGGCTCCTGGGATACTGCTGAATCTCCATATAATCTGGCGGACTGCCGAGTGCGCTCTCACTTCTGAACGAGAACAATCCTTGCTAATTTGCTGACAGCTATTTTGTGTGTCTGAAACCACACGCAGCCAGCCGGCCCTGGCAGAGGAGGTTAGGGTGGCCTCGCCTCGGTGTTATTGGCAAGCGCCGTAAAGCTTATACATAAAATAAATGCAGGTAAAAGCTAGGCCGGTGAAATAAGGCACTGCGTCGCGAGCGCTGCCTCCTGGAACGTGATCTGACCAAAGCGTTTTGCTGCTGCCTGTCGTGCAGGTCCTTGTCCCGCGCCGTGTGTGGCCTCGCCCCACAGTTAACCTGAGGGGTTACTTTCCTTTTTTTTCTAATTTGTAGGAAGTTGCGATGACATCTGTTGGAAGCCCCAAGGCTCTTGTGCTTTTTTCTGCCTTCAAAACGTGTAGTCGCTTTGTTTCCAGGCCTCTGTCAGCCCTGAACAAATACCGAGCTGAGCGCGCAGTGTATCTGCCGCCCCGGCAGTCACAACAGCCGGCCGAGCCGGGCTAGTGGGAAGAGGGAGGGAAGCAAAGGGGCGCTCTGGTGAAGGTATGATGCCCCTCTGTGGGAGAGTTAATAGGCTGGCTCCTGCTGCCATCTGCTGCTGCCTGGCAGAGACCCTGGAGGTCGCGTTCAAAACCTGCATTGACAAAGTCAGTAGGCCGAACTTTAGTATAGTGTGTGTACGAGGACACGCAGCAAGCAGCCTCACATTGATGACAAAGGGACACATGTGCAGACGCAGGCTAATGTGCATACAAGCACCCGCTCTCTTTTGCTTAATATTCCCTTATTAAAAGACCATTAAATGGCTTAGCGCAGTGGTTCTTATCCTTTTGACTTCTGTGTCCCCCTCTCCATACTTAATCGTTACTGGAACCCAGGGTCCCCACTGAATCATTATTTAAATCCAGGGCCCCCCCCCCCACTGAGTCATTACTAGTAGCCAGGGAGCCCGGCCTAAGCAGTGGGATTAGGTTGTCTCTCCAGGCTGTGGGTGGAGTGGGGCCCTGTATTCTCACCAGGCTGTAAATGGGACTAATGGGGGACCACACTCTCGCAAGTCTTTGATAAGAACAGTCACTAGTGGAACCATGCACTCTCACCAGACACTCCTCACGTCTTAGCTTTCTTAAATGCTGAGACCACTGTTTTGAACATTTTTGATTACCATTGTAATCCATCAGTTCGCTATTTAATATGTTTGAGCTTCAGATGTATTTTCAGGACAGTACAAACCAGTAACACTGACAATTCTCCTTATCAGTTCAGTTTCGCTTGCTTATGTATGCTTTGAATGTGCAGCTTGTTTGGTGTTTTTGGTACATGTGCACAGATTCGTGTTCTTGCCTTCATTCAGTTTGTATTGTATTTGTGGCTTTGTTAAATTGTGAATTGTGCTTATTTATGTTTTAGTCTTATGGTGTGTGCATGTTTCTAGGTGTACACTTTCGTTCCTTGTCTTTATTCTGCATATGTTGCAGCATGAATATGTGCACTAGTAAAAATTTATTTTTCAATGTTTGCTGCAGCATGTTTTAAATGTATGTGTTGGTAAGTGTGTTTCTTATTTTTTGTTGTGTGTGTATGTTTGAATGTTTGCTCATGTGCACATGTTTCTTTTCTTCTGTCTCTATACAGTTTTGTAGTATATCTGTGTAAAATGGTGCATTTGTGTTTAAATGTGTTCATATGTATGCATGAGAATATGCAGCTGTGTGGGATGCATGTTTATTAGATGTGTTTTTGGCTGCCTATCGTTTACTTTTGTGTGTGTGTGAGAGTTGGATTTTGCATGTGTTGGTTTTTGCATGTGTATGTCTGTACTTGTGTATATATGTGTTGTTACGTGTGTGAATGTCAGGGCTTGGAGGTATGATTTTTTGAGTATTTGATAGTGTGCATGATTAACGTGTTTCTTTGTGGCTGTGTGTATATTTCTGTGTTTGTACAATTATGCCCTTGTTGTGCATGTGAATGTGTGTGTTTGTGTCAGTGTTCATGTGTTGACATGTTTTATATGTGTTCCCCTCTACGCGGACACTGAATTACACCAAGGAATATGAGCTGCTTTGAATTAGTGAATTAAAGAAGTAATTTTGTACTATTCAAATTATCTAGACCTGGACATGTAGAGTGGCCATTTTTTTAATGACTCAGTCGATTGACACACATCAAGAAAACATCACAATTATTTAAGACTCAGCGTCCGCATTCTGTCACTGGACAGTTTACTTATAGCGGGCGCCAAATTAGTTGCTTTTCTCCCAATAATTCAGGTATAAAGAAACTTATTCCTGTCTGGATGTGGTGGTTACCTTGGCCTAACATGTAGGCCATGAGCAGTGGAGTTTAAAAATTCTTCCTTTCGATGTTGTAGTTTCTTTATACATACGCAGCATTTGACTAGTGCTCGCTTGACAGCATATGAATTGACACTTTTGGCCCCCCATATCATGCTAAAAAGATGTTTGACACTAAATCCCGCCACATTACTGCCATTTCCATCCACTCGGCCTCAGTCACAAGAGTCACATGATTGCATATTTCTCACTGAAGAACAAACAAAAGGTCGAGTTAACCTGCAAGACACTCCCTTCTCCATTACAGACGGGGAGTAATGGGTTGACGGGTCATGTTTGAAATTGCCCGATGGCACTACATCTGCTGCCTATGCTATTACGACACTCCAGACAGTCGAATTTTATGGAGTGATAATGGGCCATTGGATAGGTTGTAGAGTATGTTATGAAAGGGCTAGGGGTCAAGCAGAAGTTTAATGCTGCTTTTCACCCACAGTCAGCAGGCTTGGTGGAACGTTATAACTCTACATTGAAACTGAAATTGGCAAAAATACAGGCTTCTACTTCTTTAAAGTGGCCTGATGCACTGCCATTGGCACTGCTTTCCATTAGATCAATACCTCATACACGCTCTGGGCTTACCCTATATGAGGTCTTGTTTGGCAGACCCATGAATATTTGGGGGGTTCCTAAACCTCGGCCCATACACGATGTGCCTCACACATTGATGAGCGATTATCTGTCTCAGTTGACTGACAGTTTACTTTCCATTCATCAGCAGGTTCGAGAAGCTCTCCCGTACAGGTCGCAAGGTGATGGACATGACTTGCGTCCTGGAGATAATGTGATGGTAAAAGTCTTCCAACGAATAAGTTGTCTGGAACCTCGCTGGAAGGGCCCCGAGCAGGTCCTCCTCGCCACCCGAACTGCAGTCCGAGTGACCAACAGGAAAAATTGAACGCATGCCACCCACTGCAAGAAGGTTCCGCTCGCCTTGGTGAATCCTACTGCGTTGAAAGATCACTCGACATCTTGGTCACAGAGACAGGACGAGCTGCATCACCTGAAAGAACTGAAGAAGTTTTTCCGGATCACACTATCCCCGGTACATCCAGGTACCTACTTCGATCCAGGAAGAAAGACACTCCAGGGCAAAACAAGACAGGTGAAGCCATTGTCCTGAGTGGTTAAGTCTGACTGCAAAGGGGGGGGTCAGCCTATTAATGGCTACTCGCCTCAACCTCAGTGAAGAAACCAACGTCCACTCAGGACTCTTAGGGCGCTACCTTTCTTGTCGTTTGCTGAAAGATGATCCCCCCTAAGGAGAAGAAGGGGATTGCTTCGACCATGTGTAATGGCTGTACACTTTGCAGCCTTGGTTTGACTTTGACTGCTGCCCTTATCGCTACTGTAATGTGGGTAGTGGAGGAAGTAATGCCTGGGGCTTCCTTGCTCAACATTACTGCTACATCGCATGCTACAAAGGAACACCATTATTTCGATTTGCCGCAACATGAACAGGGGTATCGGCAAAATCTGAGAAACAATTCATTTCTTCAAATGTTGCATCAGACACACCAGCTAAGCAATGCTACTAACTGTTGGGTTTGTGGCAAGATTCCTCCTCATCAGAACATAAAAGGAATCCCGTTGCCACCACTGCCATTTTCTCACAATGGTTCATGCCGAGCTTGGTTTGAGCTTCTATATGCTTCCTACAAATTTAACCTCTCAGAAACATGGGATGTGGGCGACCTCAACGCCAAACTGAATAAAGTATGCTATCCCAACGAAGATGGGAACCCACAAGCAAAGGGGACCGTCTTGAAGATGGAGGAATATAGTAGAGGAAATGCAGCAACAAAATATGTGTATCCGAACTCTAGATTGGCTAAAGGAAATGGGCCACCGGTTATCTCTGTTGTTCTGACTACTGGCCCCCTTTGTGTACGGAGTACAGGCAATGTGCTAGTGGGTCACAGTAACTGTACTACAGTGTTGCAAATGTCCACAAGGGGCCAAAGCAGCTTCCTCGCATTATGTCATACTTATTTCGTTTGTGGAGCTAAGGCATACTACTTCCTACCTTCAGGCTGGTCTGGTACCTGTTACATAGCCTTCCTTTTACCACCTGTGTTTCTAGCTCCCCCAACATACCACCAAGATTTGCAATTGTTCAATCACCACGTTGGTAGTAGGAGAAAACGTGCCATCGATGTCTCTGTAGTCGATCAGACAGAGACCACATGGGAACAATATACGGACTTTAATAAAGGATTTTTCTTCTTCGTTGGCCCAGTACAAAACAGTAAACTGGTCCGTCGCCTCACTCGTACAATGGAGGCAGTGATTAATCAGACTACTGCGGCCTCAGGAAACTTGACGGAAGAACAAGCATCAATCCGCTTGGTCACTTTACAGAATAGACTTGTTTTAGATGTTGTTCTAGTTGACCGTGGTGGAGCATGCTGTGTCATCGGATCCAGCTGCTGTGTTTTCATACCGGACAATTCACCATCTGTCTATGCGGCCATCTCCAAACTACACAAGATAGCTACCGAAATACATCAAGACCCAGGAACATGGACTTGGACTGGGTGGTTTTGGAACTTGCTTTCAGTTTGGGGTATGAAAATATTATCAGTCTTTTTTATATTAATAGCTATCATCTTCTCTTGTTGCTTGTGTATTCATTGTGGACCAATGCTCTGTTCACTCTGCACGTCAGCTTGTACTGCCTGCATATCGTCTAAAGCGAATGTCCAAAATGTAAATGCCCGTTTAGCAGTGGAACAAGAAATACATAGAATAATGATAATAGAAGTTGAGGATGTATGCTATGCCCCTTAGAAAGGACAAAAACTGTCTTAGCTTATGCTAAAAGGGTCGTCTGTGGAAAAGTGTAAATTCTAAGTTAGCATAAGCGGCAGCCATTTTGACTGTTGCATCCATTTCGTTTCTATCGTGCTCATTTTACTCTCTGCTGTTCGCCTTTTCACCCAGCCTGTGTCCTCAACTTTAGCTGGACCTCTCTGACATGGTCAATCTGATGTACGTGCTGGGGGGGCTGCAGCTGCCATGCACCTGGTCTCAGATGTTATCAATTGATTGCTTATTGCCGCCATAAACATTCCTTACTCCCCTTCCTCATCTCCTGACCACCTGGTCACCCATCTGCTCTTGTTTGCCTGTAGCTATTTCCGTGCTTAAACCTGTTTCCTCCAGTTTTCCTTCCCATGCGATTACACTGCAACAAACTGTATATAAGGGTGATGGTTTTTGTGTTCAATGTACTTCCTCCCACAACACTTCAGAGTGTTGTTCGGACGCGGTCCCACTCATGAGTGTTTAATAAACTTGGTTTGTTTTACTTCAACTCCAGTGCCGATCTCTCTTTGTTAGTCTTCGGACCCCTGGACGAGAGGGTGACCCTGCACCAGTGTGCCCTCACGGGGGTACATTTCCACAATACAAATATGGTAAAATTATTATCAAATGTGAGCCCCGGACTTATCATTTTCATTGGACCTTATCAAACAAATAATCACCCAGGCTGTAGTAGTAAAACAATCCTACTTATGCAAGAGTTAATTTGGAAATCAATAATAAAAAAAAGTTTTACAAAAGTGGGATGATGATTAAACTAATAATTTGTAAGTAAACTTAACTTTTGCCCAGTCTGTTCTTTTGAAAAATTATCATATTATTAATTTATACCTACCACCAATTAGATAATAAATCAGTATTACTCAGTCGAGGCTGTGCATCAATCTGGAGAGAAAACTTTCCGCTTGCCACCTCGGTCCCTCCGCCACCCTGCCTGGGTGCCCGTGGAGTGTGTTTGCTTGCAACCAGCACAGAAGCCTGCTCAAGGTCTATCAGAACCAAAGAACCCACCACAAGAATTGCTGCTCAAGATCTTGTTGCTCAACAATCAGTGGGGCATTGCTAGTCTGGTTGAATTGGTTGCACACCCTCTGCTTTCCTCCCTCTGGAATCAGTGGACACCACACAGATTCGGGGGGCTTGTAAATCACACAGACTCTTTGTGTTGCCATGTTTTTGATCCTATCATCACAAGGACTAGACTGGAGGCAGAGGTGACCCCACTGCACACAGCCTCTAAAGACCGGCCATTTTTGCTGAAGAATAATATCCTCGTTGAACAACAAAAATCCTCCACCCAGTGGAACTGTTGCTCACAAGAATTTTCAGGTAATTCCCCTAGTAATAAATGTGTCCCATTACTATGCTTTCTGCTTTTATGCAACACTAGACCTCTACTTCTTGGAATTCTTTTAAAAGTTCTTATGTAAACTGCTCTAATTGCAGTTATGAAACTTTTCTAATGTGAATCTTTGTGTCAATTTGATTGTATGTAATTTGCCTTGAGCAGAATGCAACTGTTCTTTTGTAAGCTACTCTACTGTCATTATGAGTAACTTCATGAGAAACTGTCCTTATGTAAACTGCTATTTGCATATTGAAGCTGTTCTTATGTAAAGAGCTCAGCAAAATAAATGAACAAATAAATAAATATACAATTATTAATAGCTGGGCTGAGTCACAGCATTTTAACACAGCAAACAAATTAGGACATATTTTATTTAGTTCACAAACAAAAAATGTCAAAATCTAAATTTTAACGGGTTGGACCTTTTTAAAATGTACTTTTTTTTCTAATAGATGAAGTGATATGCTAGACTCTAGCAAATAACATTTTCTTTTTTGCTTTAATGCAGGCTGTCTTTTTGTCGTGGCATACCAGTGCTTTAATTGGGGCCGCCAGTCGTCCCTTCCATTTGCTGTACTTGCGCTCCTCCCACAAATCAAGATAATGATATCAACTTACTTTTTAGCCCCAGTATCAAATTCTTTCACATTAACAGAGCAGTTAAAAAATTATATTTAGCTTTTTTATGTATATATGTTTTATTCATCTGCTAATATTATTTAATTTTATAAATAGTCGCGTACACCCTGAGTAGGCATTATGGACCCTCAGGGATCCACGGACCACAGGCTAAGAATCACTGCGCTAGACCATGCCCTGAGTAGGGGGGGGGAGTATGTAAAATCAAAATACTATGCCAAAGCAAGAAAGCATGAGGTTTGTCCCACTTGCATGCCCAAGATGAATACTTGAGTGAAACCAGAGTGTGTCCCTAGTGAGGGTTGCTTGGTGGGTCCGCCACCGCTGAATGCTAAAGCTGATTGCATTCACCGTTTAAAAATGCAGAGAAAAGAAATGGGAGTTAGGACAATGTAGGTCAGGCGCCGGCCTGGAGGTGAGAATCGGAGTGTGAAGAAGGGGAACGATGAAGACCAAAGCACTGAAGCGCTCTGTGGATGCAGACCCTACAGCCAAATGATCTGAATAAGCAGCCCCTCAAAAGATGGACTGAGGTGGTCATCTACGTGAAGTGAAAAAGCAAGGGGCTGACTGAGGACCCCTGAGACAATACAAGCCGCCCACCATTTGAAACAAGCATTTGCAATGCAAATTGGTCTTGCATTTGTTAAAGTTAGAGGTATTGGCATTGTAAGTGACAGTCGATTACCTATGTGTTTTGGATTGGAGTGGAGCGGATGTATGTGGTGTGGAGTAGAATTATGTGTGTTGGATTGAAATTGTTAGATGTGGAATTGTGTGTGGTGGAATTGTGTGGTATGGAGTGGATTTTTGTAGTGAAATTATGTGGCATGGCGTGCAGTGGAAATATGTGGATAGTAATAATGTGGTATTGAGTGTTCTGGAATTATGTGGAGTGGGATTGTGTGTCATACAGTGTAATTATGTGGAATGGCATTTTGTGTTGTGGAGTGGTATGTTGTGGAGTTTAATTATGTATGTTATCAGCACATTGTATGCTCTGTTTAAAGACCAGCCTGCACTGATGGGTTGTTGCGCTCTTCGGTTTTATGAAATGGTTGTCTCGTTTTGTTCGAGCAGTGTTCGTTGTTGGGGCTATGCGGATGCACGTGGTGTGACTGTGTGCATGCCTGTTCTCAGGTGCATAGTGGTGGGTGATGGTGGTATGGGTATCTACGGGGCTTTAAGTGGGATGAGAAAACTGTGGGAGTCGCCAATAGGGGCGTGGCCTATGTAATTATGGGTATGGCTTAAACACGTAAGCTAAAAATCTGTGCTTAGCATGGTGTACCACCCGACTGGTATTTTGCTGCCTCTCTCTGTTCCAGATACAATACAACCACCAACATATGCCTACCTTTTATGGGAAAATGCAGAAATAAAGTATTTTTGATTGACATACACCCAAAACAAGCCAGGACTAATGGCTTTGTCAATGGTTGTTAGTTGCATATGTTAAACAACAATAGCTTTGTTGTATATAATATTAGAAAATCTCCAGTTTTGAAAAAAGACTGAAATAACTGTAACGAGTTTTTTCAAGTTACATCAAAGGCCGGTGAAGGGTGGTAATCTGCCGAGTTAAAAGACTCTTTTTTTCACTCGGAGGGTGAGGAGAAAAATGAGGAGCCCGATAGGGACCTGTCTCAGCACCTGCTTTATAGAACTACCGGTGCTGGGCACTGGCAAGACCCGGCCCACGTAAAGTCCTCAGTATCTATCATATGTCTCTAAAACTGTCGGAGTTGGTCCTGTTCCATGGTGGCCATGAGCTGCCTTCAGACTCCTGGTGCTTTGGATCGTGTGCATTGCTGCATTTTCCCTGCACGTCCCCTCCTCCCCATACGACTGTTGTCACAACACTCAATGACTTTGTGAGCCTCGAGGCACAGCACAAGGCGCCTGGATTGGACTGCGATTCGAACAGCATGATGCCCTGCTTTAAACAGCGAGAAGCCAGTCGGCGTAATAAAGGAGTAAGCAAAGTGGTGGGGAATTGTGTGCTGCGGAGTTCTGGTGTGAAAAAAACGAACCACCCCTGGTGGCAATATCCTGCATAGTCTAAGGCGAGGTGAGACATAGCGCTTCAAGCTGTGGCGAGAAGTCCTGGATGCGGCAGTTAACTAGTGGCGCAAGAAACACGTGCGATGTACATAGCCGGAAGACATGGTGGCAATCTATGTAGCCATACTGATGCCTTCACTTGGTGGTGATATAGCGGGCGTGCCATAATTGTGGCAAATATACACTTTAGTCATAATAGCAAACACAGAACGCTACAGTTAGTGGGCGGTTTCATAATTGGACCCTCTTGAGGCGCATTGACGATATAGTGCTTCAAGTGGTTGTAGTAATACCGTAGTTATCATGGTGGTGCCGGATGTCCCTCAAGCCGCATTTATAATGTGGTAGGTAAGATTCCAATGTGCTGGTGGAGCGTGCGAATACTCGTTTGAGCAGCTTAACCTGGACATGGGTTTAGTTTAAATAAGTAAACTACTAAAGCTACAGAAAGGCGACGTGCTTTGCTCAATCTTTAAACAAAAAAAATGGTGTAATTCTAGGACTTTGAAGCAAGACACATAGGGGCTGATTACGATGGCGGGCGGACTTTGTCCGCCCGCCACCGTAGCGGTGATTGGGACCGCCCGCCAGACATGCGGCGGTCCCACCACTGCAATTAGGATGCGACCGCTATACTGGCGGGCGCATCCTGGGCCTTTAACATTGCAGGCGGTGCTGCTGGCTGCAGCAGCGTCCGCAATGTTAAAGGTGCTTGCACCGCATTTCCCTGCACCACGTGGCAGGCACCACGCGGTGCCTGCCACTTGGTGCATGGAAATGCAGGGGGGTACCATGGGTACCCCCAGTGCAGCGACACCCCCCCACATGGGGGGCCCGCAACGGGCCCCCAAACCCAATCCCCGCCAGCCTTTCCATGGCGGCATCGCCGCCATGGAAAGGCCTCCTGAAACCCACATCCTAATATGGCGGACGGTGCCTGCTAGGCACTGCCACCATATTAGTGGCCCTGCTCCGCCCGCCAGGCAATCGGTGCGATTGCCACCGGCGGAAAAGCGGCGGACAGACTTTGCGTCCGCCGCGATACCCACCGCCATCCTAATATGGCGGTGGGTAATTCTCTATTTGATGGCGGAACGATCGCCACTGCCGGCCCGGCAGTGTGGATCGTTCCGTCATCGTAATGAGCCCCATAGTTCCTGGTAAGAATCGTCCCTTCCACCATCCTATTGCTTCAAAGCACCCGCGAACTATTGCCATGCATATTTTGTCATGCGCTTACTAGTTCGTCCTGGTGACGACTAATTGCTGACATTGGTGTTTCCGCGCGCCAGACTCGTCTTCGTGGTTGGCGAGGAGGGCCAGCCAGCAAAACCCCACAAATGTAAGATTCGTTAGGCCCGAACAAAGTTTTTCAATAATGTTTTCATTATTTTAATAATACAGGGCGTTGTGGCACTTCCACCATTCTAAGCGCAATATATCTGCAGGTTACCTGTTGCCACATTTATTGGTATTAATTTAAAGACGTTGGAAGGCACAGTGGGTAAGTTGGCTTTTTTTTGGGCTTATGAATGTTGTCGTCGAGCACTCCTTTTTTTAAAAAAACCATTCTATTAGGCATTTTCATTTATACAAAAGGAAAGATACATACAGTAATCAAATGAAAAAATGAAACCGCAAGAAGTAAACAGTAGTACAGTGCGTTTTGTTCATCACCAGTGCATCGGCCGTAAGTCAAGATCAACAAGATTCCTTGAGTAGCTTCAGTGAAAGATTAGTTGGAGGGGTAGTACGGGATGAGAGAAGCGGGGTGCCAAATCTTGAGTTTCAGTGGTTGCCAGCAGCATCTCAGTGGTCAGCTGGGGTTATACTTCGCGAGTGAAGAGGATAAAAGAGAAGGAAAGGGGGCACTGTAATCAGCAGTACCCCGTGTCACTTTTCATTGTGCTGCGGACGTATCGCACTTATTTTAATAGTCACTTGAACACCTCGACTATTTGTACCCAAGTAGCACCTGCTGAGCCGCAAACAAGATGATCTACTTTGTGAGCTGTGTTGCTACTTTGTCAGCAGGAGTGGATTTTGGTTGGGCCCTAATCCCCATGTACCCTTGGCTCTGATGGGCACAGAGGGGAGGTGTCCTACGATTTGGATAACCGCAACACCCCATCGCCCCTACCCAACAGTCTTTGTCGCTTTTGAGTTTACCTTTGCGAAGGGAACGTCTACATGTTTTTCTAACAACCCTTATCACCCGATGCTCCGAGCGCATAAGCTATTCAGTTCTCTCCCCTGCATGCTTGCCACATAATAGTTTGATTAAAAGCGGGTGCCGCACAGTGGCGTAATGAAACTTGAGGGGGCCCCCCTGCAAGGTACATGCAGGGGCCTCCTCCATACTCAATCAGGAGCTCTCCGGCCGAAGGGCTGTGCTGATGGGGCCCGCTGTAGCTTAGGGCCCCCCCGCACCGCAGGGGCTGCGGGGGACTGTGTTACGCCCCTAGTGCCGCATATTAAGTCTGCAGCAAACCACTGGCAGTGTGAATGAATGAACAGCCTCTCAGCTACTGACAGGAAGGGAGCAGGTCGCACGTATTGTGAGACGGTGCATGGAGCTCACTGCTGCATGAGAGGGAGGAGGTTGGGAGAGCCCACCGGACCCTGAACAATAGGGGGAGGAGCCTAGAAGAGAACGGGGAGAAGAGCCTAGAAGAGAACGGGGTCAAGATCCAGCAGAGAGCGAGAGGCATGAAAAGCACTCATCAGCTGCACTCCCAGGTTAGCACTGCATGTAGGGACTGCGTGCGCGTCGCTGTTCGTACCCGCGGAAATACTCCTTGGTAGTGGACTTCTCAGAAAAGGTGGGACATGCACCTACCATTAGCAGGCTATGATTTTTAAATGACAAACATAAAAGCCAATCCATAGCGTGGGAGGAGTCAGATCCCACAAAGTACAGACAACAGATCGCCTAACAGCGCAAGCGCTGTCTAGGCTCGACCTAAAAAGAGTAAGGGGTGACGGTGCCATCCCCTCTATTTTAATTTAGACACCGTTTGAAGACTGAAACAACAGCTTTTAACCCCCATAATAAAAAGACAGACTGAGAGGGTAATAACAACTTTCTTCCTTCCCGGTAGGCCTACTAATGAAGCACAAAATAAAGAGGGAAACGAGGAGTGCTCCATGTACTAGTCTCTGGGAATCTATGACATACTGGAGACTTGAACTGTGAAAGCAGACAATGATGCAGAGGAACAAATAAACCTATATTTCTAAAGGGAAAAAACAAATTGATACCTATCACTGAGTCCTAGATCTCTACACTTTTTCTTTTTTCATATAACTCCAATATAAACTCCAAGAGTAGTAGTCAAAAATATATTTTATCTTTTTTTATAGCAAAAAAGCCCACAAAACATATACATAGATAAATACATACATATGCATATAACAAATCCTTCATACCCGTTCGTACTTCATATGGATGCTAATAATAAACAAGAGGCATAATTCAAAAAGCAATCCGAAAAAGAAAGAGATAGTCCAATACACACTCGAGGGGATACATCAACCCTCCACTTAGTACAAGGAGCGTGTAGTCAAAATCTTTTATATGTCAATCATAATCTGTCTGACTCCTCCATGGTGTGGGGTCAACGCGTTTCGGCCCATTCATTCGGGCCTCATCAGGGGAGAAAAGAAATGGCAACGCCTACAAAGTAATTTATACAAATCAAAACCATTTCTGTTGTATAACATTAAAAAACACAAACTTAAGTATGCATGACAGTTAAACACCTCTCTTGAACAAGCCGCCTAGGGTGCAGGACAGAAAAACACCAACCACAGTGATGTTTTGAAAGAAAAAATACGTAAGAAACTACCCTTCTAGTAATTTAAAGTCCTAAAGTATCCACAAGTGTCACATATAAACAAAACATTTAAAAAAAATGTTTTTTTTTTAAAAACCACAAAACTCATATCGATGTGTATTCCCAACGCTCCAAACACCAGTGTCTAATAGAGAGACTGAAATACACAGACCAAGAATACTAGCCAAGAAAATCAACAGGCTCTACCGTAAATTCAGGGGGATTCAATGCTTCATGTAGATGAAACACAAGAGGGCTCCTCTCAAACCTCTCAGTATTAGCACAGATGCTAAACAAAAAAGAAATTAAATAAACTCTAAATAATGCCAAAGAGCAGACATTCTAATCGCTGGTCGAAATCACGACTATCCAGTGTATACGAGCGAAGCGGTCCCTGCTCAATAATCGAAGGAGGTCCACTTCTGTGGCGCAAAGGTCCCGTAGGTATGAAAGCTGTACAACAGCAACCAGTGACACAGTTGAAACCCAAGTCCTGCATTGCTCTTAGAAGGTCAAAAAAGCAAGCTAGAGCAATATACTTTCTCAAGCACTCAGGGGAAAACCTAAATACTGCTCTCTCTCCACCACGGCACTACCATTCCAAACTCACGGCGGATGGCAGCTCGAACTAACAGATTCTACCGGCGGCGCCCTCCGGGTCAGGATTCCGATCACGTGATGCGGAAGGACATCCGCCTATGACCTAGTAATAATATCTAGAACCTAAACATAGAATGAGGACTCTGGAATTTATTGGGCCTCTTACCCCAGTCAGTAACATCAGTAACATCAGAGGAGAACACACGGAGAGGACAAATTGCATGTAGGCTGCTTCATAATGTCCTGTCAGGAAAATGCTCCAGAGAATCAACAGGAATGACAAAGCCCTGATATCCAAACTGGACACGCTAGAGGAGTCACTGGCTGCTTCAGGAAAAAAAGATGGCACAACTTTAGAGTCCCGACTAGGCCAATCCAGGGGATGCAAGCTCTAGCACTTGACATTCAAGATAGAAGGGTACAGCATACTTAGTGGGTGGATGGAAGGACAAACTCGGAACTCGGAAAAGTAACAACACTCAATATTGCTATCAATTGAGTCAGATTGCTGGGTTCAGCTCAGCTTTGTCTCGATAAGATACCTGGCCTTCAGGTATGACAGGTCCTAGACAATATCAAGGTCCAGTTGTGGGCAACCCTGAGCACAATGGGGGGGCAGGAATAAAGGGGGTGCGCATGTCTATTGTAGGCAATGATCCTTCCCTTGGGCCACATTCAATGTAGATGGTGATAGTATCCAGTCCTTCTTACTAAACTCCTTCACTCACAGAACTGAGCAGTTGAGCTCCTCTTCTAAACAGCTTCATCTGTAGGGGCCACTCCAGTACTCCCTTCCACAGAAAGCAAATGTGTACCTCAAGGCACGCCAGGCAGCAAGTCTAATAAGATGCAGGACTACTGCTTCAGTTTCCAATCTCATAGTGGAACTAGCTATCAAAGATATTAGCCCTGGAGCACAGATATGTTCTAAGCCACCACTGATATGAAGACACCTCCAGTGCTCAAAGATAAATCCTGGAGACCGTAAGCTGAAAAATTAGTCCCTGTGCAATACATGCCCACTTACAGCATGAACAGGGCATGCCGTGTGGAGCTCTGAAAAGAGGAGCTTCCTGGACTGATCGGATCAGTTCAGGAGCAGAAGTGGATTCTTGCCAGACGAATAAGCTCTCACGTGATTACAGAAGCAATGCCTTAGTATAGGGCTATGAGATTAGGAATGGGGGACCTAGTCCTGATGAATGCTCAGATCAGTTAGTGCCTGCAGAGTCAGTGGTAGAAACATGTTGACAACATACTAAGAGTTTGCATTGCACAGATTCTGGAGCACATTATTTTTACTCCCGCAGCAGGATGGTATCAATAAAGTCGTTGAACCATTATTCAACCCTCATGCACTTTTACCTTGTTAATGCTAAAGCACTTCACTGACAGGGAGATATACACATATTCTCAAAAGCGCTCCAGGGTGAGTGCATCGTGCAGACTTTGGGAGCCACAGTGAGGAGGGGCCTGGTGATGAAGCATGCCACTTTGGTGGGCAAGAACCTATGTTCATTTTAAGGAACACCCAACAAGGGTTTGATGATTCCATGGGTACCTTCTCTCAGAGTTATACGAACCCAGTATAGTCTTTGGATTGATGTCCTTGTACACTGTCTGTTACATTGTGATAGGGAGGACGTACCAGCGACATTTCAAATTGGACTACGTCTCCTTCCCGCACATTTGGGGAGTTAAAACACATAGGAAGGCATTACCAGAAGACTAGCAAAAGAGGGCCCAGGATATAAAGGTAATAGCAACAGATGAGTTTTTGATTTGCAATAGCAGCAGAGGAACCAGGAACAAAGGAGCAGCATTACAAGAGGGGTGCCAAAATGCCAGTTCTGGTGAAGTGACTGGACCACAGGGGTGCTACAATAAAGGAAGGAACAAACTTTCAGCCTGATTTATACATAGACAGCTGGCCCACCGTTCCGCCATGGGGACAGAGTAAATCATTCCGACCCATGACGGAGGGACCGCCCAACAAATTTATATATGGCCGCCAAACAGGCAGTCATTCATAAAGTTTAGGAAGGAACTGTTGTCAAGGCAGTTCCTGTCAATGCATCTCACTGTTTGGTGCAGGACTGTATCAGCATGAAGTAACCTTGCACCAAACAGATTTCTTTTTTTTAATTTTTAAAAGAAAATCCAGTTTCGGGCATTATTTGGTTTTTACTGTCCCAACCCCGGCGGCCCGCATTTAAATCGGTCGGGCGGACCTTCATGTTGGCTTATTGAAACTCAGTCGCAGTTGGGACAGTGCTTTAAATGGGCCGGTACTGTCCGGTACGGAGTACCGGCACTTTTTTATTTTGAGAAAGAGAATACCGGCACTTGTAAGACAGGAGGAATACTTTTAATTGGAGAGTACTGGCACTTTTCAGAAACAAGCAGGTACTCTGGTACATAGTAACTGCACTTCTATATTTCCATTTCAAGCACTGAGTATACATACCACCAACATTTCAGTCGTGCGCCATGTCAGAGAGGTTTCACGATCAGAAGAGAAGCAGGACAAAGGAGCGTCTTCTCTGCATAAGTTAAGTTGTTTTCCTATTCCAGCTGATCTATTGAAAGCCGCCTGCTTCTTATTGGGAGTTCAGAATTTGTTCACTCTTTTTCTTCCTGTGACAGCTACATTTTTCAACTAGCACCACACAGTTTCAGGTGTTTTTCCTCCCAAACAGCTTTTTACTTGCTCTCTACTCACCCCTTAATGTAAACAGTTATCGTACCACTTCCAATTGAAGGTTCAGAAAATGTCCTCCTGCATAATTAATTGTCTCCAGCCGCTTGCCCACAGGCGACAAAGCTTACTCCTTTCAGTCCCCAAATCACGTACATGATACCAATTTGCTATGACCTGATTCACAACGAGCAGCGGTAATATGTTTTTTATGATTTGATCAGCAGTGCCCATGTCTGAACGCGATTACTTTGCCCCTGTATCTTCAGCACACATCCGAGAATAGGCTCTGTCACCATCCCCAAGCCCAGCCAGGGTGCTGCTTAAAAGGATGGGGTTCTCACCTTTCCAGAAGCCCCGTCCCCCAGAAGGACGATCTTCAGCTGGTGGTCCTGGCTCTCCTCCTCCGAATCGGACATGACTGAGGCTCCTGGTAGCTGTCGCTGTCACAAGGGGTAGCGGTGACGGCCTCGGGACACACGGATAGGATCTACAGGGCCAGCGCTAAGCAACCGGACGCCATCTTCCAGCTACTGTCACTCAGACAGGGCGATACCATTGCTAGTTATAGCAGGGAGGAGGGGCTAGTACGGACGTTTCCTACCGTCACATTACAGAGCTACAACCCGATCTCTGTATTAAAAATATAGAAAAGCAAAACTGTATCTACTCTACGCTGTAATTTCACCTCGTGCTATAAAAGGTACCCAGAACTTGCCAAATGTCTTCAAGCAACCCCCTTCTTTCCAATGGTTCGGTCTAATCGTGACGCCCATTGGTAAGTACGAATGAGGTGAGAGGTTGCCTGGAATAGAAGTGGTGAGAGCGGGAAGTAGTTACGGTTCTAAATAGGAGAGGTGCAGAAATTGCTCGGGAAGGCAATAAGAGGGGAAAAACGCCAGTTACCTGGGGAGCGGGTGAAAACAATGCAGGAGGGAGGTGAGGTTGAGTGGGGGAGGGTAAGAGACAAGGATAGGAAGCGACGTGGTTAAAGGGTGGGAGAGAAAAAGCTAGATTTAAATTGGCGACAGGACTCTCACGGTTGCAACCAGCATTTGTAGAGCGCAGGATAGAGAATTTCGTAGAGTCCGATAACCCAGTTTTACTTCCGTAAAAGTATTTGCTTTTTCCAGGGTGCCTTTTTCTGTAGTTTTTTTCTTGTATCGTGTTAATCTTGTATTGTACTTAACTGCAAACTGGGCCGTATCGGTGTCTGTGTGAGCTGAGGTTGTGGGTGGTTGTTAGTTCTCGCCTGAAACAGTGCATGCGCTGTTGCTTATGAGACTTTGTTTTCTTAGAGGGCTTAGGTCCCGCTGGTTGCTTAGCATTTGTTGGCTTCATCGTGGTGCAGTGCAACATCGCCCACCTTTTTCACGTCCCAGATACTTAACAGATATATGACACAAATGTGCACTTAGCACATGTTTCTTGTGTGGTTTAGGAAGTTATTGTAAGTGTTGCAATCGACATAATTATTAAAGAGTGCATTCACTGTAGGGTTAGGGAATTTGCTCACATTGCAGGTTTATTATTATTATTATTCTATATCCCGAAGCGACCTATAAGGTTTCCCAGCGCTTGAGGGCAGGTGACAGTAGCCTAAGAACAAGACCTAAAATAACCACGTTTTGAGCTTCCTGATTCCTTCAGGTTTACCATAACTGATTTAGTAATTGAAGTCTCAATGAATTAAACCATCCTCATTTAGTAGCTAATGTATTTACTATGAAGATGAAATCGGACTTTCATAATGTGTGCTTTAATACCTTTACCTTGAATGACATTTACTGATTAGCAAACTAAATAGAAACCATCCTCATGTATGCAGAATGTGATTTCACTTAAAACGATAGAAAGTTTATGTAATGTGTGCATCAATATTTCATATATTTGATTTAAACGTAGTTCCTAGCCATACTTGTACATTATTTTAAGATTTACTGAATGTTACGTGTATTATGAATCTAATGCAGTAGAAACTTATATTCCCTTATGTTTAAATGTGCCCATGCATATTAAATGTGCACCATATAGTTAATGCTTTAAGTTCTCTTCAGTAGGCCTGTATTTCACCATGCTGCATAAATACTGTTTCTCTTTATCTTCTAATGTGGCATTTCTTACAGGCATTCACATGCATTGTTAGTTGTAGAATAGATACATTACTGTACTAGAGATAGAGGAGAGAGCCCGAGAAGAAGACCTTGACCATTGAACATGAGGAACCAAAGCGTCAACTGAAAGGCATATTCTGCAATGCTGCGACCTAACCTGTGCGTTAGAAGGCGGATGTCATTCCCATGTTCAGTGTGGGATATTTGGAAATTGTTGCAGTCATGAGAAATGAACAAGAACAATGGGCCCCCGATGATGTGTACAGGGGGGTGTTACTTAGTAGATTTTTGTGTGTTATAATTTAGTGTTCACACTGTTGATGCCCCTGTTGCTCTTGACAGATGCCCTTTAGACTTCTTTCAGATGCTTTCCTGATTCCTTCAGGTTCCCTTACCGCAGATTCCTTTTTACTCTGAGAGGTTTAAACCTCAATGTTTACTTTGATTCTTTCTTAAGTGTGGCGTAGGCTAACACTTATTTTCTGACCCATAGAAGACTCCTGACCGAGCTTCTGAAATGCTGACACCTTCCCTACTTACTTTTTCCTTGCCTGGTTTTAATTTCCTTTATGGAAATTTTTGATTTTGAGACTCTTTAGATTTTTAGAACCATCCCTTTAGCCGGAACTCTACCATAGGTGATTTAGATACATCTATGCATAGACAACCAAACTTGCGACTCTTCTCTGAGCACAAAATATTACTTTTGATCTTTTGTATTGTTGTGACTGAATTGCTTGCTTGCTTTGTATTAGTTCGCCTTCATTTCTTCCACAGGCTAGGACTGCCTGTGGCTATTTAGTATTTTTATAACCTGGTTTTAAGAGTCATGTATCTTAACTTGATTTTGAATTTGTAATAAACCTTCTTAACCCTAGCTACCGATTCTTGGTCCTCATTGTGTAGCCAAATGGGTTGCACTGTTAAGTGAATTTGATTGATGTCAATGTTAACTCCCATTACCTCAGTCGGAGAAAAAGGTCCGCCTGAGGACCAATGGTAAGCAAGTGGGCCCAGAAAACTCTATCAAATGTCACTCCCATTTGCTTGCTTCTCTTTGGTCCGTACATGCCAGCTTGACTTCCTCTTCTTGTGTTTGTCCCTTACCTGGAGCCAGGCTCAAGTACTGTTGCCAAGTGTCCTTCAACTGATTGCGCTTTCAGAGCTACTTTTTTCTTCTTGTGGAAGTACTCTCTAGTAATGCATGTGTTTGCTTCTGCTGTCTGTCATGTTGCTTGATCCTCCCACCCTCCATCGTGTTACATGCTTCCTCCAGCTGTCCTTTGTGTTGCCTTCCCCCTCCTCTTGCTATCCATGATGTTGCTTGCCCCTTCTCTTGCAGTCTGTGGCGTTGCTTGTCCCCTACTGCCCTCCTTCTGCTGTCCCTTATTTTGCTTGTCCCTCCTCCGCTTTCTGTTATCTTGCTGTCCTATGTGTTCCTAGGACCCTCTCGCCTGCCTCCTGCTGTCTCTTCTGTTCTAGCCCCCTCTGCTGTTTGCGTTTGCCCGCCCCACCTGCTATAACAGAAAAACGATATGACGCGGACATCTCTCCCGTCCCCTTCCACCCCCTGCCCAAAAGTACTGCACAGTGGCCTCAGTGCTGTACAATATGGCTAAAAAAACATTGCCAAAGCCAATAGATGTCACATAGTTTGAGGTTCTGATAGTGTGTGTCAGTGGGTCATAAACATGTTCCGAATACATGCTCATCCTGTCTTTGACTTCTTCACAGATTGCATAGAGCAGTAGCAATGTGCCACATGTAAATGTGAGTAACTGCGTGAAGGAGATACAATGTTATTGAAATATTGACAGCATAAAAGGAAATTAGGTTTTTGATGGTGAAAGTTTGGAGACGGGTGAAGAGAAGGAGATGCTAGGAAGTATGTGTAGAAGAAGAGAGGGTGTGGAAGAGGTAAGAGATGATGTGTGAAATATGCAGATGGTGGATTTCAGAAAGATGTAGGGAGAAAAAGGGTGAAAGTATCTTACAACGGCTGTAGACAAAAGTGGTGTTAAGGGGATAACAGGAGTGATTGCAACACACTTACCACTACCTGTTCTACAGTCCTCAGTAATGTTTAATACACAGCCTCATTTTTCAGCATTGATATATTTTCAATTATAATTTGTTGACACAGTATCATTGTTAATCCTTTATCTGATACTGATAAGCATTGGCAAACCAGTAGGTGTGGCTTGTTTTAGGCACGGTGTTTTAAAGTGTGATGCGTCTGGGCACAAAAACAGACGCTCCCAGAGAGCACTCGCATTAGTCAGGTGGCACTTTGTGTGAAGCACAACGTTTTAAACCACACCGTAATTATGCAGGCCACATCTTTTGGTGAGGATTCATAGTTGCACTTCTTTGGCCATGCTTCCTGAAAACATTCCCCTACTCTGTACATTTCAGCCACATCTTGCACCTACAACCCGTCTTCTCCCCACCCCTTCTTGATCCTATTGTCTTCATACCATTCCCGTCACAAGTTTTGTTTTCCCCATCAATCTCCCATTCATTGTGTACCTTTGTAAAGGTGGGAAAGCCAGCAGATCAACAGGGAGAGTTGAGGCAGAGCCGACCTGAGGGTCTGGCTTGCCTGTAAGAGCCTGAACCTGAGCCAACAACATACTTGGCAAGTAAATCATTCAACAAATGACCTGTTAAATGAGATAAAGACTATTCAAAGTTTAAAAAAATATTTTTAGCATACAGGCTCATTCCAGTTTAGAGTATTACACTATATTACTGCATTGAATAGCATTAATTATACTTTCTAAACCTGAATAATGAGGCAAGTCAGTTCTCAAGTGCACCCTATATGCGGTCTAGGTTGTTCTAAATGGGGCAACATTAAAGTCTGTTAAAACACATATAAAAGACATGTTTTTGTGCAGCGCACATCCTAAACTGATGTATTTTAAGGTGCGTTTAATTATGGCATTAAAAGAAAAAGAAGCACAGTGAAATAAGGTAGATGCCTAGGATCATACAATGTGGTCAAGCAGATATTAGTCCCTGGTTTCTGGATTGCACAATTCAGCATCCGAGTCTAGATGGATGCCTCTTTCTCCTGTTTTAAATCAAAATTGAATGCTTTGTCTTCAAGTATTTGAGAAGCCACAACAGTACACTGTGCTCTCAATCTTTATTGTCAGAACGGATACCGAAATCAATCAACAAAATATAAGCCTGATAAAATCATAAAAACAGCAACTTAAAAAAGAATGTAATACATGATTATAGAGCAAATTTACATATAATAAACAATATACCAAATACTCTGGTTCAATATTTTAGATCTTATAAGCCTTGCTGCATGTAAAAACGTAGAGACAGCAAAGATTACATGCATACTTGTCTGTTTTACATATTCTTAGGGCGTTAATATGATTAGATACACCCAACGACCAACATGGGGGAGCAACCCATCTGGTTCTAGGATTTAAATAGGCAGAACAGAAGAACAGCACTTGTTCCTCGGTTTCCTCTGAACAACGGCACACAGGGCACAATTTAGAGATGGTGACAGGAGGCCACCAAGAAAATTGAAAAGTAGCTAATAGAAAGTGCCATATTTAAATTTCAGGGACAAATATCTTGAAAACGATTGTTTAATGTAGTCTTGAATTTTCTTGTGCTTATTCTCATTTCTGGAGCAGAAACGCATAAGCTCAACTGCAAGTGCAACAGAGGATGTAGTTCTCTCCATGAGTTCCCAGGACCTATCCTTCACTGTGGCAACTGAGGTTGACCAGATAGATGAAGGGTTAAGCCAGAGGCCTCTCAGACTCAGGTTAGGTAAGGACCTCTTGAAATAAAGTATCCAGGGGATCCTCAGAGTCTTAGGTCGATAGAAAATGATGTCTCTAAGCAGGTCTCTGTAGGCCTCCGCTCTTCAGTATGTCATATACGTAGCCAATAAACAATAGGCCTCAATTTTGCAAACTAAGCAATGGACTTCAGAGCAAGATCTAATCTCAGCAGCAGTAATGGGATGCTCTGCCCTAAATTCAAAAGCGACCTTATGAATTTGTTATCATCTCTCCCCAGCTTTGTCCATCACAATAGCCCCAAACCTCTGGCCCGTAAATAGCAGCGCTAGAGACTTGGCTTTGGAAATTTATAGAGCAAGAAAAATTGGATAGAAGATTGCTCGCTTAGCAAACCTTAATATAGCAGAAGCACTATGCTTAAATAGGAGAGAACTGTTTGTAATTTGAGACACCCAGAAATTAGTCAGACAACCTGATCCCAAGATAGTCAAATTTGCTTACCCTCTCCAGGGATTCTCGCCCTGCGTGATCTTCCCCCTGAAGTTTTTCTGTTGGTTAAAGGCCATAAACACAGTTTTCTGTTAATTAATTTCCAACACATGCTTTTCACAGTATAAGGTGAACCTGTCTAGCATTATATGTTGGCCCATGGCAGTTTGAAGGGTGTTGTCAGCAAAAAGTAACCTAGTACCTTCTGGCCGCTTAAAGTTGGTGAATCATTTTTGCAATTGGCTAGAAAGCTGAGCAACCATTAATAAAAAGGAATAGTGTGGGAGCCAAAATGCATCCCTGGCAAACTCGTGTTAATACTGATGTTTTATTTGTCAGTTCGATGTTTGGGCTCCATCTAAACTGGGCGTAATTAATTTTGTGGAAGCAAATTATTATTGAGAGGTCGGGGGAGACACCCATGCTGGCAAGCATTTACCATGATCTGGCTACTAAGAACAAGTCAAAAGCTGATCCCTGATTGACAAAGGCTATGTAAACGTTTCCCCCTGCGATATGCACTGTCTGCTATATAGCCATAAGAAAAAACCTGGTCCACGGTTCCATTTCTTGCTCTGAAACCATCTTGGAATTACTTTTTCTGTAATCAAATCAGTGAATTTTTTGAAAACCTGTTTTCAAAGTATCTTTTGGATATTGTCCAAGAGACTGATGGGACAATAGTTACCCGTAATGTTTCAACAGCCCTTTTTAAAGGTAGGTATAATCTCTGCACCCAGCCTTTAGGTTCTGAATGAAACAAGTCTGCAGGGATCTTATCCAAGCTTGGAGCCTTCCCCTGTCTTTGAGAAATGACAGATTTCTCGGTGTCAAACAAAGAAAAGGTGATGGAATGGCTAATGTTGCTCCTAGTCTAAGGAATGCTTCAATCAGTCAAAGGCTTGAGGGACAACAACAATAAGAGTGGAATAGAGTTAAAATGCTCCATCTAGTTCCTAGGTTGAATAGGGACCTCTGGTGTCATTGCAATGTTATGGCCACTGTGGCTTACTACATGCCAAAATCTCTTGGCATTGTTGTTAGCAGCTTCTAAGAGTTCCCGCCAGATACCTAGGGGCACATGCATCAAGCCCGCATTTTGCGATTTCTAAATAGCGAATTTTACCGATTCGCTATTTAGAAATCGCAAAATGCAATGCATGAAGGATTTGCCATAAAAAATGCGATTCCTTAAAATTCCTTAATTGCGACTCGCAAATTGCGAGTCGCAATTAAGGAATTGATTCCCATTCATTCCTATGGGCCTGGAGGCCCATAGGAATGAATGAGTACATGCGCAATTTGCGAGTACTCCATTGGTACTCGCAAATTGCGCATGCAATTCAAAGGTGCAAGGGTGCCAAAAGGACACCCTGTTGCACCCCTGAAATTGTTATGTACACCCATGTTGCGCACACACATGCCCCAAGGGCATGTGTGTGTGTGTGTGTGTAACATGTAACTTTGAAAAATGCACTTTTGTGCATTTTTCAAAGTTTTCATAAATTACCATCAACTTAAAGTTGATGGTAATTTGCATTTCTTAATAGCAAATTCGCAAATTTTTATTTTTTGTTGCATTGCATTTAGGGAATTGCAAATTGCGATTCCTTAAATGCAATCGCAATTTAAGAAATCGCAATAAATTGCTATTTCTTAAATTGCGAGTGCCTAACACTTTAATGCATCGCAAAAGGCCTTTTTGCGGGCGCAAACGGCCGATTTTTGCGAATCGCACCGTTTGCGCTCGCAAAAACCTTTGATGCATGTGCCCCCTAGTTCCCAATCCGATTTGACTTAATGTAAGCCTTTTTCTTATAGAGCGCTCTAGAATCACATATATTAACCCTTTCTCCTAGCATAATAGTGTCCAGTAGGGCAGTCTTAGCGGCCCTTCAGGTTGAATTAACCCATTCATGTAGCCTAGGAGCCCTGTTGATGGGTTTGTAGTCTTTCTGGAAGAACTCTTTAAGTTTGTTAAATAGTACGTTGTGTGTCTCTAAAATTAATTTTGGGTGTTCCATGTTTTCAGTTATTGAGCCCAGTGGAATGGATACTGCATCGTAGATCTTCGAGATAACATTAGTGGAGCTACAAATGGCATTCAATTTTATGTTCCTACAGTTGTTGCTAATCGATTGGGCGTCTGCACTAGGATGGGGGACAAGCACCTGGCATGTCAGACAAGAAACCTTGGGTTTTTAGAGACCGAAGATAGTGGTTGCTCTCTTCTCTTTGAATATCTGAAATGTCAAGCATGGCACTCCAAACCCTAACATCCAGTAAGATGTAATCTATTTTGTTCTATAATGCCCACTCTGAAAAGTAGGAGCAGCAATGCTGCCAGAGAGACAACGGCTGTTGCATGAACGTAGGCCATGAACAAATGTTATATCAACCAATTGTAAAGCTGTTTTACTCAAGAATTTCTTACAAGGGGAAAATATATCTGAAATTCCCTAACTTGCGTCCTCATTTATAGCCATATCACGTGTAATGAGGGTTCAAATGTTACATTAAAAATCACAAGTGATGATAACTTGATACTTATCAATAATATAGGAGCTCAGCAGATTATAAGTAACTGAAAAGGCTTTGATTCATTGTGCTTACTAATACTCCCGTTATAGATGTTAATTATAAGCAGTGCTACTGGAACTATGCGACTCTGCGGCCATGGAGTTTTTCGCATAATTTGCTGATTGTAACAAAGAAAATTGTTTCTACCTCAAACAGATCAAAAGTTACAAAAATGCGGCAACGTGTGTTGCTGTGCATGGGAAGACACTTCGTAAACATTGACTGTTCCCCTTTCAGTTGCATATTGCTGTATCTGGGTGTTGAACTAGTACTAATAAGTTGAAATCTTTGTCCAGACTGTGTTAACATGTAAAAATAACAACATAATGGAATGATACTATCCTAAAATGTGCTGCATTGTGCCGCATAATTTGCATTTTCTTGTCGCATAATTTAGTAAACGGTGCCGCATAATTTGATCTTCCCTTAATGCATAATTCCAGTGGCCCTGATTATAAAGAAGGGCATATCATAATCAAAAATATTCTTCAAACTCTGAATATTTGGTGAGCCTTTGGTAATCACCTTAACTGAACACTGCAAACAGGTTGTTATCCATACTATCAGACCACCAGATTCTCGCGCTGTACGTGAATTTATAGCTGAGGTGGAGAAGTTCCTATAACCAATTCTGTAAGCGTTGTTGGAGGCCCTTCTTTTTTGGAAAATGCAAAACTCAAACCCATCTATAAATTCACCCCAATCATTGTCTTGATTTTTCGATCCTGGTACATTCCAGCTAATTAACAAATTGACTCTTTTGGACGAAGGCTGGGAGGAAACAGGGTCCCTGTTAGGCCCGGCTTCTCTCTGTGAGCCTACATGTAAATAACTGATACCACCCTCATCAAACACCTCCGTGTTAATGTATGGTCAGTTGTGATGGGTATGCAGTGGCTTATGAAGAACATGACTGTTATAATCACAATTGCTAATCAATCTCTCTCAGATAAGTCAGAAAGCACAGGGAAGCGATTGGTGGTAGAGAAATATAAAGAGGGGGAAGAGGGATGTACGCCTGGAGGGAGACTCTATGATTCCAGGTTCAAATGACTGTTGAAAAAAGCAAAAGGCAAGAGCTTTACTAAGTCTGGATAGTTGGTGTCCAAGAACGGGTAATGCAGAAGGCCTTGGGCTATACGGGGATGCCTAAAGTTCATAATAACGCAATCTCCTCTATAGCACTTGGTCAGCGGACCAACCCACACAATCCTTCGTACCATCAGGATGTCATTAAAAAAAACTGGAGTTTTTTATTACATTCCAGTGAAGGACCGTAATTTTTAGCTGCTCAGGAGTTTCTACTACATGAGGGGCTAGGTGTGGGACATTAGCCAGGACAATTACATATGAAGGTGGCAAAGGGCAAGTGAATTCCAGGGGAAACCACCTCAGGCTGCTGCTGCTCAGATCTATGACCTGTAGCCCTTGTGTCACCTCGCCCTCTCACCCAATCCTAGGGGACTGACCAGTTGGATGACTGCAGGGGGAGCCCCGTTTGAGGTCAACCCCCCTGTATTTGTAAAGAAGCCACCCGTGCCCCCACCTCATTGCAGGAGGAGGGCTGGGAAGATGCATTAATTGTGACTTGGTAGTCTGCGGATTGGCCTCAACAGCAGCTGAAGTAACCTCTAATTTAGCTAAATCGACTTCAATCGCCCCAAAATGATCATAGATAGAGTGGAGTCTATTTTCTAAGACTGAGGTGAACTTAGCACATAATGGCTCTATGAAGGCAGTCTGGTTAATCATCCTGGGTCCATCCAAGCCTTGTGTGGGTCCAGTGTTGTCCTATTTCCCTACGGCCCCGGCTGTCTGCAATCTTTTGTCCGCTTTGTCACAGGACCCAGAGTCTGTGAGGGGAGAAGAGCAGATGTAGAAGCAATAATGTGGCTTGGGGGTTCATGGGACTCTCTATCAAGACCAGCATTAGGACAAGGAAGTAGACCCACCCTAGAGCTTCCGGGTAGAATGTGGATGGAGCAGGCAAAAACTCAGATGTAACTGCTGTTAGTGAAAGGCGTCTATCTTTGGATATGACCCTCAACCGCCGTTTCAAGGCATTCATTAATTGTCAAGCTTTTAGCTGGATTTTACTGGTTGGTTCCTTTTTTACATTTCCCCATTTTCATATGCACAAGGGCTATGCTGCTAACAATCCACACCAGTGCTTGATGGATGCGACTTCCACACTTCTGCAGCCTTTTCCGCATGAAAGGACTGAAAAGATAGCTATTGCTCTCCTCCCCCTTGATGAACACATCGGCAGCCGTCGCCTCCACCCCCAGGAGATTTTCCCTTAAAAACTATGGAACTTAGCCACAGTATAGTAAAGAGCTGGTTTCTGAGTTTTTCAAAGGCAATTGATGAGCAATAAAAGACTTATATATTTCTGTTTCGCTGAAAGCCACTCGTAGATGCATGCTGAGGGAGTCACGGATATCTGTTTTTGGTATCTGATTTTCTGGACCATCCACTGGTGCTATAATCTCTACAGCGCATTAACTAAACAGGACCTAAAACGTTTTGTCAGAAGTTGCGACTCCTAGCTCCAGTCGATGTCCCTTACCAGGACTGCAACACTAGGAATACCTACCTTCTTCACACCAGCCGGGACGGAAGTACAACCGGCAGAGAGATTTCCAGTTCACCTTGCTTTGCCAGAAGCCCTGAAGAAGTCATGGGGTACCTCCCCAGACGAAACACGTGTTGGCTGGGCAACCGTTCTGGAATAAAGAAAGAAAAATAACAACTTATGATTACCCGTTTTTGTTGTCACTGAATTCATGTGTTGTTCTGTATTCTTCTTGCGACCAGATACGACATAGAAATGAGATTTTGATACTTTATACGTGTGCACAGGCTTGCTGTTCTCCCTTGATGAACACATCGGCAGCCGTCGCCTCCACCCCCCAGGAGATTTTCCCTTAAAAACTATGGAACTTAGCCACAGTATTGTAAAGAGCTGGTTTCTGAGTTTTTCAAAGGCAATTGATGAGCAATAAAAGACTTAATATTTCAGTTTCGCTGAAAGCCACTCGTAGATGCATGCTAAGGAAATAGATTCCAAGATCTGTTTTTATTTAGGAAAGACGCTGAACAAGGGTTTGTCAATGATCAGTATGAGATCATGAGATCTAGCCCTGGGTCGCATAGAACCTCTCGCCTTCGATCACTGGGGCCCTGGGTTGAGTTGTTTGAGCCGCAGCCCAGGTGGCCCCCCGGGGAGTCACAGTCCTCCCTGCCACACTCTCAACCTGGTTCCCAAGGGTAGAGACACAGTGACGGTGCGAAAATGCCTGATTACCTCTCAAAACGCAGCTGCAGCAAATCAAGCAGGTCAGGATGTCTCCTGACTGAAATCGGGCTTGGCCAGACTTGACATAAAAAAAGCAGGTCCACAAAGATTTTTACCTTCAGTATCTGGGAGACTAATCAAATTTCAGCCTTTTCCTCCCGAGCGTCAATCACGACTCTGAAGAGACAGCGTCCCAGTCTTGAGTTAGCATCCCAGTCTCTGTTTCATCTCTAGCGATCCAGTCTCCACTCTAGTGACTTGTTTTCCATCCAGACCCGACCTTGAATCCACGACTCTACGAGACCATGAATCCTAGACTTGCTGCTTTCGATGAGCTGGAACGAGCACAGCTGAGCCAAAGGGGGAGGGTTCTGTGTCTCTCTAGCATTATTATTTTCAACACTTACAGTAAAGAAGAATTGAATGCCATTTGCTCTCTTTCATAGCCGGTCCTCTCAATGTAAGTAGTAGTAGAGTAGACATACCAAACAATGTATGTTAACGGCGTGAAAATTTGAAGAAAGGGCCTGGTGTATAATAAACTGGGAGGAGAAAGTAGTCTCACTGTATTCTATAACCTCACAGTTATAAGACATTCCTGTTCCTTGCTTGTATCTGTGAACACTGCGTTTAACACATGCATGATATGTTAAATCAAGTTGAAACATGAAGACTTCCTGGAGAAAAGGTGATTGAGGGAAGGGGTTGGGGGCAGAAACCCCATGAAGTCTCCGCTCGTTTTTGACTGAAGGTTTCAAGAGAACCTTGAGCTCAGCCAGAACCAGGGATGTGGCTCAAGCCTTCAGTTGCTCACCCACCTCTACACCTTTCATTTGTATCTGTTCCACGCACCTATCCATTCCTCTTAGTCTTTTCCCTGCAGCTCACACTGTTTCCCTGCAATTCCCCATACCCCTTGCAATGCTCCGATAGCTCTTACTCGGCACCCACCTTGCCTTCAAACATAAACTCTTCATTGGCCATGCTCTATCCTCTCCATGGCTTTTTCTTCTATGCACCTTTCCTCATCAATCTTTGTTCAGTTTCTCTGTGACTATAAGTAATTCTTGCACACCATATCAGTACCTACACACTACGTGTCTTACTTTTACTATTAAAGTTATTCCAGTTAAGGCCCTAACTGTGTTTTTGTTGGTTAATGAACTTTGGTTAAGGCATTTTCTTTTAATTTGTGCAGTGTGTATTGCTTTAGTGAGTCTATACATCAAGGGCCAGATGTGCAAAGCTATTTAACGGTCGCTTAGCTTGACATTCGCTAAATCACAGGATTTGGGACCACCTTTCGCAAATGTGAAGGGGTCCCCAAGGGACTGCCTACTCTTAAAAATTAAAGTTATACTTTTATTTTTTTAAGCGCATCCTAATTCCTTTAACATAATTGATTTGCATTTCTAAATCAAACAAATGCTTTATGTAAACATAATCATACAAATCGTGGTCAGCTAACCCCAGCAGTCCACCATCCTTGTGATGGCTGTCATTCCTAATAAGTTGCAAATTGCAACCTACCTCATTAAAATTCGAGGTCGATTTGCGCCCCACCAGGAATTGCTAATTTAAAAATAAAAGTTTCATACATTAAGAATAGTGATTAACGAATCGTAATTCGGAAAAATTTGAATTGTGATCTTTTGTTGCACTCAAATCTTGATTGCGTTTTCTTGCTCTCTTAAAACCTTCCTGGAGTGACCAACTTTACATTATCAGTTGAAAATGTTTTATTAAGAAAATTACATAGTGAAACCAAGCAAAATATTAAAATGTACATAAAGATGAGACATGTCACAGTAACAGCTTCAATGCTCCTCAAAGAAAAAATCAACTTCAGTAGGAAATATTAATACGTGGCCTGTGTACAATAAGACATATCTCTAGATCTAATTGTAAAAACGAAATTTGCACCAACTTTACATTATCAATTTGTAGGACACTTTCCAAGCAGGGGCCCATCAGAACACTTTTATTTTGGGGCACTGTGAGTTGAAGAGCGCATTTTGGGGTTTCAGGTGCTACTGCTTCCTTTTAGATTAACACCCTGGTGTCCTTAAAAGATAAACATCTGATTGAAAATGTGTATTTTGTGAATTTGGTCACTTGTATCATACTGTATCTGAGCTCCAATCCCTCTGTCGCTTTCTATTAGTAACTGTGGACAGTCAAGAGTAGTAAGGGATTTACTTGATTTTCCAGTTGGAATGAAATAGTCTTAGGGTCTCATTACGAGTCTGGCTTTCCATGGACTGCCATACTCGCGTGGGTGCGATGGTGGCGGTCTCCTGACTGCTCTATTACAGCCAGGGCGGTCGGGCCACCTTGGGACCGCAGTCTTGAGGGTGTGGGAACGCCAAAGAATCGCCAGCCAGACAGGAGAAAACTCCTAACCTGGTTTGGCGGTTCAACCACGACTTTGGCGGTGTGGGAGTGGGCCGGTCTCGCTTCCGCACCGCCAAACTCTTAATGAGGCCCTTTGACCCCGGAACACTAATGCGAAACTACCACATCTACCTCAGACATGGCCCAGTCATGACTGACTAAGCCAAATTCAGCGAAAATGCCTCACAATCCCCTACCTGCCCCCATCTAGAATTATTGAGAAAGTGGGTAGTGAACAGAAGATGTGGAGAGAGACTGGCAGCACCCAGTGGTCCAGTAGATACGTTTTAGCCATGGAATTAAGAGGCTTTGCATCTAATTCTGGCTTCACCGCTTGCCAAAATCTACTGGTAGTAAATGTAGAGGCCCATCACAAAAGCATTTTGCTCAATGGCAGCAAACCATTTATGTCACCATTAGAACCACCCCCATTTCCCAGTTGTGGTGTGGGGGGCTAATTGGAAACTGTTCAACCAGGAGACATGCTGTTTAATCTAGACCTCCACATGTGAACAATTTGGGTATTCAAGGGCAGCCATTTTTGCACTTCTTTCACTACTTGTATTTTAGGCCAGGAATGGGAGTACTTAGACTAAAGCAAAACACAGGTAATGTGAGATCAGAAAACTGGACTGGGATCTAGCACACAGCAGATATTACACCGGGGAGACAGCTCAAAGTGCATCTCCTCACTGAAATGTGAGGAGATGCACTTTTTTCTTTAGGCTCAGCTCAGGAAATGATGGCCAATGACATATACCCAACACAGACCGCCAGCACAGTTTCATTTCTAGTTAATTATATCATATTTGGAAGGTTCAGTTAGTACATTGTTGTACACCACCCCCAGATATTCTAGTACTTTGGGCCCAACGCTTTCTACCAAGGTACCTCAAACCACACCGATATGGGGAGAGATGGAAGGGTAGTATGGGTAGTCAGAATTCTAATTGTACATTATCTGTTTGAGACACGTTCAACCCCTTATGTGCTGAATCTTCAACCCCGGACTCCCCCGGTGCTGAGCCCTCGATACTTGGGGCAGATTGTGCTGAAGGCGTTTTAACCAATTTAGTGCTGGGATGTTGATATTTGGAGCAGATCACCCTTAAGCCTTTATAACTTTTTTCCACAAAAGATATCCAGGCCAGATGTGTGCCCTTTCTTCCCACATCTCAAGGTACCCAGGGTTTGTAAATTCCACTGGGAACTGAAAAAATAGCCTACATTTTTCAAAATTTGGGGTGACTAGTGGGGGTTTACAAAAATGAGAACATTGCTCTGCTTGAAACTGTTTTCTTTCTTGAAGATGGCATCACCAATAGGTCTTCTCTCCTAAGATTGCCCTTGTCACAGTTTTCAGAAACAGCTGGGTTGTAAATAAAAATTTATTTTAAAAAACGTCATCTATTTTTTGCCGTTTTCTAAGTGGTATTCAACATTTCCTACATTTAAATATGGTCCCCCTGGGAGACGTATAGAAACTTAGAAGGGATAATGCCTGGGTACGAGTCAGGGGAAATAGGCGAACTCTGTGTATAGAGGCAATTCCGAATCTAGATTGCTTGTCCTAACTATGGTTAAGGATGTGATATCCTGACAAAACTGGGGCGTATTTTAAACGTGGTGCTGGCTATGAAAAATTTGTTAGACACCAATGTATTGAAATGGTTAAGTGTGCATGCTTGTAATGCATTGTAAGAGATATTGTGAGCCTGTTTAATAAAAAGATTAAAAAAAAAAAAATTCCTACATTTGTGTTTTCCACCTACTTGCAGTTTGTGGATAAAATGTGTTTCAAACCCATTTGGTTAAACTGGAAAGCTGTACAATTCTGAAAAGTAGACAGAAAGGGGCCATGCAGGTAAATCACTCATGGTTTTCCCAAAGAAACTAATTGTTGAAATACAATACTAATGAGAGTAAGTAGGAAACAATAGAAAAAGGTGATATTTTCTTCATCTGTATATTTATGCCCCAATGTAAGATCTACAAAAGCAATACATCATTACATCTGTTTCTCCTCCAGTCAAAGGGACATGCACTTTTGGTTGGCTGTCCTAAAACATCATATGCAGAGCTATCGACCGAGCTATAGATTATGGGTAATTTTCATTGTGTTCTGACTGTACATCATTTCACAAATGAAAGATAGCTATGAAGGAAGGCTATGCATTTTTTTTAAATATCCCCAAGAATCTGAGTTTAGCAACAGGGGTTCTTACTACTCTGAATTTAGGGTTACTCACAACATAGAGGGCATTTTGCAGATTGGAAACTGACTTAAATTTGGAAGCCAAAAATGGAGAGAAATTCAATAGATAATAAGACCAGTTCTACGGTTCTCTGGATGAAAACAATACCCAACTTGTGTGGGTGGGCGTATCACCAGTGACTGTAAAGGTCCCAAAATCAAAGATTTTTCCTTGGGATTTCAATCCTTCTGAAGGTGTGAGTAGCTGCAGTATTTCGGCCCAGGGTTCGCCAGCACCAAAGGAAACCTACCAGCACCAGACATTTCTGGGCACTAGACCACTGCAGGACGCCAGGATTGCGTGGTTTACATGGAGCCTATCACTTTTTCTTACCTATATTGCCCTGCAAACATCAATGTTTTGCTTAAATAACAGATTGCCCTCTCGTTTCTGGCAAGGGAATCTCCATAATCTGCAGAGATTGACCAATATCCTACCACCTGCTCACAACTCCCAAATAAAACGGTAGCCCACTTGTGTGGATGGGCCTATTGTACCAGGATAGGAATAGGTGCAAATGCCCATTGCTTCTGCTGCACTTTCTGCCCTACTGTCGGAAGGGCAGATTGGGGGTAAATGCCCCAGTCTGCCCCCCAGAGGGGTAGATAGTTTGAGCTCTAAGGGTTGGGAAGGGGGGGCCTGATGCGAGGACAGGCCAATTACCAGCCACCCTCCCTTTTTTGTAAAAATAAATAAAACTGATGTCTAGTGTGGCAGTTAGTGGGTAAATTACCCAATATACCCACCGGGACAGCAGAAAGACTGTTTGGGGTCAAGGGGTGGGGGGATGTGACCTGATGCCAAGATGGCTGGACTTCACTCAATTCTAGTTTATTTTTATTTTTTTAAATCAAATCCCTGTCCATGCTCAGTTCCGCAAAGAGATACAGGAGTCTGACGCCCCCTGTCCCTCCCAGTCACACTTGGCCGCCATCCTACTCCCTTGATGTTTAACGCACCACACTGATACAAGCCTCTCGTCCCCGCAGGGGGATACCCAGACCCTATCCACACGCAGTCCCTGACACCAGCCAACAACCACCTCAGCCGTAGGATACGGCGTCCACCCCAATGACTCCCTGCCACCCCTCTCATCTGCTGCCACCCGCTCTGTGAAACCTTGGCCATCCACGCTCATGCTGTTGCGTAACTACCCCACCCCTCTTTTACTGTTCAAGAGGTATGCACACCTATTGGAAATACGTCGGAGTTGCATTCTCCTAGAGCACACAACATGGACAGCACAGCTAGCACACCCTCAACCTGCCCATGTGCTGGAGTGTCCCACAGTTCCTACCCCGATTTGACACTACCCTGAGTTCTACAGCAGCTTGGTCCATAACTAGAGTGTCTGTGCTAACAAGTAACAATTGCAATGTAAATGTTATGATGACTCTGTCATGATGTATTAAAGTGGAAAAACCTCAATAGAAAGAATTAAAAAAAAAAAATCAAATCCCTGTTGGCTAGTTTGGTTTCAGCCCTCCTGGGGAGGGCAGTTTGGGAGTAAATCACCTAGCCAGCCCAATAGCTTGGAAGAAAGACTAGACTATTTGAGGTCTAATGATGGGGTATGTGGTCCGATGCTAGGATGAATCAAAGCCCTACTGTCAGGAAAGGAGTTTGAGGGTAAACCTCTGCCCCAATCTAAAGACTGGGAACTCAAGGTGGAAATACCCCCAAAGCCAAGGTGAGCCAACCCCAACCCCATTCAACTTTTTTTAATTTGATTGAATCCCTGGTGTCTATTGTGCTTTCTGCCCTCAATGGGAGGGCTGATTGGGGATGATCTCCTCAGTCTTACCTCCATGGGGCATAAATACAGTATGAGTACCAGTGGGGGGTGCAAACCCATGTCAGGATGGTCTGGATCTAATCCCACCTCATTCATTATATTTAAAAAAAGTTCTATTTGGTGCTACTGTGCTTTCTGCCCCACCCCTGCCCCTGGGTGAGCAGATTGGGGTAAAACCCCTCAGTGGCCCTTCCATGGGGGTACAGAGAAACTGTCAAGACCTTCAGTTGGGATGACCTTCTTGAAGCCATCCCTGGTGGCTAGTGGGTTGATCCCTGCTTGGGGACTGCCCTCCTGAGATAGTTTTCCCTTTTCTAATGTTAACTTTCTGGTGCAGACCGGTGATCGGAAGGCCGAGCTGTGCTACAGAGCACCAATCAAACTGAAAGCAGCCAGAGCCTTAAGCCTCTGACTGCTTTCAGATTCAGTGACATTGGTGCCCATGCTGCACAGCATATCAGTGTCATTGAACAAAAAATACACTTCGGGCTGCAAGGGAAGATTTTCCTTTGCATCCCGAAGTGGGGGTATAAAAAGGGAATCTCTCTGATGTGAGCACCATTGGGATCTCCTGCCCCCACTGGGAGGATGGGATGTTTACATCCTCTGCACTGCAGAGATCGTCCAGAGGACGTAAACATCACGTCCTCTGCAGTCAAGGAGTTAAAGAAAATGAAGAAGAGAAAACAATAGGGTTGGGGGAAGGGTCAAGAGAAGGTTTCTTAAGTAAGGGAAGGATGCTAGCATGTTTAAAGGAGTCTCGAACTATGCCAGACGAGATGTTGAACGGATCCATAAGTTTGGGAAGTAAAAGAGGCTAGGCAGAGAGGATGAGTGAAGAAGGAGGGGTAGCAGACCAATATACACAGCATAGACTTTAAAGCTGAAAACAAAGATGAGGAAGAAGAGAGGAAGTGGTCCAACCACCACCACACTGCAGGCTCACCACAGGACCGCCGCATCCGCCTGGATCCAGGATCCCGCGGCTGTGGCACATCGATCAGGAGCTATAATTTTGTTGCAGGGATTCTGCACCTACACAGAACTATGCGCAGGAAACCGGGACCTCGGTGTATAGGGGTGTACCAACCTACCACCTTAGTGCCCAAAATCCCAAAACCAACTAGCTATAGTGTCTCATTCGTTCTCCTCCAAATATCACAGAGCTACAAATGATTAGACAACCCAGACCACAACACTCCCGACTCTCTCAGGAATCGCGGTAGCAAGACATACTCTTTCGCTCACTCACTCGTACTTGTCCACAACAAGATTAGACAGAGTCACTGTAATAGTTCAAAATGTTTATTTTAACTATCGTGCTCTACAATACAGTATACGAGCCACTACCAGCAGCAAAATGCATAAACTCAAAACAATTAGCATTGTTACAATTCCATATAGCACAAAGGGGGAAGTCATTTTATAAAGACAGTGGAAAAAGGACTATAAGACCTAACCACCCTCCCCTTGACTGGAAGATGTTTATTAGAAAAAGGAAGATCTCTGGGCTTTGACAGCAGACCCCATACCTTAAAGCCTAGATGCAAGGTTTACATCCTAGGAACAGCGTAGCTCTTCTCCATGGAAAGGGCTCTCTCCAAGTGTGTTTTAAAACAACATGCATCCCCGTAATATCACAGCACGAGTCTCCAGCATTGCAGCTGTGTTTAGCATGTTATGTCTAGGTGCTAGGGACTGATCAGAACAGAATAAGAAGGGGCATTGTTTATCAACCTTGCACATCGTGTTCAGACTAAACTCCAGGAACTTCAGCAAAGAACGCAAAAAGCAGACAGTTCTCATGTGAAAGGCACAAACAATATCGTGCAAAAATAAAGTCATGTAGTAACGTGCGCAAAAGCAGCATCATGGCAGCAAAGCTCATGCTAACTTAGCAATGTCGACAATGACTCTAAGGGCCATATAACACCCTCCCCTCTGGTAAGGCCATAGGACATAGAGAAAGGACGGAAACAGAGTTCAAAAAAGCCAAGCAGACTAAAATCTTATGGGGGAAAAAAAACAAATTGGAAAAAAATTCCCCAAAAATTTGTCATCAATTTTCAATGCCTCTGGGAAATGTTATGATGAAGAAGGTGGTAAGTCCATCAACGTACGTGAACTTAAGAATGCAATTCCCTCCAGAAGAGCATCTCTATTGTTAATATAAAAAAGGGATGCCATCCAATCAAGTAGATCGAAGGAACAAACGTGCTCCTCATAATCCGATGCTTCCAAGAGCATCATCGGGCAACTTGCGTAATATTCGATGAAACTCTGATGTAGAAGGTTCTGCGCAGCCGCACAGATATCCCATTCAGCCAATACTACAAGTGCTGCGGCACGCGCCAAACAGCCATCCCCAGAACAAGCCTGGTCATGAGCCTCTAAGGGGCCCATCAACTGGACAAAATCCGGGACTGGACATGACATATTGGAGAGACATAAATCCATAGCCCAATAGAAGGGGCATCGTCAGCAGTAGAAGACTAGTTGCACGCAAGTAAAGTAGGCAAAGCGAAAAGTTAATCCATTACTCACGCTAGGCGTCGCTAACGGCAGGCATCCAAAAACTTGTCGCATCCGATCACGGTACAGTTGTAACTGGCCTGGTCTGTGCAGGACCACAAGCTGAGCAGCCATTGCGCAGCAGGAGCAGTAGAAGCAGGATCCCACCAACTAACGCTAATAGTAAGGGGAATACACCGAAGACGCTGCAAAAAATAGAATGAATAAAAGCCGGTATTACACCAAATACCTTCTGAAAAGAAGTCACAAGGCCGGCTCCCACTTGTTTAAAAAAATGGGCAAGGCCTTTAGTGTCAGACGCATTAAATATTTGATGAATAAGCTCCCCAAAGTGTAGTGGGAGGTTAGTATTCAGCAGCGACTGAATTTCGCTAGATGTTCTAGCCACCTGTAACTCGAAGGTCTCTCGATCCGAAGTGAGAGCGACCTCTTGTTGGAATAGTAGTGCTTTGAGCCTGCTTAATTTGTTGAAATCTGTTTTCAAAGTCGGAATGGAAGGCCAAAGGGAACTATCTACACTCCCATGCGGGGGCGGAAAAAGCACATTGCTACAACAAGTAACTCGTTGCGAGACCGTTACTAAATAGGGAATTCCTGCCCGTAAACCACAGCAGTCTTGGTTGTTCAAAATAAGATAACTGCCGTTGGTAAGCAAGGTAAAAGCGGGAATTATTGATGGTACTGGAGTTCCTTTTAGGAAACAAGCAAGATTAGGCGCTGACACATTACAAGCGCAGTGCAACCTAACGTGTTTACAAACCAGGGAATGTCCTACTGTGGAATCGCAGTCCTCCCCTGTTAGGAAAACTTCCTTATCCTCCCGTTGACATCTGTAAGAGAAAGGCAGGGACCATAATTTATGGAGAAATGCACTACCCAGGGGTTCAAAGCGACCTATCGGAAAATGTTGCATGCATGATTTAAATTGAAACAACAAAAATGGCAGTGAGATAACCCCATGAATTAACCAAACAGCAGAGTCCGTTTCCGCCACCGAGAACGGCAAGGGCTCTAATTGGTCAATATGCAATAGTCTGTAAGTAGCATCTTTCATTGACATAAAACGTTGTTTATCAGTCAGATTAAATGGTAAAAACAGAGCAGAAGCATTTAAATAATCACAAGGGACTTTTCCCATTTTAAGGGTCTGTAACGTCCACGCAAATTGCATAACAGATTGTAATTGGTTTTGACCATGATACAATACAGACACATCATTTTGAACAATATCAATAACTGAAGAAACAATGTTATACAATGTATAAATGCGTGATGAAAGCGTATTGATACTATTGTCGACCACGGCTAGAACTTTTACTAAATTAGCCTGATCAATTTGATGTGGACGGAAGGCTGCTTCCATCTGCAAAAGTTTCCAAATTTCATTGTAAGCTGCATACATAAATCTTTCAGCTCTGGGAGCCCTAGGTCCCAAGAGAAAATCAGCCAAATTAATGTCACTCGACAAGAGCGACAGGTGTTGCTTTACTGATGAAAGGGAGGAATGTTCCAACCATTGTTGGCATAATTTACCCACCGAGTATGTGGTAACCGAATATGAACGTGGATAACGTGGGTCTGGTCTAGTCTGGGTGAAACCAGGTGTTACATTATAAAAACGTAATTGACATGCATTTGAATTTATTTGTCACAACAACCAACCGGATGAATCGACTCCTGAGACATTAAAGGAGCCATTTCGAAACAAAGCCTGCAAGGCATCGATAGTGTAATTTGTCTTCGCCCGCCAATTGTCGTATTCCGCTAAGGACGGAAAGGATGGTGTATTCAAATTTTTAACAGTGGCCAACCCGAAACAAGTTGTTTGGTACACTGTATCATTTAAAAATAAAATTTGAGTTAGGATCAGGCAGGTACGATGTAACGCTTCAGTTCCCTGAACCTGCCATAGCTTAGTGCCCCAGATCGATTTTCACTCAATGGTCTCTTTCCAGTGATCATAACCCCGTGTATGCAATTGCGCCCTAAAAGAGTTGGAATAGATCAATTTAGAGTGGGTCAGGATAAATTTGGATACCGGTTGCGATTGTAATTTAAAGTAATACGATTCTGGATCAGATGTGTCATAATCTTTAAAATATGTGAACTTATCTCTAAGAGTCTTAGAACTCCCTTGTATAGGAGTTGGACAATGTTCCCACTGTGTGTAATTACGAACAGGTCTCAAAGTGTTTGTTTTGTGCAAAAAATGATGCCCATAATGCTGATAACAAAAGAGATGGTGGTTCAGCCAAACTGGAAGTCGAGGAGGAGGAGTCAGAAGAGAAGCTGGCATTATCTCTAAAGTAGCCGCTTGCAGTTCTGTTAATGAGCGATGGTAGAGCTGGGTCAGCTTGATGTTGTCGAGGACTGACCGGTACTTCACGAATGGACTCAACTGTAGGATAAGTGTACTCGACTTCTGCATTGGAAGATAGAGGCCGGATGGATGAAAGGTCAACAACAGTTTCCATCTCAGCCTCACTAACACTGTTTTTATTCGTGGAGGTTGAGGGGACAGGATTCAAAGAAATAGCATTGCACGAAACTGCAGGTGTGACACTATTCAGAATCGGCCAGACGGTGTAACTTGACATTGTCCACCAAGATATATCTGTTGTCTTTGCGACCAGGTAAAGGTGGTAAAATAACTGTACGAGTACCCTTCAATCCAAGTACTGGGACGGGTGCACGATAGGAGGGTCCAAATTCTTTGTTGTTCTCCAGCTTTTCTCGTACTAGGTCTCCAATCTTGGGAAGCCAGCCGGCTACAGGAATCAGCAGTGCTGCATCATCGGAAGAGGATAAATGTTCAGTTGCATAGCTGTCACGGGTCTTCTGTAGATCCTGTAACACAGTAGAATGATTATCTACGTCAAAGGTTGCGGCTGCCGCCACAACGTCTAGACCATCAAGGTCTGGCACAAACATTTTAATGCCAAAGAGCATTTCGTACAGGGTCCGCCCACCCAGAGATCTTCTTGGGAGATTATTGAGTACACGTTGAACACCATACAAATGGGCCAGCCAGTTCCTGCCAGTACCTAAGATTCTAGCTGTCAAGGATTGCTTTAAGTCACGGTTCATTTGCTCCACAATGGAATTGCCCTCAGGCCTGTATGGAGACGAAAACTGCACCAGCACCCCCATGGACTAAATCGCGTCCTTGTAAGCCTTAGAGGCGAACGCTGGACCTTGGTCCGAATGGAAGGTGCCACAGGCAAACATCCCGACAAAGACACGCAAATCCCTGATGACATTTCAAGCGTCAGCATTGCGTTGTGGCCAAACCCAAAGGAATCTAGTGCACGAATCAACCACAACTAAAATATATTTAAATGCAGTATCAGAAGAGAACGGACCGCAGTGATCAAGATATACACAGCCAAATGGTTTATTAGAAATACATAGCTGTGTTTGTGGTGGGTGACAAGCCGTAGATGGTTTGATTTGCTGACAAATGTCACAAGAAAGAACATAAGTACGGGTCTGTTTATATAAACCACGCCACCAATAACGTTGCTGTAAAATCGAGACTGTCGCAGACACTCCGGCATGTGCAGAAGCCATGCCCTTGTGTGCGGCTCTGATCAAAGCAGGTCTGCGGTCCATGTTGGGAATCAGCCGATCCCCAACAGATGGAATAGAAGCGTAAGGAACTTGTTCGGGAGATGTTTCGAAGGGAAACCCTGAGGATAACCGGTTCCATCCCTCGTAGCAGCCACTGCTGCCAAAATATCATCACCTATTTTAGTCATGGACCTTGTAACTGCTGCTACGGAACACGTGGCTACTGCAGATTTGGCCGCTTCGTCAGCCAAAGAATTACCAAGAGCATGTGCTCCCACACGCTGATGGCCAAGAGTATGGATAACCTGTGTGAGGTGCAGAAGCTGTTTAAGCTCTGCCACTCGAACCCAAAGCATTTTATGCTTAATCGCGCTGCCTTTAGAGTCTCGATAGTCATTTCGAGTCCCAAAAAATAAGTTGTCATTGAAAGATTGAACACAGTAATAAGAATCGCATACGATAAGAGTATTCATATTTGGATCAGCGAACTCGAGAGCAAGAATAAGAGCGCGCAGCTCTGCTAATTGTGCTGTACAGTCTCCAAGTGCTTGAGTATGCACAATGGAAGACTTAAACTCTCCATTGACAATGGTGCCAGCAACAATCGCGCAAGCCGCAGAATAAGCGTGTCTGGAACCCGTGGCCAGTTGAGCCAAGCCATCGGTGTAAATGACACATTTGTATTCATGTAAAGGAAGCAAAGACAAGGGAGGAGGATGAACATGTTCATACTGTAAAAACTCCTGTCTGTAGTGCAGGGTCAAAGACAAAAGTGACATCTGACGATGTCAAAGACGTAGCCCATTGTATCCAACGGGGATGTAATGCTTTAGAGTTAGGTACACTTGCCTTAGTCACGGCCTCCAAAGCAGGGAAGGGCGTGACCATAAGAATGCGTTTACCTTGCGCCAATGAGCGTTCCTTCAGAATCGCCATCTGGACCGCGGTCAAAACTTTCTCAACTTGGGAAAAACGCATTTCAGCTGCAGTGTACAAATGTGATTTGTATGCAATAGGTACTGTGTCCCCCTCATTGAACGTCAAGTAAGTGAAACCCACCGTCCCTGGTACGATACGTATCACCAGGTTCGTGGTGTTACCACGAGTCAATAAGTAATTAGTTGCAAGCAAGTCAGATTGCAAAGAATGTAGAATTGAGGTATGTTCCGGGAGCCAGCTGGCAGAAGAATATGTCGGTTGTATCTATGCATAAAGCGGTTTGATACGCTGGGCATAATCGGGAATATAAGTCCTCCCGAAATTTAAAAATCCCAGCAAGGACTGAAGTTTCTTCAGAGTAGAAGGGGGTTGCAAATGTGCACATTTCTCCAGGAAGTGGGGGGCCAAACCCTTTCCTTCATTATTGAGCTCAGAGCCCAAAAAGAGCACCGCTAAATGAGCGATGTGCGACTTTGCAAAGTTGAATTTATATCCATAGTCGGCGAACGCAGAAATTATGCGGTCGACTCGGACAAGATGCGGCATAAGCTCATCGTCCGTGAGATAGATATCGTCCACGTACGAGAACGCATCTGGATCAATGTCGTGTAACAATGACACAACACGCGCAGCAAATGCCCCGGGGCTATTCTTATACCGCATGGGCAATCGTGTAAATTTGTTCTGATTTCCGACGGCTGTGAATGCTATCAAGTCACGGCTCTCAGGAGCCAAATTGTGACTGTAGAAACCATTGGATATGTCCAGTGTAGTTTTGTATTTTTCACGAACAAGGTTGTTCAACAGCGCAGAGCTGTGTGTGTTTTGCACTGCAAAAGTGCGACAATGACTATTCAAATTTCGGTAATCCAATACAATCCGATATGAACCGTCAGGCTTAGATACCGTAAAGAGAGGATTATTCATCTGCGATGTACAAGATTCAATATCACCCTGATACTCTAACTGCGTCAGAATGTCACAAACGTGAGCCTTTGCTTCGCGTTTGATTGGATATTGCGGTTGTGGCTGTGGCGTAGACCGTAAAGGTATCTCATGTGCCGGTGAATCTATATCCCAGCCCACTTGGTTACGGTACAAAGCGGGGGCCAGCGCCAATGCCCACTCAGCTGCTAAAGCCGTTGCATGCTCTACAGGGACGTAACTCGAAAAACTCTGAAGTATCACGTCCTCCCCTCGAGGGCTGCTAACACAAATGGTGGAGGCCAATCCGCCTTCGCCAACAAAATGTTGTATGAGGAGGTTAGATTTTCCCAGAAAACCGCCTTGATTGGACGTTGTACATCACCCTCAATTTGAAAAATAATTTTATACAGTCTATCCGGGGGGCAATCCGGGTATCTGCTGTTTCCACAGTTATGAAGGTATCAGTTGCTGTCACCTCCAGACAGGGACGCAGTGCCTCCCGCACTATGGTAACTTCCGCTGCGCTGTCGAGCAGAGTCACCGCCCATGTCGAGTCCAGGAGTCGTGTTCTCACCGTCTGAGGCATATCTTGCTGTTAAAGCGGCAACTTTCTTCTTCTGAAACGGGGGTCTGAAACGAGGCAGGTCCTTCTTGTTTGGCTTTAACGTCAAACTGTCGAGGTTCATCTCGTCCCTGTTGGTGGTCTGACTTTTGCCACGATCCAGGCGCTCCCCACCTCCGACGTGAGAGTCCGAAGTGTCCTGTAAAGAATGATGAGAGCGCTGATCAGGGACCTTAAATCTATCAGGAGTCTTAAGTTTTGCGCGAGTCATAAGTACGCTCAGAAGACTCGGGTGTCGGTGAACCAGCACGCGAACCTTGCTTCTGTTGTTGCTGCCCCTGTTTTTTATTTTTCCAGTTCTTTTTAGGAAAGAACGGACGCCCGTCTTTAGCAGTCTGGGCTTTTTGTTGAGTTTGAGATTGTGTTCGCGTTTGAGCAAAAGGCTTAACTCCCAGACTATTGCGGCCTATAGGTTTGTATGCCTTTGCAATAATATTTGGTAATTCGCGTGGTTTGTCTGCATTGGGTACAGCCTCCAAGCGGTTTGCCACCTGAAAGCTGACCGCATCCTCCTTGACATTAGCAAGAATCATGTCAGCAACCACGTCAAACACCCCCACCAGTCTCATTCCCAACTCCACAGCCGCTTCGGCTCCATGTTCATCTTGAACGCGTTTTATCATGGAGGGGAGTACAGTCATGGAGGGAGTGCCGAAACACTTCGAATATACCTCCGCGAACACCTTACCCCAGGTGTTACAATCAGCCAATTCGGGAAGTAAGTCTTTAGGCAAACTTATAGTCAAGATCCTGTGTTTCTCCACAGGACTGGTATTTGGAAAAACAGCCTCTAGTTGTCCAAATTTTTCAGCAAGCCAATAAGGGAACTCGTCCTTATTCTGTGGACGCTTGCCCATTACTGAATTAACCATAAGGGGACTGATGGTCACAGCACCAAGACCCGCAGGTTGCGCAGCAACGTCAGGTGGTCCCACCTGGAAGTTGGGCGACATGAACTGTATAACAGCTCTATGTACGCGTATTAAAGAAGTATGTAACACGCGTAGTTCTGCAAGCGTCGCTGTTGTCAGACGACGCGGTGTGGGGTATACCCAGCCAAAACGGGCCACGTGGCCCCGTCTATCGACAAAGGGCCTAAATGGACCGGCGTTATTGGATGAGGAAGGGCGCCATTAAACCAAATTTGGTGTTGCCAAGCCGTGAGCGGAACCTCAAGAGTACTATACGCTCTATATTCCCACAGAGTAGCGGTGGCAGTATAATCGTGAAACAAATTGTCTGTCCCATCCACTGCCTGGAAGGTGACCCAAGAATAAAACACTTCGAAGCGGAAAGCTGGATCCACTTCCACAACAAATATTAGCGCAGCACCGGCATCAGGTCCTCCATATTGAGTTAAATATGCCCTGAGCGGCACGCGGCTATGAGGCGTAATATCAACCGCCATAATGAAAAACAAAGAACGACAACCTAAAGCGCGGCAGCGCAATAACGGGACAAGAATAAAGAGAATCAACCTTTTAAAACTTCAAGCTTGAGAGAACCTATAATACATCAATATAGGAGGTCAAAGCTGTCTCCGGAAACATATGTGAGGGGATTGTGGACAAGCACAAGCGCTACTCAAGCGTCTCGCAGATAAGAACCAGACCAAACGTCGGCGGCGGCATGTTGGGGGATTCTGCACCTACACAGAACTATGCGCAGGAAACCGGGACCTCAGTGTATAGGGGTGTACCAACCTACCACCTTAGTTCCCAAAACCGACTAGCTATAGTGTCTCATTCGTTCTCCTCCAAATATCACAGACCTACAAATGATTAGACAACCCAGAACACAACACTCCCGACTCTCTCAGGAATCATGGTAGCAAGACATACTCTTTCGCTCACTCACTCGTACTTGTCCACAACAAGATTAGGCAGAGTCACTGTAATAGTTCAAAATGTTTATTTTAACTATTGTGCTCTACAATACAGTATACGAGCCACTACCAGCAGCAAAATGCATAAACTCAAAACAATTAGCATTGTTACAATTCCATATAGCACAAAGGGGGAAGTCATTTTATAAAGACAGTGGAAAAAGGGGTATAAGACCTAACCACCCACCCCTTGACTGGAAGATGTTTATTAGAAAAAGGAAGATCTCTGGGCTTTGACAGCAGACCCCATACCTTAAAGCCTAGATGCAAGGTTTACATCCTAGGAACAGCGTAGCTCTTCTCCATGGAAAGGGCTCTCTCCAAGGGTGTTTTAAAACAACATGCATCCCCGTAATATCAAAGCACGAGTCTCCAGCATTGCAGTTGTGTTTAGCATGTTATGTCTAGGTGCTAGGGACTGATCAGAACAGAATAAGAAGGGGCATTGTTTATCGACCTTGCACATCGTGTTCAGACTAAACTCCAGGAACTTCAGCAAAGAACGCGAAAAGCAGACAGTTCTCATGTGAAAGGCACAAACAATATCGTGCAAAAATAAAGTCATGTAGTAACGTGCGCAAAAGCAGCATCATGGCAGCAAAGCTCATGCTAACTTAGCAATGTCAACAATGACTCTAAGGGCCATATAACAATATGCTGGCGGTGCCACCGAGCATAATATGAGTTGCCTGTCCACTGCCCATTTCATGACGGTTAGCCCACCATGAAAAGGGTGGCAGAGAGGCAACTAAGGGAGCTTCTCCAGGGCCCAGGTGTGCATGCAGGGGGGCACATGTCATGCCCCCCTGGAATTGCACCTCCGTTCCTGCACGGTATGGCATGCAAGACATGGTGCATGCCACACTGTGCAGGAACGTGCTGCAGGCGCTGTCACTGTGTCATTCTGTATGTTAGGCTCTCCTATGAGCCTAACAGACCACCTCAAGAGACCGCCGTAGCACCACTCGCTCGACCTGGATTCAACTCTGAATTCGGGGGGCGGGCGCACCACGGCCTTGGCAGTCCCCCTGCAGACGGAGCGGTGGTGGTGCTGCAGGAGGACCGGCAAAGTCGTAGGCCCTAGGACTACTTTGCTTTTTATAAAAAGAGCAAATTATAAGAGAGCCAGTTGGATCACCCCAGCTCCCTCCAGTTGGAAGAATGTCACTCCTCTTCAAATTACCATATTGCTAGGAGAGTATCTTCTTCCATCCATGCAACCCATCATATGCTGGTGGCATCTGTCATCACCATTGTCAGTACAGAAGAAGTCAGTGGAACCCCTTTCAGTAGATGCTAGGGCTTCAGCCACCAGTGAATCTCTGTTTTAATGCGTGGACACGTGTTAAGTCAGACCACATCACCCGCACACAAAAATACCCCATTGTCTCCACCAGGAGGCTATATTCTAATTCAAGATAGCACACTTAACCTACTAAACTGTTCATAGAACCGAGGGACAGAAACAAGTGCGCAAAGCACAAAAAGGGGGCAGGGTAGAAACACCCTGACCCCCTAGGTCTGCTCAGGGGGTCCCACAAGGACCCCCTGGGCAGAAAAAAGCATTTTTTTTTTTTAAATCGGCGGGATGCGCTTAGGGTGCGCGGATCCCGCCGAGAAAAAAAAATAGAAACAAGTGCGCAAAACGCACAAAGAGGGCAGGGTAGAAACACCCTGACCCCCTAGGTCTGCTCAGGGGGTCCCACAAGGACCCCCTGGGCAGAAAAAAAGCATTTTTTTTTTTTAAATCGGCGGGATGCGCTTAGGGTGCGCGGATCTTGCCGAAAAAAAAAAAAACGAAGCGCGGTCTCCCGCGCTTCGTTGTTAATTGGCCCCCGGGTGGGCCAAGTCCCGGGGCATGCGTGGGGGTTATTTATAATATGTGGGGGGGCCTCTAAGGCCCCCCCAAGCCCCGGGGACCGCCACCCCCCGGGGCTTTAAAAATAAATGGTGCAGGAGGGCTCTGAGCCCTCCCGCAGACCCGGGGACCGCCACCCCCCGGGGCTTCTTTTTTAAAATTTAAATCACCTGTGTGGGGGGGCTCTTCCCCGGGGCACTAACAAATTTAAAATGGGGGTCTGTTTTGGACCCCCGAAGCCCCGGGGACCACCACCTCCCCGGGGGCTTTGCAGATGTGGGGAGGGGGGCTGCGCAGCCCCCCTCCTGGAGCCCTTGATGGCCCTGGGGACCGCCACCCCCCAGGGCTGGCTCCTGCAGTGTCCCGGGGTGCCTACCCCCGGTACACTGTAGTTTGCTATGACAGGACGGGAGCCTCATAGCAAACTGCTTTGGATTTTGGAAGAGAGAGCAGGAAACCTGCTCTCTCTTCCAAAATTCAAAGACAATTGCTTTTCCACATGGGGAGCTGCATCTTAGCAGCTCCCCATGTGGAAAAGCAATGCCGGCTCCCGAGGGACGCGGGGAGCTGGCGGGACCGTGGGAGGATTGGGGACCCCCACGGTCCCCAACGAGAGGGCCAGCCCCGGGGGATGGGGTCCCCGGGGCTTGTAGTGGCCCGGGAGGGGGCCACACGGCCCCCTCCCCAAATGTTAATTTAAAAAAAAAAAACAAAGGCCGGCCTCGGGGGATGGGGTCCCCGGGGCCATAAGTGGCCTAAGGAGGGGGGCAACACAGCCCCCCTCCATAACATTTTTTAAAAAAAAGAAGGCCATGCCCCGGGGGATGGGGTCCCCGGGGCCGTATAAGGCCTGGGGAGGGGAGCCAGGCGGCCCCCATTCAAATTTTTTTTTTTTTAAAACAAAATATTAGGGGGCAGGCCCTGGGGGATGGGGTCCCCAGGGCCAAAAAATTAGAAAAAGAAGGGGGGCCACACATCCCCCCTTCTTAAAAAAAAAAATTAAAAAAATACCGGCATTGCGCCGGAGGCCACGCCCTCCTTGGAGCACTCTGCAAACGCGCCCCTGGCGCGTTTGCAGATGGGGAACGATTCCCCTTGAATACTGGGGTCCCTGGGGCCAACTAGCCCACCAGGAACCCCCAATATGCGCCAGGGGCTGCGTTGCACAGAGGTGTACAGAGGCCACGCCCCTTTTTACACCTCTCTGCAACGCAGCTCTGTGGCGCTTTTTGGAGGTACCTGGTGGGCTAGTTGGACCCCAGGGACCCTCAGGATTCAAGGGACTTAATCCCCCAACTTAAAACGCGCCACGGGGCGCGTTTGCACAGTGGTGAAGGGAGGGGGCGGGGCTACAGGTGACATGTGTGCAAACAGGCCCCGTGGCGCGTTTTAAGATGGGGAATTAAATCCCCTTCAAGCCTGAGGGTACCTGGGGGCCAACTAGCCCACCAGGTACGTCCAGAAAGCGCCACAGAGCTGCGTTGCAGAGAGGTGCAAAAAGGGGCGTGGCCTCTGAACACCTCTCTGCAACGCAGCTCCCTGGCGCATACTGGAGGTACAGGGTGGGCTAGTTGGACCCCAGGGACCCTCATGATTCAAGGGGACTTAATCCCCCAACTTAAAACGCGCCACTGGGCGCGTTTGCACAGATGTCACCTCAGGCCCCGCCCCCTCCCTTCACCATTGTGTAAATATTCCTCTAAAATCAGCCGAACTACGAATTCCGATTTACTCACCTGTTATCAGTAGAGACCTCAGTGCTGCATCTTTGAGCCCAGTACTGATCCTGAAAAGTAATTTTAACCGTACTTACCAGTAACTTGAATTTCCTTCTATAGGATATCATTGCTTGCTTTTTGCTGAAAAAGTTTCTAAGTGTCGATTTTTGAAACTTACAAATATTCCTCTAAAATCAGCCGAACTACGAATTCCGATTTACTCACCTGTTATCAGGAGAGACCTCAGTGCTGCATCTTTGAGCCCAGTACTGATCCTGAAAAGTAATTTTAACCGTACTTACCAGTAACTTGAATTTCCTTCCATAGGAATCCATTGTCTGGTTTTCAGCAGAAAAGTTTCAAAGTGTCGATTTTCACAAACTACAAATATTCCTTAAAAATCGCCTGTATGACTTAAACGCATTCTTTCAACTGTTTACAGGAGATGCACCAGTGCTGGATCCAGGATCCAACACTGAGTAAGAAAAAGTAACGATAACACTACTTACCTGCTAAGTAAATTTCCTCCCATAGGATAACATTGGTGATTCTATGTGAAAAAGTTTCTAAGTGTCAACTTTTAAAATACAATAATATTCCTTAAAAATCACTACTGTAACCAAAACGCTTTTACTCAACTGTTTACAGGAGATGTCCCAGGACTGAATCTAGGATCCAGTCCTGTGGTTAGAAAAGTAATCCATAAAGTAACTAATTGCATTTAACTTGAAATTCACATTGAGCTCAATGTTGCATTGTGTTTTAAATTGTGTTGCCCATTGCAACAACTGTAACTACTGTACTTAAAAGTCTATTGCCTATTTGCAAAGTATTTAAACTAAAGTAATTCATTCAGTGAAAGTATATTTTGTAATGTAATGTATAATGTAATTACAATGTAATTTAAAAAATAAAATATGTAAAAATAAATAGTTTAAAAAAATGTAGTAAATCAGTATCAAAAAAATAAATATAACAATTAATACATTTAAAAATTGTCATTTACAAAACCTTTGAAATTCACTGAAAAAAACCATAGGTTTCAGACATGTTATAGTGAGGAATTAGCATTTAAAAAACCTTTGAAATTCACTAAAAAAACCATAGGTTTCAGGCACGTTATAGTTAGAAATTAGCATTTAAAAAACCTTACAAATTCACTGAAAAAACCATAGGTTTTAGGGACAGTTATACTTAGTTGGACATTGCACTCGTACAAAACCCGTGAAATTCCCCCGTTATAGTTAGTTCAGCTAACTATAACTCGCGCCCCGCAATGCACTGCTGATGACGTCACATATTACATCACTCATGACATGGTCAGTGACATCACTGATGACATCATCCACGTGATAATCTGATGCACCTCCTCACACCCTAATATAACCTTTGATACACTCACTCTAAATTACAGACTGCCATTCGCAAAACCATAGACACTCCAACACCAATAACTACATACCCACTCACTGATTCTTAGGTCTACACACACATCCACTCACTCACCCGTACAGTCACTCATACTTACGGTCACTCAGTACAGGACTATCATATGCACTCATACTCCTATATAGACCCTCAAACACCGCCACTCATCCATAGAGGTACTCACACACCTAGTCAGTCATGCAAATAATTAAACACACTGCCATTTACTCACCTATACAGTTATACACACACCAGCTCACTTACTCATACAAATACTAGCACATTCTTACGCTCTTATACAATCACTGATACAAGCACACACTCATCCATACAGTCACTCTCACAATCACAATCACACACTCTTGCTTATAGCTATTTATATACGCCAACACACATATATACTGCCTTTCACATATGTAGTTACTCACACATGTACCACTGGGACATACATTCACTCACTAACACACTCTTACACACACTTACCCACCCATACAGTCTATCACAGATGCACTCTTGAAACCATCCACCCAGTGAATCACCCACTCACACATCTATGCACAGAGTCGCACACACCCCACCCACACAAACACTCAGGCACCCATACAGATACTCAGACAACCAATCAATAACTCATATAGACACTCATGTAGCTATTCACAAACCCATGCAGCCACTTACACAGCAATAGACAGACGGATACAGACATTCACCCAGTTTAGTCACTAACCCATGCATTCAGTAAGATACGTTTAATCACTCACTTATAGAGTTAGTCACGCACCTACTAAATCATCCATACAGACACTTATACACCCACTCATTCTTCAATACGCCTTTCCCTATATATATAAAAAATATTTAAACTTTACAGAAACACACAGTCACTGGATGATGTCATCAGTGATGTCATTTGAGATGTCATCAGTGATGTCACTGACCATGTCATGAGTGATGTAATATGTGACGTCATCAGCAGTGCATTGCGGGGCGCGAGTTATAGTTAGCTGAACTAACTATAACGGGGGAATTTCACGGGTTTTGTACGAGTGCAATGTCCAACTAAGTATAACTGTCCCTAAAACCTATGGTTTTTTCATTGAATATATACAAATGATATAAACGAATAGTCATACCTATAAGTATCGATGGGACGGCATTTCATTTAATGTAAGAAACTGTCACTTCTATGCATAGTATATAACATTTGTTCATACAATACTTAGTTTTGCTTCAAAATTACAAAAAGGCCTACACCAACACACCCACAACTACCACTTGTACACAATCATGCCTCATTCACTATTTGTTCATACATATGCATAATGCTAAAAATCACCTAATCACTAGAAACCATCAACACACAAGTACATTGCTATAGAACACCTCTATTTATCTCCTCTATTTACAATCTCACTATACATCTTCCAGTGGGACCACAAATAGTGTTGGAATGTTCTGGTGAAAGAAGCTACAAAAGCAACCACCTTCCTCAGGATACACAAATATTTCTTGTGGTAGAGGATGAGGATGAAGGATAATCTTAAATAAATATTCCCAACATCAGGGACAATTCTTCACTAGGTGAAGTACCAGATCTTAGCAATATCTTGACTCTGACATCCTGAGACTTGGCATCCACATCATTTCAATAACTGGTGCTTCATTGTTGTCTATAGGGGCATTAACGGAAGAATATTCTTTCCAAGTTTGACATCAGATTTGTAGATTCAACATATGGGACTGCTTTTCAACCTTTTCTTTGTGTCCCAGACATGTTTATGTGTGCACAGCCCAATACAGTGCCTGCCAAAAATAGCACAACCCAAAAGTAAAAGAACCGCAACTCTGAACCAAACATCCTCCTAACTGACTGCTCGAAGCTGGCACAATCTCCCTGAAGATCTCAGATTGAACAATTCTGTGCTTTACTTCAGATGTAGTTTGAAGACCCATATATTTATTTCATATAACCTGTAAGACTTTAATCACACTGTTTTGTGTTTGGCTAAAAAAAAAAAAGAATAAAACTGTAATTTTTGTAAAAAGGCCACACTTTTTTTTATAAAAGCCCCAGCTAAATTCCCAAATATGCCCCTCTTTCTTATCAAAGCTCTACCGCAGGGCTTAACACAAGGAGGATGTTAAACAAGCAAGAGAGGTGTTCATTTTCTCTACTGCCTTCTTCTTGTAATACCATAAAGAACACCCCAGAGCTCAGTTATAAAAAAGCAGCTCTGGATGGACGAAGTTTCTGACAACAGACCACAGGAAGCAACCCATGCATGTGGTTGCACAGTGTCACTGTTTTTCATTTGCATCTAATGACATGCTAAAATATAACATGTATAATAATTCCTTGCACGCATGCACATAATAGTTTACATCTAGATTGACTATAATGAGTGAGTTTTGTGTAAACGATTGACTATAGCTAGAGCAGGTGTCTCCAACGAGTAGCTCTTCAGCTACCTGTGAGTAGCTCTCCTGTGTGCAGCCCAGCCTACTGCTATCAAAGCTTCTGCTTAGTTGAATTATTATATGTATACCAAAATTAAAAAACATGTATTCATGACGCAAATGTTTGTATTTTCACTACTCATAAGCTGATGTCTGTAGAAAAATAGTTACATTTTCAAAATGTGGTTAAAGCTATTATTTGAGTTGGAGAGATTTATTACTCAAATTTATACCTCTGTGCCAGAGGGATTGCAGCTATGGTTTGTATGTACTACCCATGTAATATTTCAGTTCAATTTGTCAAAGCCTTTTTGGCATTAATGCTGGAAACCCTGCCTAATGAACCTATGTGGTAACTGCTGACACTCTTGGATGGGGTGTTCACTTTTACATCACTATTATGAGTAGCTGGGGTTTTCATTGAACATAAGTAGCTCTTGTTACAGAAAAGGTTGGAGACCCCTGAGCTAGAGCATATTCACATTAATATAGCAGGAGTCGTGGTAGGCCTCAGAATGACCAACTCCATTTTAATGAAGCATTGTATTTTTGTTTGCTGTGCATAATCTTTTGTTCCAGGCACCAAGAGCTTCCATGATCTAACAACTCACAATCTGGGTGCAGCGGTACTAGTAATTAGCCGCACATTATCTTTAGTAATCATCGGTAATGAGAGGAATATATAACATCATACAAGAGTGCATGAAGCCAAGGACCTACCCCATGCCCCAATATGAGACAAAAACAAATTTTGCCTGATTCAAATCTATCCAAAGTGTGATTCAGCACTCTATATACCAGTAAAGTCCCAATCTTGTAAATCCCAAACATAAGTATGTAATCAAATTCCATTTTTTAGAAATCCATATTGTAATCACTCGGGGATTCAATGTGAAGTACAAACAAATATAGTTTTTATTCCATAAATGTCTTCATATTCATAAAAACATCATCTAATTGGATCATGTTTTTATGAATATGGAAACTGGATACCTTCTATGATCTCATTTGTCTTAAAGTCAGATGAGAAGAAGTCCTCCCTTTGTCTGATATCTCCAAAGGCTGATGTGAAATGGGCTGGTGAATGTTTAATTTTGATTGGCGCTTACTTGGTTAGAACCTGTGCAATGTATTTCTTAGACATAATTTCATGTTTTAACTGTGGGAAATTGGCTTCAGTTAGTTAGACTTGCACGTGTCCACCCTTGCTGGCGGGCGTTCCTTTTTCCTTCTCTTGAGACCCATGCTCTTTATATTTCCGCTCATATAGTTACTTTCTAGAGCAAATATGTTTCACCTTTTCTTGATCTGAACCTTTATTTGGTTCTATTTACAAGATTATTTTTGCTGACACCTGCTGCTTATAAAATCCCCAAGTTTACCTGCAACTTTAACTTGGCATTAGGGAATTTCCGTTCAGGGCAACAGAATTTATCTAATTCTGCATACTCTGTCTTTCAATAACTTGTTTCCTTATTTGCTGTTTGATTTGCCTGGATTATATTCACATAGGCTGTATTCAGATGACTATCAATTTATGATTAAACCAATTCGATTTGAGATGGTAATTCTACAAATTTGGTAATATATCTTGATGGTTTGCATATTTCTCCTCTCCGTCATTACTTTGGGGTAAAATCTGTTTCACTTTCATTGATATGTTGCTGAATTGATGATTTCAAGCCTTAGTTTGAGATCAACATCTATCCAAGTAGGTATAGCGGAGTCTCAAATTTGCACCAAGTTTGCACGTTGCGAAAAAACTTTCTTATCATCCCGCTGTCAAGATGGTAGCAGAGGATAGTTCTCACTGAGGTGCAGAGAGTTCGAATTTGCGCTATAACCAGTCAGAATCTTCCCCAGCCCATTAAGTGTTTCTGAGGTTCCAATGGTCCAGTTTGGAGAATTGGCGGTGTTCCATCATTCCTAAACGGTTGCAGTGTCCTAAGAGTGTGAGTGTAGTAGGGTTATGTGTCTTGGATTGTGTCGATGAGTTTGCTGTGTTTGAGGATTACGATGAGTTGGTGTGTTTTGCCATATGGTGTCCATTCTGCGTCCAGAAGGGCTCTGTGTTGGGGTGAGCTTTATGATGCTGCCATATGTATATTGCTTATGAGTGTGAAGAGAAACACGCTTGCTGCAAGATTTGAAGTTTGGTTATCAAACTTGTCAAACTCTAAGATCCCGGGTAAACCTTAAGTATATTACATTGCAACTTTTCTGTTAAGGTTTGTGGTGCCGGGCCATGAAGCACTATCACCCGCACATGAGATGAGGATTTATTAATTTCTATTGTGAGGGTGTATTATTTGAGGTTGGTTAATCCTTTTGTGCTGAGGAAAAGACCGCACAAGTCAAGGTGATTTCCCGCTGGTTAAGATTTCGCTTTGTGTGTGATAGCACTACCCTGATTCCCCTAGAATGATTGTGCACTTTGAACGTTCTTTTAGTGGAACAGACAATAATTTTTGTTTTGTTTAATAATTGTTTATGCAGCGTTGATCGCTTGGGAGTGAGAGCTACTGTGGGGTGTTGCCTGTTGCATCATAAGGTGCTGCGTTGTATTGGTCGGTTGGTGTGAGTGCTGCACTGGGATTGGATGTTACGTCCGAGGGTGCCACGCTGTGAGTGGCTCGTTTTGTGATGCTCTGTTGAGATTGGAAGTTAGTGCTGTTGCATGTAGTTTTGTGATTTGTTGAGAATTGTTGGTTATTTCTATTGACGTTCATTGAATTTGTACTGTTAGCGAAAGATGACATTTGTCATTAAGCACTTTATTTAGTGATGACGTGAGAATACCTGCCATGATCGCAAGGAGGCCCCTCCTGGGTGCACGATTGCTAATTACATGACAACCAATGTCGGTTTACACACATACATTTGGCTTAAACAATGGAATAAAATCACTGCGAACAAAAGCTCCCTGCAGTTTCCTTCCTATAGTATTTTCAATCTGACAATAATTGAGAATTTGGCACGAGTGTTGTATGATATGAAGCCTCCACCTAGACCAGCCCAATATGAAGCCTTGACAGCATGGGAGTGTACTGCACCTGTGAAGGAGAAGGAAAAATATCAAAATAATGTCAAAAGGACAGTTCAAGGTGGGTGGAAGCCAAGTGGGATGCGGAACAGCAGGCATGGAGGAAAGATATTATTGAGGGAACCAGAATTTATCTTGTACTAACTAGTGGAAGGACAGGGAGAAGGAAAGTATGAGAGCAGGGTGAGGCTGAAGCAAAGAATGATGAGAGTAGTGACACTGACTCTAGTGATGGATTTTTGGGTGATTTGTTGGCTTCTTGCTCTACCCAGTATAATGTCATCCAGCTAGGAGGAGGAAATCAATCTGTTGTAGGGAATCAAGAAGCAAGAGGATCCCTGCCCATTGTTGACCTAGGTGCGCGTGCACCTGCAGAACAATGTCTCAATGGGGGGGCGGGGTTGCCCATTATTACAGGTATGCCAAACCTTCGGAATGCATCTCTGAGCACAGTTGCTGTCACCCCAGCCGTTCCTCCGGCCATAGCTATTCTCTTGTTCCAAGCACAAGTGCCACTGTAAATCTAGGAGTGAGACCCCGGACAATAACGGTTACCGTAGCGAGTGTACCTGTTGTCGAGGTAGATGAAGACTCTGAGTCAGACACCCCAGAGGAGGATGGCACCTCAGTATGGGTGTTGGATGTTTTGAAAACTAAAATTTAGTTTGAGGAAATCTTAAAGAGGATACTGAAGTTAGAATTCATAAATGGGTATAACAAAGAACAACTCAATTTGCTTTGTAGAGTGTTTGTTAGGCATGTATGTGAGGCTCATGCAGCTTTAGAAGGAATAGCAGCAGAGTTGATCTGTCCAAAATTCAAACCCTGCAGAAAAACGTTAGGGTGGTCATATGGACAGGGTTGAAATTACATTTGATGGGATTGGTAGGAAGCATTTAGAAATTGAGTGACATTCATAAAGATCAAAGCTAACAAGCTAACAAGGGGAAGAAGAAGAGGAAGGACAGCAATGCTGGACGGCCAGAGGGTGAGGCTAGCAAAAGAGACTCCGAGGTTAGAGCCTATTCTTCGAGAGAAGTACATATGGTGCATATTGGCATGTGCCTTGGAGTCATTTTTTTTTTTAAACTTGTTTTTATTGGGTTTTTCATCGTAACACATGGCAGTTAATGCAGAATTACAGGTACTCAGTTGTCAACATATCTGCAATCCCCATTAATCAGTGGTCCCACTGTTCATTGTCACCTTAATCCAGTGAGGCTTATGCATACAGCCTCCAAATTAATTCCCCCTTGCCATGTGCAATTATATCGAGCATCAGTCCAGTAGGGGTTCATCATTGACCAATACCAAGGTAATTGAAAATACCACATACCCAAGGTGTGTCTGTGACATTTAAACTAAGTGATATAACAGAAAATAAGCCAACCCATTCCCACCCCCCTCCTAGCCCTCCCACTTCCACCGGTGTATCCTAGTGTATGGCAGTCCCTGAATTACAATGTTCACTCAGCATTATTCAACATGAAAACATTAATACTGTGCATGCTAGCCTCCAATCTCTCCGTTACAGTGGATAGTCAGTGTTGTTGCAGAGGATTTCTTACTGCCCTTGTGGTTCAGGACGACCCGCCTGCGCGTTCAAAGCCGAGCTGGTATCTGAGCCTACCTCTGGCGCTTGCAGCAATACAACTAAGGCCTCCCATGCCCTTGCGGTCTCCAGTGCCTTATCGCTATTAATCCGCTTAGCATGCTGAAGCCGGACTGTACTTTCGCTCGTTGCCCATTTTATCAGTTCCGCTTTCCACCTCTGAAAGTTAGGCCCCCGTGAGGCTTTCCAGTGCGCTGTGATATCTCTTTTGGCCAGCAGCAGTCCTAAATCTAAGAACTTGCTCGTTACCTTCGTTTTGGGCATGTGTGGGAACCAGTGAAGTAAGCAGGTACCCATGTCAAGCTCTACTCGTCGTTCCGTGATCTCGCAGAGCAGATCAACCACTTCCTCCCAGTACGTTCCCAGTTGTGGACAACCTCACATCATGTGACTAAACTCCGCCCCCTCTAGATCACAACGCGGACATTTGGCGGTGTCCATATTAAAATTCTTATTAATCTTAGCAGGAGTGAGGTATGCCCTGTGTAGTATAAAGAAATGAACCAGTTGGAATCTGGCATTCCTGTTACTCTTCCACGCTCTCCTAACTAGTTGGGCCCATGTCTTCTCGGGAATCTCCTTGCCTAGATCCGCTTCCCATTTCCGTTGCAGGTCCCTCAGCGGTTCCATTCCCTCACCTATCATGCGCCTGTATAAGCATGTAATCGCTTTGAAGGTCCCCGCCGCCATCACTACGTACTGGCACGCCATTGCCGTCATTGGTTCCGATAGTCCCTCCCTCCAGTGACGCTGTAGTGCCGAAACCAGGGCCGAGTGTAGCAAGAAATCCCCACGAGGGAGGCCATATCTATTCTGCAAAGGCTGATAAGACAACAGGGCACCATCTTCATACAGATCCCCCAGTACTTGTATCCCCAGTGACTCCCATTCGGTCAGCGCAGTCCAATCCCCCCCATGTGGGAAGGCAGTACACATACCCAGAGGAATCTCCGGGGCATATGGACGGGTAAAGCCAGCTCTGCGTTGGCTCCGGTTCCAACACAGCCGCAATGTCCGCACTTCGCTAGGAAGCGTCCCAAGGCGCAGCTGCTGCTGGAGAACGATAGAGGACAATACATGTCGTGGGATCCAGCGCCCATCAGGGCCGTCTGGGCCCCTAAACTCCTGTGCCACCGCTTGAGTAAGCCACTGCAGTTGAGCCGCCAAGTAGTAGAGCTCAAAGTCTGGTACTGCCATTCCCCCATCTGCCCTCGGGCGCATCATGGTATCCAGTGCCACCCGCCTTCTACAATTCGCCCATAGAAACCCCCGACCATTGAGCGAAGTTGTCTAAAAATTGATCCCGGGATCCAAATCGGCAGTGTCCTAAAATAATACAGTAACCGGGGAAGCGCTACCATCTTTAATAGCGCCACTCGTCCGGCCACCGAAAGCGGCAGGGTGCTCCAAAACGCTAAGCTACCTCGAAGTCCTCGCACAGCTCTGCCTATATTACCTTCTAAGAGGTCAGCAGGCACATGATAGATGTTGGCAAGATAAGTCAAACACTGAGGTTCCCACCGAACGCCATTAGCGTGAGCGAGGCCAGCATCCGACGGTGTCACCGGGAACAGGCAAGTCTTCGCCCAATTCACCCCAAGCCCCGATACCCTACCAAATTCGCGAAGAAGGGTCGTCGCCCCATCTAGAGCCTCCAGTGTATTAGCCAGAAACATGAGTAAATCATCGGCATAGAGTGAAATATACTGCGCAACCCCACGTAAGGTGAGCCCAGTGTAGTGCCGTCCCAGTCTGGCATGTGCCGCTAACGGTTCAATGGCCAACGCAAATAACAAAGGAGAAAGCGGGCACCCTTGCCGCGTTCCGCGCCCTACCGAGCAAGAGGAAGAAACCATGGTCCCTGTCCGAACCCGAGCCGTCGCCGATTTGTATAGAATTTCTGTCCACCCCACAAAAGCATCCCCAAGGCCAAATGTGCGCATAACTTGGAACAAGTATGGCCATTCCAGGCTATCAAATGCCTTCTCAATATCTACCGATAGGACGGCAGCGGAGGTAGTAGGACCGTAGTCCTCCCCCAATATACGGAGAAGCTGTCACACACTGGTGGCAGTATTCCGAGTTGGGATAAATCCCGCCTGGTCTCGGTGGACCAGTTGCGCCATGTGTGGGAGGAGTCGAGTTGCAAGGATCCTACTCAGAATTTTATAATCGGTTGTGAGCATGGACAGGGGGCGATAAGCTGTTTTATCTGAGGGGCTCTTCCCAGGCTTCAGCAATGGAATAATGACAGCCTCTCGGGTGGAGGGTGGTAGCATTCCAACCTGTTTCGCCTCGTTAAAAACCGCCAACAACTTAGGGGCCAATAAATCAATGTAAGTTGAGTAAAACTCTATTGGCAGCCCGTCCGTTCCTGGCGTTTTGTTACGCGCCATATGTTTAACCGCGCTTCGAATCTCACCTAGCGTGATCTCCTGTCCTATCAGGTCTGCCTGCGTCTTTTCTAGTTGCGGTAGTTCTACTTCTGCCAAGAAATCCCCTATTGAGTCCCCGGCAACCCGTAGCTTGCTCCGGTACAACTCTGTGTAATAATCCAAAAACAACCCATTTATTCCCTGTTGGGTGTACACTGGTTCTCCCGTCGGGGAAGCCAACTCCAGTATGGGCGAACCTCGAGGGGCCGGATTGGCCAACCATGCTAGCAGTGTGCTTGCCTTATCCTGCTCCGCGTGTGCACGCGCCAAGTATTTCTTATGGTCAAAACAGCGTAACCTCTCTATTTGTCCTGCTACTGCCTCTCTAGCATCTGAAACCTCCCCTTGTTCGTCTGGATTCTCGGGGCGGGCTCTTTCTGCAGCTCGCAAGCGCTGTTCTGCTGCGTCTACATCCTGCAATAATGTCTTCTGTACTCCCACCATTTTAGTTATACACAGCCCTCTTACTATCACTTTAAAAGCGTCCCATTCCATCGCCGTTGACGACGCCGTACCCTCATTTTCAAGAAAGTACTGAGTGATTCCCGTCCCGATCTCTGCTCGGAAGACCTGGTCTTCCAGCGCCTCTAGTCGCAATCTCCAGGCCGGAATCGCAGGCCGCTCTTGAGCCCATTGGAGCCCAACAATAACGGGTTATGATCCGAAATTGGTCTTGTGAGATATTCACTGTGACCCACCTTAGCATGTATGTCCGGAGTGCACAATATCGCATCCAGCCTCACATGCAATTCGTGCAGCGCAGAAAAAAAGGAATAGTCTCGCTCCCCTGGGTGTTGCACGCGCCATGTGTCTACCAGCCACCATCTATTCTGCCAGTCTCGCCTGACTTTAGAAATTCTATGTACGGGTGCTTCAGGCAATGGGGGGTGGGATCTGTCCATGATTGTATCTGTTATAGTATTAAAATCGCCACCCATAATTACCGGGCCGGTCAAATATGGTGCTAGCCTCCCTGATAACTGGGTAAAAAAGGCCGCCTGATCCACATTGGGAGCATATACACTGCATAGCGTCACCTCTTTGCCATTAAGGCGACCAGCTACTACCACAAATCTCCCCTCTGGGTCCACTAAATGCTCATCGGCTGGAAAGGGACCCCCGCCCTAATCCATATTAATGCACCCCGTGCAAATGCAAAGTATGTTGTGTAGAAAAGTTGCCCTCTCCATCTTCGCTGCAATGCCAGTCCTTCAGCGGGATTAATATGCGGTTCCTGGAGGAAGGCAATCTGGACCCCCCTTCGCACTAAATAAGCATGCACCCTATGGCGTCTCAGCATTGTATGTAACCCCCTAACATTCCATGTCATGCACTTCAATTCAGGTAACGTCCCCATGTTGCAATCGAAGTCCCACTAGTGACAGCTCTCTCCCATTGGACACACCGGTGGCCCCAACTTCCCCTAAAGAAGCCCAAAAAAAAAAACAACACCCCCACCCCAGAACGGGTACTAAAACTAATATTCAAACTATTTCCTCTGGTGACTGCCGAGGAACAACAAACTGAAGTAATAGGGGAGATGACCAAGAGCCAAGAGGACCAGGCTTACTACGTCACCACTATCTGGCACCATACCCCCACTATTAGCCAAGCCCCGATATTCCGTGGGGCACTCCACTCTAGGGGAGCCGCCACATTCTAGTTCTCAAATATTGTACGAACCAGTCGACCATTATTATCATTACATATCAATTGCAAGGTTAGGCTTATGGGGAGAGGGGAGCAGGCAGGAGGTAGCCCCTCTCAAAGGCTCCCGTGTCCAAGTCTTACAACATTAAGCATCGGCGATCTCGTCTGCTGTCCCAGGCGTGACATGCGGCAGTTGAACACTTCCTGACTCTGAATCGGTTTCCACCGAGCCCTTCTCCGATTCCGTGGCTAGATGGTGAATGTCTTTCTTGGTATATTTCCGACACGGCCTGCAGCGCTGCTGATCTCTCCATCTCCGTTTGAGTCATCGTGGGCCCCTGTGGACCAGGACGGCGTCGTCTGATGCGCCGTGATCTACGAGGGCGCAATTCTTCTGCGGGTGGCCCCTGCCGCGCCCTGCTTCTCCCGTGCCTGCTCTATAGGACTCCAGCCATGTCCACGCCTCCTCAGGACTATCATGGAAGTATGTTTTGCCGTCCAAGATTACCCTCAGGCGCGCAGGGAACATCAATGAGTATTGTATCTCTTCGTCTCGGAGCGCTTTCTTGACCACCAAGAACGAAGCTCGACGGCGCTGTACTTCAAGGGTGTAATCTGGGAACAGTGTCACATTACTATTGTCCACCTTGTAGGGGTCCGATGAACGAGCTTTGTGCAGTAGCAGATCTCTGTCCTTATAATGAAGTAGTCGCGCCACCACCGGCCTCGGCGGCCCTCCGGGCGCCAGCGGGCGAGCCAGTACTCTATGTGCTCTCTCCAGGGTATAGAAGGGAGACAGGCCCTCAGGGGCAACCTTAGTCCGCAGCCAGTCCTCCAAGTAATCCACCATGTTGGCCCCTTCCACTCCTTCCGGTAGACCCACCACCCGTATATTATTCCTTCGGTTCCGCCCTTCAACATCCCCCATCTGGGCCACCAGTACCTTCTGAGTAGGTTCCAGTACCTCCATTGTCGCCTCCGTCTGCTTCACCCTATCGGTCAGTTTAGCGTGTTCCGTTCGGAGGAGGCCCAACCCTAGCGCCACATGCGCAATGTCCTGCTGCAGGGCATCCCTAGTGTCAGTAATGGCTTTCAGTATTTGGTCTACTTGCTGCTGCATCAGCGCCTCAGGTTGCAGTTCTACAGCCTCTTGTTTCCCACGCTCAGCTGCCATGTCCTCTGACTCCGGGGGCGCTTTTCCCCCTGCTTCCCCCGTGGTTTCCCCATGATCGTCAGTGCACTAGGCCACCAGCACGGCCTCCCGGGGACCCCTGCACTCTGTCTGATTAGGTCGGGAGCTCCAGAGAATGTCCGCTATGGGTGATGCCCGTCCCACCTGGCGTAAGCGGCAGGTCGCCCGCTAAACGACCCTCAGCCAGGAGATCCCTCTGCCACTTCCAGGCGATCCCCCGTCCTTCCTCACATTCAGCAGCCTTAATTATTTGCCAGGGCCCCAAATGCGTGCGCAAGCAGTGAGGGACCCCCAATCCAGGATCGTCCTCTCTGGGGCCCACTCTCCTCCTCCAAATAGTTAGGGCAAAATTGTCATCCGCCGGGCGGTTGTGCTCTCCAAAAATAGCCCGTCGCCCCAGCTAGGGCCCCGGTTGATAAGGCTCCTCACCTCAAGGTCCAGAATGAGCCCTAAAGGCATTGCACCGGTGGGAGACCCACAGATCTCTTCCCAGCCGCTCTACACCATCAAGCGGCGTCCCTCTGCATGCGGCGGTCCGGGGAGACCAGCTCGGGCCCCTCTGGGAAGGCCGCAGTCACTCGCTCTCAGGCCGAGCTGCCGCCATCGTCGGAGCGGCCAAGATGGCGGACACGTCTGCTCCCAGCGACTTGGGCAGGAATAACTGGCCGGATCCCGGGCAGAGGAGGCGCCGCCGTACCCTACTCAAAGTGCATCCCACCTGGGCCGGCGCGCGTCGCTCCTCCACCCGTCCTCCTCGGCTCCTCCGTCCGTGGTACCGTGTGGTGTCTTCCTAGCTCTCACAGCGATCAATTCTCTGCATCTCCCGCTCCGCCCAATCCTTGAGGGTCCCGCAGTAGGCGCCGGCGGGCGCAACAGGGCACTTTTCTCGAAGCCCCTCCGACCCACAGGGGCCGGTTCAGCTCCTCCCGTCCTCTGTGCTAAGCGTGCAGATCCGCTGTGGCCGGCGCCATTTTGGGTGAATGCAGGCCGGGCGCTCCACTTCGTCCCCAGCCGATTGCAGGGGTCAAGTCTCGCCCAAGACCGCCGCCTGAGCTTCCCCGGGACAGCGTTCGCGGTTTCAGGTCCTCGGAGCCCGATCACCGGCTCCCTATTCAGGATAAGCGACGGGGTCGGCGCGGAGCTCCGGGCTCACGCGTCCGTCCTCATCGGCTCTTTAGCCACGCCCCCCCTGTGCCTTGGAGTCATGGTGATCTTTTCACATTTACATAACAATTTCCTAAGTTGAGGGAAAACCCTGATTTGTGGTACACACAGGTTGAAAGATTTGTGAAGATTTTCAAAGTGCTTTGGGAGGATCTGAATACCTTCTTTCATACAGTTGTCCCAGATGATTTATGGGCTACATGTAAGGTGTCTGTGTAATGCCTGAATGCAAAGCTGCCAAGGGATGCTCAGACACATGCTCCCTCTCCTGTAGTTATGGAGAAGTATAGTCATGTGATTAATTTTTTTTAAACTAAGGTTCCCCAGAATAAGGTTGGTTGGTTGAATATCTAGAACTACTCAAGAGTCCAAAGAGCCAGTGCATGCCTATTATGAGCAGCTTATGCAGGTTTTCTGTCAGCATAGTGGCATCAAAAATCCTGACCAAGGAAATCTCAGTAATTCTGTGTCACAGTTCGTTCTTGTTCTGCATCCGGGGATTAGTTCCCACATCCAGCAGAATGTGATGTGTTGTCAATCAAAGCCTTTAGATGAAAATCTGTGAAACGCAAAGTATTGCAATGATGATTTGTTTGGAAGCCAGACAAAAGAAAATCAAGGAGAAATGTATGTTGGCTCAGATCAAGTTAGTGCGGTACATCAAACACACAAAAGGTGCTGGGAAGAATGTTTTGAATTTGTCTAATCACTAGCAATTGCTTGGGGTAGCATCCCAACCAATCATTTTTTTTTGCTCACCATGCCACCTCAGTTTGGACCCAGTCATATGCAAATCAGCCGTGACCTTGCGCCTCCTGGAAACAGTCCAGCCCAAACTGCTGGGCCAGGTCCTCCCTGAACCGGAGCACAAGCAAACTAGGACTGGTTTTGCCCTAATCAGGTATAGCTTGTTTCCAGTGGCACAGTGAGCATGGGACCCACATCTGGGAATACCCTTGCCACTTAGAGCGGAACATCAAACACCGTGAATCATCCTCATGATATGTTTTTTAATATGTTTGAGCTCCCCTGCAGAGCCAGCAACTCCTAAAGCTAAACCTACCCAGGTAGAAGAGCAGCCTAGTTTTGACTTGAAGCTGTTGGATAGAGATAGTTCTGAGGGACATTTTACAACATATGTGATTTCCAAACCTTTGTATGAGTTTAATGCATGCAAAGGGCTATTATGTCTGTACTTATCTGCTCGCATCTGTGGTGGAGGGTATGATGCACCATCATATTCCTCTTACCCATGGCATTAGCCGCAGCATAATTTTGAGTCTTTTGTATCATCAGGGTCATTTTGAATATATTTTTCAAAATACGATTTGGTACTTTCAAAAGTGCCCATGTACAAACATTTAAATCCCCATTCTAATGCTAAGTATATGGATACTGTGTGGCACCTTTTCAGGTCACAAGTTAAGCTTGATACCACCCCAGCCCATAGACAAAATTTTGCCTGTATGTTGACCAAGGTTGAAAAGGATATTATTGATGATTTGGAAGATAGAAGGGAAGAGATTGCATTGAATGCAAAGAAGTGAGAAGATGAATCAAAAGATCTGTGGGGAAAGTAAGAGGAGAAATATAAAACATTTGGAATACAGAGCAGCATAGAAAGTTTGGTTTTATGAGAAGAAAGGTAAATGTTTGGATTTTCTTGATGGTGGGTTAGAGTGAATGCCCGCATAGATTCGAAGTTTTAGGTTATACTAATCATATATTTGCTGGAAATAACCCTGTCGTCCTTGGAGTTTATTAATTATGTGTAAAAAATGCTTCCTTAAAGCGTACTCCAAATTGGGTAGGGAGCTGCTACTTACCTTTAGTGTTTACCAAGGTGTATCATCTAGGCAAATTAGATACCCAGGAAATTGGGTTTCCTGGGAGAGCCAAATGCAGTGCTTTGTAAATCGTAGGTGATATCTTTGGAGCATTAAACCCCTCTGTATGAGTAGTTTTCAATGATTTCAAGATGAGGAGGCTGTCTACCATAGCTGATAAACTCGCAACCAGTACAGCTGGTGCACTGATGCTGTTAATACAGAATTAGTTGCTATTAGTGCTATGGTTTTGCACAATAGGCATGCTTTAGACATTTTGGTCGCGAAAGAAGGTGGAGTTTGTAAAATGTTATGCGCCTCGCAATGTTGCACTTATGTGTGAGATAAGAGCAGGGAGATCAACAAATATGTGAATAATTTTGCAAGTCTGTCTGAAGGCGCTGGAAGAGACAGGTGCTTTTTTTTAAACATAATTTTATTAATTTTTCACATTTATGTAAATGAATTTGATAAATACGGGTTATCATAAATCATTTCTGGAGTTGCAAATCTGCGCGTGTCGGGATCCAATGTTGCGCAAGTAGTCAGGATTAACTTTCAGTCTATATTTCGAACAGCAGTTTGCAGTACACATAATACTTTTACATTCCGCATCTCGCCTTATAATTTCCCAAGGGAATTTCTTCATTATTGCGCTTACAGACATTCCCTGTCCATTTATTTAACAAATAATATAACAAACCAAAATAAACTTTGTGGTGTAGTGTCTCGTACCGTGTTTACCACATCGTATGTGTCCATGAGTATGCCTCTTGGTCTGCCGTGGGGCTCTTGGGTTCGGGTCATGGCTCCATGTGTATGTGGCTATTTGTTGTTATTGTATGGAACCTATTTGGTCTGGGGGTCATGTATCTGGGGTGTCTTCCCTCAGGTCCTCTTCTATGTCATCGCCCTCATCCATTTCCTTGCTATTCCGGGACTCCCAATCTCTCATCACCTCCGCCCATAGGTCCGCAATGGGACGCTTACGTAACCCTTGCTAGTCTTCTTTCTGAAGGGCCTTCAATTCTGCCCTAGACCAGGTGTCTACATTCTTTTCCCAAGTTATTATTGACGGGGGATTGTTTGCTAACCATTGCTGCGCAATCTGCCTTCTAGCCAGAACCAGCGCAAGATCGGTAAATCTGTTCCTTATTTTTTTGGCTTTGGTTCTGGGGAAGAGGCCCAGCAGACACATCGCAGGTGTGTTCAGGAACGTACGGGCTAGTGTCTTCCTAATCTCGATCAAAACCTTTTCCCAAAAGATCTTCAAATGTATGCATTCCCACGTCATATGTGCGAAGCCTGCATCTATCAATCCGCATCTGGCACAGGATCTATCGCCCTCCCCTCCTCCAATTACGTTCAATCTATATGGGGTCAGGTATACCATGTGTATATAATTAAACTGAATCGTCTTGAGATTTGAGTTTCTGGATACCTTTTTGGCCCCTCTCAGGACCTGCGCCCACTCCTTATCTGTCAGGGGTTTCCCAATGGTCTCTTCCCATCTATCTCTAGTGCGATCTAGTTGTTTTGTAACTGATTCGAGTAGTGCTTGATATAGCCATTTCACTAGGTGTCGAGCGGCCCCCAGTGTTAGCAGCGTTTGAAGCACTCTCTGAGGAGAGGACTCAGTTGAGCCGCCCCGCCATAGGTCACGGAATGTTTGTGCCAGTGAATGGTAGGTCAGGAACTGGCCTTGTGGTAAGTCATAATGGGACATCAACTCGTCCATGGGCATTAGTGTTCCCAGATGGAAACAATCCCCCACCATAGTGATCCCTGCTTCCGTCCATGGCGCTAATCGAGCTCCTGAATAGGGGGTCAGCGGGTTTCCAAATGGGATCCCTATAAGTGGTATTTCTGGCGCGTAGGGGTGTCCCTTTTCCGTGCGTCGGGGGCACCTCCTCCAGCAATACAAGTCCGTCTTCAGCAGCACATTGGGATAAGGGAGGCTCCCTTTCTGGTGCACTACTGTAGCCACTAACCGACCCTGGTTATGTCCCCCGCCCATCTCTCCTAGATATGCCACATTCCGACCGTACAACCATTGAGCTAGCCATTGCCGCTGAGCCGCTAGGTAATATAGTTTGAAATCCGGGGCGCCCAGTCCTCCGTTCTCGGCCGTTCTTTGCGTTATGTCCAGGGCTACCCTATTTCATCCCCCATACCAGATCAGCTCCTGCAGCAGCTGATTGAAATCCGAGAACCAGCTTGGCGGTATTACCACCGGAAGGTTCACAAAGTGGTACAATAATCTCGGTAGCATAATCATTTTTGAGAGTGCCACTCTAGCCATCAGTGGCAAATTGAGGGAGTGCCAAAATTGTACAGACGCTTTCAGTGATCTAACAATCAGGTTAAGATTGCCCTCGCGTAGGTCATCTAACTTATGAAAGACCTGGACTCCTAAGTACTTAAATGAGCGAGGGGCCCACACCAAACCTATCGGGAGTGTCTCCGGTCATGCTTGGTTTTCCTGTAGAGGGAAGGCGTAAGTTTTAGATTCATTAACTTTGAGGCTGGCTAAGGTCGCATATTCATCTAACACCGTTAAGGCCCGTTGTGCCCCTGTCCCCCCAATCCTTATATATAATAGAAGATCGTCCGCATAGAGGGAGATCATATGGAGTTTGGATCCCAGTTTGACTCCAAGAAGGCCCTCTTGTTGTCAAAGTCGTCGCCAGGGGTTCTATTGCGATAGTGAACAACAATGGAGACAGAGGGCATCCTTGTCTGGTGCCCCTATATATGTGATAGGGTTCAGAGATCACTCCGTTCGTCCTCACCCGTGCAGTTGGGAGTGTATATAGAATTTTCACCCATCTAATCCAATCCTCCCCCATTCCCATCCGTTCCATCATGCCTTCAAGGAAGTCCCATCTTACCGAGTCGAAGGCCTTCTCTAGGTCGATAGATACTATTAATGCATCCCGGTATTGTCCTCTATCTGGATGGTGTAACACAGAGAATAGTCTTCGTAGGTTTTCCGAGGTGAATCGAGTCGGCACAAACCCATTCTACTCCATGTGTATTAAGGTAGTCATGCATGGCATTAAGCGTGCGGCTAAGATCTTACTCAGAATTTTAAAATCGGTATTAAGCATCAATAGTGGGCGGAAGTCCGACACCTGTGGGTGTGGTTTTTTAGTTTTGGGGAGAGGCACTATCAGGGTGTCCCTGGTCGAAGAGGGCAGTTCCCCCACTTCCCACATTTCGGTGTACAACTCTACTAGTTTTGGCACTAGGGTCTGGGCATACATAGAATAAAACCCCACCGGCAGCCCATCTGGGCCGGGAGTTTTCCCCGAGCCATCTCTTTTATTTCTGCCCTGATCTCCATCTCAGTAATCTGCCCCCCCAAGGCTGCTAGTTGGTCCGGCGATATCACCGTGAGGGGGAGGGGTGCTAAGTAACCTGCTATGGTCTCCCTCTGCTGCAGTCTGGGCTCACAATACAACTGGGCGTAGTAAGTTCGAAAAGCATGATTTATTTCTTTAGGGTGATGTGTAATACCTCCGTCCGATAGTTGTAACTGGGTAATAGGGGACCTCCCATGCTCCGGCCGGATCAACCATGCAAGCAGCCTGCCCGCCCTACCTCCCTTCATATGTACTCGTCCCCTGTATTCACGTGTGTCAAAGTTTTTCAGTCGCTCTAGCGCTGCATCGTGTTTTTGCCTCATGTCTCGTAACCCGTCTCAGGCGCCCTCATCTGTAAGCAAGCGGGTTTCTTTCACCTGTAGTTGGGCTTCCAGAGCAGTGATCTCCTCTAATATTTCCCTCCTCATCCCTACTTTGTGGCTCATGCATTGTCCACGCAGTACCACCTTGAAAGCCTCCCATTCGATTGCCCTGGTGTTGGCTGTATTTTGATTGACCTGAAAATATTGTCCTATGGCCGTCTGTAGTGACTTGCGAAACGGACCGTCTTCCAACAGGCTAGGGTCCAGTCGCCAGGTAGGAGTCAGCGTGGGCTCCGGCAGTGGGCGAAAACACAACAAGAGGGGGTTATGGTCTGATATAGTATGTCCCAAATATTCTGTGTGAGTGATGGACTGTTCTAAGCCACTAGAGCAAACACACATATCAAGCCTGGTATGTAACTTATACAGGGGGAGTAGTATGAGTAACCCCTCTCGGTTCCATGTTGCAGTCTCCAAATATCTCCCATATTCCAACCCTCTAGCCACTCCCGGAAACCCTTGGTCACCTTGGCTACTGGGGTATTATTCAACGGTGGGGTCGATCTATCCATCCCTATATCAGCCACAAAATTAAAATCCCCCCCCCAACATTACACAAGAGGTGTCCAGCTCAGAGAGGTGCTTTGATAGGCTGTGCAGAAACTGAATCTGGTCGTGGTTCGGTGCATAAATGCTCCCGAGTGTGAGTTCCCTTCCCTAATATCCTCCCCTGGAGCAGGACATATCTGTCCTCTGGATCTGTGAGGACCTTACTCACTTCAATGGGGGCACCTGCTCTAATCCATATAAGGGTTCCTCTCGAAAATGCGGAGTATGTGGTAGCGTACAGGTGTCCCCGCCATCTACGTCTAAGCCGAGTGCTCTCCTCCAAAGTTAGGTGTGTTTCCTGCAGCATTGCTACCTGTACACCCCGGCGTATGAGATAACTATGTATTTTATGCCTTTTGGACATTGACCCCATACCCCTTACGTTCCAGGAAAGCATCTTGATGTCATGGTGTACTAACTGCATGGTAAAGTTCACTGTGAGTACCATCTCCCCCCCGCCCCCTCCAAGTCCCCCCAAATAGTACAGTCCTCCTGGCATACCGAATAACAATTGTGTTCTCCCTCTCTGCGGATGGAGCTCGCAATCCTTCCTTACTTCAGGCCGGTTTAAGGAACATTGCAGGTTGGATGCATACCAACCTGTTGAAACTTAACGGCGAGAAAACTGAAGTGTTGATTGTGGGCCGTAATAAAGATCTGTGGGGCCCTCAGCACTGGCCCACTGAAATGGGTCCTTTGCCCCAACCCAAACAGCAAGTTCAAAACCTGGGTGTCTTAGTTGATGACCAATTGTCCATGAAGCAGCAAGCAATAAGAGTTGCCTCGACCTGCTTCACAATCCTTGGATGGCTAAAAAAATCTTATGGATGTTGCCTTCTTCTACCCAACGTACGGTGGTCCAGGCTCTCATCACCTCAAGACTGGACTACTGCAACATCTTGTATTTGGGTGCCGCCAAGGAGGTGTTACGCAAGTTGCAACTTGCACAGAATGCGGCTGCGAGGCTGCTTTATAGGATACCTAAAACCGCTTCCATCTCCAGTTTTATTCGGGATCTCCATTGGCTTAGGATTGAAAGCCGTATTAAGTTTAAGGCTTTGAGTCTCATGTTTAAGATTAAATCTGGAAAGGTACCTCCTTACTTGAAGACTCTTGTTCAACCTTATGTTCCATCTCGTGCTCTGCGCTCAGCCGCCCAGGTAAAGTTTATTGTTCCCAGGGACGAGACTGGTGCGCATGGGTGATCGTTCCTTTTCCCATTTGGGCCCTTTTTTATGGAACTCCCTTCCGATCGATCTTCGAATTGAATCTTCGTATGAGAACTTTCGTAGGGGTTTAAAAACTTGGTTATTTAATATGTAGGCCCCTCTGTTTATGTTGGCCCCTTCAGGCGGCGCCGGGAAACCCTAGGGTAGCTGTGCGCCTTATAAAACTAAAATAACAATAACAATAACAATAACAATCAGAGACCACCACAATTCCCCAACAGTTAACTCCCTTTCCCCCCGGGCAGCTCCACAACGGCGGGCCGCCCAAACCTGTAAAAAAGAAAAGCATTAATACAAGTTTGTCCTACTGTCTCCGCGGATCAGGACTCTCTTGGTGGGGATGCGTGGAAAGTGAGTTTCGGTGGGCGGTGTCTGCTCAGGCCTCCATATCTTTTGGCAGGGATCTTGGTCCCTCCCGCTGCCGAGACCCATGCGTCCCATCAGTCTATTGATCATATCTCCTCATCCCGGGGCATACCCGCCAGCATCCGATAATGCCATCAGCTGTTTGTGGAGTGACATCGGGCGGGTTTACTTCGCTTCTAGCCGAAGCCCCGGAATCAGAGTCCCCCACACTGCGTTCCGAAGTATTGTTGGAGTGACTGTTCTCTGTACGGTGTATCAGGATCTCAGCCACAGCTTGCAGAGCTGCTTTTCTTTCTTGTGCCGTTTGCGATGCAGTGGGTTTCTGTAGTGAGGCTCTCCCCGACGAGCGCCGTATAAGTTTTCGTTGCGGCAAGGGGAGTTTGGAACCATGTGGGTCAACTCGAGCCATCGGGCCCCCCCTTTATAGGTCTCCAACCAGGACCACACCTCTTCCGGTGAGTCACAAAAGTGCGTGGATCCATCTAATGTAATTCGCAGCTTCGTGGGGAACAGTAGGGAGTATCTGATTCCCTCTTCTCTCAGTGCCTTCTTGGCCTCCAAAAAGGACGTACGTTGAGCCTGCACCCTGGCTTTGAAGTCTGGGAAAATGGACACTCTGTTATTGTTCATAGGGTAAGGACCATTAGTGCGAGCCTGTTGTATTAGAATGTCCTGGTCCTTGTAATGTAAGAGGCGCGCCACCACAGGCCTAGGGGGCCTCCCCGGAGCCGGTGGGCGCAACGGAACTCTATGTGCCCTCTCCAGTGCAAAAAAGGGTGTGAGCAGGTTCGGGGCCACGACGGTCTTCAACCAGTCCTCCAGGAAGGCCACCATGTCCGTGTGTTCCTTGTTTTCGGGAATTCCCACCACTCTGATGTTATTCCGTCTGTTCCTCCCTTCGGCGTCTTCTGCTCGTCATTCTAGGATGGCGACTCTTGCCACCAGATCGTCCAGCCGACCGGACGCGGCTTTGCAGTCCGGTTGTATCGTTTCAATTGTTTGCTCCACCGTTTTCATCCTATCTACTAGCTTGTGGTGTTCCGCCTGTAGGAGACCAAGGCCAATTGAGACCGCCCCTATGTCCTGTTGTAGTGCCATCTTACTGTCAGCGATGGCCGCTAATATTTTATTGAGGTGATTATGGAGGGCTTGGTCCGGTGGCCCCAGGGCAGCAGGATCCGCAGTGGAGACTGGGGGCTGCGTGTCCCCTTCATCCGCAGTGGCACCTCCCTGTTTCTGCCGCGCCTTGCCTATATTGAGATCTCGTTAAAGTTCCTGGGGGGGTCACGTGCTGGATCCTGTTAGGTCTCCCAGTCCCTCCGCCGGTCAGCCCGCAGTTCCCCTCTCCCAGCGTGAGGGGAGTTATCACTGTCACGCCACTCGGACTCGCTTTGGATGCTCATTGCTGTCGCTTACTCTGTTGCTTCTCGCTTGGGAGTCACCTCTTCATCAAAGACACCTCTGGGGCTCCCGGCATAGTGCCGCTGGTCGAGTCTTTTTGTTCCCCTGCATCCAGGTCTGCGTTCTCTGTAGGCCCCTTAGGACGTTATGTGCAACTGAGTTACCCCAGAGTAAAATAAGGTCCCCCCAGGGCGGGGGTGCAGGGCCTTAGGTTGAATCCGCAATTCCCTAGCGTATGCCTCGTCGTCTATTCACTGCAAGGGGGACCATCCACGGACATGGCCGGGCTACTGCGCTGCTCTCCTGTGCCGGAATATAGTGACCTCTAGTCCCAGACTCTCTCACTCTTCCACGGTCTCCCATACTCGGGGGGGGGGCGCCCCTTGAGCCTCATGAAGTTCCAGCCCCCCGTCAAGGTCTATTCAAATCGTGCTGTCTTTGGTACCCAAGCCGCACCCCAGTTCAAATACCCTCACCGAGGCCAGGCTGGGCCGCCCGTGGGTACCCCACCTTATGCAGACCCCTGTCAAGGAGCCTCACCAATCCGTCTTGCGCCCGTAGCTGTTGTTGCCAGTAATATAAGCAGGTCCTAGGTGGGCCCCTACCAACCAGACTCACCGTCGTCTGTTCCTCCAGGTCCAGCCCTCCACTGCTTTTGTCTCCGGGGCCAGGACTCACCGCGCTGGCTCTCTGATCGTCCATTCAATGTGCTTCAGTTCCTGCAGGCCAGCAGGGAGAGTCGGCCGCTCCCCAGAGCGCGGTGCCAGCCTACTCTGCCACTGGAGGTATTTTGTATGCTGCTGCGCCCACCCGGCCGGCCAACTTCTTCAGGCCGTGATACCCAGGCAGCTCACCGGGTCCGGCAGCGTCTCGCCTCCTGTTGTCCCGTCGTTCTCTCACTGCAAGCCGGGCACCACAGGATGCCTCATCGGGGCCGCCGTCTCTGCTCCGTTCTGGTTCCTGCCCAAGACACCAAGGCCAGTGCGCCCGGCCCTTGCCCCTCGCAGGGGGCCGCGGGCACTTGCGGTAGTCGGCTCTGTTCTTTCCGGGCGTCACCAGCCTCGCGTCTGCTTTCCGCAGGCGCCCATCTCCCAATGGAGAGCTCCACACTCTCAGCCACGCCCATCTGGGCGTATATCTATGCCAGCTCGCGGCTTTCAGGCCGATCGCGGGAGCCAGGCATGCAACGGCTCCGGTCACTTCGCCGCCTTCCTGCCTGGTCCCTATAGTCTCCGGTCCTCGGTGGCTCGTCGGGATACCGTCTCGGTGCCATCATCGGGCCAAATATGCAGGATCAATATTAGGGCACTGCGGAGCAACTCGCTCACACAGCCACCATGCTTCTCGGTCAAGCAACGCCCCCGGAAGAGACAGGTGCTTGAGAAGCAATTGGGAAAGGATTTTCTGCTGTAGGCAAATGGCTTAGTGGACTTCTAGGCACTATATTGAGACCTATTTTGATTATTTGAGCTTGTGTGATTTTTTTTTATTTCTGATGGTGAAAGTGTTTAAGCTGATTAAAAGTGAAAATAATTCATAGCAGAAAGGTGGAGAGAGATCGGTTGGAGGTAAAGTATTGAAAAGAATGAGAGAAGAAATAGAATTGGAAGAAAGGTAGTGTTGTATTTATGACTAGTTGAAGGAGCTAGAGGAATTTAGACGAAAGCAACAATGGTCAACAACCGGCTTCTGAACTGTCATGGAGGGAAATGGTGGATGTTTTGGGTTATGGGTCTGTGCTGACATATCAGTGATCAAACATAATTGTAAAAAATCTGGTTATATGTATATTGAATAGATTGAACTATTATTATGTTCACTCGGGTATGCATTCTAAAAGATACATTTTTTAGATAATGACTTTACTTACTCTCCTGTTAGTTGATTGGTGGTATACTTATGAATAACATAGTTTATTAATATGTGTTTTCAATAATCTATGTTTGAATGTAACTAAATACATGGATTAGTACTAATTTAGACTATATAAGGTTGGTTTTGATTTTGGGCGAAAATATTGTACAAACAATTGAATAATGGGCCAATGATAATTTAGATTTTCATGTTTGTGATGATTTTGATACAAACGGTATCTGGTGGTTTTTTAATAGGACAAATTTCTTTCAATTTGTTACTCTCCCGGTCCTAAGGAAGTGGCATTTTTAACTGCAAAACGCGTGTTGGTTGTAGCCTGTGAGAACCAACTATACTGAGGCATATTTGTCCATCTGTAAAATCCATGATGTTAATGTAGAGTATGACTGGTGATATGTAGGAGTCACAATCTTCATGTGGACATCGTCATGATAAGATGATTTTCTGACTTAACCCCTTCGCTGCTAGGCCTTTTCCCCTCCTGTGCTAAGCCTTTTTTTGGCTATTTGGGGTAGTTCGCGCTTAGGGCACTGTAACTTTTTGACCACATAAGGTATCCATGCCAAATTTGCGTCCTTTTTTTCCAACATCATGGGGATTCTAAAGGTACCCAGGGTTTGTGGATTCCCCTGGAGGGGACCCAGAAATTAGCCAAAATACAGCTAAATTTTGTGTTTTTTGGGTAAAATGCGAAAAAAGGGCTACAGATGAAAGCATCTCCTGCAAATGGCATCAAAAAAGGGGTTGAGGTGCTGAAATCACCATCTTCCCAGCTTTCAGAGACAAGCAGACTTTTGTCAGAAAAACAAAAGTTTGTACACAGTTTTGGCATTTTTCTGGGACACAGCCTATTTTTGCTATTTTTTGTGCTTTCTACCTCCTTCCAGTTAATGGTAGAAATGGGTATGAAAGCAATAAGGGATCCTGGAAAGCCATACATTTCTGAAAAGTAGACAAAATTCTGAATTCAGCAAGGGGTCATGTGTGTAGATCCTTCAAGTTTTCTTTATAGAAACAAACAGTTAAATATAGGAAAAATTGAAAATTAGTTGAAAAAAACAGCCATTTGTGTCAACGTTTTCACCTGTAACTTCTTCTAATTATGACAGCTATTTGAAAGCAATATACCATTACATCCGCTGGACCTTTCTGGTTGTGGTGATATATAGGACTTGTAGGTTCACCAAGAACCCGACGAACCCAGAGCCAATAACTGAGCAGCGTCTTGCAATGGTTTTTTATTATGTCCCGGGTGTATAGCAATTATTCTGGGAAAATTTATACATGGAAAAATCGGTATGAAAGACACCTATGTATTTCTGAAATGGGAACAAAATATAGAGTTTAGAAACAGTAGATATTTGCACATTTCCGAAATTGGGAGTACCCATACTAGCATGAGAATTATAGGTCATTTTTCAAAATGACTTCTTTTACACATTGTCTTTCATTTGGAAGGCAGAAATGCATCGAAAGTCAATAGATAATAACAGTTGCTCTACAATTTTGTGTTACCCTAAGTCTCCCGATAAAAATGGTACCTCACTTGTGTGGGTAGGCCTAGTGCCCGCGACCGGAAACGGCCCAAAACGCAACGTGGACACACCACATTTTCACAGTGAAAAATGACCCTTTTTTTGCAAAGTGCCTAGCTATAGTTTTTTAACCCTAGCTCTGCCGGCACTTAGGGAAACCTAGCAAACCTATACATTTTTGAAAACTAGACACCCAGGGGAATCTAGGATGGGGTGACTTGACTGGCTCTCACCAGGTTCTGGTACCCAGAATCCCTTGCAAACCTAAACAATTGTCAAAAAAAACAAATTTTCCTCACTTTTCTGTGGTAGAAAGTTCTGGAATCTGCGTGGATCCACAAAATTCCACCCACCCCGTGTTCCCCAAAGTCTTCCGAGAAAAATGGTACCTCACTTGTGTGGGTAGGCCTAGTGCCCGCGACAGGAAACAGCGCAAAACGCAACGTGGACACACCACATTTTCACAGTGAAAAATGACCCTTTTTTTGCAAAGTGCCTAGCTGTAGTTTTTGAACCCCAGCTCTCCCGGCACCTAGGGAAACCTAGCAAACCTATACATTTTTGAAAACTAGACACCCAGGGGAATCCAGGATGGGGTGACTTGACTGGCTTTCACCAGGTTCTGGTACCCAGAATCCCTTGCAAATCTAAATAATTGTCAAACAAACCACATTTTCCTCACTTTTCTGTGGTGGAAAGTTCTGGAATCTGCGTGGATCCACAAAATTCCACCCACCCCGCGTTCCCCAAAGTCTTCCGAGAAAAATGGTGCCTCACTTGTGTGGGTAGGCCTAGTGCCCGCGACAGGAAACAGCGCAAAACGCGACGTGGACACACCACATTTTCACAGTGAAAAATGACCCTTTTTTTGCAAAGTGCCTAGCTGTAGTTTTTGAACCCTAGCTCTGCCGGCACCTAGGGAAACCTAGCAAACCTATACATTTTTGAAAACTAGACACCTAGGGGAATCCAGGATGGGGTGACTTGACTGGCTCTCACCAGGTTCTGGAACCCAGAATCCCTTGCAAACCTAAAACATTGTCAAAAAAACCACATTTTCCTCACTTTTCTGTGGTGGAAAGTTCTGGAATCTGCGTGGCTCCACAACATTCCACCCACCCCGCGTTCCCCAAAGTCTTCCGAGAAAAATGGTACCTCACTTGTGTGGGTAGGCCTTGTGCCCGCGATAGGAACCAGCGCAAAACGCAACGTGGACACACCACATTTTCACAGTGAAAAATGACCCTTTTTTTGCAAAGTGCCCAGCTGTAGTTTTTTAACCCTAGCTCTGCCGGAACCTAGGGAAACCTACCAAACCCACACATTTCTGAAAAGTAGACACTCGGGGGATTCCAGTGAGGTATGTCTTGCGTGGATCCCCCAACGTTTTCTTACCCAGAATCCCTGCAAACCTGAAATTTTGCTGAAAAAATCGCTTTTTCACACATTTGTGTGTGGAAAGTTGTGGCATCACCGGGCTGACACAAATTTCCTACCACCCAGCGTTCCCCAGGTCTCCCGATAAAATGGTGCCTCACTCTGGTGGGAGGCCCAAGTACCCGCGACAGGCAAGGGCCCAAAGCGTATTGAGGCGACATCAAAATTGCCTATCACAAAACGGCCTGGTTTGCAAGGGGGGTCCCATGACTTTTGGCCCGGGGCTCGGTGGCCACCTAGGGAAACCTACCAAACCCACACATTTATGAAAACTAGACACCCGGGGATTCCAGGGAGGTGTGGCTTGCGTGGATCCCCCAACGTTCTCACCCAGAATTCCCTGCAAACCTGAAATCTTGCTGAAAAGCACTTCTTTCACACATTTGTGTGTGGGAAGTTGTGGCATCACCGGGCTGACACAAATTTCCTACCACCCAGCGTTCCCCAGGTCTCCCGATAAAAATGGTGCCTCACTCGGGTGGGAGGCCCAAGTACCGCGACAGGCATGGGCCCAAAACGTATTGAGGCGACATCAAATTGCCTATCACAAAACGACCTGGTTTTGCAAGGGGTCCCATGACTTTGGCCCGGGGCTCGGCGGCCACCTAGGAAACCTACCAAACCCACACATTTCTGAAAATTAGACACCCGGGGATTCCAGGAGGTATGGCTTGCGTGGATCCCCAACGTTTTCTTACCCAGAATCCCCTGCAAACCTGAAATTTTGCTGAAAAAATCACTTTTTCACACATTTGTGTGTGGAAAGTTGTGGCATCACCAGGCTGACACAAATTTTCTACCACCGTGCGTTCCTCAGGTCTCCCAATAAAAATGGTGCCTCACTCGGGTGGGAGGCTCAAGTCCCACGACAGGCAAGGGCCCAAAACATTTTGTGATAGGCAATTTTGATGTCGCCTCAATACGTTTTGGGCCCTTGCCTGTCGCGGGTTCTTGGGCCTCCCACCCAAGTGAGGCACCATTTTTATCGGGAGACCCGGGTGAACGCTGGGTGGTAGGAAATTTGTGTCAGCCCGGTGATGCCACAACTTTCCCACACAAATGTGTGAAAAAGTGATTTTTTTTCAGCACAATTTCAGGTTTGGAGGGATTCTGGAAGAAAACGTTGGGGATCCACGCAAGCCATACCTCCCTGGAATCCCCGGTGTCTAGTTTTCAGTAATGTGTGGGTTTGCAGGTTTCCTAGGTAACCGCCGAGCCCCGGGCCAAAAGTCATGGGACCCCTTGCAAAACCAGGTCGTTTTGTGATAGGCAATTTTGATGTCAAGCCTCAAAACGTTTTGGGCCCTTGCCTGTCGCGAGTACTCTGGGCCTTCCACCCGAGTGAAGCACCATTTTTATCGGGAGACCTGGCAACGCTGGGTGGTAGGAAATTTGTGTCATCCCGGTGATGCCATAACTTTCCCACACAGAAATGTGTAAAAAAGTGATTTTTTCAGCAAAATTTCAGGTTTGCAGTGATTCTGGGTAAGAAAACGTTGGGGGATCCACGCAAGCCATACGTCCCTGGAATCCCCCGGGTGTCTACTTTTCATAAATGTGTGTATTTGGTAGGTTTCCCTAGGTGGCCGCCGAACACGGGCCAAAAACCCAGGTGACCCCCCCTTGCAAAACCAGGTCGTTTTATGATAGGCAATTTTGATGTCGCCTCAATACGTTTTGGCCTTTGCTCATGGGTACTTGTGCCTCCCACATGAGTGAGGCACCATTTTCTCGGAAGACTTTGGGGAATGCGGGGTGAGTGGAATTTTGTGGATCCACACAGATTCCAGAACTTTCCACCACATAAATGTGAGGAAAATGTGTTTTTTTGTACACATTTTGAGGTTTGCAAGGGATTCTGGGTAACAGAACCTGGTGAGAGCCAGTCAAGTCACCCCATCCTGGATTCCCCTGGGTGTCTAGTTTTCAAAAATGTACAGGTTTGCTAGGTTTCCCTATGTGCCGGCTGCGCTAGGGCCCAAAATCCACAGGTAGGCATATTGCTAAAAACAAATCCGTGCCTAGTCGGCTTTCTGCCGCCCTGGGGGAATATCGGGGGTGGGGTTGCTCGATATGCCCTCAAGGGGGCAGAAACACTGTGGCTATTTTTTTGGGGGGTAGGGGCATTGGTATGCCCATTCTGGGCAGCCCCCACCGCCACACATAAAAAAGCCAGCGTAATCGTTGGCGTCTAGTGGGCTTTTGCCCCCCCCGGGGGGCAGATTGGGGGCTACTGCCCCCATCTTCCCGCCAGGGGGGGCAGAAAGGCTGTAATTGTTGCGGGTGGGGGATGGGGTCATTGACATGCCCGTTTTGGGCAGCCCCCACCCTAATTAAAATTTTCCCAAAAAATCCCTGGCGTCTAGTGGGCTTTTTGCCCCCGGGGGGGCAGATTGGGGCTACTGCCCTATATGCCCCCAGGGGGCAGGAAGGCTGTCATTTTTGCGGGGAGGGGTTGGGGGCATGGACATGCCCGCTTTGGGCAGCCCCCGCCCTAATTCAAATTTGCCCCAAAAAAATCCCTGGCGTCTAGTGGGCTTTTTGCCCCCCCGGCGGGGCAGATGGGGGCTAATGCCCTCATCTGCCCCCCAGAGGGCAGAAAGTCCACTAGACGCCAGGAGTTATGGGCAAATTTTAATTAGGGTGGGGCTGCCCAAACGGGCATGCCAATGCCCCCACCCTAATTAAAATTTGCCCAAAAAAATCCCTGGCGTCTAGTGGGCTTTTGCCCCCGGGGGGCAGATTGGGGGCTACTGCCCCATCTGCCCCCCGGGGGCAGGAAGGCTGTTATTTTTGAGGGGAGGGGGTGGGGGCATGGGCATGCCCGTTTTGGGAGCCCCCACCCTAATTCAAATTTGCCCCAAAAAACTCCCTGGCGTCTAGTGGGCTTTTTGCCCCCTCCCCAGGCGGGGCAGATTGGGGGCTAATGCCCCCATCTGCCCCCAGGGGCAAAATGCCCACTAGACGCCAGGAGTTTTTGGGCATATTTACTCAGGTGGGGCTGCCCAAAACGGGCATGCCAATGCCCCCACCCTAATTTATATTTGCCCCAAAAAATCCCTGGTGTCTAGTGGGCTTTTTGCCCCCCCGGGGGGGCAGGAAGGCTGTAATTTTTGCGGAGAGGGGGTGGGGGCATGGGCATGCCCATTTTGGGCAGCCCTCCCCTAATTCAAATTTGCCCAAAAAATCCCTGGCGTCTAGTGGGCTTTTGACCCCCCGGCGGGGCAGATTGGGGGCTAATGCCCCCATCTGCCCCCAGAGGGCAGAAAGTCCACTAGACGCCTGGGAGTTGGGCAGATCTTAACTAGGTGCGGGCTGCCCAAACGGGCATGCCAATGCCCCCACCCTAATTAAAATTTGCCCCAAAAATCCCTGGCGTCTAGTGGGCTTTTGCCCCCCCGGGGGGCAGATTGGGGGCTACTGCCCCATCTGCCCCCAGGGGGGCAGGAAGGCTGGTATTTTTGCGGGGGAGGGGGTGGGGGCATGGGCATGCCCGCTTTGGGAGCCCCCACCCTAATTCAAATTTGCCCCAAAATCCCTGGCGTCTAGTGGGCTTTTGCCCCCCGGGAGGGGCAGATTGGGGCTACTGCCCCATCTGCACTCCAGGGGGGGCAGGAAGGCTGGTATTTTTGCGGGGAGGGGGTGGGGGCATGGGCATGCCCGTTTTGGGAGCCCCCACCCTAATTCAAATTTGCCCCAAAAATCCCTGGCGTCTAGTGGGCTTTTGACCCCCAGGCGGGGCAGATTGGGGGCTAATGCCCCCATCTGCCCCCCAGGGGGCAGAAAGTCCACTAGACGCCAGTAGTTTAGGGCAAATTTTAATTAGGGTGAGGGCTGCCCAAAATGGGCATGCCAATGCCCCCACCCTAATTAAAATTTGCCCCAAAAATCCCTGGCGTCTAGTGGGCTTTTGCCCCCCGGGGGGGCAGATTGGGGGCTACTGCCCCATCTGCCCCCAGGGGGGGCAGGAAGGCTGGTATTTTTGTGGGGGAGGGGGTGGGGGCATGGGCATGCCCGCTTTGGGAGCCCCCACCCTAATTCAAATTTGCCCCAAAAAATCCCTGGCGTCTAGTGGGCTTTTTGACCCCCCGGCGGGGCAGATTGGGGGCTAATGCCTCCATCTGCCCCCCAGGGGGCAGAAAGTCCACTAGACGCCAGTGAGTTTGGGCAAATTTTAATTAGGTGGGGGCTGCCCAAAATGGGCATGCCAATGCCCCCACCCTAATTAAAATTTGCCCATAAAATCCCTGGCGTCTACTGGGCTTTTTGCCCCCCCGGGGGGCAGATTTGGGGCTAATGCCCCCAGCTGCCCCCAGGGGGGGCAGAAAGGCTGTCATTTTTGCGGGGTAGGTGGGGGCATGGGCATGCCCATATTGGGCAGCCCCCACCACAAATTATAATTAAAAAAATCCCTGGCGTATAGTGGGCTTTTGCCTCCCGGGGGGCAGAAAGGCTGTAAATTTTGCGGGGTGGGGGCATGGACATGCCCTTTATGGGCAGCCCCCACCCTAATAAATTATGCGGCAAACAAAAATATCCCTTGGGTCTAGTAGGCTTTTTGCCCCCCCCGGGGGGCAGATTGGGGGCTACTGCCCCCATCTGCCCCCCAGGGGGGGCAAAAAGACTAAATCGCACCAAAGAAAATTGGGGGAGCAAAAGCCCTTGCCCAAGGGGCCGCTCCCCCTCCCTGGTGTCTAGTGGGTGGATCCCTGCTTGGGGATCGCCCTCCTGGGGCGATCCCCAAGCAGGGATCCACTGGGAAGGGTACCATTGGAAAGGGAGATTCTCCCTTTCCAATGATACCTTTCCCGTCTTTCTACGTGCCCGGGGGACTGAGATAGCCCCCTGAGCACATAGAAAGTGAAACTGAAATGAGCCTAAAGGCTCATTTCAGCTTGCTTTCTGTGCAATGAGGACAGCGCGACGTGCGCGCTGATCCTCATGGCACAGAAACCAGGGAGGGGCCTCGGGAGCTGGGGAAGCTCTTCCCCAGCTCCCAAGGTCACAGGGGTGAAATAGAAATCCCTCTGCTGTCTGCAGCAGAGGGATTTCGTGCCCCTGGCCTCATGACGGAATGGTTCCGTCATGAGCACAGGGGCACCGATGCTCATGACGGAACCATTCCGTCATGAGCATCGAAGGGGTTAAGAATGAACTCTGAGAGTATTGTGTTTTGAAAACGTTTTATAAAAAAAGATCTTTTTGATTAAAAATGACAAATAATAAAATGTAAGGTTTAACTATCTTTATGTAAATTCTAACTCCCTATTAAAACCCATTATATTTTTTAAGTGTATGCACAAGGGTTATTGACTTAGTAGGTTGAGCAGCGCAGGGCTGATATTTTCAGTCAACCCTTTTTTGTGTTCAAGCCAGCAACTACGACCTGGACAGACCGCTCCCTCGCCATTTTTGGCTTACCTATCCCCCATCCCACCACCACAACCACCCGCCACAGCTGGAAAAGCATCACAGAAGAGGAGTGGGCTTCCACCATCTCCGTGCAGTGACCCGAACACTCCGGCAGCTTGCTGAAAGCCATTAAGTGCTACAACAGCTGGATCATTGCATGCACCGACACCCTGCCTCCTCTCAAAAGCAACACACTAGAAAGAATCTGACCACAGGCCAGTTGACAGACAGAGGAACGGCAAAACACTACTACAAGTAACTGGAGTGCAAATGAAGAACAAGTCAAGACACCACAGATAAAGACATTGTTGGACCTGACATATCTTGGCGTGGTTTTCCCCAAACATTTTGCCTTTCATCCTCCTGTTTTGCTGACATTGTTTTGCTAGCTTTAGGACTCTGCACACTTTATCACTGCTCACTAATGCTCTCTCCTTCAAACATGGTAAAACTGGCTTACACTCAATTGGCACATTTAATTTACTTGTAAGTCCCTAGTACAGTGGTACTACATGTGTCCAGGGCCTGTAAATGGAATTCTATTAGTGGGCCTGCAGCGCTTATTGTGCCACCCATCTAAATATGTTCTCATGCCTGCCATTGCAGCCTGTGTGTGCAGTTTAACCTGCCATTTCAGCTTGGCAAAATAAACCTTTTGCCATGCTTGAACCTTCCTTTTTAATACATATACACCACCCCTAGGGTAGGCCCTAAATAGCCCATATGGCAGGGCGCAGTTTATTTAAAAAGTTGGACATGTACTTTTAAGTTTTACATGGCATGGTAGTGAAAAACTCTTACATTTGTTTTCCACAACTGCAAAACCTGCCTCTCCTATAGGATAACATTGGGTTAACCTATTACATTTAATAAGAGATAACTTTCAATTGGGAGTGACAGAGGAGACACAGCAGCCCACATTCTTCGGGACTTATCTGCAGCATTTGACACAGTCTCACAGGCCATCCTCATCAGACGCCTGCAGGAGATTGGCATCCAAGGGCCCACTCTCCACTGGATCTGCTGCTTCTTAATGGATAGAATACAAGCTATCAGCCTGATTCTTTTTCCTCGAAAGCCTGCAAACTTATCTGCGGAGTGCCTCAAAGTTCATCGCTCTGCCCTACCCTCTTCGACTCATACATGATCCCTCTGGCCAATTCCACCCCTGCACATGACATAAACATCCTCTCCTACTCCGACGACACACAACTCATACTCTCCCGCTTTGGCAAGACCCCCAACACAAGCAGCAAATTCACAGCCTGTGTGACCGAATTTGCTAACTGGATGAAAGTCAACTCTCCCGAGCTCAACACCGACATGAGAGAAGTAGTGATCTTCGGCAAGAACACCTCAACATGGGACTCCAACTGGTGGCCGACTGAACTTTGACTCACACCCACAACCGGTACCTATACCAAGAACCCCTTAATAATTATCAACAGCAAACAGGACATGACCGTTCAAGTCAATGCCATCACTATATCCTGCTCCCACACCCTGTAGATGCTGAGGAAGATCTTCAAATGGATCCCAAGCAACACTAGAAAAAGTGTCACACATGCCCTAGTCATCAGCAAGTTGGACTACGGGAAACCCCCCTCTAAGCTGGGATTACCAAGCAACTCACTAGAAGTCAGTCAATCAAAAAAAGCTTTATTCGATTTTGTACTAAAATCATGAAAGCATACAAACACAATATATCGAATTAAAAACAGAAATGCATGATAAGTTTGAACAAGTGCAAACAGGGCATAAGTATATCATTTCATCTTAGAATAACTGGGTCATAGCAGGTATACAAACATTTCTTACGATTAATCACTGACAATAAATAGGTAAACATAATATAACAAATCAAAGGCGTGGGTAATGATTGCAAAAACAAATACACGGCGACATTGTGCAAATTTATGTTCACGCTGATAGGGTAATAAAATACTCTTCCTCAAGTCTTTATAAAATTTACAAAAGGAGACAATATGCATGGTATTTTGATCTGACAAACTATCACAAGGGCACTTAGCAAGTGTCTTAGACCAATCATTTACAGTAGGACTAGTTATCAATCGATGGAATATATTCAACCTAAAATGTGTTAAAATAAATCTATGTATGGCATTCTGCACAAGGTTAAGATATGGTTGTATGCCTTAGGTAACCAGCATCATTTGATTTTTAAGAACACTGAGTTTTATAAGCTCTGTGGCCAGTCGGAAATGCTCACGCAAGGATAAACAGGCCTAGTTCAAATCTTTTCTGCTAGTTTGCACCAATGTATCAGGGGAATTTAAGTACTCTGGGTGTCCCAAATCAGAACAGAACTTTTTAATATAGTTCAGCCAAGGGATTTGTAAGAAAAAAGATGATTTAAAACAATCCCTAATGATCTCGGGATTTAGTATAGTATAATCTGAAGTCCAAATCTTATACCCGAGGAGGATTGGCTGAATTCTAGCTAGCTACATCTGTTAAAAAAGAAACGCCCAGTTCTGAGTGACAGGCAACTGAGGAACAACTTTGTGTAACTGACAAGAGATTCCTGAGAAAGGAATTGTCCACTAGTTGGAGAGGTTGGCTGTTGCTATACCCCCAGACGCCAGCCCCTTATGAGGCAGTAGACAAACACTTAGCCTTGTAGATGGATAACATCTCATTAGGTGGCTTCTTATCTAGTTTTGTCGCAAAATTAGAGAGCGCTGTAATGGCTTTCATAAAGTATAATCTTCTGGTGCTAATTGCCTGTTTCCAGGATCCATGTTTGTCAAATAAAATGCCCAAATAAGAAAAGGATGAATTAAAATTAATTTTAGTTTCCCCAGTCATAAAATCACAGCATTTCAGATATCTCCTACCACATTTCATTATTAAAGTTTTACCTAAATTGACTAAAAGTCCTAAATCCTGCATATAATCTACAGAATAAGAAGATAGCCATTGCAGGCCCAAGGATGTGCGTGCAATGAGAACGGCATTGTCCGCATAAAGGAGAGAAGGAATCAGAGGATGACCTATTTGATGGAGATCAGTACAGTTGTCTATTAAAACGTTACCTAAGCTATTAATGTATAGGATGAACAGAAAGGGGGCGAGAACGTACCCCGTCTGACTCCCCTCTCTGCACTAAAAGGATGGGTTAATTCCCCCTAAGGCCATATCAGACCTTGGCCTTGCTCCCTGAATACAGCTCCTTCAGGAACTGAATTATGGGTGTGTCCACACCAAGCTCTGTCATGATGGTCCCCAGCTTATCATGCATAACGCAACCGAATGTGCTAGATAAGTCAACAAAGGCTAAAAAGATATTGCTCCGCTTTATCTGTGTATATTTTCCAACTAGAAGGTTGAGGTTAAGTCCCTGTTCTATTGTCCTGAGACCACTATGTAAACCATAGTATAGATCAGATAAAATCTCATTGCTTGCAGCCCACTCCTCTAGTCTATACAAAATAATATGGCCTACGACTGTCACCAGTGAGTCAAGCAATGAGATTGGCCGATAGCAAGCTGGTAAAGAATGATCCCCTGCTTACAGATTGGAACAATGAGTGACTCTGACCATGTGCTAAAGAAACCTGAACTGCAGGACGCACCCAGCATCTGGGTTAATCTAGGGCCCCAAAGAGGAACATTTGTCTTGAAGAGGTCAAGGTGAATACTGTCAGGGCCTGGTGCTTTCCAACGCTTACTAGCCATTATGACCCTATTGACCTCCTCTAAGTATAATATGAGACTAGAGGTATTACTAGAGGATTCTACTATAGCAGCTTCCAAATCGTAGGGTACTATATCTGCTGACATCTTATTAGGATTTGAATAAATATTTTTAAAATGAGTCACCGACTCGGTTTCAGTAATAGCAACCTCCAGTCTTGGGGCGCTCTCTTCTCTCAGTTAAGGGCTATTGATCACTCGCCAAAACACAGCACTATCTTTATTGAGGCTCCCTTCGAAGAGGGACTCCCATGATTTGTCCTTTAAGTCTTTTTTCCTCCCCTTAAATGCTGATCTATATTCACGTCCCCTCGCCTGCACTTCCTGTGTGCACCTTGGAGTTTTATGAAGGGCTTCCTTATAACATTTGTGAGCCTTGGTACAAATGGAGTCGAACCACCCTTGTCTGCCCGGATAGGCCGTTACCTGGTAGCATATAAACCTTCCTTAATTCTCTTTGTTATGAAGAGGAAGGCCTTAATAAAGTCATTGGCGCTAGTTGTGTTGTCCAGACACATTTCAAAAGCCATTCTGTGTGTGGAAACCAGCCTTTTCAAAAAAGTCGTTAGAGTTGATCTGCGACCAACGAAGAGAAAGACCATTTTGTGTGCCAATCTCTATAGTATCAACTAGACGCGATGTCACAGGCTTAACTCGGCTAATCTAGTGATTAAGATTAAACGCTATGCTTTGTGGATAGTAATCCCACATGGAGATACTGTGTGTGGTAGAATTAGATATCAATGAAGAATGCCTGTAGGAGGATAATATGAAATTAATAACGATATTATCACCTGTACCATTAAAATTACACTTAAAAGCAGCACAGGGGACACAAAGTTTATTACAAAAGGTAAGATCGTATTTAATAACATTTCATGTCATTTATCACCATAATCACTATGAGTGAAGTGGGATAAATCACAATCATGGATGTCCATCAAACCACAGATCTCATTTGGATTCAATGGGCACAAATAATTTTTTTTTTTAAAAACACCGCAAAGAGTAATAACATCCTTCGTACCACCCTTACAAGTGGACTCAAGATCATGGTCAAGCTGACGGAGAACAGTAAGAAGTTCACTCGGTGGGGAGTTATACAAATTTACCAACACAACATTAAACAGGGGCAAAATTTCAATGATAACTAATTGAGAATACTGTGAGTTTGTCACACTGGATACATTGCACAAAGGCAGATAATTTGAGATATATACAGCTAGACCGCCCTTTGCCCTATTGGGTTTCGTAGACACTGCTGATACCTGGAAGGTTCTATAGCCATATATGTTAATAGGCACAACAGACCAGGTCTCCTGAAGGCATAAAATCTGAAATTTAGTTACAAAATCCACCCATTCTGTATGCTGACCTTTCCACATAATCCTGCCACATTCCAGAATAAAATATTACAGGGCATTTGTTCGAAATTATCCTCGGACCATAAGCTTAAAGTAGAACAATCAGCCATGTTAATTAAAGGAGAAAGAATAGGGGAACTGAACATGTCAAGGGACTCATCTGGTTTTAATAAGGAAGATGGCGTAGTCCCTCCATTCGTTATGACACCATCGTTACTAGAAATTACAGCCAGGGATGGATCTACACCAAGTCAGCCGACCCCATCTAACGATGCTAGTCTATCAAAGCAGTTTTAATGGCAGAATTAAATACTGGGGTATAACTGGGTGGTGGTGGTGGTCTAACGGGTTTATTTGCCGCTGGCAATAAATGGTAGCTGATAAAAATAGCCAAGTTGTAGAACTGACATTTGGTGTAATGGCACAGCGGGAGATCTAGTTCTGTGCAGTATTGTATCCACTAAGCTGGGTGATTTAAAAGACAAAACTACACAATTGCCTGGTAACCTTTTTGTGCCCTTGCCAAACGATTGCACCCTTCATGCCATTTTAAAATCATCAAAAAGTGCCCTTGCAAGACCTGTTTTATTGCCCAACCAGTTTAACGACTTACTTCTCACTGATTCCCAGGATTCTATTCCAACCCCTGGTAGAGTGGGTACATTTGCCAAAATTATGACATAAGGAGCCGCTTCGGGGGTAGTTCTAACACATTACAGTTCCTGTCCACCTTGCCTAGTGACAGCTCGCTCCAATGCTGTGTGTTAGAATGTGAGGGTGGTAACGTGTGGAAAGATGTGGAATGAGTGTTAACGCCTCCAGCCAGAACGTTTAATATTGTTTGGCCACCCCCGGTGCAATTCACATGCAAAGTATTAATAACACCAGAGTTGGTCTGAGACATAGGACGAGCACCCACAATTTGAGAAGGAACAGTAAAACCATAGTAGGAACCACTCAAGTGTTAGGCAAAGGAACGATAGTAGCAGGGGTTATATCAGACTTCAGTAAGTCTAAACAGTTGGAAGTAATACTCTCCACATGCATTAATCTGGTAACAATAGAGTCCAAAGAGACCTTTACCATAGATCCAAACCTTGAAACATAGAAAACAGACTTTTAAGGTCTCCCAAAGATGTCCCGGGATTGCTTCTCTAGACTTAGTGTTAGTTGATCTAGAAGGTACCTTAGACTTAAGAATTGCTGTAGCCCCAATCGAAGAATTACTCTTAGTCGTTTTAGAGCAAGTCCCGAGTGTCCTCATTCATTTTAAAGGTGGTTGAGATCTAGATTCCGATGGGGAAATACAAGCTGAAATAGGTTGCACACTACCACTCGCCCCATCTACTGCGACAAACTCAGAGGTTTTTTTTTTTTAATTTAAAGAGCTTTATTAAAGTAAATAGAAACATAGGTACAATATACAACAATGCATATAAAACAAATAGCATTAGATTAGCAAACTGAATAAATAATTTGGTGGAATAAATTACATAAGAAATATATCATAAATTTAAAAATATGCCACAGAGAAAAAGCAATAATAAAAATTAGTACCTGAAAAATAAATAGCATTTTACGTTTTTTAGTTTTTTCAGAAGAAAGGGAAATCTAAAGAAGGAGGAAGGGAGAAAAGAAAGAGAAGGAGAAAGAGAGAAAGAACAGAGAAGGGGGAAAGGAAAAAAGAAAAGGGAAAGAAAAGGAAAGGAGAAAAGAAACTGGAGATATAATAGTATCTTCATCTAATATTATATTAGAACAAAACCCAGAGGTTTTAACACAGTCATCTTGTGTAAGGCCCTGTATTAAAGTGTCCGTCAGGCATTGGTTACATATAGACAGTCTCTTTTCAATACTAGAAATTTCCTTTTCAATATCTCCCAAGGCCTCCGTTAATTAGGCCATAATTGTGGTGCGGGACTTGCCAGGGGATTTAGAGGCCTTGCCGGGAGATTTAACCGTAGTTGATGGATGCTTTCTCTTACCCATGTTAGGATAAACAGCAGAAGCGAATCAGGTCGTAAACCTAGACAACACGGCACAGCGAGGCAAAATCATACAGCAAAAGAGCACAAAGAAAATCTGTGTGTCAAAATGGAGAGCAGCCCTTTCAAAAACCCCACAAGTTTGTCCAGCCCAGCAAATTAAATGTAGCAGAGCAATGCTACATAGAGAACATGAAGACAATTAAAGCGTCTATGCATAGGTTTCCTTAAGACCAGTGTAATCAAAGACATCCGCCATAGGGCACATAGGATGGACATAAGGGGGGTGGCCCAGCTCGACCTCCTACGATCGATCACGGGCACAAGATGGGTACGTCCTTGGACCGTGCCACGGGGAGAGTGATAGCACTATAAACGCTTCAGGTGACTCCTCCCCCCTGCAGCAGCTGTGGCACCTTGGAGCGCGCTGGTCAATGGGACAGCGAGTCCCACCAGGGGAATGTGGGAAAAGTGCTGGCGGCGTGTCTACAAACCATTCAGAACTCCGACCAGCTTCATCCTCAACCACCCACACCTTGGGGAGCTCCACTGGCTCCTGATACACAAAAGCACTAATTTCAAACTCCTCACACACATTCAAGGCAGTACACAACTTAGGCCACACCTATATGAACTGTCTCCTTCCACCGACCACCCAGACACCTCCGCTCTGCAGGACTCCTACTTGCATACATCCCATGCATACACAGAACGAGATCAGAGGACGGGTGTTCTCTCACATTGCTCTAAAATGTGGAACAGCCTCTCCCACCACATTAGGGCCACCTCCTCTTCTGTTCTTAAATTGCTGAAGACCTGACTTTTCAATTAGCCCACCTACCATAGCTGGGCTAGGCAGGCACACCAGCCTAGCATCAGTATACTCTCATAGGTGATAGTGCGCTTTACAAATAAACATAACATAACAAATATGCAGAAATATTATGGCACGTGTATCGTGTAGCCAAGTAAGTTGCAAAATATAAACATGCCATGCTGTAAAGGCCGCATGCCACATGTCTAGCTCTTACCTTTGTGAATCTGACTCTTTGCAGGGAATAGTTCTTATTAACTTCCAGAAATGTTTTCAGGGACTGCCATTTTGCAGGCTGTTTCTTGTTTTGCACATGTTCACGGGTGCCTGTAGATATTTATGGTCTCTGACCCTCATCTCTTCTCTGCGTCACTGAGCTGCTCTGGTTAATATATTCCATGCTTGCCCGGAAATGTTGTGGAATGATGTGTGCAGGAAATGAAACGAGTTCTATTTTCTCTGTACGTTTACTAGTGGCTGTGTGCTGTGTGCTGCTTGTGTTTGTACTGTTCAATCCGTCACCCAGCAGGAAGTGCTTCGATACTCCTTGCTTTAAACTGTCATGTTCACTGACAGGGCTGTATGAATATTGCCTGGTAGCGCATTGAAAGTAATATGTATTTAACTGACAGTCTGACAGACAGAAATACTTCATTTCTTACATTTTCCAGTCATCACTGCTTTATATGTTGAATCACAGAGAAAATACAGGGACAGGAGAAGTCTCTGGTGACGCGGAATCTGCTATTCCCTCATATAAAACATGACACATATTGGTGCTCAGCTGGGCTCACGTTTATTTCTATTTTCCCTAACCATGGATAGGCCCTCTCTGTTAAACACCTGCATGGCCGACCCACACATTCACATGTTTGTCAATTGTCAAGATGCCATGTTCCTCAGAGAAGTGCTGGAATCTCATATCTTGGGTTTTGGGGGAGCAGACCAAACTTGCACTGTGAATTCAATAAAGTTAGATTAGTAGTTGGACACCTGCACAAACTTGAAGTTAGCATCAAAGCCAACTTCTGTTCATTTTTTTCTTGCCTTATTTTGTGTGCCCACTGCCCCCAGTGTTGAGGATTCAGGTGCTCTAGATTGCACCAGCCTTGCACTGCTACTTGAGTTGATATACCATGAACAGGAGCGTAACACAAGCCCCTACAGCCGCTGAGGCACAGGGGGACCTCCACCCATCAGGGGCCCCCTAATGCTTCAAGGGGCCCCCAATCAGGTCAAGGTTATTGAATATCTATTAGATATGCGAGACTCAGGGGCCCCTCATTACATCTTGCAGGGGGGCTCCATCATTTAGCGATACTCCACTGACTATGAGTCCTCTGGTGGATTGTGCACTCCAGCTGGGCTACTGTAGAGTTCTTTAGTTCCGTTATCAGTATGCACAATGTAGGGTAAACAACCAGAATGACTGACTGCTCAATAGTACTTGGACACACTTGAGGCCACTTGACGGTTCCTCACTGAGTTATTTCCTATGATTTCCGGGCATCATGATTAAATCTCGCTGGATGGATTCCCCGGCACCTGTAGTTTAGGTTCTAGAGCTGGCGTTTTCCCCACCATTTTCTTTGTTGATCAATATTCTGCTGAAAGGCCTCTTCCGGACCAGAGAGTGACTGTGAATGGTATTGTCGCAGTCTCTTACCTTAAAGAGGTGCAATGGCCTTGCAGAGATGATATGGAAACAGATCCCTCCTCCTGACCGTAACTACCAGTTTGTCAATAGTTGCACAACCACAGGATTGATAAAAGAGGAAAGAAGGCTCCCTGGGGTTTCGTTGGTCTACAGTCAAGTTGTCGACCTGAAGTGATACACAAAATGTAGAATTATGTTCTATCCGATAGTTGGTCTTGTTCCCTGCCACTCTCCAACCTAACTAGCCCTAGTGTTTCCTAAATACCTGTGTGTCAACGTGAGTGATCTTGTATCATCAGGATAGAGTGAAGGGATAGCAGGAGCGGTGATGGCAGTAGGGAAACACTTGAGAGATGAGTGGATGATGCTTGGACCCTTGGGAGAGTTGGTTATCAGCACAAGAGTTCTATTCTGATATAAAACAACAAAGTGTTGCATACAGGACATCATAGTACAAGCACGCAGTTATTATCTTTATAACCACGGTTTGTGTACCGGACTGGGTTCGGTAAAATAACTTGCACAACGAGACCTTAATGTTTCTTAACATTAATATCTTGACGTTATCAGAAGTGCTGTGTTTCAAATTGTTGTCTTTTGTTCCTCTTGGTCACTAAAAACAACTGCTGTTTCTCAATTGCACAGCAGCGCTTTTAGATCGCTAAGTTAAATTACGTTTTACTTATTCCCTTTTAAAAAATAAAGGTTTATAATGCGGGCCGGAAACAGGTCGGTTCCAGGGTAAGTAGTTCAGTTGAACTCTCCTCCCTCTGATGTGGTTGAAGAGTGTGCCCCTGCTCCCCATTGTTATTTGCCTGCTATAATGACCGCCTGTTTCGAAAAACTGAAGCCAATGCTAAAATCGAGCCTATGTATTTTCAGGGATGGAATACGATTTTGGGTTATGCGGATGATTTAGCAGTCGTAACCCCTGATCAAAGCTTGGCCTTAGAAGAGATTGAAAGGGAGGCCCTGGTATTTGGGGAAATTTCCGGCTCTGCCTTAAATCTGTATAAAAAATACAAGAAGTTGCAAATAAGCAGGTGCAGCTAAATGAAACATGAGTTGTGGACTCGGCCGGCCGTATGTCTAGGTTTGAATATAGCAGCAGAGGTGGGTCAAATTGTGGACAATAAACTTGTTCCAGGTATTCAGAAAGCGAGACAGGATTTGGTAAGATGGATAAGTTACATTTATCTTTTGTTGGCCGCTGTAATATAGTGAAAATTATTTTTTTTACCTAAAGTCCTGTATTGGTTTTAGAGCGATTCCATTGGAGTTTGTAAAGCACTGGTTTAACGCAATGGATGATTTGATTTGTAGGTTCATTTGGGCATATGGTAAGAAAAGAAGGGCTTGGCTTCCTAGGGAGAGAGGGGGCTGGGCTGTTCCAAATCCGAAATGTTATCAATGGCTGCAGTGCTTCAAAATATGTGTTCACTAGTGGGGGGAGACTCGGCTGATCAAATGGGATGGTGGTGGTACACCGGCTGTTTATGAGCTCCTACTTGGGGAAGAGGCCAAAAACTGCTTTCTTAGACATATTGAACCAAGTTATTTTAAGAAGGTCCGCTTTAAGACCCTTCGTGCAATGTATAGGATTTGGTCCTCTTTGAGGAAAAAGATTGGACTGGGGAGATTGAATTATTATACTCCACTGCTGAGGAACCCAGCACTTCCCCAAATTTTTCATTATTTGTTATTGTCGGGTTGGGAAGATTTAGGTCTAAGAAGGCTGGGGGACATGTATGAAGAAGAGACCTTAGTTTCAATTGAGGAATGACAAGAAAAATACAGGATCAGTCAGATATAATTTTTAAAGTATTTACAGATACATGATTTTCTCTGTAAAGAAGGCAGGGGCCAAGAAGTTTTACCAAAGATGCTGTTATGGAGATGTTGAGCAAAGAGAGGTGTTCAATCAGTCAGATATATGGGGGCCTGAATTTGATGCCGCAGGATGATCTTGAGAAACACAGTGATAAATGGCAGCTGAAACTGAGGGGCCGAATTACGACAGTGGGATTGGGACCGACCGACAAGTAGTCAGTGATCCCACCCGCCAAATTATGATGCAACCGCCGTGTAGGCGGTCGGAATCATGGCTTTTTCCATTGCGGGCTGTGCTGCGGTCCGACTGCCGCATCATAAGGCGGAGGTCGGACCGCTCTGCTGGAGGTCAGTCAGACCGCCACTGACGGCCATCTGACCGACCTCCTAATGAGGCCCCTGGTCTAACCAATGGGAGCTTTTATGAATCCCTTGAGCTTGGTTGTACTCTTTTGTGTTCGGCTGGGCTGCAGGCTCAACAATATAAGACAATCTTTGATCTTAATCATACGCCGGCTAAAATTACTAAATGGAGAGGCACGGTTGGTGTCCAATGTCCTCGGTGTCAAAGCCTAGAGGCGGACATTATTCATATGTTTTGCACTTGTCCACTTTTAAGAGGGTTATTACAAAGTTTATGGAATATTCCTTGAATATAAAGGTCACACTGACCCCGCAACTAATGTTGTTGGGTGTGTGTAGCCCTGGGACTATAAGAGTTGATCAATACTTTTTGTTTGTGGCCATGGCAGTGTTTCGAATCTGTATTTCATCAGTTTGGCTTGATTCGATAGCCCCGTCATTTCAACAATGGCTTGCTCGGTTACTGTCAATATTTAATCTCAAAAAAGCGATGTTTGCGCGGAAAGGTCGGAGAGCCCGGAAAATTAGAAATCGTATCTCAGCACCAATTTAGCGGTGGAAAGGGAATATGCAGATAAGCCACTCGGGCTGACCATGTCCAGCTATTAAGTGTGATCGTCTAGCAGCTGTGATTAATTGTGGTTAGTAGAAGGTGGTATGACTTCAGGGGCATCAAGCTGTGGGGATCTCTTAGATAAAATGTGAACTAAATCATGGCCTGCTTTTTCCGATTAAACGTGTTGAGGGGTGGAATGCACTGTTATAACACTTTACTTGAGGGATGGGGTTGCTATGATCCTTTTGAAGTGCCATGGCTTAGGGCTTAGTGCGGAACATGCTGCAAATGTAAATACGTTGGTTTTATGCAATACCTGTAAAAGTGAGATATAACTCAATTAATTTATTATGTAACCCAATGGTCTATTATGATAATCTGACTGTTGAGCTATTGGTATGATCTCTTCTGCTATAAATCTGTTTTCTATAATTGAATCTCCTTTTGTATATCTGTATTTACTATCGAAAAATTGTACAATAAAAATATTTTGAAAAAATCATAAATAAAGGTTTATAATGTACCTTGTCCTTTACTCCTTGCAGGTACCTGTGATGCATTAATACGGGCCGGAAACAGATCATTTTCAAGGTAAGTAGTTCAGTTGAACTCTCCTCTCCTCACTCTGATGTGGCTTTAGGCACGATGTTGAATAGTGTTGTGTTCCCCGATGTGAGGCCGCTGGAGACGTGATGCTGCTGACTGAAGCGGGCCAGGTCAGGCACGGCTTTGATGCAGGCAGAGAACTGCTATCACTGCTGAAGAGTTTTGAGGCAAAGCGAGTTTCAAGTCTCGGGCGCAGTTTTAAATAGAACCGCAGGCCGCGCCCAAGATCTCTGCAGCAGGCCTCTGCGTGTGTTCAGCACATGGCTTTCTCAGCATGAGGCCTCCTCGTCATTCAGCACACAGCCCCCTCTGCGGTCTAAGTCACAGTGTACACTTGTCTTCCTGAACATGGAGCATTTTACTCACAATTGCGAGATGAAACAGCACAAACAAAAGACAAAATAGCACAAATAAAAGGTGATGAATACAAATGAGCACAAAAGTGATATATGGGCACGGCAGTAAATACAGCTTTGATTAGATAATACATATACATCACAATTAGCATGCATGAGCTCTGCTTGTGAAATGACTGCACACCTATTTTTATATAAATCCAAATCTGCTTTTGCATTTGCAGATATGAAATGTGGGATTGCTCAGGTTAATGCTGTAAGGTTGGGGCAACAGGGACAGGTTCCTAACAGTACCCCCTCTAAGAATGAACCCCAACACCGGGGAGAGAGGATGAGGTCTAGAGGGGTGGGGCACATGGAAGGCTCAGATGAGGCGAGAAGCATTGCGTACATTGGCTAAGGGTTCCCATGAGCGATTTCTGGGCCATATTCCTTCCATTCTACCAGGTAGTAGAACTGTCTTAGCGAATGCTTGGAGTCTAAGATGGCTGCTACTTCATACTCATCATGCCCGTCAACTTGGATAGCAATCAGGGGGAGTAGTCAAATGGCCTCTAGTGTTACTGGTTTTAATAGGGATATGTGGAAGAAGGGGTGAATTTTCATGAGCGAGTAAAGACACCTGAACCCCCGCAGGGTTAAGGAGATCTGCGACTTCATGAGGGTTAATGAATTTGGGTAAGAATGTTTTACAGCTGCGTAGACTTAAATTTTTGTTGGATAACCATACTTTCTAGCCAGGGGCATATAGTGGTACTGGTCTGCACTTCTTATCTGCGGAGGTCTTAAAGCCTCTTTAGCCTGAGCTAGATTATAACTAGGGCTCCCGGTTTTATGGTATTTATTTTTTCGACATTTCCGTCTATTTATCCATATTTATTTTTTGCTCTTTTTTTCTGTATTTATCCATTTTTATTTTGTGTTTTCTGTATAAATGAAGCTGCAGTTGGTATTTTTCCACATTTATTTAACTGATAAATGTATACTCTCATTTAAATGTCCAAAAGGCTTCAGCAGTATACAGAGCAATAGCATTATCTAAAAACACTTGCATTGTAAAGTAGCATAATTAACTGTAGATCTGCACTTAATTACGCTTAATTAGGAAATCTATTGTCTTTTTTTTCATCTCCCCTACGTCTCAATCTGTACACCTACCGACCTGGCACTCATGATCGACAATAGAAAAAAATCATCCATAGAAGGCCTATTTTCTGTATTTTTCTCTATTTAAAAATAAATACAGACAGGAAAATAAATAGTTTTCTGTCTGTATTTATCTGTAAAAATCAGTAAAAACAGAAAACTGGGAGCCCTAATTATAACGTGCAGTGTGGATGAGGTTATGAAGAAAGGCGTTTTGGTCTTGTACTGCTGAAACAGCAGAATGTTTGGGTGTGTTTAACGGTGTAACGCATGGATCATATCCATGTAGTCAATAAAAAGGTGACATGCCCAGGAAAGCGTGTTTAAAACTATTGTGTACAAATTCAGCTGCCCATAAATACGTGTCCATGACCCACTCAACTCCCAAATCGAGTACAAGACAATGGAGGTATTGTTCCATTGTCTGATTCGTTTTTTTCTGCTTGACCATCGGTTTGGGGGTGATGGCTTGAAGACAAGCACATATCCATGTCTAAAGCGTCGCATAATGCTGCCCAAAGATGTGAATTGAACTGTGAACTCTTATCGGTGATGGGGACTGAGGGTAAACTGTGCAGTCAAACAATATTATTCATAGAAATGGTAGCCAATTCCGTAGAGGTCAGTATTTTTTTCACGAGTGTTAAATGTGTCATTTTGACAAATTATCAATGACAGTTAATATGGTAGTCTTCCTAGCCTGGTTTTTGGTAGCTCCAGTATAAAATCTATGGATACAGTGTGCCAGGGACCTAGGGGTACAGGAATAGGGCATAGTAACCCCACAGGAGACAGGTGTCTACTCTTAACCTGAGCACACGTTTGCCATGCTTGAACATATTGTAGAGTGTCTTTAGACATAGATGGCCACCAGAAGTGTCTTTTGAGCAACGTAAGTGTTTCAGGAAACCCAGGGTGGCCAGCTAATATGGTATCATGACATAACTGTTGTTGGCGCAGATTGTTTGTAGGTAAATCAAGACAGTCGTCATGTATAAGAAAACTATCCTGGTATGTAACACCTTCGAGTTCTTGAGTCCATTGGTCTTTGTCTTTTACCTCAATACACTAACATAATTTCTTTGGAAAATCGGTCATGATTACCACCCCTTGAAAACAATCGGGAGACAAAATGGGTGGTGGTGTCTTTTGAGGCGCATTCATTTCTGTTTCTCCCATATGACAGAGGGCGCCTGCTTTGGCATTGTCCTTTCCAGGCCGGTAGATGATTACAGATTGTAATAATTTAGGAACAGAGTCCACCATAACTGCCTGGGAGAACATGCTCGAATGGAATGAAGAAACTGTAGGTTTCTGTGATCTGTCTAGATCATAACTGGATGTTTTGCTTCGAGCAGGTACTGTCACCATTCTTCAAATGCTGCTTTAATTGCAAGTAACTCTCTATTGGCAATCGAGTAATTACACTCCCCTGGTAAGAGTTTATGGGAATAAAAAGTAATGTGGTATAGTTGCCCTGTATTTTTGTTTCTGTGAGACAAAATGCCTCCAAAGGCAAACTGGGATGCATCAGCTTCTACCACATAGGGACTGTCATGGTTCGGGTGACATTTGTAAAGCCAAGAAAGCTTTAGATTTGCTTTACAGTGGTAGGGGATGTCCAATAAATAATGACTTGACCTTCTTTCTGTCCATGCAAATCCCATGAGGATTTTTTATGTATCCCAGGAACTCCTTTACGGTGGTATGGAAAATGCTTTTTTCCAATTTAACATATAGATTGTTTTCCCTGAGCTTTTGAAGAATGACGCGTACTTGCTGAGTGTGCTCCTCTTCAGAGTTGGAGTATATGAGGCCATCATCAAAATACACTCTGCAGCAAACATCAAAGAATTCCTTTAGAACTTCATCAATAAAGAATTGGAAGGTGGCTGGAGCATTACAAAGGCCAAAAAGCATTACTTGGTACTTGTAAAGCCCACATCTTGTCTGAAATGCCGTCTTCCACTCATCTCCAGCTCTCACCCTCACTAGATGATATGCCCCTCTCAGGTGAAGGTTAGTGTAGATCACTGCTGATTTTACCTGGTCCAACAGACTAGGAATGAGAGGTAGAGGATACCTGTTTTTTACCATGACGTTATTGAGGGGGCGATAGTAGATGCAGGTTCTAAGATTGCCATCCTTCTTAGGAACAAAAAACAGGGGCGTAGACACTAGAGACTTTCAATGTCTGATGAAGCCATTTGCTAAATATTCATCAATATACTGACAAAGGTGTTTGTTCTCTTTTTCTTTTAGTGCGCATTTTGCCCCTGGAACCAAATCAATTTGGCAGTCAAAACTGATGTGTGGTGATAGTGTTTGCTTTCTTTTTGTAAACACATCTACTAAATCGGTGTATTGAGCAGGTACGCCTTCAGTTAGTGCTACACTCAGCTCTTGTATGGGCATAGTACTGGTTAGTGGCATAACCTCCCTTTTGATCATGTGGGGGGTAACAATGTTTCACACAAAATGGTGAGTCTACGGTTATTGTCTTGGAACTCCAACTTATTGAGGAGGTCTTCCTGAACATGGAGCACTTTTCTCACAATTGTGAGATGAAATAGCACAAATAAAAGATGAAATAGCATAAATAAAAGGTGATAAACACAAATGAGCACACATGTGATATATGGGCATGACTGTAAATACAGCTTCGACTACATAATACATACATTACAACAAGTGTGCAAGAGCTCTGGTTGAGCAATGACTGCACGCCTATTTTTACATAAACCCAAATCTGCTTCTGCATTTGCATACACGACCTATGGGATTACCTAGGTTTCTTCTTTCCTGACCATTCGTAAAACACTTTGATACCCGCAAGGGTCATGTTTGCGCTATAATTTTTTTTAGAAATTAATAAAATAAAATCTCACATCACACCACACCTCAGGAAACAGCCAAACCGCTGACCTTTACCAGACCTAAGGGGCTTCTCTTCCCTGTTTTTGGGGTGGAATCACCCCTACTACACCACTGCTGGTGCAGTTCTAATTATTTTTCAAATGTGGGAACCTGCTAAAAAATAAGTGGCCCGTTTGTTATACCACATAGGGTAGGTAATAACTAGGTCCTGACGAAATGCCACTTGACCCTCCGGGCAACCGAGGCATGAAACATATTTACCCCACTACATCTAACTAAAATATCACACGTTAGCTATTAAAGTACAGTATTACCATAAACAGCACCAATGTTTTTAATAAGTCAAAGGAACTAGCACCCCATTAAAACAACTTTTTTCTGGCCTCTTTTGAACTTTTTATATCACCTCACTCACCACCCTATCCCTTCCCCCTCACTTGCACTCATCATACTGCGTAAAGTGATCAAAAAGATCCCTGCTAAAGAGCCCACAGGCCCGTCAGGCATTGCAGCGACGGCCTGACGAGGAGCGCCCAATGATGAGGCATGACAACCCCACCAGGTGTGTGAGGGCACTTTGATCTGACCACGTGGATCCCACGTGATCTGCAGGGCTGGACCATTGATTCCACAATAATAGGGTCCCGTGTTCAATCACCTTTGAGGAACTACCCCCCTGTGTGTTTATATACATTAACGTTTGAGGAGTATGGGTGAATGACCTCACTAAATATTTCTCCTCATCCCTCCTTTGATTATTTACTCTTGATAAACTGATCATTCATCTCTGCCCAGGCCACCTCTTTCTCCCACCATCCCATAATCAAATATATATATGCAGTTTGTGACTGCACGGAGGAATCTGGATCACTGTATCCATGCTTTCCAGGCTGGGCCGACTGTGAATTTATGTGGTTGAATGCGTCTAGGGGACCCGGGAAAGGAATTCGTTTTCACCAGCATCGTTTTGCCACAGATCTCAACAGCGTTCCTCTTTTCATCCAATACCCACGCAGGGATATAAAAGAGCAGAGCAGAGTAACTTACCTGGCATGCCGTGAGAGGTGCATGCTGGGACTTGCAGTTTGCCGATCCGACTGCGGGTCCGTTCATGACTTTGACTTAGCCCACCTGGATGGCCACCAATGGCAGAACGACTGGGGTTATTTCAAAGGATCTGGTGGGAGAACTGTGCTGGAGCTGGCATTTGATAAAGGCACAGTCCGAAACGCGTCATGCCGATGCTTTTTGTGAGAAATAAATCCTTTCCTGATTTCCCCGCTGTGTCCCTCCTGTTCTTTTTTTACTCCAAGAACGTTTCGTGGCATATAAATATATATATATATATACAAATATAGCTTGTTGTTAAATAAGGACACTTTATGCATTAGAAAGCAATGTAACGTCCATAATCATATGAGTGTGTTTTAAAAGTTACAAGATCTTGTTTTCAAAAAGTAAAAACACGCTGCACGGCCCTGATCATGGTTAATGGAAGTATATTATGAAACTACATCATGGGTAACCATAATGTAACAGGATTTTTAAGGGATATGGTTAATTTTTCATAGAAAATCTGAAGTCTCTTTGATGTTTGATGTTAAATCTTTTACAAAGGAAAAGAGAAACAGATCTAAAAAGGGATATGTATTTTACAAAGGGGCCCTCACAGAGCTCACAATAGGTCTTCCTGGTGGACAGTTGTGGTTCATATACTTTTAGAATGAAATATACAGTCAAAAATTTGCATTGGCCATCTTTAGATAAACAAATTCATATTCTTCCAAAAGACCAGTTTCCATTCAGTTCATGAGCATATTACACACCTCAGAAGTCTTACACAATGTGTTCCCCACTTTCAGGAATCCACCATCTTTGTGTTGGCAGGATTTATAACACTGGCCACTGCCCAATTCTCACAGGAAATAGTCCGAGACCTGCTCTCGCCCCCAGCAGCTCCGCTGTTGTGCTGCTGCCTGTCTTTTGTCCTTGGTATTGCGCCTTTGATTACTGTTTATTTCCTGTATTTCTGTATTTTGCCGGTTTTCTTTCCCGTGCCCTTGTCCTCCGTGCCCATTTTTGCCGCCCTCTTCCCGCTGCTGCTGCCCCCGCGGCCCCTCCCCCCTGCCGTATCCTACTCCTGCCTCCTAGCTGCGCTTCCCTCCCCCCTTGCCTATTTAATGGCGGCCGCTGCTCGGGTGTCGGAGCAAGACCTCTGACCTCCTGGTCAGAGACCTGCTCTTGCCCCCAGCAGCTCCGCTGTTGTGCCGGTGCCCTGTGTAGGTAGGGTTCGGGTTCGCACTCTGCCTGTCTTTTGTCCTTGGTATTGTGCCTTTGATTACTGTTTATTTCCTGTATTTCTGTATTTTGGTATTTCTGTATTTTGCCGTTTTTCTTTCCCGTGCCCTTGTCCTCCGTGCCCATTTTCGCTGCCCTCTTCCCACCTCTGCTGCCCCTGTGGCCCCTCCCCCCTGCTGTATCCCGCTCCCGTCTCCCAGCTGTGCTTCCCTCCCCCTTCCCTATTTAATGGCGGACGCTGGCACGCCAAAGGCAAGCCCGTCTGTGCCCATCCGCGACCCGACCGCGACCAGCGCCAGGGACCCTGGCCCTCTGGCCACCCACCGCTACGACTCAGCTGCACTCCTCGCACTCAACTCCAGGAGGAACAACAACTGCCAGCTGTCGATGCCGAACACCACTCATGGCCAGTTCTCCTGCCGACACTGCTGTCAAACCTCTCCACCCTCCGCACCCCTACGACCGCCGCACCCACGCCAGCACCACCGAAGCCCTGAAGTGCATCCTCCTCAACGTGCGCTCACTGCACAGACATGCTTTAGAGATCTGGGACCTCCTCGACACCCTATCGCCAGACGTCGCCTTCTTCACAGAAACCTGTACCAATGCCACCTCCGCCCCCGACATCGCCGGTGCCATTCCTGACGGATACAAGATCCAGAGGAAGGACCCCCCAACCCCCTGGGAGAAGGGCTCGCCATCGCACACAAGAGCTCCCTCCGACTCTCCAGCACGAGCGACTCCCCTTCCACCACAGAACACCACGGCCAGACTCGTCCTCGGCATCCCACGACATGAGCACACCACCCAACACCTGCGAGACCTCCACTGGCTACCCATCAAGAGGAGAGTGACCTTCAATCTACTCACCCACGCCTACAAATCTCTCCACAACACTGGACCCAAATACCTCAACGAAAGAGTCTCCTTCCACATACCCAAAAGAAACCTCCACTCCGCCGACCTCGCCCTAGCAGAAATCTCGCGCATCCACAGAACCAGAGCAGGTGGAAGAGCCTTCTCCTACGTCGCGGCCAAGGCCTGGAACGAGCTCCCGGTCAACATCAGACGCTCTGCTACTCTGCACGTCTTCAGGAAGAGCCTCAAGACCTGGCTTTTTTATAATTCGGAGCTGCACCCCCTGCCCCCAGCGCCTTGAGACCCTATCGGGTGAGTAGCGCGCTTCACAATTCCCTGATTGATTGATTGATTGATTGGCTTCAAGGGCAAGTAGCCCATTGACTACCGCCCTTCACTCCCCTAAACACCCCATATTTCAGTATTTAGGGGCCCTCCCAGCTGCGCTTCCCTCCCCCTTCCCTATTAAATGGCGGCCGCAGCTCGGGTTTCGGAGCAAGACCTCTGACCTCCTGGTCAGAGACCTGCTCTCGCCCCCAGCAGCTCCGCTGTTTTGCCGCTGCCCTGTGTTAGTAGGGTTCGAGTTCGCACTCTGCCTGTCTTTTGTCCTTGGTATTGTGCCTTTGATTACTGTTTATTTCCTGTATTTCTGTATTTTTGTATTTCTGTACTTTGCCGTTTTTCTTTCCCATGTCCTTGTCCTCTGTGCCTATTTTCGCCGCCCTTTTCCCGCCGCTGCTGCCCCCACTGCCTCTCCCCCCTGCCGTATCCCGCTCCCGCCTCCCAGCTGCGCTTCCCTCCCCTTCCCTATTTAATGACTGCCGCTGGCACTCCAAAGGCAAGCCCCTCTGCGCCCAACCGCGACCCGACCACGACCAGCGCCAGGTACCCTGGCCCTCCGGCCACCCACCGCTACGACTCAGCTGTACTCCTCGCACTCAACCCCGGGAGGAACAACAACTGCCAACTGTCGACGCCAAACACCACTCACGGCCAGTTCTCCTGCCGTCAAACCTTCTCCATCCTCCGCACCCCCATGACCGCCGCACCCACGCCAGATGCCAGCATCACTGAAGCCCTGAAGTGCATCCTCCTCAACGTGCGCTCACTGCACAGACATGCTGTAGAGATCTGGGACCTCCTCGACACCCTATCGCCAGACGTCGCCTTCTTCACGGAAACCTGGACCAACACCTCCTCTGCCCCCGACATCGCCACCTCCGTTCCTGACGGATACAAGATCCAGAGGAAGGACCGCCCCAACCACCCGGGAGGAGGGCTCGCCATTGCACACATCGGAGACCTGAACTCCCACCTCGACAACTTCAGCGACCCCCAACTCCACGCCCTCCTGGGCATCCTTGCCAACGTCGGACTGAAACAGCTCGTCACCACCCCCACCCACAAGGCAGGACACACCCTCGACCCCAACGTCGCAGCAGGGAACAACATCTGCTTCAACCACACCACGCAGCCCCTCTGGACAGACCACTACTGCGTACACTTCTCTTTCAACACTGCCACCGCTCACTAAACCACTCCACGCCCACCGAGAAGGTTCTGGAGCAAGGTCACAGAGGAGCACCTCAACTCCACCCTCATCCAAGACCCCCCCGCCTCGACCGACGCTAACTCTGCAGCCAAGGAACTACACCGATGGATCACCAACTGCGCAGACAACCTTGCACCCCAATGCAACCCCGACAGACAACGCCCCTTGGAGGCCGCCTGGTTCTCCACCGACCTCCAAGAATCCAGATGCACCTGCAGACGTCTCGAAAAACGATGGAGGAACAGCAAAAACACTGAAGATCAGACCACCTACAAGAACGCCATGACAGAATACCACCAATACATAAGATCCACGAAAAGGACCTTCATCCGGAACAAATCCTCACCAACTCCAGCAACTCGAAGGAACTCTTCAGCATCATCAAGCAATTTACCAAACCCCCCAGCAAAGCTACGGACGTCACACCCTCCCAGGATCTCTGCAACAAGCTCGGCTCCTATTTCCACCTGAAAATCAAGGCCCTCTACGACAACTTCAGCGAACAGACTCCAGAAACCACCCTTTCCTCCAGTAATGACAGCCAGCCCACCATCACCGCCTGGACCCCGATCACCACCGAAGTTACCACCACGACCATGAAGAGCACTCACGCAGGAGCCCCCACAGACCCCTGCCCGCCGCACATCTTCCACAGAGCCGCCGCCGCCGCCATAGCACCCGACGCACCATCAACGCCCCTCCTCAAGAAACCCTCTGCAGAGCCGACGGACCTGAAAAACTACCGACCCATCTCTCTCCTTCCCTTCGCAGCCAAAGTCACAGAGAAGATTGTCAACGCCCAGCTGACAAACTTCATAGAAGAAAACCCCATCCTCGAATCCTCCCAATCCGGATTCCGCAGTAACCACAGCACCGAGATCGCTCTCCTCGCCGCCACAGATGACATCCGCACCCTCCTAGACCAGGGCCACACCGCGGCCCTCATCCTACTAGACCTATCCGCAGCCTTCGACACCATCTCCCACTGCTCTCTCGCAGCCAGACTCTGCGACGCCGGCATACAAGGAACCGCCCTTGACTGGCTCCGCTCCTTCCTCACTGGCAGAACTCAAAGAGTCAGACTTCCCCCCTTCCTCTCCGAACCCCCAGAGATCAACTGCGGAGTACCCCAAGGATCGTCGCTCAGCCCCACGCTCTTCAACATCTACATGGCCCCCCTCGCCGCCATCGTCAGACAGCATGGACTCAGCATAGTATCCTACGCCGACGACACCCAACTCATCCTCTCCCTCATGAAGGACCCCAAAGCCACCAGACTCAGCTTCCAGGAAGGAATGAAAGACGTCGCAGCCTGGATGAGCAGCAGCTGTCTGAAGCTCAACTCGGAGAAGACAGACGTTCTCGTCCTTGGACCCACCCCCTCAGCTTGGGACAACACCTGGTGGCCCACCGCCCTCGGCAACACCCCTACCCCCACGGACCACGCCCAGAACCTCGGCATTATACTGGACTCCGCCCTCACAATGACCCGCCATATCAACGCCGTCACCTCCACCTGCTTCCACATCCTCTGCATCCTTCGCAAGACTTTCAAGTGGATCACCCCCGAAGCCAGAAAGACCATCAACCACGCACTCATAACTAGCAGACTGGAATACGGAAACCCCCTCTAAACTGGAATCAACAAATCCCTTCTACACAAACTCCAGACCATCAAGAACACCACGGCCAGACTCGTCCTCGGCATCCCACGACATGAGCACATCACCCAACACCTGCAAGACCTCCACTGGCTACCCGTCAAGAGGAGAGTGACCTTCAAGCTACTCTCCCACGCCTACAAATCTCTCCACAACACCGGACCCAAATACCTCAACGAAAGAGTCTCCTTCCACGTACCCAAAAGAAACCTCTGCTCCCCTGACCTCGCCCTAGCAGAAATCCCACGCATCCACAGAACCAGAGCAGGTGGAAGAGCCTTCTCCTATGTCGCGGAACAAGCTCCTGGTCAACATCAGACGCTCCCCTACTCTGCACGTCTTCAGGAAGAGCCTCAAGACCTGGCTTTTTGCTAACTTGGAGCTACACCCCCTGCCCCCAGCGCCTTGAGACCCTCTCGGGTGAGTAGCGCACTTCACAATTCCCTGATTGATTGATTGATTAATTGACTTCAAGGGCAAGTAGCCTATTGACTACCGCCCTTCACTCCCCTAAACGCCCCATAATTCAGTATTTAGGGGCCCCCCTGGACTCAGGAAGGTAGATCAACTTTAAAATCCAAAACCGATGAGAACCAGGACCCTGCGGAACTGCAAAAAGGAAGAACAGAGGAGCAGAAGACTCAACTGATGCTAACTCCACCAGCCATCTACCTGCTCCCGACAGTTTCTCAAAAGTCGACTCTGTCCTGTGCTGTCTGCCTCCACAAACCCCAGAGGGCCTCCAGCACATCGAACAAGCCCCAAAGAACTCCCCTGGAGCTGGGTTTTGACTCTCCTGCAACTGTGGGCACTGACCACGATGACCTGGTACATTGCATCTGCTGCCCACAGCAAACGCCGAGCAGCACCTGCCCAGAAAGAGGTCAGTAAACTCCCAGAAGCCCACAGCTCTTCCTGCCAAGCCTGAAGATCCTCCATCCTCCAAGAGCCCAGCTGTGCCAATACCCGGAGTCCCGCAGACTTGCAGCTACCAAGGCTTGTTTTCAAGTCCAGTCCAGACTCCAACTCACCCGACCGAGAGCCAACCAACGAGGGACGTCGGCATCAATGAGGTAACCCCAAGAGTGACTCCACTGCCCACCCAATGCCCAATCTGTTGACCAGACTGAAGGTAAAGGAGGCACTTTTGACGCTCAAGTGCCCAATGACCCCAAAGACCCTGCACCCGAGCCGCCCGGGCCCGGATGGACGGAATCCAGTTAGTGCCCCTTGTTGCCATGATCCTCGTGCACAGAGCGCCCTGTTGGGAGCTCCCAGACTTGTGCCCAAGTCCCCTTTTACTGTGCTCTTCCAAGTGGCCCTTGCTTTATCCAAGCGCTTTTTTGAGCACTGTGACTAGTCTCTCTTCCCTGCTGCATAGAGAATTCCAAACGCAGCCCTGATCAATTTGAGGGTAGAGCACTGGTCCCTGACACTCTGCGACACCGAGACTGAAGTGGGCCCATCAAGAACGCGCGACAAACTTAAGTATTCTATGTGTGCCATTTTTTCCCCAAAGGATAACATTGTGCGCAATTGCGCACAAGTGTGAATTGTGTTTCTAACCTGCAAAAGATATTCAAAAGTGATTCTATGCAAAAGTACTTACCTGTACCAAGTTCTTGAGTTCTAAAACATATTTATAAAAATAACTACATATTTTTCTAAATTGATGTCAATCTCCTTTTTGAGTGTGTGTCTCACTAATTGACTTGGTGCATGCAGTGAATGTCTTAACACCCTTCTCTGATAAGCCTGAGGCTGCTCGACCACAGCTACCGCTAGAAAGAGCATCTTGGAATTGCTAGAGTAACCCCTCGCCACGCATAAGGGAATACTTGCACTCTGTGCGTTTCATACCTTGTTTTGGTATAGTATATACAGAGCCAGCTTCCTACAGCTTGCTATTGCCTAATGCCAGACATAAATTGTACACTATAAGTATGTGACTGTGGGCTTGATTAGGATTAGCTCGGTGTATTCCGAACTTGTGTGTAAGCCCCAGTGTAAGGACAGGTCAGGTTTATGAGTTTAACATGATTATGAGTTTGGGTATTACGTTTTTCACCCCATAAATCACGGACCACTTGGTATTATTATTCATTAGGAGCTATAATTAACATCTATACTCTTAACCGAGACTGTATGTTTTACATTGCAACATGTACACATCATACATCTCTTGCTACATAGGTGTGCATTTAATAATGAGGATTATGGACATTTACCAGAACCCTCCTGGGTCTCTCCACATTCCAATCCTCCAGATATCCCCTCAATCCCTGATAGGTCCAGGATTCCATATATCTTCTCCTCCCATGGTTTCAAATACCACCATGGTGCAGGACCACCCCCAGTTGCTAGGGATTCTTTGTGGTGCTTCGTTACTAATTTTCGCACTTTCTGCTTTAAATCTTGGTATCTTTTCCTGGCATCTTCTGTGTTGCACAGATCTGCTCCCCCAGTTGAGTTCTGGTCTTGGGAGATGTTTTCGTCATTAAATATCCCATTCACCTATCATGGTGTTTTATGAACTCCTCTGCTAACACCTCAAGTTCTGGGTCAGTAAACCTGTATTTCCTGAGTCTACTGGCAGCCATGATTTTATGGATGTCTTTGTTTGGCACAACAATGTCTGGAAGGCTAAGGATTACAGTGGATTCAATCTGATTCGCACCAGCATGAAGTGTGCACAATCCAAAATGGCTGCCATGTGTTATTTAGTGCATTCTTTCAATAGCGCACACGCTAAACGCATTCTTTAAATAATGCATGCGCTATGCATGTGCTATTTATCCACCTTTTCAGAACGATTCCGCGGGGTGTGATAAAAAATGATAATCGCTAATCACCCCACGAAATCGTTAAATAACGATGCCGACATGGTGCGCTATTTTGCTCGTTTGTTTTTGCTAGATATTTAGTCAGAAATGTAACAAACAGATCACTTAATAAAAATAAAACTGTTACTTCACAATAAAACATATGGATAAAAAAGGTCAAATATAAGACACCAGTTCTTCCTGATGGTCGGACACCCCCACCCCCTCTACAACAGAGCTAGCACAATGCTCAGTTCAGTGCATTGGTGCATCTATCTCAAACTCCCCTCAGTGGTTTCTCGTTCCAACACCATTTGTAATTCTCATGCTTGGCAAGTCTGAGAATATACCAGGAAGGTTGAATGGTATTGTCACCTTTGGGCTATCTGTGAATATAATATCATCTTGCGATGAAATGTTGTGGATGCACATTTGTAAGTAGTTTTACATTTCTTCCTGATAGCACTCTGCAGACACTGTGATCTGTCTTTGTACTGCTTCTTTCAATCAATCAATCATTTGTAAAGCGCACTACTCACCCGTGAGGGTCTCAAGGCGCTGGGGGGGAGGGGTGCTGCTACTGCTCAAACAGCCAGGTCTTGAGCAGCCTCCTGAAGGTTAGTAGGTCCTGGGTCTGCCGCAGGTGGATGGGGAGGGTGTTCCAGGTCTTGGCAGCGAGGTGGGAGAAAGATCTGCCGCCGGAGGTTGCTCTTCGGATGCGGGAGATGGTGGCGAGGTCGGCGGAGCGGAGCTGGCGGTTCGGGGTGTAGAAGGTGAGTCGTCTGTTGAGGTATGCTGGTCCGGTGTCGTGAAGTGCCTTGTGTGCGTGGGTGAGGAGCTTGAAGGTGATCCTCTTGTTGACGGGGAGCCAGTGCAGGTCTCTCAGGTGGGGTGTGATGTGGCTGTGGCGAGGGATGTCGAGGATGAGGCGTGCAGAGGCGTTCTGTATATGTTGCAGTCGTTTCAGGAGTTTGGCCGAGGCTCCTGCGTAGAGGGCGTTTCCGTAGTCCAACCTGCTACTGACGAGGGCCTGGGTGACCGTTCTTCTGGTTTCGGCGGGGATCCATCTGTAGATCTTGCAGAGCATGCGGAGGGTATTGAAGCAGGAGGATGAGACGGCGTTGACTTGCTTGGTCATGGAGAGTGCAAAATCGAGGATGAACCCCAGGTTGCGTGCGTGGTCGGTGGGTGTCGGTGCTGCTCCCAGTGTGGTCGGCCACCAGGAGTCGTCCCAGGCTGAGGGGGTGGAGCTGAGGATGAGGACCTCCGTCTTGTCTGAGTTCAGTTTCAGTCGGCTGTTCTTCATCCACTCGGCGACGGCCTTCATTCCTTCGTGGAGGTTGGTTTTGGCGGTGAAGGGGTCCTTGGTGAGGGAGAGGATCAGCTGGGTGTCGTCGGCATAGGAGATGATGTTGAGGTCGTGCAATCGGGCTATGTGGGCGAGCGGTGCCATGTAGACGTTGAACAGTGTCGGGCTGAGGGATGATTCTTTCTATGTCTGAAAGTCAGCATCTATGAGTGCCAGTGGCTTAAAGATTTTGACATCCATTGATTGAAACCCCGGGCTGTTAGCCTGCTGCTCTGTCGTTGCTGGGAATGCAGTAACACTTGCAGTTATGGCCTTGGCTATGAGGAGCTGTATTCGTTGATACCTCAGGACAATGGTGACCAGTTAACGTTTGTCCTTGTCAGGCTCAGTAACATTTTTCAGTCCTATGTTGTCTAATACTTGCTGTCCCCCACCTTTTTCCCTAATTGATGTTGTTTCTGACATCTTGATGAGTAGACCTGTGTCAGACCCCATTTGGGATGCCACAGGGCAAGCAGAGGTAAATGAACCACAACCGTTATGGTTGGGGTCATTTGTCTCTGGGGTCCTGGAGGCCATCCTACTATTGCTATACATATTGGGCCAAGTACACTCTTTCTGCACTTGACTCTCAGGGTTGCGAGAAAGAGCAGACAAATGCTACTCAGGGATCTAGTGTGGACAGAACACTTTCAACAATAAAACAAAAAAAACAGACAAAATAACTCACTTTTCAGCTCAATGCTTGCCTTAACAAAAACAGAAATACTTTCATATCACAGCAAAACTAAATACTACACACATTAATATGGATTCAGCTTCCAGGGTCCACAATCAGATCTATGGAATTCTAGCCAAGTGTGAAAATCCTCTATCCGATTTATCTGATCTATGGTGACCTAGCACAACACCTATGGGGCCTGATTCACAGAACTAACTTACATCAAAATCCTAAACTTACAACAATTTTGGTATTCACAGAATGAACTTACACATTTGGGTATTCACAGATTGAACTTACACATACGGGTATTCACAGAATGAACTTACACATATGGGTATTCACAGAATGAACTTACACATCCTAACTTTATGTCCGCACTCGGGCCGGAATTTCCGGCCCAGTGGCGGAGATTCCGGCACAATGGCGGAATCTCCGCCTCCGCCTCCGGCTCGGAATCTCCGCCTCCGGGCCGGAAACTCCGCCTCCGGCCCGGAAAGCCAGCAATTTCTCCCTTTTGAGCATTTCAAGTGCCTACCATCCCCCACCATGCTCCAGCTGAAGTCAATTAAGACCAACTGCAAAACCAGTACCACATAAAAGCAGCACACATTCAGGGCCCAGCTTTGGCCACAGAGAGTTCCTGTTTGCTTTGCTGTTCATCGCCACTGCAAAATGTACATTGTGAGGAGGAAGAAGAACTTCACAACTGAGGAGACCACCATGATTGTGGAGTTTGTTGTGAGGCACCACAAACGCCTATATGGTCTCCCACCTTACTGCACCAGTGGCACACGGAAAGCAGCTCTCTGGCAGCAGTTAGCCACTGCTGTCACAGCATTGGGGGAGGATGTGCGCACAGTCCGTGAAATAAAGAGGAAGTGGCACGATGAAAAGATGAGTGCAAAGGAGAAGTACTCCAGGATCCAGCTGAACAGAGTTCTCCCTGCCTCACACTCTTGATCCCGCCTCCGTCTCACCCCACAAGAGGAGGATATCCTCACTACAATCCACCCCCACATGCTCCATGGGCTGCCTGTGAGTGATGTCCGCAACGTGGCACCAGGTAAGTGGGATGACAAGAACAAGTATACAAAATGCATGTCTGTGTCGCACTGCCATTGTGAGTAAGGAAGTTGTCCAAATTCCATATACAAATATAGTCAGTCAGAGGCTCATGTGTTTCTCTCTGTATGTTGCACCACAAGTCCCAGAATCCTTTGTATTAGAAATGGCAAATACCTTTCACACTATGAAATACAAAGGCCCAGGCCTGAAGCCGTACATACCGAACAGTGCTAAGTAGCAATTGTCAAAGTGCCCCTTCCACTAATCCAGACACGGCTGGGTCAGTCAAGAACGTAAGGGGGTGGGGGTGCAGTGCAGAGGCAAATCAACACACAACGGAATGGAGAAAATAAGTCCAAATAAACATAAAAACAACTCACCCTGGCCCTTCCAAAATCCCAAAACAGAAGGTGAGAGAATCCTTATTTAAAAATGTCAGTCCCAGAATCCATTGTTTAATTCCCACCCTGCCATGCCATTACATCACCAACACCCCACCGCTCCTACCTGCACCGGCCGTGGCAGTACTTCACAATACTGTTAGCATGCAGAAGATACGAGGAAATGTCTGACAAGTGCAACATGTACATTTTCCATGTGTTGATGTGTATCTCTTCTCACCCATTCACACATTCAGCCAGAGTACAGACAGCCACAGTAGCAGAGGTCCCAGCATCTTCTGGGAGGAGACCTCATCCAGAGCAACGCAGACCACCCTCACTAACTGGTAAGTCAAACGTGGCAGGAGATGGTCAAAATGCATACATAGGCAGCAGAGAACAGAGGGCGAAACATAGTGTCTGCATCTCAAAGGCAACTGGAGAGGAAAAACTAGCCTTTCTGGAGGAACAAGGAGGGAGTGAGATATATACCCCCTGCCCCAGTGCATTGCCCACCGTGGTTTTGGCTGCATTGGCAGCAAAAGGGCCAGTGGAAGGCCCCAGTACAAGCCCTGACATTATCGACAAAGGGCATTGGGCCCCCTAGAAAGGGCAGTTGGCCTTGGTTCAGCTTTATGGTGGTGATAGGGCGCAAGGCCCTAAGGAGATGTATGCACCTGGGGAGTGTCACTAAGGTGCCCTCCTAATTGTGAGTTATTGCATAATATGTTTATGCTTATGATGCCTATTGCATAGTGTGTTTATGCCTACAGAGGTTGCGTAATGTGATTATGCATATGAGTTTGATGCCTAATGTGATGCAGACATAATGCGTTTATGTTGCTAGAGATATTGCCAAGTACAATATTTTACCAGTAGTCACTGGTTGTGTTTTATGTGTGCTACTAGTGCTTTCTAAAGGTTCTGACAGTGGCCCGATTGGCCCTGTCCTGTATATAATCCCCTGTAAATATTGCCTAGTGCCAGTTGGCACAGTGTAAATGTGTGATTATGATTCTAATGTGTTTTGGATAATACAAAGGCTATTTTCATATAACCTTGTGTGGAGTTTCTTTTGTGGTGTGCCTAGTGTGTTGCTGCTGTATGTGTGTGTTGCGCAAACGATTTACACATTGCCTCTGGGATAAGCCTGACTGCTCGTGCCAAGCTACCAAGGGGGTCAGCAGGGGTTATCTTCAGTGTGTAACTCCCTTGCCCAGACTAGAGTGGTGGTTTCTGCCTGGCTTAGGCTCAAGCTCTAGCCAACCAGAAATCCCATTTCTAACATTAGTTGTGAGCGGTGAGGATAGGACTTGCGTTTACGCAGTACCACAGCGACAACTGGTTGCACTACAAACTCTGCATTTAGAGAAATCACATGTTTAGGGATTATTTTTCCTGAGTTTTATTTCTTCTTAAAAGTGTCATTTTTGAATTGTGTATTCCTGCTTCAGCTCAGACGCCTAGGTCTCTTGTGTTGCACTGTGGTTGTGTATTCTGCCAAGATGGGAGTAATCTATAATGAGGATGACCTTTGGGAGTACACCCAGGAGGAGTTAGAGGAATTCTGCAGAGAGAGGGGGATACCAATAGTGGGTAACATCCTCAGAAAGCTTTTCCTTTATGAAGCACTCCTTAGGGGAGAACCCTTAGCGTGTGGCGGGGACCTGTCTGATTATCCCTCTGCATACCAAAGTGGTGGTTTTGAGATAGGGCCTGAAGAGTCTGAAGAGGAGGAAGAAAATGACAGGGCAGGGACGCCAGTAGAGAGTGAGGACCCCATAGATAGGGAGTCCCTTGCTGGGTCCGGTGCCAGGGGAGTGCCACATCCCTTTCTCTGTCCCCAGAGGAGTGGGTGGATAGGAGGGAAGAAGGGGAGCATCAGCTGGCTTTAGAGAAGCTCCAGAAGGAGAGCCATGAGAACATGGAGGCTCAGAAATTGGAGTTGGAGAATAGGAAGTTAGCCTTAGAGGAGGAAAAGGCCTTGTTGGCCCAGGAGTTGAGTCTCAAGGCGTTGGGCCTTGAAGAGAAAAAGCTAGAGACTGAGAGGGTCTTAGCGCAGGAGAGGATGGCGGAGGCAGAGAGGGCCTTCGTCAGGGAGAAACTAGCTCTGGAGGGTAGATTATCCCCTGAGTACAGTTTTAGTTGTCTGGATTCACCAGTGAGGGTGGGGTCCAGTGGTGGCAGCAATATGGAGTCCAGTGCAGGAAGTCCCACTCCCAGATCCCAGAGTATGGTGCCTAGTTCCCAGGAAGAGGGGTACAGGTTGAGGTTCAGGGGCAGTAGAAAACTGTCTCACCAGTCTTGGGGGAGTTTGTGGATGTGTGTTGTGATGCACTGGAGGATTGGGTGATGGGTAGCACGGCAAATGATTGTGATGGGCTGTTCAATCTGGTTGTCAGAGAGCACATGTTCAGTAATTGTTTTCTAGGGTTGAGCCAACACCTGTTGGAGTGTGAGTTCTCTGATCCCAGGGAGCTTGCACAGGAGGCAGACCTCTGGGTGGTTACTAGAGGTTCTGAAGAGGCATTGGGGAGTGACCCTAAGAGGAGTGGCTCAGGTATCTTCCAGCCCAGCGTGGTGGAAGAGGTTCAGAGTAGCCCAGCTAGGTCCCGTTGTAGTGGGAGGATTGTAGGGCCTCACGTCCTGTCTTCGAGGAGAGGAAGTGAGACTGGGATGCGTCCCGATAGTGCCCAACCTCAGTCTCAGGGCCTGGATGGTTCCTTAAGGGAACACCAGGTAGGGAGCCTAAGCTGTACTAGTAGTCCATTTGAGGGGGATCTCCTAGTGTCAGGAGAACGTGGAGTTGTCTGTAAGCAGGCCTCCATCAGCTCTGGTGTCTGGCAGTGCCACTCCTAAGTGGAGGGTGCAGAAGTCCAGATTGAGGGGTGAGAGGGGGAGAGAGTCCCCAGTGGAAGAACCAGTGGGTCAGAGGCCAGCCAGGAGGGATGAGTCTCCTAGGAGTGACCATGGTGGTCTGCATCTCAAAGGCAACTGGAGAGGTAAAACTAGCCTTACCACTATAGGAATCCTCAAAGGACATTTACCTTCAGCAAAATAGATCTGGGAATAGCAAAATAAAAATTATAACATATCTAGGCTCTTTATGTCATTGTGTGTTATGAACATTACATGTATTCCACCAACTGCTCCAGGACTGGGAACTCGATTGTGGAATTGAGTGCCAGACCAACTCTGAATGTATCCACCTCTACATTGCAAAAATATCAGTAGACTAAATTTAAAAAATCCAATGAGAACAAATATGACAATGCTGAACAAGAAGTGAGATTCATAAACCAGTAATAGAGTAGGCGTCCTCTGTCCAACTTACAAAGTTCCTTTTCCATACATGAATCTGTCAAGTCCAACCAGCTGGTCATAGATGTCATAATTGTAGGGTATGTCTTCTGGTCCATTAACAAAACATGATTGTGGACCTTACGCCAGGAACTGTTGTTGTGTCAATTTGATAGACGTTGCTACTAGGCAGTGGGGCCATAATAAGTTGAATATGGGATCACTCATTATAATTTGTGGTAGACACGTCTGCAACGGTAGTGCCCACACTGCTTGTGCTCATCCTTTGTGCCTCAAATTGAGTGCTTCACATGTGGCAGCCGGTATGTAAAGTTGCAAACACACTTAGCATTGTAGGTCCAATGATGTCCTCCCAGAGTCCAAGACACACATTGACTTCTGCTACAAGGTTGCCTGTGACATCTGGTCGGGGACCACACACTAGGCAGGTGCGGGGCCATGGTAAGGAAACTCAGGATCAATGAACCTGAATGCCCATGCCCATGAATGTGCCTCTAATATCTGCTGTATGTTGTATGTGTATCACATAACTGTTTTCCTGCATCACAATGTGCCTCCATATGGCATTGAAACATATACCAGGTCACACCATGGTGGCTAGTGAAAGGATGTCACAAAACATATGACAAGTGAGTGCAGAATGGACATAAAAATAGTATATAGTGTCACATGAAGTGTACTAGACACAACTGGATTGTAAATCAATGATATGATAACTCCGTGGCAGAATTCCAAAGGACAAAAACATTTTGAAATTGGTGTGGATGATGCTTGCAATGATGCCAGTTCTGTACATTTGTGATGGATGTATGGGCTTCCAAGGTGAATCATCAGGAAGTCACAGTCCAAGATCTCGTGGCTGAAAGGCCAAAACCAAATCCAGTGTAGGCGTCAACCATGAAAGATTCACAACTTAACCACAATGTGTTATCCTAATCAATTGTTGCACTCTGCTTGCCTCCTCTTCTACTGTGTCCACCTATATAATTGAGTGTATGGTATGTGAGGTAAGGATGTCTGCTGTACAAAACATCATCCTTTGTCAGCTTAGTTCAACCATGATGTAGGAAATGGATAATGGGAACAGATGACACTCAAATGCTGGACATAACAAATGTGTGATCTCTCAAGCCACAATGAGCTTTGTGAATCCATTGGTAGGGAAGCACAAATGACACACAAAATGTACGTGATTATTGCACATCTCACATATGAACTCTGCTATGCAATGTTTGAACTGATGTGCAAATGTGAAACTGCTCAGCCTGTGGATATACACTCCTTTCAACTTGTCAACACACAACATCATACTCATGAGACATATTAGTCTTAACGGTGAAGGTGTAAGCATTGCAATATGCTGGCGTCCAGATCATTTTTCCCCTCCCTTCCTATATCAGTAACCTTCTCATATACGTTTGTCTGTGATGTGTCATCTCATTGATGTCAGTGCTGTGTGCATGTAACAGCTGGCAACTGCTGCATGTCAGCAGGGGTACACATGTAAAGTCCATGAGGTAAACATGCTGCACATTGTCTAGGAATATCCTATCAGTGGTTATTGACAATGACATATACATGTTAGCTCATAGCTATTATCTGGTGTACTGAAATATGGATATGTATGTCTCAACACAGCTTTGGAGAGAATGACGCCAGTGCAGCGTACAACATCATCCCGGGGAATGCATGACATCCTGGCTGCAGCAGTGAAACCCGCTCGCACATGTACATCAGGTAAATGTGGTGTGAAGTGTTACCCTATGTAAACCATGACAAAGATGAAAATCCCCTTCTGCAGATAACCTGCAGTTGTTGTTAACAAAGTTCCATCCATATCATAAGTGTCACATGTGCCTCTTTGTAAATTGGTAATGCAGATGATTGACATTGGTGTCACTTCCCACTACAGCTGCTGGATCGGGGACCACTTTGTCAACAAAACCTACAACAGGGGGAGCAGAAAAGGACACAAAGTTGTGGATGGAGCTGGTAAGTGTGCTTTTTGAGTGTACATCTACGTTTCACACCTCAGTGCCATTGTGTGAGCTGTCACTTGTAGGGGTACCAAAACCAGGTCACATGTGCATCATCTGTCGATGCAAAGTACAGTAGAACTAAACCTTGTGTTTCACGATATCTCATACTCGGTCAATTACTTATCCTGTTGCTACCTCTGTGTTCCAGGTGATGATGACGATGAGGAGGAAGGACCTTCCACCAGTGTTGGGCGACGGGCAATTAGAGGTGAGAATCCACTGCTCCTCCAGGCAGTGATGTCAGCTGCAAGTCATGTGCAAGAGGAGGAGGAGGAGGAGGAACTACCTGAGGAGGATGAAGTATCGGACGATAGTGAGTGTCTGCGCATCCACTCAGGGGATGGAGAATCTGATGCCATGGACAGTAATTTGCACCGATCGCCCACATTTAGCAAGGTCTCACACCCTCCCCCCAGCAAAGTGTGTCAGCCTCGTGCAATGAAAAAGGTTGCCTGTCCCCAGCATAGAGATAACCAGCCACAGTTCAGCCCCACCCCAACACAGACCTCACTCCCTCACAGCCCTCACATCCGGGACAGACATGGTAGTTACCCTACACACTCCTCCCCAGACAATGTATCCCAGGCATTATCTTCACCATCTGAGGGAAGTACCAACCCTGCTGTGGTGTAGGCATCCCCTGGGCACCATTCACCTGTCCACAGGCTTCCACATGCCAACATCTCCCCTGCTCTTGGACCTGGTGGACTCATCCATGGCCGGGCCCTGCATGGAGGGCCTGCACATGTCCGTGGTGGCCAGTGGCAGCAGGACTTCTTCCAACAGCAGGCAGATGTGAGGCAGGACATACGTGCCATAGGGGCCACCCTGTCAGACATGTCTGAGGCCCTGCGCCAATTCCCTCAGGTGGTGGACCGACAGACCCATGTTTTGGATAGGTTGGATAGAACCTTGCAAGACATGTCCAAGAATATCAGAGACATGATATCTTTCCAAAGGGAAGAGAGTTTAAGACACCATTCCTTGGCCATGAAGATGATGGACGGCATGATGACAGTGTTCCAAAGTCTACCTTCACGGGCAACGCAGGGAGGGGAGCCATCACATATGCCTGCAGCACATCACACCCACACACCTGTACCACAAACTGCACAGGACCACAGCATGGGTACACATCCACCACCGCCCCCATCCAGCCCCCCCACACGCACATCCACCACCACCCCCTGAACAGGCACTACCACCACCTGCACAACAACACCCTGTCCATGCACATACACCAAGTGTACAGACATTCACCCTATACAGGCACATGCCGGAGACCAACCTGCATCTCGGCGTCAACCCAGACTTAATCCCTCACAGCGATCATCACCCCGGAAATTGCGAAGTCAAAAGCACAATCCCCAGTGACCACATCCCAGGAACATGTTGTCCAGTGTGAATATGTTTAAATAAAAAAATATCAGATCCCAAGTAAAATCTCTGTTGTGTATCATGTCCTGATAGACTAATGTTCACCAAGTGAGTTGGCGTAGAGATGAGAGGATGTATGTGTGTGTGTGTGACACATCTGCAAGTTGAACCCCATCATTGCAGCAAGCCCTCATGTGCAGAGCAGATGAGTACCCAAATACCTTGGCATTTTTTGTACAAGACATTCACAATGAAGCAAAACAAGATAGACAATGTATGAATAAAAATAAGTGTTTAAAGAACAAATATGTAAGGATAGAAATAAAACAACAGTCCGTCTGGAAGGGAGAAAGGAAAACAAATGATGTCCTTACTGCAGAAGGAGAAGGGAACTTGGATTGGGGTGGAGCAACATAAATATAACACGTCAGGGAGCGTCAGGGAAACCAGTCTATTTACAAGGGGAAAAGTAAATCATTGTCCAAAAACAGAGTGTCTGTTCAATTGTCCTTCTGGTCATCCTCTAGGACCACAATGTCCAGATCCTGTGAATCACATGCCTGCTCCGGGCTGGCCGGTGCATGGACAGGCACCACACAGGGTCGGGATACATGAGGAGTAGGGGGGGAAAGAGTGTGGGGCAACGGACAGGGGGAGACATTGACGGTGGTGTGGGAAGGGAGTTGGGACACAACAGAAGACATGACTGCACTCAGGGAAGTGAAACCGGCAGTGAGGGTGGCCAGAGCGCGTAAACTTTCCTCTCGCATCATGCGCACCTCTAGACACAGTTGCAGCAAGATGCGAGAGGACATGTCTGGCTGACCCTCACATGCCCATATCAAGTCCTCTGGTACAGCCGCAGACGGAACAACAGAGGGAGGGTTTTGGGTCGCACGTGGGGGGTGTGGTGCCTCAGGTTCGGAGTCAATGTGGGTGTCGACCTGGCAGCTATGATGAGGGGGACAGATTGCAGAGGATGCAGCTGGAGGCCCCCATCGAATGGGGGCCTCAGGAGTTAGGGAGGGGATGAAGGCAGGACCAGGTTGCATAGTGGCCTGCCCTGTGGACACCTCGGAATAAATATGTTCTGCATGGTCCGTGGGTGAGTGGCTCTCCACCCCAGCCTGGCCAGAGGTGTCCAGTTCATCACCCCCCCCCTTCACTGTCCTCAGCCTCCACCCGGTCTGTGGCACCAGAGTTGTCCTCATGGTCAGTCCGGGTGGGCGCAATCCCCATGCCTGCTGATGTTGAGGGTCCCGCCTCATCGTCCTCTTCCTCAGTACTGGACAGAGGTCATAGCCGCCGGCGCACCACAGATGTCCTGCTCCGAACCCGGTCCTCTTGGCCAGCTGAGTCCACTGAAATGTGAGACAAATCATTATGTAGTTGGTGTACACATCAAGTTAAGACACATATCAAGCGTAACGACCGCTGTGGCACTAAGAAACCTCAAGATTAATATCTCTGGTCCAAATCTTCTCCCCTCAGCAAAGTGAATCAGGCAAAACTTATACCATCAATCAGTTATGTAAGCGAAGCTATGCGAGGGAGAGAAACTGAAAATCTGGATCGTACAATAACAAGAGAAATTCAAATGCAATTTTGGCCTACCAGGATACACATCCCCCACACAATGAAGTCTGGAGCTCGGGATACAAAGGCAAGAGCTTGGCAGCAAAGGGCCGTTCATCAAAAGTTGGATGAAATTCAAAAGGGGTCCACCTGACACACTAAACATGCATCTGTGTGAAGAACTGAACAGTAAGGTGGCATGTCCAGCCCAACGCTACTTGGACAACTCACTTAATCAACTGGGACTGCAGGAACTTTGGTAGCTACCAGCGACCATCCTCAGCTTAAAAAAATAGTAAATGATGTGATCACAAAAGAATCACTCATACAGGACAAAGCTGCCCTGACAGAGCGCGCTCATGGCTGGGTCACCTTGCAGACTTACAGCAAGGCAGCACCGCAAGCCTATCTTCTTACCAGCTTTTCCAGTGCAACAAAAAAGAAATTCCTGAGATTCCGCCTAGTCATACTACCATCTGCATATCACATGCCGCCCTGGCTACGCCCACAGATGCCAGCAATCTGCAGACTCTGCGGGGAGGGGAAGGAGGATATAGTGCACCTGCTGACTATTTGCAAGGCCCTAAAAGGGGAATGACGGATCTTGCTAAGACCCCTCTTCAATACGACATCCATTAGAACTTGCAGACAAGCAGTGTTAGCATCCTTTTCTGGCGAGGATGTTCAACTAACCTGCCGGCTGGTAAAATACCTATCCGATGCAGTAACTACCATAAAAAGGCAGGCCATCCAGTTAGCAGACTGCACTACAGCTGAACGGACTATGGTTCTTTGAAGGAATTCTTATTAGTCACTGCCTGTGCTGCTGCCCTATACGGGAATTTTAGCATGTCAAGATTGGTACTTCACGCATCTTAAAGAACTGAGCAGGCGCAGCAGATGGGAACCTTGATTAATGTCAAAGACTGGCACACCATGCACTTTCAGGGTTTTGCACCAGGCAGAAAGCCCTCTTCAACTCCTTTTTATGATGCTCAAATCACCCTCCTCCAACACCCAAAGTCCCATTATCCTACTGTAAGTCCTTGTATATATCATAGCATTTATTATCCAACAATCTCCAATTAACGCACTGTTTCCTACCCTACTGTGAGATATCTGGAAAACAGTATTCTCAGCACTCATCCAGCACTCAGCACTTTACTCTGCTGCTAGTTAGGCTGAAAACTGTCGTCCCTCAACAACACATTGCAGATGCCTAGCACTTTCCACTTTCTATCTGCACGAAGCAACTTATCCATCTCCGCCCCTCCACTCTAACTCGCTGCCTGGCACTAGACCAACGTAGTCAGGCAACCTACGCTGCCTTTTAAAGCATGCACTGCTCCCTTGTCTCTCTCCATAGCAAGTTCACAGCCATAGCCGCCCAGCTCTCAGCTCCCCCAAGCACCCCATGGCCCTACGCGTACATCGCTTTACTACACAGTAAAACCTCATCAAGCAAGTGACCAGTATTCCTTTTTTGCCGTTAGACAAGTAGAACACTATTGACTTTAACAAGAATCAAGCAGAGGCAACAACTGCTGCCTTGCACTCTGCACTTCACTTCATAATGTTCTTTTTCAGCTGTTTTACATCACTTGTGGGCCACATATTATTGACATTTTATGTTGTTTTAATACTGATCTGTTTTAAGTCATAGAAAATGCCAAATAATGTAATGCATGATTGTAAAGGTGTTAATTAACTGTACAATAAAATCAACTTCAACTTCAAACACATATCAAGATGAGCCAAGGTCAGACTTTGTTCTCCTCTGATCACACTATCGAGTTGTGTGTGTTTACAAACTTAAATTACGTGCATGTTCACTGTCATCTCCTGATTTGAGTCTGACATGGACACCTCACAAGATCATTGGTGGTTAGCACGTCTGTACTGCCAACCCTCAGTTATGGCATTGTTGTGACCTGTGTGTCCTGTCACTGCGACATGTGCAGGTTCTACAACACTGTCCACTAAAGGAGCTCAGAGAGAGTCCAGATGAAATTGGAAAAAGCCTGTGATATGGAGTGTCTGCACTTTCACGTCTGGACATATGTTATCTGCTGTGTAGTATTGGATGGGACAACACTAAGGCTGATTGGGGGTAACATATTCATTTAGGGTCTGGGCAAATATGTTTGTTAAGTTGTGAGTCTGAGCTTTTGATATCCTCTCTCACAAGCTGACAATCCACTGCCACATATTGCCTTTGGAGGTTGAGCAGGTAGTGCTGTGCACTGATGAACAGTAGTGGCTCGTTGTTACAGCGACCTGTACATGGGAAATGGCATTCAAGCTCCTGGGGGTACGACGTGTGTCTGAGGACACACTTGTCTAGATTTGCAACACTTATGAGTGTGGCAAGGCTCTCAAAGTCTGTCTTGACTCAATGGCACATGATGATCTGTCTCTATCAGAACCCAAACTCAGCAAAAGCAATGTAAGTCACAGCATACAATTCCCATTGGCCTCACAAACACACACTGGACAGTGTCTGTACCATACATCATCCAATGCACACATCAGTCATGATTCCCTTGTTTCACAGTTAGTGGTGCTGGCAGCGGAACTTTCATCAGTAATGCAAATGTGTGTCTCAAATCCCCAATTGTCATGATGACACCACAAGTCCCAGGATGCACTCAGCCAAGTCTAGAAAATGTGCTACATTGAGCTTTTTGCTGCATGATGAGTGCTGCATACACACAGATTAGGAGACTGGAGGCATGGGACTCAGAATGGTACAGCTCTGTCTGCACTTGCATCATACTTCCAGACACATTTAGCCTATAATGCACTCACCATGTCTCTGCTGCTCTTGCTCCTCCAGCTGAGCATGGAGGGTCGGAAGAGCTGCACGCAGGACCCTCCTGTACAGTGGCGAGAGGCGAGGACGATGCACATGGTGCTGGGAAGACTGGCCCAGTAGCTCTTCAGCCTTGATCCGGGCCCAGCGTTTCAGGTCCTCCCAGCGCTTGCGGCATGCCCTCACGTTCCTGGTGTGCACACCCACTGTACTGCAGCGCTCACCAATTCTGGCCCACAATCTGGTCCGCGCTGCATTGCTCAGCTGTTCCTCTGGCCCCCCATATAGCTGAGGATATTTCTCTATCACCCCCTCAGATAGCATGTCCAATTCCCTTTCACTGAAAGGGGGTGCTTTCTCTTCATAACCCTCAGCCATTTTGGGGGAAATGAGGTTGATGAGAGCAGCAGGATGTCACAGGATCTTATCGGTGAGAGAGGATGACTCAGAATGAACACTAAATGTCTGTCATCAACTTCCTGTGATGTATTTCCTGTCCCCCACTTCCTGTATGTGATTTCCTATATGAAAATTAGGCTTCTGGTTAAATTTCGGAGTTTACGGCCCGAAAACGGACTTTCCGCATGCGCAGAGTACTCTGCGCATGTGCAAAGTACGCAACGCTATCGCAGAGTACTCTGCGCATGCGTAAAGTACGCTACGCTATCGCAGATTACGCTGCGCATGCGGAAATTGCGTTTTCGGGCCGTAAACATCGAAAACTACCCAGAACCCAAATTTTCATTTAGGAAATCACATACAGGAAGTGGGAGACAGGAAATACATCACAGGAAGTAGTTGTCAGCCATTTTGTGTTCATTCTGAGTCATCCACAACCACAGAACAAATCCACTGCCATCCTATTATTCTGTCGCAGATAAAAATTTGATTACTGTGTAAGATTAATTCTTACACATGAAACAAAAGGGAGAACCGACCATGTAATGAGATTTGGGCTGGGACAAGGGGGGCAGGGGGGCTGGCACAACATCATACCCCAGTTTACTTCTCAAATGCTTTGCATTATGGTACATGTAGTCCATATTTAGTGATCAACACAAGAGTTGTCTGTTGTGTTACAGTGTATTAGGGGGTAGCAGTGCTGTACTACCCAGACACATAGTGGCATATTCAGCTACAACATCACTCACGTTGTGGGACCAACATAATTGGTGTATGCTAATCATTTGGGGGACAACTATCAAAAATCCTATAGTCATGCACTTTTTACATACAGACTCCCATTGTCAAAAGGTACAGGAGGGTCTCTCAGAACATGTACATCTCATCCTCAGAGTCAATAGACTCCTTGTGAAATCCACTACACTGATTGCTGACATTGGCACATGACCTGAAGCACGGTCAATCTTTTGACTCATGTCAACAGTTGTGGCTGACATACTGTTAGTGTGGTTTGCAAAGTTGTCTCAGGATGGATTTTTTGGACAGAGTGGTAAATATCCATTTTTCATCATTGACAACAGACAGCAAACCACATTTTGTCCATGACACATCAGGTTGCTCACGTGAAAAACGTGGCAACCAGCTGATCACGGACTTGCATACCCTGACCTCGGTTATGTGCAATGGCCCGGTTGCCCGGATTCAGAGCTAGCCGAGGTTCAAGAGGTATCTGTAAGCCATGTGTTACAGCAATATTGTGCAACACACAACAGGCCATAATGATCTTGCACACAACTTCAGGGGAGTACGTCAGCACACCCCTGTACGGCTGAGACATCTGAAACGCGACTTCAACAGACCAAAAGTGCGCTCTATGATGGCTCGAGTTCGTATGTGTGCCCGATTGTACCTACGCTGAGGTACAGTGGTTGGATGTCTGTACGGTGTGAGGAGTTGAGGGGAGAGTGCATAGCCAGCATCGCCTAAGGAGGGAAGATAGGGCAATAGGTTACATTTCCAAATGAAATTTGAACAGAACATGATCTTTACTTAGTACATGCACTGTCTGTTGTGACCGTGTATGTGGCTTGGTGATTCTTATTGTAGAATGGTTGTTGATATAAGGTGGCATTCATTCATTACTGGGCTTCTTGACAGGCCCCTTGTGCCACCAGTGCGTCACTTTTCATATGTGATACAGTGACGTACTGGCAGCGCAAGGGTATTGTAACTGAGCCCTTTCATAAGCACACATCACTCTTTTTTAGTACTTGGTACTTACCCAGTAACCACATGTTGCCATATTCTCCCGCAGCCAACCGCCGGGCAAGAGGTGACATACGGAATACGAAGCTGTCATGGGTACTGCCTGGAAACGCTGCATGCACATCTGAGAATCTCCCACTGGCATCACAGAAAGCCTGCACATTGATGGAATACCATCGGTGTCTGTTGCAGTATATGTGTGCAATGTGGCGGGTGGCTGAAGGGCCACATGGGTACAGTCAATTGCACCCAGCACACGTGGGAAGCCGGAGATGCCCAAAAATTCCCTAGCTGCCCTTTGTCTGCTGGCCAGTGTATGGGGCATTCGTATGTGAAGGTGGGCTCTAGAATTGATGCAGCGCAGTACCTGATGCAGGCACCGGGACTGGCTAGCCTGGGAGATGCCCACAACATCACTGGTGACCCTTTGGAATGACCCCATAGCGAAAAAATGGAGGGCAGAAAGGACCTTCAGATAGGCTGGGATGGCATGGGAGCAGCATGTAGGTGAGTCAAGTTCCTCCTCCCAATCACATACCATCTCCAAGATGACTTCTGGAGGGAAGCGGTATCTGGCCCTTACTTCTTGAGTGGACATCCCAAATATGTTGATCCTCTGTCTGAAGATCCTCTCTCTCCTCCTCAAGTCTTCTTGCTGCATGGCAAGGGGCAGAGCAACAAATACATTCAGCGACATGTTGAAAGTGTTTCTGTGTGTCTGCTCTGCTTTCATATGTGCAGCAGGGCTGGGATTGGCTGCAGTGTGTCAGATGATTCATCATGGGGGATGGTAGGCAGTTGGACAGGTGTATGGCATTGAGGTAATGCTCAAACGGCCGATATGCGGATATTCCGGCCCAGGAGCGGAGATTCTGGGCCAGAGGCGGAGATTCCGGGCCGGAGGCGGAGATTCCGGGCCGGAGGCGGAGATTCCGCCATTGTGCCGGAATCTCCGCCACTGGGCCGGAAATTCCGGCCCGAGTGGGGACATAAAGTTAGGATGTGTAAGTTCATTCTGTGAATACCCATATGTGTAAGTTCATTCTGTGAATACCCATATGTGTTAGTTCATTCTGTGAATACCCATATGTGTAAGTTCAATCTGTGAATACCCAAATGTGTAAGTTCATTCTGTGAATACCAAAATTGTTGTAAGTTTAGGATTTTGACGTAAGTTAGTTCTGTGAATCAGGCCCATGGTGCCCGCAATATCTACAGTGTTTAGCAGAGGTAAAAGGTTGTTAGGAATGAGATCACTATTAGGCTGCGCATACAACTAGCACCATGAGTAATGCATAGGTCAGTTCATTCAGATCTTGAGCTAAAGAGAAGCAGGCAATTTTTCGCCTAATGGGCCAGTTTATCTTTATCAGTTCCAGATACAGTCTCTTAGTCTTTGAGTTCAGGCCTGATCTTGGGATCGTGGGAACCATGCTGTTTGTTATCAGCTGAGAGATCTGAAGTGAGGCTGCTGCCCACGATCTCTCTGCTGATAACAAACAGCATGGTAGGCCTTGGCAGAAGACACCCATCTTTGGCAGTTGCAGCACCCAGGCCATTGGGAAGGTCTTGAACGTTGGTGATCCCTGCAGGGCACACAGCACAGGAAGGTAGTGGCAGAACAAGTCACTCTGGTCAAGCTGCTGGTTTGCTGAATGACACGTTGTTATTTTGGGTTATCGATGTTTCATGCAGTTCGCCACAAAAACCACACATGGAGGATCGGTGACCCCTCACCAGTAGGATTGGTGCCAGTTATACTCCCATTACCAGTATTGCCAGTTGGCTCTTCTGAGTCCTCCATATGCTGGGGGTATAGCTGGACTTCTCATCCTGGACAGTATCTAGGCCTAAGGAAGACCCACAGATTCTCCAGCATGTCGTGCAGACTTCAGCTGATGTCCCCATACCTGTGGAAGACTACTTTTTGTACAGACACCAACCTTTGATCACAGCAGCTCTTCAAGTACTCTGTGGAGCACTCCCTTTTTTGGTCAAAAAGAACTTGGAACTAGAACAAAGTATGATGGTTTGGGTACTCCCATTATACTCCTTTTTCAGACAATGGATATTGATCCTCTGTCTACAGTCCAGGATCCGGCTTTAGATTGTTCCTTTTCAAATTGCATTTTTGGCTGCAGTGCAGATTCCGCCATTGTGCAACATGCTATCTCTCACAGGAGGTAGTGGTGAAACTGACTCCAAGCAGGAGTATCCAATACATGGTCAAAATGAAGTGTGAAGATTCTGCACCTCACTATCATCAGCCTTCGTGAAGAAGCAATCAGGGAAATACAAAAGCGAAGTCACTCCCTAAAAACCTCCTCACCCTTAACAAGAGAACATGCTGGCTCACCCCATTACCTTGCTATCAACCAAATGGCAGAGCTCAGGATTCACTAATCAGCTATCTCCTACTAAAAGGTCCTTATAGAAGTTTTAGGAGTAGTCTTGTCTGTCACTTCAGTGTCTGGAGCTCATCCCTTCAGCTTCAGGAATGTGGGCAATATGCATCCACTGTCTGGGAGAGCTATATACTATCCTCCATCTTTTGCCATGTCAAAACAAGAGCAATCTAAAAAGGATCCTCTTGGTCCCAGCAAGAATACTGTCACCACAACATGAAGTCTTGCCACCTTCTATACCTAATGCACATGCACTCAACACACAAAGTATGTCAGTGCAAAGGTCTGGATGTCACATTTCAGCAGTTGCGGTCGGTGGTGGGAGTTCCGCCGGGCGCTGACGTGGGGCGGGGAAGGGGCTGGGTGGGGGGTAGTAAACTATGGATTATGCGCGCTGCATCGCATTTGGCGATGCAGCGCGTGTAACGAACTTCGTTTTATTTATTTATATGTTTACTTACCTGTAATCAGCCATAATCCGTAGTTTACTAACCCCCACCCTGCCCCTCCCCCGCCCCACGTCAGCGCCCGGCGGAACTCCCACCACCGACCGCTACTGCATTTCAGCAAAGTTTTACTTGAGTGGGCCAGTAGGCACAACACTCCTCTGAAACTACATGAAAGGGCCTTTTCAGTACTAATAATCCACAAAAAGCATATCAACAAGTAAGGAAAAACAAGGAGGACATGTGTGGTGCACCCTTCCAAGTCACAAAACAGGTTCTGGACCTTGAAATCACCATGGACAGGTCAAGCCCTCAGCTCACACGCTAGAATAGTGTGTCATCTGGGGCAACAAAATGCAAGGATACCAATTTCACATGCAGTTGGGTCGCTCAGGGCAGGGATTTCCGCTTGTAAATCATATATAGGACATTCCTTTCCCAACAAGTGTTTTTTTACACAAGAAGGGGCAGCTTCATGAGTTGTCTGTGCCAGCATGGATGCCTGGTGTGTGGCTTCTTCCTCCGGTTGAGAGTCTGACAAGTTTACCTATAGCTGTAGCAGACGGGGTATTTAGAGAAAGTTGAAAAGTGAAAATTGCATTGTATGACGGCTTATGTCTAGCTTTCATTTCATGAGTTCACTTCAGGGATATTTGCACATTCAGATACATCTGTGGAAGTGTTGGCGGGCAAGTGTGCAGGGTGTGTTATACACTCACTTAGGAGATGACATGTTAAGAGTGGGATTCCACACATACTTTCTTGTATATTTTGCAACACTCATAAAGTTGTATGCTGGTACATTGTGTTGTTTCTACTCCTGGGTGTGTACAGTGACGTGTTACTACTAAAAATTCATTCCACCAGTTACACATTCCCCTGGTGTGCATTATCATCTTGATGTTTAGAAACATCATGAGTTTTTTGGTTAAATGATGGACTTACACAAACTATTCACCGCCGCATGTACATTGTATCAGTGACCACTGCATGGCCAGAAACACATAAGCATGTTATGACAGTGTGCCTCACGATGTAGCCACATGGCATTGATGGTAAGAGTATTTTCTTCAACAGCTTCCCACATGTCAGGAAGGATTTGTGACACACAGGACTTTGTTATGTGTTCTGGTTAGCCGACTTCCAACCCTTCCTCCATTTGTGGATATGGTGCCTCTTTCCAAAAGCAGTGGTGGCCGGCACAGATCGGGGATGGCGGGGGCGGGGAGGAGGCGGAGGAAGGGGAATGTAAAAAAAACCACAAAAAACCCACTTACCTTATTGCCATGTCCCGCGTCTCTGCTCTGTCTCTTCTCTGTCGGGCCGAACAGCAACCAGGAAGCACACCCAGAATCTCCTGACCAATCACAACGCTGTGGTTCCGTGCTCAGATGGAGACTGGGGGCCTGGGCATGTTCTCCACGCAGGCTGTGATGCAGCCTGTTTGGAGAGCATGCAAAGTGCGCATGGCTGTTTGGCTGGCCCCGGAGGGCTGGACAAGCATTCATGCGCACTTGGAGTGGGCAAACCACTCCTCCACTTCCCTGCTTTGAGAGCAGAGCAGCCCCGCCCGCATAGCAGCTGGAAACAATAAAATGATAATAAAAACAAGTTATTATCATTTTATTTTTACTTTCGTCACACTGCTTAAAAGCAGTGGGGTGACGCTCCTCCACCTTAGCGGAGGAACCGCCACTGTCCAAAAGGTCTTCAGCATACTGGTGGAATCTCCATTTGAAGTTGTCTGATTGTTTCTTCACATCCTTGCCAGTTTGTGTAAAGAAAGGCACTGAAGACACTTTTTTGCGAATAGAATGTCTACTTTTCTGTACAAGCATTGTGTTACATCTGCCCACAAGTGATCGAAAACACGGGCCCCTAGTTGGCAAGTACTCTTAGACTAGAATCTTCACTTGCAGTGACATGAAATTTAGTGCCACTCAGCACTCTCCAGAGTAAAAAAACACTTCTGAGTCCTCTGCCTCCTGTCCTGAGATGTTTTGGGCTTGGTATAATAATCTGTCTCCATGCTGTAGTGGATGATATTAGCGACGGCTGCCTGGCCAGTATGTGCAAGTATTAAGGGGCCTATTAACATGGCGGGCGGATCGCCACCGCCCAACCGGCGGCGGCAATCCGCCCGCCAAAACACCCTGCCGGACGGCCTTTTAACCCCCGCCACATTAGCATGGCGGGGGGTACCGCGGCAGACGGAAAGACCGTCCACCGCTTTTCCGCCGGTAGGCAATCGTCACGATTGCCTACCGGGCGGAAAAGGCCTATATTATGGTGGCGGTTCCTGCATCCATATTATGATGTGGGCGGTGTTATGCCTTTCCATGGCGGAGACTCCGCCATGGAAAGGCATGCGGTTTTCGCATCGGGGGCCCGTTGCGGGCCCCCAGGATGGTGGGGTGGGTGGTGGGTTGCACTTGGGGGGTACCTATGGTACCCCCCAACATTGGCATGGACAAGGTGGCAGGCACCGCGTGGTGCCTGTCACGTTGTGCATGCCAATGCACAACATGCATATATTGCATTGTGGCGGGTGCTGCTTACAGCACCGCCCGCTGCAATTCAATATATGCGGGATGCCACCACCACCGTGGCGGTGGCATCCTAATTGCCAGTGCGGGACCGCCACACCTCTTGCGGGCGGTCCCGTTTGCCGTTGCGGTGGCGGGCGGACACAGTCCGCCCGCCATCGTAATAGACCCCAAAGTTATAAATGCATGTTCTTGCATACACATGTTGCATGGCGTACTTTATGCATGCATGCATATTGTACACATGCATATGCATGGTACACATGCATATGCATGGGGCCCAGGCATGTGTTAGCAATGTCAGACGAGATGCATAATGGGAAATAAGCATTCATACTTATGTTATGTACGTATGAGTTTTTATATTGTTTTCTGAAGAATATACAGATGTGTATTGATATTGGGATTCACATGTGTATGCATTCTTGTATTGTTTATATTAGTCCATATGTATCCTCTGATTTCATTTGCTTGGTTGATGATGTGACGTATATTGATTGTGGTCCCCAGTTGTTGGAATTATGGTTGCATTGTATGTTGAATATCGCACATGCAGAGGGTCATATTGAAATTGTTATAGCTATGGCCTGGAAATGTCAATGTAAAATATTTTAGTTTCATGGATTTACAGTGGAAATACTCAGACATGCATAAAACATGCATTTTGATGAAATAATGTTCGAAACTATTCAAATAAATATCTTCGTGCTTATCTACTGCAAACCAATGCACAGGATTGACTTAAGGGCTTTTTGAGAATTATGACAGCTGTAGGTGTGGATTTTTCCATTTTAAATCTGCCCCACAGATCCAATTCGTAAAGCTATTTTGGGGATCAGGTTAACTAATGAGCACCTTTCCTGTAGGCTAGGTTCCGTCCTGCTCTTTTTTAATCTTCATGTGTGTAGTGTCTGTAATGCTGCTTTGTATTTATTATGGTTTTTATTTGAAAGATTTGGGAAAAATGTTATGTCCAAACATATTTTGATCTAGCCAGAGCGTGCATGCTATTTTTGGCTGCCATTAATTAATGGGTGGAAGATGTGGTTGACATAAGAATTATAGAAACATATTTCATGTTTCCAAGGGAGAGTGCGGGACTGTAGTCAGATGGCATATGCTGGAAGGGGGGTGCCGTTTTTTTACGTAGTGTGAAGGGTTTTGTAGTCAACTCATCACTGAGGACAGGATTTTAACAAGTCAGAATATGCTGAAATACTTGTTTTTTGACTGCGGAAGTCTCCCCTCTAAGCTCAACTAATTTTCTTCTTTATGAACGTACAAAAGGTTGGTTTGTGGTTTGACTGAATAGTAAAATGCCCTTTTTCCATTATGGCCATAGGAAATACGTACAGTTAAAATTTCCATAGAATAAATTTCATTGGAGATCAAGATCATATGCATATTTGTTGATCATTCCAAAAACCCAAATGGATAAGAATTTCTGGGAGCCTGGGGATAGCTGCAGGTCATGGGGCATTGGGTGATGAGGGCATCTGGGGGCAGAGCACATCCTGGGCCAGCTGAGGAGAACATTCTATGATCCTGTGGTATTGATGGGGGCTGTTTTGGGGCTGGGCTGCGCCTCTCCATGCAGCACCTGACCCTAAACTCTATTCTGTTTTACTGGGTGCCTTTCTGACTGGTAAAATAGGGCCTGGCATTCCTGCTCCAAAGTCCCATATACACATAAGATTCTATGACACTATCAAGAAAACAATATCAACATACACAAATATCACCACAAAACTCGAAAACATAAACAACTTAACCCTATACTTAAACTGTAAACACAAAAAATATTGGTGACAAAATATCATGGAGAAAAAAATGTTTAAAGTACAACATAAAAAAAAGAAATAATAAATATCTCCTACACATTAAAATTAAGGAAGCATAACAACAATCATGAAACACGAGATATTGAACAATGAAAAATCAACATAATTCTAAATAAAACACACAATATTACATTACATGTTACATACAAAAAAAATGAAATGTCAAAATATATTTAATGTACATTAAATAAATACCAAAACCACTAATTAGCATCTACCATAAATGGAGAAAAAAATCAAACGAGTCTCCAACCAACCATTCAAATTAAGCTGAAAAACATTTAACAAATAGAAATGCTTTTCCAATTACCAAACAGTATCAAAAGGTCTCAAAAACGCACAGCAAAATGCTTCCAAAAATAGAATTACAGCAGGACAGTGTCACTCTTGCAAACTTACAACAAAAGACTGCAACACTTCAATAAACCACTAAATACTATAAACTAACGAAGTTTAACAATCAATGAAAGCTAGCAACATTAATAAATAACTAAAAGTATGTTAAAATAACAAATAATTAAAATGATGCTATATGTTTATTGCTCCAACTTACATGTGCATCCTCTACAAGAAGGAAAAATTCTAAAAGGAAAATAACATAAGGACACAGACATCAAATTATTCAAAATTAAAAAATGCCACCTATAAAGTAGGTATAGAAACCAAAGCACAAAACAAAAATTAATGTAAAAATAACTTTTTAACATATTAAAAAAATATAATAAAACATACTCTCACTAAATTATAGATTAAAAAATAAACCAAAGCAAGTAAGTTAAAGCAGTGACAGCTTTCAAGATACCATCAATGGAGTAATAAAATGTTACCATGACTTGTGTAATAACTGCAGGTACAGGTTTAGAGGCCCATAAAGGGCTACCAGGTAATAGTGCTGCCGGATCACTGATACAATATCGACTCCTAAAACCTCGACCTACAAAAATATCGCGGAAAAAATATCGTAGACAAAAATATCGACACCCTATACTTAAACAAGAAATTACACGAACATCGATAAAAATATATCGCCTATAAAAATATCGATGACAAATATATCGAGAACAAAAATATAGTTTACAAAAATATCGATAACATTAAAATATAATGAAACACCCCAAAAATAACGATATCAACAATATCGACTACACAAATATCGATAAAATACATATAAACTATATCGAAAATAATATTTAAAGTTAAAAAAATACTATTTACAATTATATAATTAAATTACATATCCCAATTACTTAAAATAAACTATAACAAGATATATAAAAATATTTTATTTAAAACAAATACTATTATAATATTAACAGAAATAAATAAATTAACATGCAACATTAAATAAATATCCAACAAACTGAAAATAAACTAAAATTAATATATATCAACTATAAATAATTTGAATTACATTTATTTACAAATATATTTAACTAACAACAAAAAATAACATAAGTACCAACATTAATTAAACATTATATATATCAAACTAATTAAAAGGTAACTGCTTAAAAATTCAAAAAAGGTATCTCGACCAATAAATTTAAAGTAAACAAACACAAACCAATAGAAAACGTTAACTAATTAAATAAACACTATAAATACAAGGAATTAATTAACGCAATTTTACCGTATATCGGCCAAACAAGGAGGAAGAGCGTTACTTTGCGAGCGAGAGAACAGAGAAGAAAGAAGAACTACATAAACAACTATATCGAAATTTCTACAACACAGGTAAGAACAAAACTTTATAACAAAATATCAATACTTCACCTTTTTTAATTTAATTAAGTAAAATCATTACATGTTTTTCTTTAAATATCACACATTAAATGTCATTATAAATACACCTAGAAAATACAAGACAAAGATTTTCGTGCCCACAATATTTAACTCAACATCATTAAAAATATAACAAAGTAAATATAGAACTTAACCTCCAAAGAAATTAAATTATTTTGATTTTTAAAATGTAATAAAAGTGCAAAACATAGCCAACAAATACTTTTCTTGTTACAGCTGCCACAAAATTATACTAAACATCAACAACAACAAAAACCACTTCATCAACGAAAAATAGTAAGTATATAATTTGTATTACAAAATGTTTTGAAATGAAGACTAATTAGCACATGCATCAAGCTCATTACCGGTCACAAACAAGCCGATTCTCAAAATAGCCTTATTTACAACCAATAAAAGTACTTTTAAAATACATCAACTCAAAACGCAATAGCAAAATAGGTACTATCAAACTGCAAATAGTTTCCAAATCATTCCTATGGCCCTCTACACCCATAGGAATTAATTGACAAAATATTCTACTCCCTATTACAGATTGTGTATAAATATCAATTTATTTAGTAATTCCCTACATACATTAAAAATTGCAACTCTTAAATAGCAATTCCTTAAAAATCGCTATTAAAGATTCGCAATTCTTTAGCTTCATACATATGTTTATAAATTATGAAAATAATCTAATAAATAAAAAATATAACCTTTTCTCTTTTATTTCACAACTTACACTTCAATACAACTGCACCAAAAACGGTGACAACAGACAACTTCGAAGAAAACAACAAAATCTACATTAAAGAAAAACATCAAACTAAGTAAGTATATAAAGGAACTAAGAAATAGAACAAAATAATAAACAATAAATTAAATAAAATAATTTAAACTAATAAGTACTTTTCTCTTCACAGCTTCTACAAACTGCACCTACAAAAAACATCCACGAAATTAACTTCAACTACAACTAGTAAGTATTACTTGTTTTACTACTAAATACAAAACGATACAATTAAATTAAACATATATGTAACATTTTATTAACAGAAATATTTTGCTTTCATACCAACAGAAAATATCACAGTGATTAAACAACAACCATCAAAACATACCATCAAGAAAAGTAAAGCAACACTAATTATACTAGCATGTTTATTATTTAAAAGTGCATAATTAGTAAACATATATTTATATTTCTTCACAGATATACCCCAAAAATGGCAGAAGGAGCAAAGTTCATTACATCGCAAAAAGGGAAACTACTGCTTTGCTACATGGGTTACACTTATACCCAAGAATAAGTTATACAAAATGTAACCCATTGGAAATGTAGCAAATATTATTCCTTATGCCTGTTATGGTAGAGCCACTACAATAGATACCAATGTAGTGAATGTTAGAGAACACAACCATCCCCCCAATGTAACTGAAGTTGAAGTAAGAGATGCCCTAGAGACAATAAGGGAAGCAAGCACAAGTTCCCAACAAACAAGCACCCAAATACTAAAGAATGTTTTGACTAGAGTGCCAGAACATGTCACAGGACAACTACCTTCCATCCCCACTTTGAAAAGACTAATAGCAAAAACTAAAAGAGCTACAGCTCTTTTAGCCCTGACCCTACATATCCTGGCTCTGGTTATCTCCCGCATTGATTACGCCAACTCATTGTATGTATGTATGTAGGCATCCCAGCCTATCAATTACGTCGCCTACAGTTGGTGCAGAACCAAGTGGCTAGTCTGATTTTTCACCAGCCCAAATGGCACCATGTCAGATCTTTAATGAAAAGCCTACACTGGCTTCCCGTGGGAAAACGCTGCACCTTCAAGCTGGGATGTACCATTTTCAAAGCTCTTTCTGGTAATAGTCCAGCATTTATTTCTTCTAGGATCCAGCGTTACATTCCTTCTCGGGACTTGCGGTCTTCCCATCTGAATCTGCTGGCCACCCCTTCTTTCAAACGAAAGAAACATGGGGGACTAAGATTTGCGGTCTTGGCCCCACAATTTTGGAACTCTCTTCCCGCGGAGCTGAGGTCTGTAACTTCTTATGCACAGTTTAGGAAACAGCTTAAGACCTGGCTGTTCTCCCAGGCGTATGACTAATCAATTTCCCCTCTGGTGCAGCCTCCCCCTTGACTCTAGCGCCATGAAACCGTTTGGTGTATGCGCGCTTTACAAATTCTTTAAACATAACAGCTCAAACTCCACCTATCCCCCAAACTTTTGGAGAAATCCAAATACTACCTGAGTATACCATCACCCACAAAGAGGAAAAATTCCTTATCTATGTCAACGAAAGTCATGAAAAAATAATTATTATGTTTGCAACTAATACAAATTTACAGAAACTTAAAAACTGCGAAACGTGGATGATGGATGGCACATTTAAAGTTTGCCCCAAACCATTCTATCAGCTGTATACCATCCACGGAGAATATGAAGAGACAAATATCCCCTTTATTTACGCATTACTGCCTAATAAACAGAACACCACTTATGTAGAACTACTAACTATAGTCAAACAATTCACAGAAAATGACTGTCCCCCAAAGAATCATAATTGACTTTGAGCAGGCAATGATTCAATCCATCCACAAACTATACCCACACACTGCAATACAAGGTTGCTATTACCATTTTAATCAGAGCATATGGAGGCACCTACAGAAATCTACTTTGAGCATAGATTATTCAACAAATAGCAACTTTGCCTATCAAATTAAAAAATTAATAGCCCTGGCCTATGTCCCAACTAATGAAGTAGCCAATCACTACAACTTACTTATAGAAAGTCCTTTCTATCAAGCTAATGAAGCAAAATTAAGTCCCTTCCTAGACTACTTCGAAGACACCTGGGTGGGAAGGTTACATAGGTCAGGGCACCGTAGACAACCTAAATTTCAGATCCCCTGGTGGAACGTGTACGCTAGTACTGTGGCTCAAAAAGCCAAAACAAACAACGTGGTGGAAGCAGGGCTGGCTTTAGCACTGGTGGCGCCCAGTGCGACAATGTTTTTTGGCGCCCCCCAATGACCACCTCCACCACGGATTCCCTCCCCACCACCCTTTAACAGTCTCCATAACCACTCTCTCTCAGATGCATTTAATTAATTTTATAGCGTCCCTCATAAAAGTGAAGGGTGTCAGAGTACTTTACACAACACACACATTACACAGAGACTATCAATCATAGGTGTGTAAATCAGTGTATAGGAAATGTTACATAAGACCTGGAACAACAAGGGGTGGATTCACATATTATCCATACAGGTAGGCAGTATAGTTGAAGAGAACTTGGTCTGGAGAAGCACAAAGTCTGAATTTAAAATGTAACACAATGGATTGGGGCTCTATTTAATAACAAGAACTGATTTGTACCCAAATGAACCTTTTTTTCAACATTAGAATAATGAAAGTCTGGGGAAAAAATCCATACGCTGTAATCTATACCTTGAAGTCTGCACGCAGTTCTTTGATGACAGTTAATAGCTCACTGTAAAGTGCAACTAACAAAGGGAAGTCTCTGACAAAAGCAGTAACCCACTGACCTGTTTACATTACATTCACTTTGTGATCTGCATGGTACATGTTCTTTGCAGCAGGCATATTAACCCTCTGCGCTACCTTACCATGAATCAAAACTTCCACAAGGCAAAACTTCTACTAGACAAAACTTCGATCTCGCCTGGAAGAACATTAATCACCGGAGTTTTCTTGACATATTAATTGTTGCCTGAAAATTGCTGGAGGCCAGGAACGCGGCAGAAGGTGCCTTTAAGCACAATATAAACTAGCAAACAGGCGCCCCCATGCGAAGTCAGCACCCGGTGCGGTGGCACCGGTCGCACCACCCTAGAGCCGGCCCTGGGTGGAAGGATGGCATAATGCCTTCCAAGCCACAATAGGAAGGGGACAACCAACACTTCACAAACTCATTGAAGCAATTAAAAAAGAACAGAGCTACCAAAAACTCAGACTAGAGCAATCACTAAGTAAAATAGGCCCTAAACTAAGTAAACAAACTAAAACTATGTACGAATACCTGCAACATAAAACCAAGTTGTAACCAAATACCTAAGGTCTAGAATACCTAGACATGATTGCTAAATCAATTCTTTAAACTAAACAAAATAGTAAACATCGTTTAAATCTTACAACTATAAAACATATAAACAACAGATTGTTTTTAATTAATAAATATAATTATGTCATAAAATTTAAAATATAGCACAAAATTATATGACATAATATAAATATAAAAAAAACAATGAAAAAATACATTTCCCACCCATAGTAAAAAAAAAAAAAGATACTTAGGGGCCTATTAGGATGGCGGGCGGAGACACGACCGCGGTGCCGGCGGTGGCGGTAACACCCATTTACCGCACGCCGCCAGCGTTTTCCACGCCCGCTATATTAGGATGGCCACACATTGCACATTTCCCGCCCGCTGCGGTGCGACTCCGACCGCCATCAAAGTGCGCCCGCCACTGCGGCGGAGTGAGCCAATCACCACACACCGCCGTGCGGAATGACGGCCCGTACGCCGAAGATATCACGATGCCGGAAACAGGGCAGCGCACCGCGACGGAGAAACCGCACAGTAGCACGACAGTGACTCATCCAAAACTCCAGCTACAACTGTCACATAGCCAACAATTGCTGTGAACATGGTGCAATGTCATTGGTCAATCAGACGTACAGGCATGCATCTTCGATGGTGGACACAGTACCTCCACATCCCATTCACATGCAGGATACCAACACAGCAAGCAACGTGTAGTCTGGCTGCAGCTACTGTCTGCAGTGACCTACAACTACACATAGAGAAGATAGCAAAACATGTGTCTTGTTGTTGGACTCACTGTGTCCAACACTGCGCATTCCTAAGTGTCCTAGCCCTGTGAAAGCCTCACTGTGTCCTGGAACTCACATAGAGTGACAACAACTGTCATACACACACCCTTCTCCCACGCCTGCTCCTGTGCAATCTACATGGCAGAGATGGGACTTAGATGAAGAGGCGTGACCCAAACACAAATGGAACACACTGTACATGCAGTGATGTGGACATGTGGCATTCGGCGGGGACTGTGCAGGGCAGGTGGACTGACACTGGGTTAATTTGGAGCAGCACAGCCATTCACACAAACAATAACTGGCCAGACTCCTGCATCACCAAAATGCAGCTGCACTGTATGGCTGACACTACAGGACATGTCCCTCTACTCAGGATAGGCATGCAGGGTAACGTGTGAAAGAGCCCACCAAGCCCTTCCTGCTGTAGTAAACATGATAGGCAGTGCATGTCAGAGCCCCACAACCACTGACACATACCGAAGCACCTCCACCCCACGTGTGCACACCCTGCACTCTCACTCACAGTCTGGGAGACTTACCACGACATTAGGGCCGCCATAAAGCCTTGGGTACTGTGCAAGCACCCCGTCTACCAGGACCCCAAGCTCCTCACTGGTGAAGGGACTGGCACGGATCTTCTGAGTCCTCGACATCACAATGGACATGTGGCAGCAGCAGCACGTTGAGGGTGGCAGCCAGCAGTCCCTTGAGGCAGCAGGTGGAGGGTGGCAGCCAGCAGTCCCTTGAGGCAGCAGCAGCAGGTGGAGGGTGGCAGCCAGCAGTCCCTTGAGGCAGCAGCAGCAGGTGGAGGGTGGCAGCCAGCAGTCCCTTGAGGCAGCAGGTGGAGGGTGGCAGCCAGCAGTCCCTTGAGGCAGCAGCAGCAGGTGCAGGGTGGCAGCCAGCAGTCCCTTGAGGCAGCAGCAGCAGGTGGAGGGTTGTCAGTCAGCAGTCCCTGGTAGCTGTGGGAATGTGGTGCACCCTCCCACACATATATAGGCCCCTGGGGCTGTCAGTGGTCCCAGGGTGCTGCTATTGGTGTACCAGGTCTGCCTCATTCAAATACATCCAATGTCCGCCTCCGCGGTGGCGGTGCACGCCTACCGCGATTTTCAAACTCGCATCAGGCTACCGCGAGGCTGCTACCCATTGGCTGTAAGGGCATGGTCCATGCCGGTGACACACCGTAGGGTCCATGTGCGCGCTACCGCGGTGGTGCATCTTTTGAATGCCTCCAGTGACCGCCTCCGCGGGGGTGGTGCACGCCTACCGCGATTTTCAAACTCGCATCAGGCTACCGCGAGGCTGCTTCCCATTGGCTGCAAGGGCATGGTCCATGCCGGTGACACACCGTAGGGTCCATGGGCCTGATTCACAGAACTAACTTACGTCAAAAACGTAAAGTTAGTACTTTTTGGTATTCACAGAATACACTTACTCATTTTGGTACTCACAGAATGAACTTACTCATTTCGGTATTCACAGAAGTTAGTAGTCCTAACTTTAGGACTCCTAAATGCCTTCTGTGAATACCGAAAGTCTTAAAGTTAGGATTTTCTCAGTTTAGGAGTAGTAAAGTTAGGACTCCTAACTTTACTACTCCTAAACTGAGAAAAATCTTAACTTTAAGACTTTCGGTATTCACAGAAGGCATTTAGGAGTCCTAAAGTTAGGAGTCCTAACTTTACTACTCCTAAACTGAGAAAAATCCTAACTTTAAGACTTTCGGTATTCACAGAAGGCATTTAGGAGTCCTAAAGTTAGGACTACTAACTTCTGTGAATACCGAAATGAGTAAGTTCATTCTGTGAATACCAAAATGAGTAAGTGTATTCTGTGAATACCAAAAAGTACTAACTTTACGTTTTTGACGTAAGTTAGTTCTGTGAATCAGGCACCATGTGCGCGCTACCGCGGTGGTGCATCTTTTGAATGCCTCCAGTGACCGCCTCCGCGGGGGTGGTGCACGCCTACCGCGATTTTCAAACTCGCATCAGGCTACCGCGAGGCTGCTTCCCATTGGCTGCAAGGGCATGGTCCATGCCAGTGACACACCTCAGGGGCCAGGCGGTAGGCACCGCCATATGTCTGCCAGACAGTGCCTGGAGTGACCGTGATTTGGGTAGCGGTGCATGATGACCGCCATTGTCACATACATATCTGGCGGTGTCCCCCGCGATCGTGCCTGGGTTATGGGCGGTGCCACACCTCAGTCGTCAAGCGGTAGGCACCGCCATATGTCTGCCAGACAGTGCCTGGAGTGACCGTGATTTGGGTAGCGGTGCATGGTGACCGCCATTGTCCCATACATATCTGGCGGTGTCCCCCGCGATCGTGCCTGGGTTATGGGCGGTGCCACACCTCAGTCGTCAAGCGGTAGGCACTGCCATATGTCTGCCAGACAGTGCCTGGAGTGACCCTGATTTGGGTAGCGGTGCATGGTGACCGCCATTGTCACATACATATCTGGCGGTGTCCCCCGCGATCGTGCCTGGGTTATGGGCGGTGCCACACCTCAGTCGTCAAGCGGTAGGCACTGCCATATGTCTGCCAGACAGTGCCTGGAGTGACCCTGATTTGGGTAGCGGTGCATGGTGACCGCCATTGTCACATACATATCTGGCGGTGTCCCCCGCGATCGTGCCTGGGTTATGGGTGGTGCCACACCTCAGTCGTCAAGCGGTAGGCACCGCCATATGTCTGCCAGACAGTGCCTGGAGTGACCGTGATTTGGGTAGCGGTGAATGGTGACCGCCATTGTCACATACATATCTGGCGGTGTCCCCCGCGATCGTGCCTGGGTTATGGGCGGTGCCACACCACAGGGGCCAGGCGGTAGGCACCGCCATATGTCTGCCAGACAGTGCCTGGAGTGAGCGTTAATGGAGTTGTGGAGTAGCTGTGCTGCACCTAACGTGCCCTCCAGCTCTCTGCATAGGCCAACATGTACAGTGCCCACTGTCTCAACAATTGAAGGGTCCTCATGAGGGCAAATGCACAGAAGGGACATGTCACTCCACGTCACCAACACATACCATATATGGGTCGCCAGTACATTGCATGGGCACCTACACTCGCACATGTCACATGTGCTGTGTAATGAAATGTAGACTGTCCAGTTAATGTGTTGCATAGCATATGTAGATAATGGTCAATGTCTGTGTGTGCAATGTAACGCACACTGTCCTCTCATTTTCTGAACTAGGGGCATCAGCAACTGGCACATTGTCCAATGCACATGCACACACGTGTCCCCCACGCTCAGCCGGTGGTCAGTGTGTAGTTGAAGTGTGCCATATGCAACCTGTTTTGGTAGGTGTATCAGGGCCAGCAACATGGTGTGTTCGGGTAGTATTGCAATTAGTAACATATGCTGGGGGTCATACTCACAGGTATGCACACATATCTGTTAGTATATCACACTGTGCATGCGAATGAGCCGGAGGGGTGCACAGATAATTGCTGCTGGTAAGAGGACAGGTGTACGAGTAGTGTGCCTGATGTGTACCTACTTGTGAAGTGCCCTGTCGGTTAATGGTGCATGTTGTAAGACTTAGGAATGTGTCTGTAGAAAAAATTGATGTGATGCACATTTCATGGTCTTCTGCATTGACATCTGTGCACTGTGATCTGTCCTAGGAGGAGGAGGCCCAATATCCATCGTCCGTTCACAGTCCTGGCAGACATGGAGAATGAGGATATAATCCGCAAATTCTGACTGGACCGACAAACCCTGCAGAACCTATGTGCCATGTTGGAGCCCCACCTGCAGCCACGTCGGACATATCCAACAGCTTTCACCGCAACATCTAAGGTGATGGCATGCCTGCATTTCTTTGCAACAGGCTCATTCCAGCACTCGGTCGCAAGTGCAGGCGGGATGTCACAGCCGATGTTCAGCATGGTGCTGAGGGATGTCCTGTCGGCCATGATGCTGTACAAATACAGATATATCCATTTTCCCAGGGGGCCTGAGTTGGTGGCTGTGAAGGGCGATTTCTATGCCCTTGGACATATCCCCCATGTCATTGGTGCAATTGATTGCACACATGTTAGGCTTGTGCCACCACAGGCACGTGAACAGGTTTACCGCAATAGGAAGCATTCACACTCGGTAAATGTTCAAGTGGTGTGCCTGGCGGACATGATCATCTCACACGTGTGTGCCAAGTTTCCCGGCTCAGCCCATGATGCCCACATCTTGCGCAGCAGCATCGTTCCTCAGCTGATGGCCAATCTGCTTCCTGAGCGTGCATGGCTTGTGGGTGAGTATGCATAGTGGATTAGAGTGGTGTGTGTGTGACATGCTGTTGGGTTGCATTTTGGGACTGCAAGGTTAATCTGTGTCTCTCACACCCAGGTGACTCGGCACATCCGAACCGCCCGTGGTTGCTGAGCCCATTGCAGAATCCCGTCACGCCAGCTGATGTGCGATACAATGATGCCCATGGGAGGACACGGCGTGTGATAGAACGGACATTTGGTCTCCTAAAATCAAGATTTCGGTGCCTGGACCGTACTGGAGGTGCCCTTATGTACTCGCCAGGGAAGGTGTGTCAGATAGTGGTGGCATGCTGCATGCTCCACAACCTGGCCATTCGCAAGGCAATACCCCTGATCCTGGATGACGATGATGAGCAGCCAAGGCCGCCGCCTGCAAATCAACCCGGATCCAGTGACGAGGGCAGTGGAGAGGAGGAAGGGGTCGACATGCGTCGACAACTCATCACCCGCAACTTCACTTGAAGGTGAGTGATGATGTAGAAGGGACAAAATGGTCTGATGGTGTTGCTGTTGCTGTGTGGGTGTATGTGAGCTTGCTGACTGCAGCTTGGTGTTGACTCATTGCTGCCTGCCAATGTATGTGTGATTGGTTAGTGTGATACAGAATGTCTCTATGGTGACTGTTGCTCTGTGTAAAGTTTGTAGATCTGAGTACCTTGTTGACAAGTGTTGTGTGATGTGTGCAATGCCACACCCATACAAGTGACTCTTGTTCTGCGGTTTTCCCTAGGTCCCTTCAGCATCTCACTTGTTACCTACATTCCATTCCCCTGGACCATGTCCTACACGGTGAAGGTTGCACATCCTGTATTAAAGACGGAGCAGACACAACAACATGTGTGTAAGGTGTATTTATTTACAACTGTGACATGCGAGGGTGGAGAAGATGTGAAGGGGGAATTGAAGAAGTGAGTTGACAGTCATGGTAGATGAGATACTTGAGTAGTCCCCACAATGATGTGGAGACCCAGTCCAACAGATAGATGCCATTCACATGGCAGTGTGGTGAAGGATAGTCCAAAAGGTCAATGCAGTGGTGCAGTGGTCTGCCATCATGGCTGGCTCGGGGACTAGCGTTTGGCAGGTGCTTTGGCACGTGAGTCCACCTGGCCTTTCCTTGGACGGCCCCTCTTGCGCTTGACTGGAGGGGCCACTGCTGCAGGGGCGTCTGAGGACTCACCCCCCTCTGTGGACGCAGGAGAGGATGATGAAGTGTCATCCTGCTGCCCAACAGGGGGAGGCGGAGGGGTAGAATGTTGCGCTTGCCTGTCCCTCAGAACCGCCACTAGCTGCCCCAAGAGGTCCACAATCTGTCCCATGCGTGTGTCCATGGACCTCAGCAGCAGGAGGTGCTCCCGAGATTCTTCCTCTAACCGGCCCATTCGTCCCTGGGCCTGTTGGTAGGCCCCAAGGACTCTGTCGATGTGGCCCAGGGCTTCTGTCCCAGGATCAGTCCCCCTCTGCATGACCCTGTCCCGATCAGCTGCACTGCTGCCATGGTCCTGTCCGGTCCTCACATTGGCCCGCTGCATCCTCTCCCTGGCCTCCGCAGTCGATGTGGTGGGCTGCTCAACCCCTGGGGCAGGGAGGGTGTTGCGGACAGCTGTGGTGGTGGTGGTGGTGGTAGTGGTTGACACACAGGCCGTGACAGCAGCTGTCAGAGGATGGTCAGGGGCTGCAGCTGATGTGGTTGGGGGACAATGGGTGCCTGGGACTGGTTGCGGCCTGCCACACCAGATGGGCCAGCGTGGAGCTCCTCATCCAAGGAATCCAGGGAGTCCTCATCCAGTTGTCTCTGTTCCGGCGGGGGGACTGGCTCTGCAGGGTGGTGTCATCCTGTGCAGTGAGTTCTTGGTCACCTGTGGGTCAGATGAGAAATGGTCATTGTGTTGCACCCATCAAAGTTTGTGTTAGCAGTGTTACATCAACTGTTTGTACATCCAGCAGTTGTTCACTGTACAAATTTGCATTGACCGACATCCAGTGATGCATTACAAGCTGTTGTGGTACATGCATTACTTGTCGATATTGGGAGTTGTCATGACATGACATGCACAATATAATTTTTTGACATTGACAGTCTCATGTTGGCATCCTGTTATTGATCAATCATATGTCATCCATTTATGCGTATGTGTCACTTGTAGAGCCCTTGCAGCGGTTTACTCTGCACAGTGAGTGACCATTGTAGTTTCATGCATACCTTTTCAATGTGGTGTAGATATCTGTATTTGCAATTCCAGACATGCTTAAGTTTGCTTTAATTAGATCCTAGGTGGTCTGGACCACTGCTACTGTCAGATGGCATGTAGTGGTGTGCATGGTTGTGCTCGGAGTTCCATATACATGTGTTTCAGTCATTCACACTTTGGTTGCTGTCACAGTTTCATTTTCTTAGGTGTGTGCACACTATAGTTGCCAATACTATCTGGGTGTGCAGTTGTGCATTGAGAGGCTTGGTGTCCTATGCCAACATGTTTTTTTAAATGCATATCTGGCTGCATGTTGTGGCTGTTGATATGTTGTGTTTGCTGTGTTTTCCTTGTATTTGAGAGACCTCTCTGTGTGTGTACGATGAGGGCTTCCATCTTGGTCCAGTGTGGGACAAGTCAGCATGATATGTCCACATGCCTGTTCTTTTGAAGTGTACATTGCAATGACTGACACATGCATATTGGTGCCAGGAAGTAATGGGTCTTGTGTGCTGGCGGTCAGGTGGGCCCGTGTGAGTTGTTGTGCAAGCTTCCCAGCCCCATACACCCCGACCTGTGAGATGCGGTTACCTACCTGTGAGTTGGGTGGGTAGCATACATTGCCTGCCACATGCTTCTTATTGGGGGTGTAGTGTCCCATCCTCCATAGTGGTGGAACAGCATGCATGTTGCATTTTGTGGGACGGATAGCCAAACACACTACACCGTCTCACTGTGTAGATGGCTAACAACCGTTTGAGGTGAAGGTGAGCAATGACATGGCTATGTGACTTGGTAGAAATCTTTGGATGGAATGTGCGTGTGGTGAGCATGATGTGTGTGTGGCTTTTTGTACCCATTGATTTCAGATTACATTTGGTCATGGGGTATAGCCCCCCATCACTGTTGTCCCAGCTATCTGGCTGTGGGGTTCACTCCCCCGACATTTGAAGGCACAATAGGGCAAGGGGTATAGTCTCGTAGCACAGTGGTGACATACAGCAGGGTGAAGATCTCACCCAGCATACATTTCCACACTGTCATGGTTTCATGGTATTTGTGGACCTGAGAACATGAGCACAGTACTGGTGAAGCAGTTGTTCCAGGGCATCCATACACTGACATGTTGTGGTCAACAGTGGTGTGTGTGTGAGATGTACTCAGCCCTGTGCAGACAATGTGCGGTTTTGGGACCAGACTATACCAGCACTGTTCAGACAGACAGTGTGAGATGTGAACATTGTCAATGCAAACACACATTGGTGGTCCAAACAAGACACCTTTGACAATTTAATTCAGACAAGGTGCTGTTCTGCAATTCAATGCAGCACTGTGGTAGCTGGGTGTGTTGCAGGACATTTGGGATGTGCTTAGTTTAGCATTGTGAGTCCCAGCTGCAGTGTAGTTTTTGGGTGCACTGCACTTCCACTGTTTACATTGCAACACTGTGGTATGATATGGGTGATTTGCACTTTGCCATACAAATGGCCAGACACTGCTGCAGGGCAGCATGATCGTTGTTAGTGTTGCAGTGTGTGATGCCTGGCACAGTGTACACAATGTGGGTCAATTTTGAACAGAGACTTGTGCATGGTGACTACAACACAACTGTTTTGCATTATTTGTGTTGGTGACTGTGGACTAAGTGGCATGGTGTCATGTGCGGCTGCACAGACGTCACATGCCTATGAGTGGGACTAGTGCTCCATCCTGCTCAGCTGTGGGACAAGGGGGCCTGGTGGGAGTTGTAGTGCAGGCCTCCAAAACACCCACCTACCTCCCTGTAAAGATGGCTACCTACCTGTTAGGTGAGGGTGTAGCACACAATGGCTGAGGCATGCTTCTGGGTGGGGGGAGAGCTACATCCTGCTCAGCTGTGGGCCAAGGGGGCCTGGTGGGAGTTGTAGTGCAGGCCTCCCAAACACCCACCCACCTCCCTGTAAAGATGGCTACCTACCTGTTAGGTGAGGGTGTAGCACACAATGGCTGAGGCATGCTTCTGGGTGGGGGCAGTGCTCCATCCTGCTCAGCTGTGGGACAAGGGGGCCTGGTGGGAGTTGTAGTGCAGGCCTCCCAAACACCCACCCACCTCCCTGTAAAGATGGCTACCTACCTGTTAGGTGAGGGTGTAGTACACAATGGCTGAGGCATGCTTCTGGGTGGGGGCAGTGCTCCATCCTGCTCAGCTGTGGGACAAGGGGGCCTGGTGGGAGTTGTAGTGCAGGCCTCCCAAACACCCACCCACCTCCCTGTAAAGATGGCTGCCTACCTGTTAGGTGAGGGTGTAGCACACAATGGCTGAGGCATGCTTCCACCCACCTCCCTGTAATGATGGCTACCTACCTGTTAGGTGAGGGTGTAGCACACAATGGCTGAGGCATGCTTCTGGGTGGGGGCAGTGCTCCATCCTGCTCAGCTGTGGGCCAAGGGGGCCTGGTGGGAGTTGTAGTGCTGGCAGCATGTACACATGTACCCATGGTGATGTTGCTAACTACCTTTGGGGGGCTTCAGGGGGAGTGCTGTTGTATCTGTGAGAGATGTGTTGGGGGGAGTGTTGTGCACATGAATGAATTTGAACCTAGGAGGTATTATTTTGTGCTGCTCGAACTCTTCTTCAGATCCCCCGCCGACTTCCAATCCACCCCGGACTGAGGAGCCTTCACTGGCTCCCTGTCAGGAAAAGAATTGAATTTAAGGCCCTGTGCATTGCCCATAGGGCCTTTTGGAAAACGGGCCCTGTCATTAGCCGACCGCTGATTACCCATTACCATCCAAATAGACAGCTCAGATCAGCGTCCTCTTTTCTCGCCCTAGTGCCCAAGATCAAGAGATCCAGAAGTGGTGGCCGTTCCTTTGCTTATAACTCGGCCAAACTCTGGAACTCTCTTCCCCTCCACCTGCGGGCTGAGCCCAATCTGCTTCTCTTTCGCAGGCTCTTAAAGACTCTGCTTTTTAACAAACTTGTATAGTTTCTATCTCTTCCTGCACCTGCTTGTCCGCAGCGCTAGGACGCCTCAGGGTAGCTACTGCGCTTAACAAATGGTCTTTTCATTTCATTTCATTTCATTTCATTCATTTTGTAATAGTGCAAGACAGTACATTTGTGTGATGTTAGGCATTTGTTTGTACTTACCAGCCTCCACTCCCCCGGGTATTCCTGAGAGACTCTCTTGATGTAGAATGCCAAGCACCTTCTCCTCCCATTCAGTGAATGTTTTGAGTGGAACGGGAGGGCCACTGCCTGTCCTGTGAGCCAGCTCATGGCTCTTGGCTCTCTTATTTTTGACCACTGCCTTCAGATCGTGCCACCTCTTCACGATTTCATCTCTATTGCGTGGCACGGTCCCTACTGCATTGACCTTCTCTACTATCCTTCTCCACATTTGCGTCCTTGTTGCTAGTGGTGTCTGTTGGACCTGGTTACCAAACAATTGTAGTTCTACCCTGATTATCTCATCGACCATGACCCTCAACTCACTCTCAGTGAATTTGGGCATTCTCTGTGGTGACATGGTGTGTGATGTGTCAAGGTGTTTAGGGTGCAGGTTTGGAAGTGGTAGTGGTGGTTGTGATGTGTATGGTGTGTGCTGTGCAAAGGTGTTAGAGGTGCAGGTGTGGAAGTGGTGGTGGTGGTGGTGATGTGTGTGTGTTGTGCAGATTTGCCTCTCCTGTCATCTGTGGTGGATGTCCCCTCAGTTGTGGAGTTTTGCAAAGGATTGTGGTATGTTGGGGGCTGGATTTATACTGGTGTCTGTGGGTGTGTCAGGATGGGGTATTGGTAGCAGGTGTGGTGTGTGTGTGAACCTGGAATTTGTAGTTTTGGAGTTTACCATGGGGGTGTGCCTTTGGGCTGTGTTAGCTATTTTTGGGTGCATGCCTTGTTTGGTTGGTGCACTTTGTGGCCATGTTGTGTGTTTTTTTAGCGACCGCCATTTTTTTAACGTAGCGTCCACAGTGGTGGCTCGGCTACGGCGCTTCCGCCGTCTCACTGATTCTGCGATGTTGTCGACTGCGGCGGTCGGAAACAGCGCACTGCACCGCGGGGATGTCGGGAATATCATAATTTCGATGGCGGTGTCTCCGCTGTGGTTGCGGTCGTTTGGGCTGTTTCCGCTGCGAAACCGACCGCCGCGGATGGGTTTGGGCCTTCTCCGCAGGCGAACGGCGGCTTCTCGGGTCTCCTTTCCGCCGCGGGTAGATTTTTACCGCCGAGGATCCTAATCTAGCCGTCGGTTTTCCCGCGGTAGCGGCGGGCGGTGTTTTCCCGCTACCATAGCGGTCGGTTGTTTTTCCGTCCGCCATCGTAATGACCTCTTTAGTTATGTAGCAGTAGAATATCCTCAAACGATAAAATCCACAGCAAACCAATTAAATATGAATCCATTGGATAACAAAGCCCCCAAAAAATGCACAAATACAACTGTAAAAAAAAATCCAACGCCGCAAACCTCTTAATAACAAAACCCTCAAAAACCCGAAAATAGTTTAGAAAAAAACACTCCAACAAACCAGGAAAAAAAGGAAATGTAAAGTAACTTGTTATCAAACAAGAAATAACATTTTCCTTTTACTGAAAAAAAAAACGCGCCCGCAACTTTATCCGTTTACCAAAGACAGAACCTGTAAATAAAAAAGAAAACAACACCCGCCCACAAGACAAATACAAACCCACAAGCGCTAACCTCAACATTAAATATACAAAGATACATTTAATAAACACATAACTAACACTACATAACATTCTAATTATATCCAACACTACGTCAAACATATAAAACACTAAACTACCAAAACAACACCTAACTACACCAAAAACCATCAAATAACACCCTAACTAATCTATTTAAACTACTACTACCTTACCCTTACCCTAAAACTAACTTAAAAGTTAAATATATATTAAACTTATATAAAATTAAACTTACCTGACTGGATGAAACGCAGCTCCCAACCGTGAGATTCAGTCTTCCAAAATGACCTAAAGACGAAACCTATAGAAAGAAAAGTGAGAAAAAAGGATAAAAAATGGCCGCATAATTAAAATGAAAAAAAGACTAAGGGGGTCATTACGATGGCGGTCGGAAAACCTCCCCGACCGCCATGGTAGTGGGAAAAGACCGCCCGCATGGTCCGCGGCATCACCGCCGGTCGAATTACGATGACCCACGCTCGAAATCCGACTGCGGCGGTCGGATCGCGGGCCTTAACATCGCGGCGGTTGCTGCTACCCGCAGCACCGCCGCGATGTCCAAATGAGCATGTCCAGCATTTCCCTGCACTACGTGGCAGTCACTGCACAGTGCCTGCCACCTGGTACAGGGGAATTTTGGGGGGGCCATGGGTACCCCCCCAGTGCACCCTCACCCCCCAAACATCGGGGGCCCGCCACAGGCCCCCGGAAGACAATCTCCGCATGCCTTTCCATGGCAGTCTGACTGCTGCGGAAAGGCTGGCTACCGCCGGCATCATAATCGTGCCGGCGGAGCCTGCTCTGCACCGCCACCATTATCCCGGTCCTTTTCCGTCCGCCAGGCAGGAGTGCGGATGCAAGCGGCAGAAAAGCGGCGGTCGGAATTTCCCACCGCCGCGGTCGCCACCGCCATCCTAATCGGACCGGCGGTTTTCTGGCTTGCGGTGCGGGCGGATCTCCACCGCCGCCGGCCGGGCACCGCCGCCGGCCGGGCGGTCGACATCCGACCGCCATCGTAATAGGCCCCTAACTTCCCATAGACAACAATGGAAAATATAGAATTTTTTTTTTTTATAATATGTATAACTTTATGTATTGCAATGTTTTTTCCCAATGTTTAAAATAAATTTAAAAAAATGTAATATATACATTAACTGTTATATTATCCAAAAAGCTCAAATATAATATTTAATGTATATTAAAATATATGTTTATTTCATACACTGTACATGTACAAAAATATAAAAATGTGATAAAAAATATATATGTTGTACAAAATATTTCTGTTAAAAATATTGTAAAGTATTTAACATATTAAATATTATTTTATTAGAAATAATATTCAATATACTAAATAATAAAATATAACCTTGTCGAATAAATATTATACAATTTTTCCCCAAAAATAAAATTATATAAAATGTATTATAAAAATGTTTTAAAAAATGTATACAAACGTTTGTTTTTTGCTACTAAAAAATGATAAAGCATAAAAATGAAACTGTTTATAAATAAAAACTTAAAAATATTTTGCTTTGTCATTACATGACTATGCTACCAAAAAATGTACTATTTTTCAAAACTGTAAAAAAAATGTATATATAAAAATATATTATTTGTTTAACATTTATACATGACAAATGAATGTTACAAATATGTTATACTTTATAATAAAATGTGAATACCATCAATGTTTATGATTTATGTTTTAAATATTATAATACATTTTCTAACCAAAAAAAATGAAAAGAATGTAATTGTGAATGAAAATATAAATGTTTTTCCTTAAAGAAATGTTGAAAATAAAAACTAACATACATCTATTTACTTATTACAATATACATCCCACCCACTTCCACATAAGTTCTGGAAACTATTTGGTAGTGAACTTTTTCCACATCTGTATCAAATTTGTTGTCAATCCCTAACTAATGGGGTAGTACCGGATTGTTGGAAAAAGGCGGTGGTTTCTCCACTGTTGAAAAAGGCTACACTGGATCCCCCAATGCCCCTCCAATTACAGACCCATCTCCCTGCTACCGTATCCGATTAAGATCTTGGAGAAGGTAGTGAGTAAATCTCTCTCAAAATTTGTTGAGGATAATGAGTTGCTGGACGAAGTACATTTTGGATTTCGCCCTGCACATGGAACCGAGACTGCCTTGGTGACAGGCTTGGATGACCTGCGAATGCGGGCCGACAGTGGTCAGACAGCCTTTTTAGTGCTGCTTGACATGTCGGCCGCATTCGATACGGTTAACCACCGAATCCTGATTAAGAGAGTAGTGGAGATGGGTGTTACGGGTAGGGCTCGGGACTGGCTGCATTCCTTTCTCTCTAATAGGCAGCAGGCAGTGACCCTGTCGCCATTTACCTCTCAGAATAGAGATGTTAAACATGGGGTTCCACAGGGCTCGGCTATCAGCCCAATTTTGTTTAATCTTTATCTTCGACCACTTATTATTTTAATTAAATCATTTGGCATTGATGTCATAAACTATGCGGACGACACTCAGCTTGTCTTCTCCGTTGAGGGCAACAAAGCAGTGCCTTTAGAAAAATTCCACAACTGTATGCATAGAACAGCAGAATGGCTGAAAGAGAACTTATTGCAATTTAATGGGGAAAAAACTGAAATCCTGTGTTGTACCGCAGGTAAAATTCAGCGACCACTTCCAGTAGACTTTTGGCCAGGCCCGGCCAACAACTCCGTATTGCCCGCTAGTACATTGCGCAATTTAGGAGTGATGCTGGATAGCAATCTACAACTAGATTCCCAGGTGAATAAAACGGTGAACACCTGTCTATCTCTGCTCCGAGCTCTTCGGCAGATTCTCCCGTTCTTACCTATTCTTGCTAGACCTCAAGTGGTGCGGAGCATAGTTCTAAGCAGATTGGACTATTGTAATGCACTCCTTGTAGGTGCCCCAGCATCCCTGATAATAAAATTGCAAAGAGTACAGATCATGGCGGCTAAGTTGGCGTTAAACCGACCGCGTAGAGCCTCGGCCTCACTGGCGTTAAAGGACCTACATTGGCTGCCCATTGCGCAGAGAGTCCAATTTAAGGCACTCTGTATTGTTTACAGGGCAATACATAAAACTGGACCTAAATTGTTGCAAAGGAAATTTGTATGGTATTCCCCTGTTAGATACTTACGTTCTTCTTCTGCTAATTTGGTTTGTGTTCCCCATGTCAATAAAGTGCGAATGGGTGGCAGATCTTTTAGCTTTGCAGCATCTAGACTTTGGAACGCTTTGCCCCCGGAACTTAGACAACTGAACACCTTGTCACGCTTCAGGAAGGAACTGAAAACCAGACTGTTTCCTAGAGATTGACTCCTGCCTAACTCAGCTTAGTTACGCATAGTGGATGACTGGTAACTTAAGCGCCAGGATACCCTTGGGGTGGCAGCTGCGCTATATAAGTATACCTTACATTACATTACATTACAGATAAACTGAACACAAATTAGACATAATAAATAATTCCTATTACTAACTTCCAAATAAACTAAACTCTAACAAAAAGCAGAATAATACCCCCCCAAAAATTACTATCTCAACAACAAAAATAACTATAATCAACAAAACTGCTGTATAAGAAACCATAATAATTTACTATTCCAACTCCAAACCCAAGTAAACTCGGGGAAAGAGCTGGATAGTTAACCATAATAATTTACTATTCCAACTCCAAATCCAACTAAACTCAGGGAAAGTGCTGGATAGTAAACCATAATAATTTACTATTCCAACTCCTAATCCACATAAACTCAGGGAAAGTGCTGGATAATAAACCATAATAATGTACTATTCCAACTCAAAACCAAACTAAACTCAGGGAAAGTGCTGGATAGTAAACCATAATAATTTACTATTCCAACTCCTAATCCACATAAACTCAGAGAAAGTGCTGGATAATAAGCCATAATAATTTACTATTCCAAACCAAACTCAGGGAAAGTGCTGGATAGTAAACCATAATAATTTACTTTTCCAACTCCAAGCCAAACTAAACTCAGGGAAAGTTCTGGATAGTAAACCATAATAATTTACTATTCCAACTCCAAATCCAACTAAACTCAGGGAAAGTGCTGGATAGTAAACCATAATAATTCACTATTCAACTCCAAATCCACATAAACTCAGGGAAAGTGCTGGATAGTAAACCATAATAATTTGCTATTCCAATATAAACTCAGTAAAAGTGCTGGCTAGTAAACCATAATAATTTACTATTCCAACTCCAAACCAAACTAAACTCAGGGAAAGTGTGGATAGTAAACCATAACAATTTACTATTCCAACTCCAAATCCAACTAAACTCAGGGAAAGTGCTGGATAGTAAACCATAATAATTTACTATTCCCACTCCTAATCCACATAAACTCAGGGAAAGTGCTGGATAATAAACCATAATAATTTACTATTCCAACTCCTAATCCACATAAACTCAGGGAAAGTACTGAATAATAAGCTTTAATAATTTACTATTCCAAACCAAACTCAGGGAAAGTACTGGATAGTAAACCATAATAATTTACTTTTCCAACTCCAAACCAAACTAAACTCAGGGAAAGTGCTGGATAGTAAACCATAATAATTTACTATTCTAACTCCAAATCAAACTAAACTCAGAGAAAGTGCTGGATAATAAATTAAAATAATTCACTATTCCAACTCTAAATCCAAGTAAACTCATAGAGTGCTGGATAGTAAACCGTAAAAATTTAGTAATCCAAATCCACATGAACTCAGGGAAAGTGCTGGATAGTAAACCATAATAATTTGCTATTCCAATATAAACTCAGGGAAAGTGCTGGTTAGTAAACCATAATAAGTTACTATTCCAACTCCTAATCTACATAAACTCAGGGAAAGTGCTGGATAATAAACCATAATAATTTACTATTCCAACTCCAAACCAAACTAAACTCAGGGAAAGTGCTGGATAGTAAACCATAACAATTTACTATTCCAACTCCAAATCCAATTAAACTCAGGGAAAGTGCTGGATAGTAAACCATATTCATTTACTATTCCAACTCCTAATCCACATAAACTCAGGGAAATGTCTGCATAGTAAACCATAATAATTTACTATTCCAACTCCAAATCCAACTAAACTCAGGGAAAGCGCTGGATATTAAACCATAATAATTTACTATTCCAACTCCAAATCCAAGTAAACTCACAGAAGGTGCTGGATAGTAAACCATAATAATATAGTAATCCAAATCCACATAAACTCAGGGAAAGTGCTGGATAGTAAACCATAATAATTTGCTATTCCAATATAAATCAGGGAAAGTGCTGGGTAGTAAACCATAATAATTTACTATTCCAACTCCTAATCTACATAAACTCAGGGAAAGTGCTGGATAATAAACCATAATAATTTACTATTCCAACTCCAAGCCAAACTAAACTCCGGGAAAGTGCTGGATAGTAAACCATAACAATTTACTATTCCAACTCCTAATCCACATAAACTCAGGGAAAGTGCTGGATAATAAACCATAATAATTTACTATTCCAACTCCTAATCCACATAAACTCAGGGAAAGTGCTGGATAATAAGTTTTAATAATTTACTATTCCAAACCAAACTCAGGGAAAGTGCTGGATAGTAAACCATAATAATTTACTATTCCAACTCCTAATCCACATAAACTCAGGGAAAGTGCTGGATAATAAGCTTTAATAATTTACTATTCCAAACCAAACTCAGGGAAAGTGCTGGATAGTAAACCATAATAATTTACTTTTCCAACTCCAAACCAAACTAAACTCAGGGAAAGTGCTGGATAGTAAACCATAATAATTTACTATTCCAACTCCAAATCCAACTAAACTCAGGGAAAGTGCTGGATAGTAGACCATAATAATTTACTATTCCAACTCCAAATCAAACTAAACTCAGAGAAAGTGCTGGATAATAAATTAAAATAATTCACTATTCCAACTCCAAATCCAAGTAAACTCACAGAAAGTGCTGGATAGTAAACTGTAATAATTTAGTAATCCAAATCCACATAAATTTAGGGAAAGTGCTGGATAGCAAACCATAATAATTTGCTATTCCAATATAAACTCAGGGAAAGTGCTGGCTAGTAAACCATAATAAGTTACTATTCCAACTCCTAATCTACATAAACTCAGGGAAAGTGCTGGATAATAAACCATAATAATTTACTATTCCAACTCCAAACCAAACTAAACTCAGGGAAAGTGCTGGATAGTAAACCATAATAATAAACTATTCCAACTCCAAATCCAACTAAACTCAGGGAAAGTGCTGGATAGTAAACCATAATAATTTACTATTCCAACTCCAAATCCAAGTAAACTCACAGAAGGTGCTGGATAGTAAACCATAATAATTTACTATTCCAACTCCTAATCTACATAAACTCAGGGAAAGTGCTGGATAATAAACCATAATAATTTACTATTCCAACTCCAAACCAAACTAAACTCGGGGAAAGTGCTGGATAGTAAACCATAACAATTTACTATTCCAACTCCAAATCCAACTAAACTCAGGGAAAGTGCTGGATAGTAAACCATAATAAATTACTATTCCAACTCCTAATCCACATAAACTCAGGGAAAGTGCTGGATAATAAACCATAATAATTTATTATTCCAACTCCTAATCCACATAAACTCAGGGAAAGTGCTGGATAATAAGCTTTAATAATTTACTATTCTAAACCAAACTCAGGGAAAGTGCTGGATAGTAAACCATAATAATTTACTATTCCAAATCCAACTAAACAGGGAAAGTGCTGGATAGTAAACCATAATAATTTACTATTCCAACTCCAAATCAAACTAAACTCAGAGAAAGTGCTGGATAATAAATTAAAATAATTCACTATTCCAACTCCAAATCCAAGTAAACTCACAGAAAGTGCTGGATAGTAAACCATAATAATTTGCTATTCCAATATAAACTCAGGGAAAGTGCTGGCTAGTAAACCATAATAAATTACTATTCCAACTCCTAATCTACATAAACTCAGGGAAAGTGCTGGATAATAAACCATAATAATTTACTATTCCAACTCCAAACCAAACTAAACTCAGGGAAAGTGCTGGATAGTAAACCATAACAATTTACTATTCCAACTCCAAATCCAACTAAACTCAGGGAAAGTGCTGGATAGTAAACCATAATAATTTACTATTCCAATTCCTAATCCACATATACTCAGGGAAATGTCTGCATAGTAAACCATAATAATTTACTATTCCAACTCGTAATCCACATAAACTCAGGGAAAGTGCTGGATAATAAACCATAATAATTTACTATTCCAACTCCTAATCCACATAAACTCAGGGAAAGTGCTGGATAATAAGCTTTAATAATTTACTATTCTAAACCAAACTCAGGGAAAGTGCTGGATAGTAAACCATAATAATTTACTATTCCAAATCCAACTAAACAGGGAAAGTGCTGGATAGTAAACCATAATAATTTACTATTCCAACTCCAAATCAAACTAAACTCAGAGAAAGTGCTGGATAATAAATTAAAATAATTCACTATTCCAACTCCAAATCCAAGTAAACTCACAGAAAGTGCTGGATAGTAAACCATAATAATTTGCTATTCCAATATAAACTCAGGGAAAGTGCTGGCTAGTAAACCATAATAAATTACTATTCCAACTCCTAATCTACATAAACTCAGGGAAAGTGCTGGATAATAAACCATAATAATTTACTATTCCAACTCCAAATCCAACTAAACTCAGGGAAAGTGCTGGATAGTAAACCATAATAATTTACTATTCCAATTCCTAATCCACATATACTCAGGGAAATGTCTGCATAGTAAACCATAATAATTTACTATTCCAACTCGTAATCCACATAAACTCAGGGAAAGTGCTGCATAGTAAACAGTAATAATTTACTATTCCAAATCCAAGTAAACTCACAGATAGTGCTGGATAATCAATTAAAATAATGTACTATTCCAACTCCAAATACAAATAAAATCAAGGAAAATACTGAATAAACCCCCCCTATTTTGATCTTTCAAACTACCAAAAATATATTCTTAACTAAAAATGTGTTATTACATTTTTATTAGTTTTAATAAATACAATACAATTTTTGATTTAAAAAAATTAGATTTTTAGTAATTACAAATTCTCAACAAAAATTTTAAATATAAAAATATTAAAAAATGTTTTACATTCACTAAATTTTATTAAAAAATGATTTACAAATACAAATTTAAGAAAATAAATTTTTCAATGTATTAAAATTTTTAATTTTTTAATAAACGAAAATGTCTCACAAAATTTACATAAAATATTTCGCAACACAAATAATTTCAAATTTTACAAAATGTTAAAATTTAAATTATATAATTTTTATTAATAATTGTATATTTCTTATTTTATTATTTAAAATTAATTTTTTATCCAAAGGTTTTTAAATTACTCACCACCCATATCCCCTATAAACCCAATATCCCACTCCTAAAGTTAAATAACAATTTAAAAAAAAAAAATCAACACAATATTTTTAAATTACTCCCCACCCTTTTCCCCTATAAACCCAACATCCTGCTCCTAAAATATATTCAAATATAAAAATTATAGTAATTTTTCAACAAAATTTTTTAAATTATTACCCACCCTTATCCCCTATAAACCCAACATCCCACTCTTAAAATTATATTAAAACAAAAAAAGAATTATTTAAACATAAAAAAATTACTAATACAAAATTGCTAAAAAAAATATAGAACATTAAAAAAATTAGAAACCATAAAATCGATATTATTTCCATCGATATTTTCAAATTTGATATTTCTAAAACACAATAAAATCGATATTTTTAACATCGAGAAAACTTATCTCGATATTTTACACCATCGATATTCTTGCCGCGATATTCCTGCATGTCGATATTTTTCCATCGATATTCTGTCTGCACCAGTGCCGCCATTTCGCTGCTATTCCGTATTTTTTAGCATGCTTTTTTAATCTTTTAAACCACTTTTTTCTGTTTATTTTTTGAGATATCTTAGGCTCTTACCTTGCGCCTCACTTTCTTGTCCACCATGGCTGGTGCAGTTTGTGTGGAGGAAGTATTTCTTTCATTTTTCACTCGCTGCCGATTGGCTGTCCAGTCCCCTCCCTCACATCACGCACAGCCGGCTATATCTTGCCGATGCCGGCGCAGATGCGCAGCTGGCGTACGCAGCGGGTGCACCGATGGCAAGGCAAGCTCGTCTGCGCCCGTCCGCACCAGACCGTCTCCAGGAGCCAGAACCCCTGCTCCTTATATCACAGAGCACTGCCATGCTCAAACTATTATATATTCCTCCGAACAATTGAAGCTACTCGACTACTTGCAAGAGGTTAAGTCCTCTAATTGTTCTTCTACCCTTCCGTCCTTGGAAGGTCATGTAGCCTGTTTAAAATGTAGATTTCAGAGCTTGCCCTCCATCAAAGGTATAGCTCCTTCAGATTCTAAACTCTATAAAGATTATACCCTGCCAGTAGTTCCCTCTGGCACGCCAAAACCTCCCCTCCTAGACGCCGTTACCTCTGGCAACAGCTTATGCTGCTTTCTTATCAATGTGAGATCCCTGCCGAAACATGCTGTGGAACTTTGGGACCTACTCTCTCTCCCTATGAGATAGGATTCCTCTCTGAAACTTGGTTAAATCCTACATCTATCCCTTCCATCACACTCACTCTTCCAGCCTATTTTAAAATACTTAGATTAGACAGAGTTTGTAAGGTTGGTGGGGGTATCGCTACATTTCCCTGCAATATGTGGCAGGCACCACGCGGTGCCTGCCACTTAGTGTAGGGAAATGTAGGGGGGTACCATGGGTACCCCCCAGTGCACCCCCCCACCCAACACAAGGGGGGCCCGCAACGGGCCCCCAAATGTAATCCCCGCCAGCCTGTGAATGGCGGTTTCACCACCATACACCGGCTGGCGTGGATGCAGCATTGTAATTTGGCGGACGGTGCCTGCTAGGCACTGCCACCATTTCACAGATGCTGACCGCTCTGCCAGGCAATCGGAACGTTTGCCTGTGGCGAATCCGTGATGGGCGGTCTTTGTGCCCGCCACAGTCGCGGTCCGAATCCCCCCACCATCCTAATTTGGCAGGGGGAAAAGTGTTGTCTGATGGTGGAGGGACCTCCACCGCGCGGCTGGCGGTGGCGGACCCTCCGCCATCATAATGAGGCCCTTAATCTTTCCCCCAACCTCTCTTGGAAAGGAGCCCTAGTCTATCGCCCACCCAGCCCAAAAAAGACTTTAGCCACCATCTTCTGGAATTTATAGCTCCCCATGTACTTTCAACCCAACAATTTCTTCTGTTGGGAGATTTCAACTACTATGGGGAAGACCCCATGAACCCTATTATAATGACTATAATCTGACTTAGAAACTCTGGGGTTACGCCAACAAGTTATGGGACCAACTCACACTGCAGGTCACACCTTGGACTTAAATTTCTTGATTTTGCCACTAGTTAGCATTGACCCTCCAAAACCCGTGCTCTGGTCTGATCATTCACTCATCTGTTTTCATCTCCCTGCCCACAAGACAAAAAGTCAAGTGCTCACGTGCCAAAACAAGCCATCAAGACGGGCAAAAAATTACTCCACATCATAGATGTGGACCTAGTGCTTTGTCATTTCAATGGGATATTAAATTCTGTTTTTGATAAAATTGCCCCTCATAGTCACGTCAAAAAGAGCACCCATAGACCTGACGCTCCTTGGTATTCACATGACCTAAGGACTGAGAAAGCCTTCTGTAAAAGACTGGAAAGGAGATCGCATTTGACTAATCTTTCTGCTGACAAAAATATTTATAAATTGGCTCTAACTGCTTACCATCGCAATATCAATATCAAGAAAGCTTGCAAAACTCATATTGCGACAAAAATTGATGAGGCAGGGAACTCATCAAAAACACTCTTTAAAATATTCAACTCCTTCATAAATCCGGAGGCCTGCTCTCCAGAACCTATTCTGTCGCAATCACTTTGCGATGCTTTGGCCGATCACTTTGATGGTGAAATCAAAGAGATCTACCATCACTGCCGAGCCCCATGAGAGGCATGTAGTCTTTATTCCTCCTACTGACCCAACCATCAATTTAAGTATTTTCAAAGAAATTTCTCCAGAAACCACCTATAATCATAATGAGGTCTGTGAAATCCGGCTCACCAACAGATGTTTGTCCTTCCAGAGAATTGATAAACCTTGCTTATGAATTGGACCGCAAATTTGCTCCTTAATTAATCTATCGTTAACTACTGGGAAAGTCCCTTCAGACTGGAAGTCGGCCTTGATGAGGCCTATCCAAAAAAAGCCCAATTTAGGGGGTCATTATGATGGCGGGCGGATCGCCCCCGACGGGCCGGCGGTCATCACCGCCTGCCCGGCGGGGGCGATCCGCCCGCCATCCACACAGCAAAGATCCCCCGCCATATTATGATGGCTGGGGGGTCCGCGGCGGACGGAAAGACCGTCCGCTGCTTTTCCCCCCTGCATTTGTATGCACAAGGTGGCAGGCACCGCGCGGTGCCGGTCACGTTGTGCATGCAAATGCACGACGTGCATTCACAGCATTGTGGCGGGCGGTGCGGTGAGCACCGCCCGCCACAATGCTGGGAATAGGGTGTCCCACCGCCACGGTGGCGGTGGCATCCTAATGTCAGGTGCGGGACCGCCGCACCCCTTGCGGACGGTCCCGCATTCCGTTACGGTGGCGGGCGGACAAAGTCCGCCCGTCATCGTAATGACCTCCTTAGTTTCTACTGATCTTGCTAACTACCGACCAATTTCGCTCCTCCCTCTGTTGTCTAAGTTGCTGGAAAGTACATTAATCAGCAACTGAAAACCTACCTTGAATCAAACAGCTTATTAGACCTGTCTCAGTCTGGCTTCAGACCACTTCACAGTACAGAGACGGCTTTGCTTGCGGTCACTGACCATATCAATTGCTCCCTTGAGCCAATGTACCTATAATGTTGGTTCTGATAGATCTGTCAACAGCATTTGATATGGTGTTTCATCCATGGCTTCTTGACAGACTACAGGAGATCGGGATTCATGGTATGGCTCGCCAATGGTTAGTGGACTTCCTGTCAAATAGAACCCAAACGGTCGTTCTGGGTCCTTACAAGTCCAGAACTATGTCACTTGACTACGGGGTCCCTCAGGGCTCCTGTCTCAGCCCTACTCTTTTTAATATCTATATGGCCCACCTCGCTAAACTAGTCAGAGTTTTTGGGTTTGAGATTATTTCATACGCGGACGATACGCAGCTGCTTTTTTCCTTTGGGAACAATCCATCCAAATCAAAAGCTTCTTTCTTCTCCGGGATGAAAGCCATAGCAACCTGGAAGTTGGAAAACAGACTTCAGCTTAACCCCTCAAAAACTGAAATTATGTTGTTCGGACAAGCCCAAATTCTCTGGGCTCCTGACTGGTGGCTGTTAGAAATGGGGGTCTCTAGTTGGCAGAGGTAGGTACCTTTGTCCAAATAGGGACCCTTCTTCCTAGTCAGGGTAATGGAGTTACACTCCTAAAATAACCCCTGCTCACCCCCCTTGGTAGCTTGGCACGAGCAGTCAGGCTTATCTCAGAGGCAGTGTGTAAAGCATTTGCACATAACCAACAGTAATACAGTGAAAGCACTACAAAAGGACACCACACCAGTTGAAAAATATACAATATCTATATATATCCAAAACAAGACCAAAGCGATAAGAATCCAACATACAGTACTTAAAAATATATACTTTGCAAGATATTCTTAAAATTACAGAAATACTTCAAAAACACAGTTCGTATGAGTCGGTAGCTTCGTCCGGGGCTACCTCGATGCTGAAAACAACAGAGTCTAACAGTTCCAGCCGACCGCGTAGGTACGGGCCAGCGGAAGCATGGACAGACTCTGTAACAGTACCTTTCTCGTTGCGGCTGGCACGTTGGTGCGAGCCGGTCGTGGCAACCGTCGCGGTTGCATTGCAAAATGAAAGAGGTGCAGGGTGCGGTGCCCTCTCGATGCAGTGCAGGCAGCGGCTCGGTGACAATCGTCCAGACGGCGTCAGTGAGACCAAGGCGTACAGCGCAGTGTGACGTGGTGCTCGATGCGGTGCTGGCAGGTTGTGGTGCAAGCGACAGAGCCGGTTAGTGGGAGCAGGTGTCGGTCGGCCCAGACTGCTGTGTGGGATGAGGCGGTGCGTCGTGAGATTTACGAGCGGTGCCCCCAGCTACGATGCCGTCACGGGTGCTCGAAGTCAGCAGCAGCGACGGCGTCGGTGAGACCAGGATGACGAAGTGAACTGAGGCGGTGCGGAGTGCGGTGTCCAGAGGTCACGGTGCAAGCAGCGGCTCGGCGGCGGCGGCGGCAGTCATCGTCGTCAGTGAGACCAGGGTTGCGGTGCGAGATGCAGACGGTGCCTTCTGCGGTGCCGTCAGGACACAGAGCCAGCGATGGAGTCGGTTGCGTTTCCCTTCTCTGTGGCAACTGAAACAGCGGTTCCAGAAGGGGTACCCAGAGGCTGGTGAAGTCTTTGCAGTCCCTGAGACTTCAGAACAGGAGGCAAGCTCTACCTCAAGCCCTTGGGGATACTCAGCACAAGTAAAAGAAAGTTCAGTCCAGTCCTCTCACTGCCCAAGGCAGAAGCAGCAACTGCAGGCCAACCCAACAAAGCAACAACACAGCAAAGGAGCAGTACTCCTCCTGGCAGTTCTTCCAGCTCTTCTTCTTGGCAGGTTCCTTGATTCCAGTGAGTTTTCTTGAAGTCTTTGATTTCCCTGAGACTTCCAACAGGAGGCAAGCTCTACTTCAAGCCCTTGGAGAAATCTCTAACAGCACGATGATCAAAGTACACTCCAGTCCTTTCCCTGCTCAAGACAGAAGAAGCAAGCAGCAGGCCAACACAGCAAAGCACGCAGCAAAGTGGCAGTTCCTTCTGACAGCTTTGCCAGCCCTTCTTGCTGGCAGATTCCTTAGTTCAGCACTAGTCTGAAATACTGGACTTGTTCTCTTGGTGCAGAGAGACTCTGTGCTCAGCCAAAACCAGTTCTGTCCTCTTTGGTGCAGCTGCCTGGCAGCAGGTGGAGACAGCATTGTCCTAGGCAGACAGGGCCTATTCAGGTGCAAGCGAAATCTCCTCCCACCACTATAAATGCAGACCAGGCCTATTCAGCCCAGCCCTGACTCATTCAGGAAAGGCAGGACATACATCACCCCTCCCCCCCGGTGGCTGTCTGAGAGAATGCAGCCCCCCAGCCCCTGTCACTCCAAAGCCAGACAGTCAATACAAAAACCAGCAGAGGCACATAGAATGGTTAAGCAAGAAAATACATAGGGGCCGATTCCGATCTCGGTCGGAGGCGCACCCAATACCATTCGGTCGGGAAAAAAGCCATGCGAAAGCCTGTTTCCCGACCGAACCGTACGCGGGTCCGGCCGAGCGAGTACGATGCGAATTCGCCGACCGACTCGTCCGGGTGACCCAACCGCTCCGACCGACTCGTACCCGGATCGTACCGCTCCGACCGACTCGCTCGGACCCGATTCGCACCGCGCAATGGAGACGTTTTCCGGCCGGGTAAGTACGATGCGCACCTCGACCGCTCCGACCGACTCGCGCCGTCCGACTCGAACTCGCTGTCGGAGCCGTGACTTCGGGGGTCCGTGTCGGACCCCCCTGTACGCGTACCCGTGCGAGGCGCACACAGGGGGACCCATGGGTCCCCCTACCTGTGCGTGTACGCCGCGAGCGCTCCGCGGCGTACTCGCTGTAGGGGGCGCCCTTGTCCGCCTCGCACCCATTGAGGCAATGGGAGCCCGCGTACGCGTTGTACGACCGGCTCCCATTGAGTTCAATGGGAGTCCGACCGACTCGTGTCCGATAACATACGGACGCATCGTACTCGTTCGGTCGGACTGCACGGGTCCGATTCGGTCGGAAATCTCTCCGGGTCCGGCTCGGTCGGAGAGATTTCCGGCCCGAATCGGAATCGACCCCATACTTTCTAAAAGTGGTATTTTGAAACAGAATGTAAAAATCATCCTTACTAAAAGATGCATCTTTATATTCTGAGTTCAGGCATACTAAACTTTATCTTCCTGTCTTGTCCCAATGGAAAGTTATATTTATATGATGTTATAAATAAACTCTCATTCTACCCTATGGGACAGATAGCCTTTCCATAGTGAAAAACTAAATGCACTGTAATTCACTACCAGGACATGTCACACACACCAGTACATGTCCTACCTTTACCATACACAGCACCCTGCCCACAGGGGTACCTTGGGCCTACCTTAGGGGAGACTTATATGTAAGAAAAGGGAAGATAAGGGCCTGGCAAGTGGATGCACTTGCCAAGTCGACATGGCAGTTACAAACTGTGCATAGACTCTGCAGTGGCAGGTCTGAGTTACCTTTACAGGGTTACTTCTGTGGGTGGCACAATCAGTGCTGCAGGCCCACTAGTAGCATTTGATTTACAGGCCCTGGCACTCTAAGTGCACTTTACTAGGTACTTACCAGTAAATCAAATATGCCAATCATGGAAATACCAATCCATAATACAATTTACACAGAGCGCATATGCACTTTAGCACTGAATAGCAGTGGTAAAATGCCCAGAGTTCTAAAACCAACAAAGACAGGTCAGGAAAAAATAGGAGGAAGAAGCAAAAAGTTTGGGGATAACCCTGCAAAAAGGGCCATTTCCAACAGTGGCCATCAGAGCTGGGTCCGGTCCCTGTACCCAAACTAGTGGTAAAAAATCTGGGAATCTGCCTGGACCAATCCCTTTCTATGACAGAACACACCTCTGCCGTTTCCGGCTCTTGTTTTCATATGTTGCGTCTGCTGAGAAGAGTTTTTTCTTTACTACCACTCTCCTCAAGAAAAACCCTTGTCCAGTCTTTTGTTATCAGCCGTCTGGATTACGGCAATTCACTTTTTGGCTCCATAAATGAGAAGCCGCTCTCTAAACTTCAGGTTGTTCATAACACCGCCGCACGTCTCATATGTAATCTCCCCCCTTGCACGGCAACTTCCCCTTGTCTTAATTCCCTACACTGGCTACCGATGAGAAAGATAATTATTTTTAAGATATGCTGTCTAACCCACCACACCCTCCATGGTCAAGGTCCCACATATTTAGCCTCCAAACTTCTGCTTTACACTCCTTCGAGACTTTTAAGATCACGTGACAAGGCCTTTCTCAAAGTCCCTAGGTTCAAGAAGGCTAGAGCAGGCTGAAGATCTTTCTCCTTCCTTGCCCCTCATTGCTGGAATAATTTGGCTATACAATTACGCTTCTGTGAAAATCACTCCCACTTCAGGAAAGCGCTTAAGATCTACCTATTTTAAGAGCGCTTTTGGCCTCCCATCGTATGTCTTGGTCCCGCACCGAGATATCCCTCCGGGGGTGATTCGAGCATGTAATAAATTAAATAAACATAACATAACATAACAAACCGCAGGAACAGGTGGTGACTCCCCATGAAAGTGAAATTTAAGCAGGAGTTAGTAGAAGATGTTGCCCACCATGGACTCTGGAGGTCAAAAAATTAATCCGCTTCTAGTGACACTAGTTTACAGCCCTAACACTGTAATCACTAGCTGAAACCTTATAGCTACCTAGTTCTGTCAAATGCTATAAATGTTGTGTTCCCTCACTTCACATAATCAAAAAGATGGCCACTAAGGTCATCCCTACACCCAGCAGATCTTCATGGATCGAACGCCTGCATGACAGTAACAAACCTTTTTTGGACACAACTCCTGGCACCAGTTTATGTGTGTCACAGCGATGTGCCATTTTTATTTGGTTGGGCATTTGCCACCTCATCAGCACGCCCATATTAAGTTATAATCCCCTTCCACTGTACCATAAAAATACACAGTAAATTCATCTCCTGACCCCACTAGGCAATCTAGTTGACTAAGTGTAAGCCTCTTCCATGGTACACCTAGATTGATCTGCACTCTCACATTGCTGTATTGCACAGGTCCTGAAGTGGTCTGAGGTCCAGTTATGCCTTTGAAGTGGGGGAGACTTCAAACAAAAAGCCTTGCAAGTGCACTGAGGTCCTCCCTTCCTGCCCTGGCTCTAGACTCACTACAGGGGGTATGCAGACATTTGTGTGGGGACAGGAAACAGCCTATTAAAGTGTTAGAGATGCCTGGTCCTTCTCCTCCCTCCCATCCTGCCAGGATGGCCCATCAAGTCACACCTAAGCTCCCATTGTGTGTGGCTGTCTAGGGGGAATGCACATCCCAGGCATGTGATCAGAGACAGAAGGCAGCAGGCACCAAATGGCTAAAGTAAGAAAATGACAATGAAAGTGGCATTTTCAGAATTGCAATTTAAAATCCAACTTCAGCATAAGTTTGGATTTTAAATTGTGATTCCAGAGACACCAGACTTGAAAGGTTTACCTCTTCCCAATTGGAAATTGCACTTAAAAAATGTAATAAGGTAATCCCAATGTTATCCTATGGGAGAGATAGGCCTTGCAGTAGTGAAAAACAAATGTAAGGATTTTTCACTACCAGGTCATGTAAAACTCAAATGTACATGTCGTACGTTTCTAAATACATTGCACCCTGCCCTCTGGGCTGTCCAGGGCCTACCTTAGGGGTGACATATGTATTTAAAAGGAAGGTTTGGGCCTGGCAAGAGGTTTGACTTGCCAGGTCGACATGGCAGTTTAAAATGGCACACACAGGCTCTGCAATGGCAAGCTAAGTTATGTTAAAGGGCTACTTCAGTAGGTGGTACAATCAGTGCTGCAGGCCCACAAGTAGCATTTAATTTATAGTCCCTGGGCACATGTAGTACAATCTACTAGGTACTTATAGGTAAAGTAAACATGCCACTCATGGGTATGCCAATCAAACCATGTTTAAGAGAGTGAGCACAAGCACTTTAGCACTGGTCAGCAGTGGTAAAGTGCACAGAGTCCTAAGGCCAACAAAAACAAATTCAGCAGAATTGAATGTAAGTAAGCAAAATGTTTGGGGGAAGACCACCCTAAGGCTGTCAGGTCTAACAGGCAGGCAGATTGCGCCCTCCTTAGATCAAAGGCCCCAGAGAAACTACACAGACCTTCTTTGGACAGTGAGACAGGACCTACAGATTGGGCACCCAGAGTAACTTTCCAGGTGTGGGACAATTTTCCCTAGTTAAAATGGTGACTTTGTCAAGGGTATTTTACCTTTTTCAGACTCTCCTACAGCTGGCTTACTACAGGGAAATTAAAAGACTGCAAAGAGCCATTGACACATTCATCAGGGCAGTCAGTACACCTAGACTGGACAGATATACATTGCATAAGCTCTCTAAAGCAGGAGGTTTGGGGCTCCACAACATAAATGAAACTATCAGGCGACACTGCTCAGATTTCTTGTGCTATTAGAGAAACACTGGTGCTTCATGGATCAAACGGCGGTGGAGGAGGCATTTGAAGAGCCCTCTGGCTTTAGAAAAAACCTCAAACTTGGGACCCGTACTCTTCGCCAGTGACAAGGACCACAATTGGAGCTTTGGATATGGTAGCAGTTAAGATGGGGTTGACTACGTTTTCATCTCCATATACTTCGATTCTGCACAGCTCTGACCTTATTGTGTTTCTGGCCAAGGTGACATATGGGAAGTGGAGCGCACCGGGGTAACGGAGAGCAGAAAGTATGTTCAACGAATCAGGTGTAGGACTGCTCACATCGCTCAGATGGATATTTAGCTTACACGAGACAGAGCACAGTCACTACCAACAGGTTAGTCACTGGGTCTTGAACACTGTTGGCTAGCAGGGAGCTGACTCCGTTTGAGAGATAGCTAATCACTAAGGAAGGGGATAAGCACTTGGTTTTGAAATATGCAAACTTCTGATTCAGGATTGGGGCGACTTGGAGAAGCCCAGGACAAAGGAGCTGGGAGCCTGAGCTAGAAGAGATCCATAACAGAGCACACTCAAATTTGACGATGGTTGTACTACACCTCCGTCAAACTATATGAATGCAGAGAAAACTGTGTTGGCTAGGGCATCTTGGCACACCCACTTTGGGGTTGCCTCATTATAGGACAATACTCAATGGTATGTTGGATGTGATAGACAACATGTTCAAAAACATCTATGCCTAGGTGTCTGGCTTATCCATCATTAGGTGTAGTGTATGCACAAGCCTTCCCACAACACTCTAGACAGGGGAAACTGATGTCACCATCACTCTGTGCCTCGAAACATGCAATAATAGCTCTATGAGGGGAAACCCTGCACCAGATATTACAGAATGGTCATATAGACTCTGGGACATCCTAGGGATGGAGAAAATTACCTTAGCTTTACAACAATGTGGTAATAACTTCTGGAACCCGTGATCACCTTTTTTGACCTACCAGTTGTTGGAATTCAGGGAGCAAAAATGCCTCTAGTACTTCTGGGAACAGAGGAGCCTTCCTGTTGAAAGTCAGTCCGGGGCGTGAAAGCAAGCGAGGAATGTGATGGCGGCACTGGGGGAGTGGGATGCCTGAAGGTGGTAGACACATGCACTGTGGCAAATACTTCAGACATACTCAGATGCTGGTGCTTGAGGGTGGGTGGTTAAAGAGTGACCTTTTTTACTCGTGTGTAGCTTGATGGTATGTAGAAACTGGTTAGGTCTACTTCTAAACTCCTCACTGACCTCTGGTTGTAGGCGAGAGAAGGTGTTAATCAATAAAAAGAAGCATTTGGACCATAATCCCCTTAGTCAAAGACAGCATGCAGTACATTGTTATTGTGTACACCCTTTTTGAAATACAACTAAGGAGTTTTACATTGTTAAATCCAATTAACTACCCTATTTCATAGATCTCTTGTTTAGTGGGGCCAGAGGAATCTTGATATTGTTCAATTGTTCAATTTGTATTTAGTTGATGTACAGTATTTCTTTGTGTGTGTGTGTGTGTGAAGGTTAAACTAATTTTTCATAGCTTAATTAAGAGTGCTGCTGAGGAATGACTTATTAATTGCTATAGTGTGCTGCTCTGAGTCTGACCCCACAGCACTGCCCTGAGTAAGCATTGTACTGATCTGCTTTGCTACCCTGATTGTCAACTGCTAAAGGGTGTTATTGGTGCTTAGTTTAGGTCCAATAAGATGGCACTGGGACACCAGACGTTCAAGACACAAATTGTCACAATTATAGCAGAGTAGCCTCTGCTTGCCCTGGCAAACCCACATCCTGAGCCAGTTCCCACAAACTCCTAAAAGACTGCCATGACAAATCACCAGTATCTATCACTGTTGACAAAACACCAAATTATAATCACTGGCATCAATAGAAGTATAGACGTATAAACTAGAAAATTCCTGGAAGGAAACATTCTTAGTCTGTACTCTCAAAACTGAAGAAAATCATTGTATTTCAGAACACTTCTCCCTTGTTCCTTCAATTCCGAAAAGAGCTGACAACATATCTGATCAAGTAGTCCCTTTGCCAATAAACTTAGGCCCTCATAATGAGTGGCTCAGATGAGGGTGTAATACTTATCATACCCAATAAAATTGTAACCCCTGGAGTCAAAAATTTAAGTTATGCTGAGTTCATCATAACTAGTAATTAAAGACTGCAATAAAATCTGATACCTGGAGTTATATTATGGCGTGCCAAACCTGCTGAAATTTAACACAGGAAAAGGGCCTGGTAATTAAAGGGGAATTTGTGCACACCAAAGTCCACATGCTGCTCCCCATTTCAGGTCAAACCTGTAATAAAAGATACTTATTGTACATATTGGAAGACCCTCAAGACCTGGCTCTTCGACTGACCGGAGCTGCTCCCCCCTCCATCCCCCCCCCCTGTAGAAATCAGCTGAAATGGCTGTTAGCATCAGCTGAAGCCATTTTGTTTTTGGCAGCCATTTTAGTTAGCCATGTGCTCGCCATGTGCTTTCTCCCTCTTCACTGTTGCCTGCTCTTGTATTTCACTTGAGTAAGGAACTATAATTAACTCCTTCAGTACTGAGCCAGAGCACTGCACATGCTCAGAAAGGCCTAGCTGCTAGAATGCACCTGCTCTTGAAGTAACTGTCAGGCTATTTTCACTAATGTCAGCAATATTGTAAACCCTCCCACTCTGTTGAGTAAGCGATTCTTATGTATCCTTATATGTAACTAGCTATTCATGTGTATACTTGTACCGCCTCTTTTTGAGTCTACATGCTAACTCAGCTATAAACTGGGCATAAAAGACCCAGGGTCTCTGTACTACATGGACTGCCTCCTACAGTGGCCTAAGGGTACTGTATTGACGCAGTCTCCCTCATGTGAGGTTAATAAAGTTGTTATTTTGATATTCCAGCTTCCGTGCCAATCTCTTCTTTGTTGGTTTATGGACCAGGTGCATCAGTGAACCCCTTAAAAGGTTTTTTTTCTACAAATTGGCGCCCAAACGTGGGCCTCATCGGAGACGCGGCTATCCAAGGGAGTGGTCTTGACGGAAGACAGGAATCTACTGAGGAGGTACCATGCATGAGGAGACCCTTTGTCTTTGCAGACCAACGTGTTTTCCGGTTTTCCCGATCTGACCCTCCAGGTGTTGGCCGCTCCCGACTGAGATCTTCGTTGGTGTGAGTATTTTAAAACGACCGTTAGGTCACTCAGAACTTGGCAGGTGGAGGTTGGAGACTTTGGTTTGGTAAGGTTGCTGTAGCAACACTTTTGTTTGGATTGACTTGGCCAAGATTTTTGGTTTGTTTGTTTGTTTGCTGCAGCAAATGAAGGCAGGTAATGAGGAGATTTTTCTCTAAATTTTGAAGTCTTGAACGGCACAAATTGTGTTAAGTGTCATTTGGATATAATATTATATATGCTATAATATTTTTGGCATGCCTTCTCCTAGCACACTTCGTAGAAAGTGTTGCTGTCTTGGAGGTACCAATATGGATTTAGCAAGTACTCAGCTGATACCTAAATGGGTTTAGGTATATTAAAAATTGTATTTCTTCCATGATGACTAGTACACTATGGAACAAAAATATATATATAAGCAAGGATCCTGATCTGCGCACTTAGTAAAATTCATAAGTGGTGATGCGGAGCGCTTTTGAGTGTTCTGCCAGCTCAACTGGTAATTTGGTGTATTATTGGAAAAGGTCTGAGGCGCAAGCCTGTCTTTTTGAACATGGCAGTCTTTTGGCTGTCTATTTGTCTTGGTGTAATCTCTGTACCTTTTTTTTTAGAGTCCTTTCGTTTGTAAATATGACTTACCATTGGTATTTACAAATGGTTTGAGTACAGTCTGTGGGCTGTCTCTTGCTTTTGTCCTAAGTGTTGATTTGTGGGTTAATTGTTTTTTATTTTCGTGTCTATGTGGTTGTGGATTGACACCGGTGGTGATGCTTGAAAGTACTTGTTTCAGTAAAGTAGTGACTATGTTTTTTGTGTGAGAATGGCTTGCCTTAGCAAGCAGTGTTGTGTGTTCTGAGTGTATGACCCCCTTCTTGAAAATGTCTGGAATGAGCTCAATTTGGTTTTTTGTCGTCATTCTGTTATGCAAATGTCATTGAAAGAATTGCATTTTAGAATTCAAGGAATTAATTATGTAACATATGCTAAATAGCTGCACGCTACCATTAGAAGTAAAACAGTAACAAAGTATAGATGTGTGAATATTGCCACAAGAGAAATTAGAATTAACACTCAATAGGGAAAAAATAGGCCTCATAGAAAGAAAAAAAAAACGAATTTGTGTGCTTTCAAACTAGGACTTAATATAAAATGTTACAGCATTATCCTTAGATATTAATATTAAAAGGCATTCACATCATCTGAGTAAATTGGTTGCTGCTGAAATAAACGCGCCTTTTTTTTCACATTACAAGACGATAGTCAAATTTCCAGCACCAGGAAAAGAGCTTTTAAACAGTTGTTTACCGCTGTCTGACTGAGAGGAAGCTGTCTGTCAAAACAGATGGAGATCAAACTTTTTCAGGACATTACAATACAGCAAAGGGTTTTTCTCCTGAAAAAGGCGTGGGAATTGAGGCTTGCTGGTCGTAAAAACACAGCTGAGTAAACAACACATGGCTATGCCCGGCCACATGCTACAGATCCAGCACGTGCGTTAAAGACTACTGATTTTAAAAGTTACAAATACAGCTTCATTATTTTGGATAAAATAGAAAGGATTAAAAGCAGGGATTTTCTTTCTTATTGCTTTTCTAAATAAGCATATCTATAATTCTGATGGTAAATAATTACTGCCCTTTAAAAAGTGACACAAACTATTTTTTGTTTCACTGCAGCATCTGTGCTTAGTGTTATAAATACATGCATTTAAAGGCAAAAGGAAAGGAATGAGGCTTGCTTTTCATATGTGGAAACATCAAAAGTCTTAGTGATTATTATTCAAAAAAACAAATTGACTATATAAAAAAAAACAATTTTTTATTAAAAATAATTGCACTAAAATCGTTTTTGCATTTTTCAATGTCTAATAATTCTACTGTGACAAATATATAAGTTCCTAGCATCAAAGTTGAATTTGAGCAGCACTTTACCACAATGTGGGGAGTGAAATGTGAAATTTCACTTTATCCAGGCATATAAAACCTTATTTTATAAGGGTGTACCTTATACATTTCTGACCCCCACCCCTGGGATATCTAGGGGAGACCCTGGGGTCCCTAATATGCCAAAACATTGTAGGCTATTCATTTTTAAGTGCCCCTACCACCAAAGTCGAGTTTGGGCACAATTTACTTTTTAAAAGCAGTCCTGGCACCCAGGGCTGTTTTCAAACTGATCTCAGGTTTCAGCAGTGCACACATGCAACTGCAGAACAAGCAGCTGGCCTCTAAACTGCTAGAAAGCACATCACACACTGCATACGAATAAAAATAAGTATAAAATAAGACAGCAAACAGTGCATCTTGCCTTTAAAATTATTAGCTCACAGGCACGGAACAGGACTGCTTTTCAGCTGTGATTCTTCAGAGTTACTTTAAATTGGAAAACCGCATGGAAATAGCCTTGCACAGAAATTGGGACAGCAGGTTTAAGGGGCAGAGGTCGAGTTCTGTATTTAGCAGACCAGCAAAATGCCCACGTAGGAGGGGTTTTTCTAATAGGTTTGCTTTGGCACTTCGACCTCGGAAAAGATTCTGAAGGAAGGGATGACAGCGCAAAGAGAAAGAGAAGCTTTGCTTATTATTTTTGGCAAAAAACCAGGCAAGTTTTGCACAGTCATAAGAAGCGAAGGAAAGGCAGTAACGTATGTGGGCCCTGTGTAGAGCATAGCTCTGCCATGTATATAGAAATAATGCTTTTATTTTAAAGATTACTGTGCAAGGGCTCCAATAAGGAGGCAATGAAATTCAGTTTGCATTCATGCGCCCTCATGTTACACTAGTGCAATTGCTAAAGGAATTGGTAGTTGGTTATTAATGTTTTCTAGCTAGCTCAATGTGCTATTTACCTCCTACAAGTTTGTTTGTGCCCAGCTGCCAAAACTAGGGGTAGATAGTGTCGACAGAAGGTCACCTGTTTCAGGTTACCTACTGTCGAATGAGGGAGGAGATTAGGGAGATTAGCTCCTGGGCAAATTAAGGGTAACTACAATTAAGTAATACATTGTCATTTTTTATGTGCTCTCTCTCTCTCTCTCTCTCTCTCTTTTTCTCACTCTCTCTTGATCCTGTCTAAGCTGTCTAGGAATGGCCATGAGACGTTTAATTGGCTATTCAGTAATACTGTTTTAAAATTATTGTTAGCATTAATAAAATGAATAAAAAATACGCCATGTTACTGCCCATCCTGTCTGATGAAATTATGAACGGACGAGTAGTCTAGATTGATGTTCCCTTATTTGACCTTTAAAGGGGAACTATATGTGGGTAGTTTTTGTTCTAAAATTCTCAGGTGATAACACCATTATTGTTTGTTATTTTTTATGCTACATACAGTTTTGCAAAGGCATTATTAGTCTCTTATTAGTCTGTGTAATTGAGCTGACAGGATCCCTGTTAAATTAGCAGTTTTAGATTTTCCCGCCGCGCCTATAACATGAGAGCATAGTCCTAAGCGTAAAATGTAGGTGTTTTTACGTAAGAAAAATCATTTTAGAAGTGTCTGCAGTCCTGTACAAGTAGTGAAACGTTATGACTTATGAAACACAAGCTTGTTAAGACAAGAAGCACAAAAGAATGCTTGTTCTAAAAATTCCCTTTCTTGAGGTTCTTCAGATGAAATAGGAATATACAAATGTAAGGATTTAGAGTATGTCTGTATTGTTTTTCTTTTTCCCTCAGAATTTAGTAAATAAACATAGACTTCCTTGGTTGCTTCAAATAGTGTAACGTTTTACTCTTGTCAGTTCACCAAAAAGTTCCTTTTGTACTCGCTAATGGGTCCAGGGTTTTTTTTTCTCTCAGATAGATGAAGTGGTTCTTGGGTGCCTTGCTAATGTATGGGGCGCCCCAAGCTAAAAAAGAAGAAGGTATTTGGAAATAGACTATCCTCTCTGTTGATAGATTATTTGTATGCCTTGTCTAAAGATTTTTTTGTTCTGTCCACCAATAGATATCTGCTGCCCTACAACCATTGCCAGAGGGGCCCGGACATCAGATTCAGCCTGGGGAGTCAGCGCCAGTCCAGCTTGAAGCCAGGGTAAAGGGAACCAGCACAGGCATTGCTGGCAACTAGGACCTCAGTGAAGGTAGAAGGCCGGAAGCACTGGGACGTGAAGTGTGTACCCCTGCTACTGTCTTGGGCGAAAGACAGGGTTACAAATCAGGATGGAGAATTCTTTGCGTGGATCCAGTTTTTGATGCCCAGCTGAGAGAGTCACAGACCAACAAGGACAGCAAGGAGGCTTTTGCTTGAGGTGACCCCCTTTGAAACAAGGGTTGCCTCAGATATCCCAGCATCAGGCCTTTGAGTCCTGGTCCCCAAGTGAATGCAAGTCTGCACCTCTGTTTGTTGATCAGGAGGTGTGTGGTGTTCTCCACATCAAATAATTAGACAAATAGACGGACGAAGTGCTGAAAGGTCCGTTTATTCACCTCAGCCACCAACAACTGTTTGACAGAATCCCCACAGCTCAAAACCCCCCAACATTCTTTATTGGAACACAACATTAGCATTCTACAATGGATCCTTAAGATGTCACACATCTTCTCTCCTTATAAAACAAACAACAAAACAGAATACAGAAGTCAAAGATGGAAGCAGAAGATCACATGACATATTCCTAGAAGAAAAGATGCAGTGAACAGTGAACAGCTCACATGACAAAGTCTTTCATATGAAATGGTAAACTGCACAATCTCGCACTCTTCTCTCTATTGTTATCAGGTAAAGGGTGCGAGTTTGATGAAGAAGAATTGTTACGAGTGTTCAACGAACAGGTAGGTACCTCACCCAAAGTAGGTTGAGAATTGACAGAGACCACACGACTCTTATTCCAAATCCTACCATCTTCAGTTTTCATAGCATTTCTGAAGATCTTCACAATTCTTCTTATTTTTGAAAACTTTGACCAAGGTTGACATCCCACTGGCGCCCTTATTTTTACAAAATCACCCACTCTCAAACTATTGTATTGCACACATTTCTTGTCATCAAAGTAGCGTTTCCTTTCTACTTGTTTCTGTAGCTCTCTATCCCTCCAATCTCCAATGCAATTGTCCTTCAGACCCTTATTTAACTTGATCCACCCAGGACATAATTTAGAATTGGGAGCCCTACCTCTAAACAGCTCAAAGGGGGACCTGCCAGTGGTGGAGTGGGGAGACATGCGATAGGCAGCGATCCTATCTTGCAACGCCTCTTTCCAATTTAAATTGCTCGCCCTTGCCAACTGGATACTCTCTTTAAGAGTTTTGTTAACCCTCTCAATAGCTCCGTTGGTTTCAGGGTGATACACAGCACTGCGTTTGTGAATAATCCCACAACCTCTCAAATACGCCTGAAACTCTGAAGAGCAGAACTGAGTCCCATTATCAGAAAGCAAGGAATTGGGATAACTCTCCTTCTTGAAAACTTCTTCTAAGAATTTTATTACACTCAAAGATGAAATATCTCTAACCGAGCGTACCTCAATCCATCTTGAGTAAAGATCCAGAAGGACTACCAAATAAGGAGTATCTGATACCCCTTGTAAAGGGCCAACTATGTCTATTGCTAGCTCATCCCAGGGATATTTCGGTAGTTTTCTGCAAACCATGGGCATTTGTCTGGTCTTGAGAATCTTATCACTGGAGCAACACTCCAAACAGTCTCAAACCATTTTTTCAATCTCTCTATCCATGGCGGGCCACCAGTAAAGCATCCTCAGATATCCCTTGGTCTTCACAATCCCTAAGTGACCAGAGTGAGCCAGAGTTAAAAGTTTGCCTCGCACCCCCACCGGAGGAACCAGCTTGGTGCCTCTCACCAGTAATCCATCAACAACAGCCAACTCATCAGAGATCAGGGACCACGGCTTTACCAAATGTTTGTTTTTGCCTGAAGAAATTAATTCTATTACTTTTGATATTTCCTCATCCTTCACAACTTCATTTTTCCACTCTAACTCATCTACCGCACCAACAGTAATTTCACACACGTTTACTACATCATCCGGTATAACCTCCTCCTTATCATCTGAGTTAGTGACATCCACCAATCTAGAGAGACAATCAGCCCACTTGTTGATAACACCTGGAATATAATCTACACAGAAATCAAACTCTTGTAAAGAAATGATCCACTTCCTGATTCTAGAAGAGATTGAATCCAAACCCTTCTTAGAAAACACCTCTTTAAGTGGTTTATGATCAGATAAGACCTTTACCTTTGTTCCCCAAATCAAATTCTAAACTTCCTCAATGCCCAAAAAATGGCAAGTGACTCCTTTTCTATTACAGAATAGTTTAGCTCTGATCCTCTTAAACATCTAGACGCACAGGCGATAAGTCTCTCAACACCACCACTCTTCTGTATAAGCACCGCACCCAAACCCTTGGCACTGGCATCAGTGAAGATCAGGGTCTCATCTCCTGGCACAAAAGAGTGAAGAGAAGGTGCTTCTTTAAGGTCTTGCTTGATGGCAACAAACTCGTTGGCACACTCTGCACTCCAATCAAACACCGCACTTTTAACAGTTAGTCTCCTAAGGGCATGCGTCTTATCAGCATATCCAGGAATGAACTTACTGTAAAACTCAACCATTCCTAAGAAGGAGAGTAACTCCCCCTTGTTGGAAGGTTCACTGACGTTCTCAATAGACTTGACCAAGTCCTTCTTCGGGACAACACCACGACCTGTTATGCAGTGCCCTAGGTAGTTAACTTCCTCCACAGCAAACATACACTTCTCCTTTTTTATTGTTAAGCCCGCCTTCCTCAGACATTCCACTCTAGAATAATGCTCCGTTTCAGTGCTACCATAGATCAGCAAGTCATCCTGATAGCACTTTACCCCAGAGACCCCTTTGAGGACATTGGACATGATCCGTTGAAAAACGGAAGCTGCGGAAACTAATCCAAAAGGCATCCTTCGAAATTTATAGGTTCCCATGGGAGTGACAAATGCTGTCAAATCCTGCGAACCCTCATCCAACTCCACCTGATGGTATGCGGATGCCAGATCTAGGGTTGTGAAAAACTTAGCCCCTACTAGAGTGCTGACCAACTCATCTATGTTGGGCAATGGGAACCTATCAACAATTACTTCTTTGTTTAGCGAGCGCAAGTCAATGCAAAGGCGCAGCTCCCCACTGGCCTTCTTTGCGACAACTATGGGAGCCAACCACTCCGTCGCCTCCACAGGCACTATGATCCCTAGATCAACCAACCGCTCGATCTCTTTTTGGACACCAGACTGTTCATTCAAAGGTACCCTTCTGACTCTAGCAACCACCGGTATGGCACCCTCTTTCAGTCTTATGTGATGTTTGTAACCTTTAAGGCAACCTAATTTGTCCCCAAAAACATCAGCAAATCGCTCGGCTAAGGTAGACCAGGAATCTCCTACAGACTGAACCACGACTTGAGGTTCTGTGTTTGGATTGAGAATGACGCCAAGCGAACGTTGATGAGTCCACCCCAACAGTGCATCCCCACACTTAGCTACATAAACTTTCCCAGAGATATTGCGTCCCCTAGCTCAATGTAGGATGTGAAATACCCCAAGAGGTCTATTGGAACACCACCATAACCCACGGGAGAAACATCTCCTTTCATCAGTGCGCATTTGCCTTTAAAATAGTGATCAAAAGTATCTTTATCTATCACAGTAAGATGCGAGCACGAATCGAACTTCATCTCAAGCCCAACACCATGAATCTTGACCATATGTGAAGGATGATTAGCTTTCTCTGCATCTACCGGATACATATTCTCTTTTACCTGTGGGAGATCTCTAATTTGGGCTTGAGGTTGTTCTCTTCTTTTACTCTTGGTCCTACACCATTTTGCATAATGACCTTTTCTCCCACACGCGCTACAAGTAATGTTAAGAGCAGGACAGAACGGAGCATTTGCTCTATGTCCAGTTCTGCCACACCTAAAACAGATTAATCTGTTGTCATTGGAAGAGGCAAAAGAAGGCAAATAAGAAGTACCATAAGAAGTACCCTCACCAGCACGAGGATGTTTGTCGCTCTCACTGACAACAGGTGCTCTGTTTTTTACAAGACATACAACTTCCTCAACACTTGAATTCGTAATACCTGACTTTTCTCTTGTAACACTCAATTCGCGAACACACTTCATCATATGTTCAACTCGCTTAGCTATTGCGAGGACCTCATCTAGGGGTGGCTCGTCTTTGAGCCACAGTTCTTCCCTTATTTTGTCGTGTGCGCATCTCAACACAAACTGATCTCTGATCCTTTCTTCTACTGCCCCTCCAAATTTGCATGACGCTGCCAGTTTCCTCAACGCTGTGACAAATTCTTCTATCGTTTCATCCTTTTTCTGCTCCCGTAACCCAAAGTGGTACCGTTCCATTATAGTGCTCAAACGAGGCAGATAGTGCCTATCTAATTGTAGGATGCATATTTCATATTCATTGAGTGATCTTTGGTCATTTTGACTGAGATCTGGCAAATGTTCCAATACATCCTGTCCTTCACCCCCTAAACAGTGCAAAAGTAGAGAATGCTTCCTCTCCGCACTCAAGTTTGTTCCACATACACGTGCATAGTTGCAAAAAATCTTTTTCCACTTTTGCCACTTTATCGTGGGCTCCCCTGGACTGTTAAGAAAAAACGGTGGTTGAGTTACATTCTGCATGCTTTACACTTAGCCCTTTATTCCAACTTCAAAGCTAAACTCTTAACTCTAATTCTAATGCCAAAATAATGTGCACTTCACATTGCTATCACCATCACATTAATATATTGTGACCCAAATTGTTCCTTTATCTTTTCCCTTGCGCTAGGTTATCTCTTACCAAAAGCCCACACTTCAATCCTTTTAACCAACTACCATATTTTAAAATGCCACACCAAAAATTAAAACATTTTTTTTTTTTTTTTTTTTTTATAAAGTTCCCAAAAAAAAAAAAAATTTCAGTCACTGTTACTATTGTCTTGTGACCAGGGTGCCCCCAGCATCACACAGCTATTCCTGCACGATTGTGAGGTGAGCCAGTCACCATGTCTTCTTTTGCTGGCCTGCTGCACTAAAATTGGCACACCAAACCTCCTTTATCCCATTCACCAACACCGGACAAAGCACACAGGCTAGTGAAGATCTTCCCAACTTGTCAAGATGGCCACCGAAAACGTGCCCTGACGTGATGACGCTCCACAGTGAGTGGCGCCCTTGTTTGTTTCACTGCTCCTCTTCGCGTGGTGCCTCCTAGCAACCAAACGCTCCTTCACGCTGCACGCTCTCTGTCGCAGCCGTCTTCCACTCCCTTCGTGGAACGCATATGCGTTTCAGCTCCCCGCCCCACCGCACACAACTCCTCACCGGATATCCTTTGCTCCGGACACACCATGCATCGCCGCATCAGCCGCTGGAGAAGTAGATTACACTTCTCTTGCAGATACCAGTCAGCCGCTGGAGGAGTTTCGTGTTGAGTGTCTGGGAGAAGCGCTGAATCCGTTACTTCCCTTCACAGGATGTTGAGGTGAGAGTCACACCGCCACGCTCGTCGCCAAATTAATGTGGTGTTCTCCACATCAAATAATTAGACAAATAGACGGACGAAGTGCTGAAAGGTCCGTTTATTCACCTCAGCCACCAACAACTGTTTGACAGAATCCCCACAGCTCAAAACCCCCCAACATTCTTTATTGGAACACAACATTAGCATTCTACAATGGATCCTTAAGATGTCACAAGGTGCCTGGGCATACTGGGTACAATCTTTGGCCCCGACAAAAGAGTAGTGCGCCAGCGGAGCAACACAGGAGTTAGGGAAGGACTTGAGTTCAGGGTACAGGTGCTGTGCCTTTGGTGCCTATTAGATTAAAGTGAAGAATACTGGTGCACTGCCTGAGACACTGGACAGGATCGTTGAGGGCATTTGCCCCTGAGGGTGATTGCCCTATCCTGAAAGAAGAAACTTTTTCCCTTTAAAACTGGGCCGTGATTGTTTTCTTGAGTTGCAAGTTGTGCAGCTCCACCGTTGGAAAAGAATTTTGATAGGAGCCTGCCTGTGAGGCTCAGACGGACACAGGGAGAAGACTCCCCTCTGGCTGGTTGTACAGCGGCTTCTATTCTTCAAGTACTTTTTAGCAATGTATCCCTTTGGTCGTCCCATTTTTGAGGAGGAGCAGCCCTTTGCGGCTCCTCGTCCTAATTCCCATGGCCCAGTTTGGTCTTCCTGGTCCCCTGAAGTAAAAATTGTTTTTGTAATGATCCTTGTATTTGCTTTAATATTTGCATTAGGAATGTTTATTCTGCAAGAGAAACGTTTTTTTGAACAGTTGAAAAATACTACTCTGCCCTCCTCCTGAGCATATCAATTGGTACTCTAGCCCTCATAAAAGAACACTGGAAAGGTCTATTAAATTTTTTTTTTTTTTTAAGATATTATATTAGATATGTGCTGTTGGCTATTCTGAAGCTGAATTAGATGGTCACTGGAATACAAAGGAGCCCTGAAACATAGAATTGGACTGGATGGTTTTGGGATTTACTTTCTGCTTGGGGTTGGAAAAATTGATAGTTCTGTTTGTAATAATAGCCATTATTTTCTCCTGCTATCTGTGTGTTCATTATGACCCAATACCCTGTTCCCCATGTATTTCTACTTGTATCTCAACATTTAAACAATGTTAAAAATGTAAATGCCCACTTAGCAATGGATCAGGATATTAATGGATTTATGAGGATAAATGTGCAGGATAACTTCCATGCTTCTATTAATTCATTGCGGATGTCTTCAGCTAATGCTAAAACGGCCATCTGTAGAAATCAGCTGAAATGGCTGTTAGCATCAGCTGAAGCCATTTTGTTTTTGGCAGCCATTTTAGTTAGCCATGTGCTCGCCATGTGCTTTCTCCCTCTTCACTGTTGCCTGCTCTTGTATTTCACTTGAGTCAGGAACTATAATTAACTCCTTCAGTACTGAGCCAGAGCACTGCACATGCTCAGAAAGGCATAGCTGCTAGAATGCACCTGCTCTTGAAGTAAGGTCAGGCTATTTTAACTAATGTCAGCAATATTGTAAACCCTCCCACTCTGTTGAGTAAGCGATTCTTATGTATCCTTATATGTAACTAGCTATTCATGTGTATACTTGTACCGCCTCTTTTTGAGTCTACATGCTAACTCAGCTATAAACTGGGCATAAAAGACCCAGGGTCTCTGTACTCCATGGACTGCCTCATACAGTGGCCTGAGGGTACTGTATTGACGCAGTCTTCCTCATGTGAGGTTAATAAAGTTGTTATTTTGATATTCCAGCTTCCGTGCCAATCTCTTCTTTGTTGGTTTAAGGACCAGGTGCATCAGTGAACCCCTTAAAAGGTTTTTTTTTCTACACCCCCCCCCCCCCCCCGGCACCTTAAGACCCTTACGGGTGAGTAGCGCGCTTCACAATTCCCTGATTTATTGATTGGTTTATTGTACTCGATAAATTTCTAACGATGTGGAGTAACATTTTATCATGTTGGCTTGTGTTCCTGGAGCTTTAACGGGGTCAGCCTTATGACGCTTGGAGCCCACTTCTTTGTCCTGGGTACAAAAGGGGGAGAAGGTCCAGTCTTCTATGTTCTTCTAAGATCTCAGACACCAGGCTCAGTCCTCTTCTAATCTTCCACAGGTCCAGTATTGTCCTGAACTGGGTGCCTGGACATGCCACATTTATGCCTGGCACTAGCCTGTGGGTGGGAATGATCCCTGGGGACAATTTTACTAATGAGGTAAGGCTCCTAAGGCTACCTCTACCCACTTTGGGCATGTTCAAGATAGCCGAAGTTTTCGGCCACACAAAACGTGGGTTCTTAGGGCTGAGGGTATATGTGGGGAATATACTATGGTAATCTTAGTGTCCTCCCACATCGACCAACAAAATACAGATTTAGTCAGTCCCTGTATCCACAAAAATCTCAGAGACAGATGTCTGGTAGGACAAAACTAAACTAACAGCAACCAGACAGTGCATACACAAACTGTTTTGGCATTCTATTTCCCTCCATTTATATTGCACCATAAATGTCATATGAAAAACCCAGTAGACCTGTTAGGAAGGTCTTAACATTCCAATGGATCTGGCATTGTGCTGTCAACAAAAGAGCCTCTGTGAAAGAGGCCAGTCTGGTTAGGGGGAAATAGAATGGTGTAGGCCTGGGTGTTAACTAAATCTGCTTGTGACAGGGTAGGCTTCTTTGAAGTTATTCAGGTCCTCAGTCCAGCCTACAAGCAATCCTGCGAAGGGCACAACAACACCTACCCACACCCAAGGCTTTTTGTACCTGTCCTGGAGGCAAATTCATATCTCATTCATGCCCATTGAAATTCTAATTACTGGCTATCAGAAGGGAGGGAGAAAAATGCAGATTTAACTGTCAGGGACTGCAGACAGGGCAAAGGTGACTTCTTAAAAGTCATCTTTCTAAAATATTTATTACAAATCTGATTTCACCAGGAAATTGGGCTGGTAAAAAATATTTCAAAAGTTCATAAATTAAATTTGTTGCTGTTTCCTAGGCAGAAATAATATTCATTAAACGTAATACTGTATACTAATGCTTTCCTGGGAAAAATCCAACCCTGCTACAGTGAAAATAGATTTGAGGTGTTACTATTCACTGTAAGGAAATATTTAATGTTAACCATTACATGTCCTACTTTTAAATACCATGCACCCTGCCTTAATGGACAGTAAGGCTTACTTAGGGGTGACATAAATATTTAAAAGGAGGGTGTTTGGACCTGCCGAAAGGGGTTATTTGACAGGTCGAATTTGCAGTTTAAACCTGCACAGCCAGATTACTGGTGACAGGCCTGCAGCCATGCTGCATGTAACTGCGGTGGGTAGCACAATGATTGCTGCACCCCATTGGTGACCTTTAACTTACAGGCCCTGGGTACACCATGGGTACCATGTGCTAGAGATTTATAGTTAAGTTATATAAGCCAATCAGGATTATACCAATTTTACAATGTGACAATGAGGAGAACAAGTACTTTACCTCTCCTTAGCGAGTGTAAATTGAGGAGTTCTATAGCCGGCAAAAATAGGGTTCAGCAAAAAGGCACAAAAATCTGGGATGACCCTGCAGAAATGGAAAATTTCCAACAACATTGTTCATAGATTAATACATGAGTAGATCTGTCATTCTATGAATATTGTACATTTTAATGTCAATGTCAGGCAACAAAAATACTCATGTTAGTTTGAGTATGCACAATATTTACAATGTAGCAGTACAGTTGTTATCTGATATTGTGTTAACGTGGGGGTAGATGTGTCATTAGGCATTGTTTTCTTGCTTTATTAAGTGCAATTTATGGCCCTTGCATGACTCCAAGAGTGGCAGAAAGAGCAGGCCACTGCAACGCTTCCAGCAATTAAAAAGATTTGAATTTTTTTGGAAGCACAGGGGAACTTTGGGAAATGGAGGTGGTTGAGGCAAGCTCAGCATATGGTGGAAGGTGATCTATATTGTTTTGTGAGCTGGGAAAGCTAGGGAGAGGAGGTCCAATGTAATATTGAGATTACAAGGATGGGTACCTTGCTTTAGGCCTGTGTTTCTTTCAAACCCACCTGCCTTGGTGTCTGGTTAGGAAGGTGGGTGGGTGTCTCTAGAGGTTGAAGTGGATCCTACGTGCAAAGTTAAAGACTTTATGGAGGTAGAAAAAGGAATAGTAGGCAACACTGATTATTGGATGTTATGCTATGTTATGTCTATTTATATTGAGCACAACTCGCCCTGGTACTACAGCATGAGATATATGAAATGAAATGAAATGAAATGAAATGAAATTTGTACTTGTAAAGCGCACTGATACCCTGGGGTGTCCTGGCGCTGTACGCATACCGCTGTGGAACCCTTCCTGGCTTTTCCCTGTGAAATGTCCACTCCTGGGCACCCCCAAGGTGAAGCCAGGCATCCCAGCGCTGGTGGGGCCGTTGTGGAGATTAAGCAAGCTATTGCCCAGAGTTGCAGAGTGGGACCCATGATTAGAATAGGCACCGAGGCGAGAATTATCAGGTCCGAGGAAATTGAGCCCAAGACCCGCTGAGGCGGGAATTGAACCCTGGTCCCGGGCCAGATCTCTGCATCAGGGTCTGCCGCTCTAACCATTGAGCCACACTTCTCCACCAAGATATATGGCCAAGCCAGGGCTGGGGCTAGGTAAAGAGCCAAGTCTTCAGTTTCTTGCAGAATTCAAGAACTGAGGAAGTGGCTTTGATGTACTGGGCCAGCTAGTTTCAGGCTTTAGGAGCGAGGTAGGAGAAGGCACAAAGTTTATGCAAATGCCGAGGTACGTGGGGCCAATATTGGGTAAGGCTTTGTATGTATGCGTGAGAAATTGAAAAAGTGCTTGTTTTTGGATTGGGAGCCAGTGGCACTCTTTGAGGTTTAGGGTGATGTGATTGTGGGGTGGGAGGTTGAGGGTGAGCCTGATGGCTGAGTTTTGTATGGTTTGGAGTCTTCTGGTCAGTTCAGCGTTGATTCCGGAATGGAGTAGGTTGCCACAGTCCAGCTTACTGGTGATGAGGGCTTGAGTGATAATTCTGCAAGAGTTGGTGGGGAGCCATTTGAAGATCTTCTTGAGCATCTTGAGTGTGTGGAAGCAGGAGATGGAGACTGTGTTCACTTTGCCTGTCAGAGTGAGTTGGTTGTTGATTACTATTCTGAGGTTCTTTGCATGGGTTGCTGGGAGGGGTGTAGGTCCAAGTTCTGCAGGCCTCCAGGTGGAGTCCCAGAGCGACATGTATTTAGCAAAGATTACTACTTCAGTTCTGTCTGTGTTGAGCTTGAGACAGTTGATTTTAATCCATCTGGCAACTTCAGTCATGTAGGCGGAAAATTGCTCCAGGTGTTTGGCGTCTTGTGAGAGGGTGAGTGAATGAGGTGGGTGTTGGTAGTGTTGGATATGATGTTGATTCCGTGAGTGCAGATGATGCTGGTGAATCGGGATCTAATAGGCGTTAAATAGGGTGGTGCTGAGTAAGGATCCAAATGGAACTCCACGGATGAGGTTGATGGGATCTGAGGGGAAGGGGGACAGGCTGACTGACTGGGTGAGGCCTGTCAGGAGGGAGCAAATCTAGCAAACTGCGGGTCCTTGGATGCTGCCTTTGTGCAGTCGTTGGATAAGGAGAGGATGGGAGACAGTGTTGAAGGCTGCGGAAAGGTCCAGTAGGATAAGAACTGAGGTGTCATCTCTGTCCATGATCACCCAGATGGCATCCATGGCAGTGATAAGGGTGGTCTTTGTACTGTGATTGGGCCTGAATCCTGACTGAGTGGTAATGAGGAGTTGGTTGTCGTTGAGGTGGATGGCTAGACATTTCTTTATCATTTTTTTCCATGATTTTAGCTGGGTAGAGTAGCTAGCGCTTTTGGGTCTGCTGAGGGTTCTTGAGGAGGGGAAGTAATGTGGCATGTTTCTAGGCTTCCAGGTTGGTGACTGTGATGATTGAGTCATTCAGAATCTGGGTGGGGTCTGAGCTAATGGGGTCCAGTCCTTTGATGAAGACGTTATGAGGGCAGGAGTCCGAGGGTGCTCTGGAGTATATGGACTGCATGGTCTTTGCAGTTTCTTGCGTGGTGATGGTGGGCTACGTAGTCAGGGTGGTAGTTTGGGTGTCGTTTGAGATGGACAGTAGGACTGCGAGGGTGGAAGGGTCCAGTTGGGGCTCAAAGTTGTTATAGTTGCTGGTAATTTTGTTGCTGAAGAATAGAGACAGCTGGGTGCAGAGGTCCTGAGGTGGGTTACGCTGGTGGAGTTTGCTGCTGTTCTGCGATAGTGTGCGATGAGTATGCTGAAGTTGACGAGGGCGTGATCAGAGCAGGTGTTCGGTGTGGGCTTGCCTAATGTGGTGTTTCTGAAGCTGGTAAAGATGGGGTCCAGTAGGTGTCTGACAGCATGTATGGGTTCTTCCACTCGCTGGGGAGTCAGAGGTAGGACGGGTCCTCTAGGAGGTTGGTAATGATGGGATCTGTGTAGTCCTCCAGGTGGTAGTTGAGATCTCCAAGGAGGATGAAGGTACTGGAGTTGAGGACTAGGGGGGGGTGATGAAGTCGGCAATGATGCTGCCAAAGTAGGTGCATGTTCCAGGGGGTGGGGTAGACGATGGTGCCACTCAGGGTGTAGTTAGAAGTGATGAGGATTTTGAAGGTCAAGTGTTCGAAGTTGCTGGTGGTGCTTTCTGAGGTTGGGGAGCATTGGATGGATTCTTTGAAGATGATAGCAATTCCGTTTCCAGGTCTGTTTGTCCTGTTCTGTCATGTGATCTTGTTTACATGGCGATAACGGGAGCCGATGAGGGATTCAGCCAGATTTCAGTCAGGAAGAGGAGGTCTGGTGAGCCGTCATGTAGTTGTTTGTTTAGTGAGCGAACGACTGTTGAGGAATATGCAGGACAAGCAAGGTATAGTGGGGGTCGGGTGTATGTGGTCATGTGTGTTGAGAGTGTTGGGTGTGCGAGGTGCATGTGAAATAGCAGGTGGTGCAAGAGAACTCACCTTCAGGGCACAGCATAGCCCTGGGAGATGCGTCTGAGGTTCAGGGTGCTGAGGGTTGCAATGGAGTTGTGATATGGGGAGGTGGGTGGGAGGAGGACCAAGGGTCCTGGATTTGGGTGTGGGCAGGGCACGAAAGGTCGCCGATAGACTTGCCTTTCGGCTCACTAGCAGCACATCCGCAATGCAGCCACCATTAAGTGAAGACCATTTTGGTGGAAAAACAGTGATATCACTTCCTGTGCAGATGGATGATGGGAAATACAGTAATGTAATGTCTTGTGCTCCTGCTGACACTGCCGCCGCACCTTCATCCACCTCAGGACCCCGGCAGCAACCCCCAGACCACCGGATGCCAGCACACACAAACCACTGAGCTGCATCCTCCTCAACATACGCTCCGTGCACAGACACGCCATAGAAATCTGGGACCTCCTCAACACTCCCACGCCTGACGTCGCCTTCCTCCCAGAGACCTGGACCAACGCCAGCTCTGCACCCGACATCGCAACCGCAATCCCCAACGGATACAAGATTCTGAGAAAAGATCCCTCCCAACCGCCCAGGAGGAGGCCTCGCCATTGTCCACAAACGCTCCCTCTGATTGACAACCACCAACTCGAACGACGCCTCGCCCCCCCATGGAACACATCCACTTTCAGATCCAGCCCAACCCCAGAACGACGCTCAGTGGCATACTCGCCTACAGACCACCTGGCCCCCGAACCCCTTTCACCAATGTCATCGCCGACCTCATCGCACCCCACGCCCTCGCCTCCACAGACTACATACTACTCGGAGACATGAACTTCCACCTGGACAACCACAGCGACCCCAACACCACAGCTGTCCTAGAGAACCTCACCAACATAGGGCTGAAGCAACTTGTCTCTGCCCCCACTCACACAGCGGGACACACACTTGACCCCATCTTCGCAGGAGGAAACAACATCTTCTTCAGCCACACCACGGAACTGCTCTGGACTGACCACCACTGCATCCATTTCTCCTTTACTAAACCCACCGCACACAAGCATGCGTGCCGCCTCCCACGCAGAATCTGGAACAAAATCTCTGAAGAATACCTCACCTCCGCCCTCACCTGAACTCCACCCCCAACTACGACAGACGCCAACACAGCGGCAAGCAACTTCCACCAATGGATCGTCAACTGCGCCAACACACTCGCTCCCCTCCAGAACACCACGAGACAACACAACAAGAAAGCTAACTGGTTCACTACGGCACTCCAAGAATCCAAGCGCTCCTGCCGACAACTGGAAAAGACGTGGAGAAACAGCTAAACTCGGGAAGCAAGCTCCGCCTAGAAAACAGCCACCACAACACTCCACCAACTCGTCAAAATCCACAAAGAAAAACTTCCTCCAAGACAGAATCCTCTCCAGCGCCCAAAACTCCAAGGAACTCTTCGCCATCATACAGGAATTTGCCAAACCCAACAGCGAAACAACTGACGTCCCTCCCTCCCAAGACCTCTGCAACAGACTCAGCTCCCTCTTTCACCTCAAGATCAAGACGCTCTACGGCAACTTCGACGACCAAGACCTCGGCACCGCCCCAACCCCCATCCCCAGCGACGCCACCCAACAGACCTTTCTTACCTGGACCCCACTCACGACAGAAGACTCCCTAAAGACCATGAAGAGCATCCACTCTGGAGCACCTTCTGACCCCTGCCCGCCGCACATCTTCCACAGGTCCGACACTGCCAATGCATCAGAGCTACGTCGAACCATCAACTGCTCCCGCGAGACCGCCACATTCCCTGACAACTAGAAGTGCGCCGAAGTCAACCTCCTCCTAAAGAAGCCCTCCGCAGACCCGATGGCCCTTAAGAACTGCAGGCCCATCGCACTGCTCCCTTTCGCAGCCAAGTTCATATAAAAGGCAATCAACACCCAGCTAGCACACTTCGTCGAAACCAACAACATCCTAGACACCACTCAATCCGGATCCCGCAGCAACCACAGCACCGAGACCGCTCTCCTCGCCGCCACAGACGACATCCGCGCCCTCCTCGACCAAGGCCAAATGGCAGCCCTCATCCTTCTGGACCTATCAACACCGTCTACCCCTGCACACTAGCCACCAGACTTCATGACGCCGGCATCCAAGGAAAGGCCCTAGACTGGTTACGATCATTCCTCACAGGCAGAACACAGAGTATAAGACTCCTGCCCTTCCTCTCAGAACCGACAGAGATCAGATGCGGAGTACCCCAAGGATCCTCCCTCAGCCCCACCCTCTTCAACGTCTACATGGCCCCCTTGCAACCATCGTCAGAAACCACGGGCTCAACATTGTCTCCTATGCCGATGACACCCAGCTCATCCTCTCCTTCACCAAGGAACCCGACATCACCAGGCACAATTTCCAAGAAGGGATGAAAGCGGTCGCAACCTGGATGAGGAACAGCTGCCTGAAACTCAACACTGAGAAAAAAGAAGTCCTCATCCTCAGCTCCACCCCCTCTGCATGGCATGACACCTGATGGCATCTCCTTCCATGCCCCCAAGAGAAACCTCCGCTCAGCCGACCTCTCCCTAGCCACCGTCACACACTTCAACAGGACCAGAGCAGGTGGAAGGTCCTTCTCCTACCTCGCAGCCAAGACCTGGAACAATCTCCACCTTCACCTCCGGCGAAGCCCGACACTGCACCAATTCAGGAAGGACCTCAAGACCTGGCTCTTCGAATGACCACAACGAGGCTGCTCACACCCACCCCCCAGCGCCTTGAGACCCTAATGGGTGAGTAGTGTGCTTTAAAAAAACCTGATTGATTGATTGATGGATGATGAAAAATTCAGTGATGTTACTTCCTGTGCAGATGGATGAAGGGAAATTAGTCATCTTGCTTGGCTTCCTCTTTTAAAGACAGTTTTGGTGGGAAACCAATGAGGTCACTTTCTGTGTAGATGAATGATAGAAACTCCAGTGATGTCACTTCCTGTGCAGATGGATGATTGGAAATCCAGTGATGTCACTTCCTCTGCAGATGAATGTTAATAAATAAGTCCTCTTGCTTGGCTTCTTTTATAGACAGTTTTGGTGGGAAAACATGGATGTCACTTCCAGTGCAGATGGATGATGGGAAATCCAGTGATTTCACTTCCTGTGTGGATGGATGATGGGAAAGGATTCCTCTTGCTTGGCTTCTTCTTTTAAAGACAGTTTTGGTGGGAAATGGGTGATGTCACACCCTGTGCAGATGGATGATAGGAAATCCAGTGATGTCACTTCCTGTGCAGACGGATGATGGGGAATGAGTTTTCTTGCTTGGCTTCATCTTTTAAAGACAGTTTGGCGGGAAACTAGTGCTGTCACTTCCTGTGCAGATGGATGATGGAAAATCCAGTGGTGTGACTTCCTGTCAGAGGTATGATGGGAAATCGAGTCTGTCACTTGCTGTGCAGATGCATGATGGAAAATGAGTTCCCCTTGCTTGATTTCTTCAATAGTCTAATCAGGTTCATTTCAAGTGTTTTAATTTGTCATTTGACAGTGTAGATCGGAAGGCGTTAACAAATACTATTTATGTTCAGTAGTTGGAGCCCGTAGTCCAAGGCGGTAGAGGAGACGGATGGTTCAAGCGTCATGGGTGAGTTGACAGCACACTGATGATCCTTGCTGATGGGGAAGGATCCAGTATGTTGTAGGGAAACAAATAAAAAATCACGTTCCTACATGACCTCAGTTACATATGAACTGCTCATGAAGGTCTGGAATGCAGTCCAGTGATGGATGGCCTTGAGAAAGTTAGATTTGTACTATGAAAGTGACTTGAGAGAGAGGGGAAGAGAAGAACAGCTGCATCAGAATAGAACACCATTGAAATACAGATGGTAAGAAGCTAAGATGGCAATTAGATCAATAAGGGATGTGGAATAGAAGGGATGAGGACAACATCCACAACTGACAATGGGGATGGCTCTAGAAATGGCAGGTGAGTGCAGAGGAAGACATGGAGGAACACATAAAGACAGACAATGTGTAGTCTAAAAGATAAGTGGTGACCCATTAAGAGCATTACCTTCACTATCTAGGGAGATGAGGGTTTTGAGCAGTATTTTGGGGCACAGTGTCCAGTGTTGCCGAAAGGTCCAAAAGAATTAGATTAGTGGAAGAAAGTTAAGAATGTTGTTCAGGTCTGTGTTGGTTGTTCGAAACCAGACTGTAGAGGATTAATAAATCTGTGGGTTAATTGAATGGAAGTCTTTCAGTGTTTTTGACAAATAGGGGGTCTGAGAGACTGGACGGTGGTTGGACAGAGAAGAGGGGTCAGCTGAGGGTGTTTTTTTAATTGAGTATAACAACTGCAGATTTTAAAACTTTCGGGTTCATAACTGATATGAGTGGGTGATAGAACATGGAGGAGAAGCAAATTAAGGTTCTTAAGGAGAGGGGTAGTAATAACATAGTCCAGCATAACATAAAAAAATAGAGGAGGTAGGGGGAAAAAGACAGGGGTAACTAGCCAGGTCGAACACCCACATCATGTCGGAAATATCTTAACTGACGCCTGACAATGCAGAACGTCGCAGCATCATTAGACGTGTCACCTCAGGCTTCTGGACCATATAAACATTTTGAGTTCCAGCCCGCCTCAAAGCGTCCAGCTCTCCAGATCAAACAAATCCTTCAATGACCAACTTTGACGACCAGCTGTTTCCGACACTTGGCAGCATGCAGTGCAAACTTGTATGGAGTGCACCTGCAGTCAACAATTCCAAATGGAAAACAAGATCAGGAAATACAGTGACTGTGTTGATGTGTGTCCTGACCCTCTGCAAAGTCCATCCTTGTCCAACCCTCACTAAGATTCGAGAACATATTACAGAGCCCTTCACAGGGCTTGGCTGAGTTAACTGAGACTGAAGTAACACAACACAGCCAATACGCCACAATATTGCATTCAAAATATGAATACCACACTTACCTCCCCCTGGACCTGTGGATTGCTGGTCCTAAAGAAGGCATGGAGATTGATTTAGTAAGAGTATCCAACAGCCTATATGGTGACTGAAGATAATAGATCCATCATTGCATGAGTACAATGTAGGAAGACCGAGAAAGGACTTGATAAAGCAACAAAGGTGCAGGAAGGAAGAAGACTGATTGTGAACTGACATGAAAGTCAGGGAACCCAACATGATATGAGTTTGTCAAGTAATGAGTGTTTGCTACCATTTATAGTGTCTCTACCTAGAATGACCCACATGGGCAAGTGATGTCATGACCTGTAGTGCAGAGTGCCATCTTGGACTGGAAGTAAGCCACACCATCTTGGAATGGGAACCAAGCTAAAAAACATCCACATTCTCCAACTATGTCCTGGTTGCTTCAGACTCTACTTTCCCTGGTGTCTTACCCTTATAGAACCAGCTGACCTCTATCAATGGGCTGTTGTGATGTGAGCAGTCCCCTAACCCATTGGTAATGCCTATAATTTCTTCCTAGACAGTATCCTGAAAATTGAAAGTATTTTCTCTCATCCTGTGACTTCACAGATGGCTCCTCGTCTTCTGATGGAAAGGATAATATCATAAGGTGAATTTCAGAGTACAAATATTCCCATACAAATGTAAAGTAACTAGTTGGAATACGGATTTTATTTTTCGAAAAAGGGTCATGTAGCTTCTTTGGTGTACAAAAGCGGTCAGTAGAGCAGTTGCTTGCATCCTTGATTTGGGCAGTCAAGCAGTCCTTTTTTACACTTGATTACGACCTACTTGTAATGACTGCACCTTCTGCTCCAAACTCGTTTTCATTCGCTCAAACTCTCTCACATTTCCTAATAAAAGTTTATAGATTCTTTATCTCCAGAACTAACCACTGGTTGTAATTGTTTGCCCTTTTCATTTCTGGCTTGACAGTGCAGCTGTACTGATACCTATTATTTCCAGGTCTTTGGCTCTGCCCCACAGGAGTATTACCCTATCATATCATGTTATTGGCGGTTTGGTATATCAATCTGCCTCCAATGGAGGTGGCTGTTGTTGTTGCTTATGCTGTCCCCTCATTTACGGTCACACAAGAGTCAGTTTCATGCTCTCCTAGCTGCCCTCACGGCCCAGACAGTGTCCACGGGATAATATCCAGAATGGTTTTTCCTAGCTCTCACCCTTCACCCTCTCCCTGCAGGAGCGAGCTGTTACACATCCTTTTAAATTGTTATCTTGGAACGTTCCAGGCCTTCGATCCAAGTTAGCTGAACCAAAGAGGCTTGAGTTTGTGGACAATTGCCATGTATTAATGTTCCAGAAACATGGTTGACTGAGCCTGCTCACAGTATCAGCTTTACTACTCATTTTATTAGTACCCGCCCCTCCGCAGCTGGGCAAGCCTCTGGCGGGGAGATAACATGGATTAAGATATCACTGAATTGCAATATTAAGAGCCTTATTACCAGTTTGGTGCTCCGACCGCCTTGGGACCACGTACGCTCCCACCAGCCACCCACGGTGCTGGCGGTCCAAAGACCGCCGTATTACGAGTAGCCCACGGGGCCGATGGTGTGGAGGGGGGTGATCTTGCTTCAGTGGTGAGTATGTTTCACAAATATATTGATGCCTGTGTGCCTTTCTACTGCAGATGTGTCGGATGCACACATATGCATGATATTTGTGGAAAAATACCATATACCCTTTACCGGGGTTCAGCCCAAATGTGGGCAGTCCTGGCAATGGGTATATGGTACGAAAAAGACTCACCTGTATACCGCCACACACAGGGTTGTAATCCCCGGGGTGAAGATCCTGCTGTGAAGGTGGGACCTGGAGAAAGGGATCCACGTTGGAATCAAATCAAATCAAATCAGGGACATTTGTATCGCGCTCACATCACTCGAAGGTCTCATGGCGCTCGCAGACGGCTCTGATGGAAGAGATAGTTCAGATGTCAAATAGCCATGTTTTCAATCCCTTACGAAAGGAGTTGTGATCCGGCGTGGTGCGCAGGTGGAAAGGGATTTTGTTCCATGATGCTGGGGCGAGGAAGGAGAAAGACCTGCCTCCTTTTCTGGCCATATGAACTTTAAGAGGGGTAAGCAAAAATGTATTACTGGATCTAAGCGTCCTGTGTGGTTGGTACCAACATAATTTCTGAGACCAGTATCTAGGGCCTTTACCGTACATCTGTTTGTGGGTCAGGCAAAGAACCTTGAAGAGGATTCGCTTTCTCACAGGGAGCCAATGTAGAGATCTCAACAGGGTGCGGAGGGGGATCTGGATGGGAGATCCAGGACCAGCCTAGCCGCGGTATTCTGCACAATCTGCAGTCTATCTAACAGGCCTTCATTAATTGAGAGCAATAGAGCATTTCCATAGTCCATTCGGTTTATTTTTAATCCTTGGGCCAATGGTTTTCTAGCCTCAGTTGGGATCCATTTGAAAACCTTCTGTAGGCTGCGAATTACTCCGAAACAGGAACCAATAATGTGGTTGATCTGGTTTGTCATGGACAGTTGATTGTCCATGTGGAAGCCTAGGTTTCGTACCGTCTGTTTGGGTGTTGGACAAGGTCCAAGGTGGGAAGGCCACCATTCATTGGACCAGTACTCAGACGCATTGCCGAAAAGCATGATCTCCGACTTGCCTCCATTCAGTTGTAGATGGTTGGAGCTCATCCACCTGTCAATGTGGGACAGACATTTGTTGAAACGCTGCTTAGTTTCAGCGGGGTCTGGACCAATGGTGATCAGGATCTGAGTGTCATCTGCGTAGGATATGACATCAAAACCGTAGGATCTGATCACTTTGGCCAGAGGAGTCATGTACAGGTTAAAGAGTGTCGGGCTCAAAATAGAGCCCTGTGGCACTCCCATCCTAACTGGTCTCTCACATGAGATGTTGTTTCCCATCTGGACTGTTGTAGCTCGGTCGGTAAGGTAGCTCTTAAACCACTCGAGGGCCTTGCCTCTGACACCTATCTCCCCAAGGCGATGTTCTAAGATGCTATGGGAGATGGTGTCAAAAGCAGCGGACAGGTCAAGTAGAACGAGGATGGCCGACTGATGTTTGTCCAGGGTTAGCCTGATGTTATCTGCTGCCTCGACTAGAGCCGTCTCGGTGCTATGTGCTGCCCTGAAACCAGACTGGGACGGATCCAACAGTCCCTGGCTCTCAAGGTGGTTGACAAGCTGTTGATTAATCAGAGTTTCTAAAATGTTCCCAAAGTATGGGAGCAAGGAGATGGGACGGTAATTTAGGAGCAGATTTGGGTCGGCAGTGGGTTTTTTCAAAATAGGCCTTACCCTGGCTGCCTTCCACCTTTTCGGAAATACCGCTTCCGAGAGTGACTTATTGAATAGGCCTGTGAGTCTTTCCAGTATTGCTGGGGCAATTATGGGCAAAGTTTTTGGGGGAATAGCGTCGGTGGGTGAGCCAGATTTTATCTTCAGCATAACAGTGGAGACTGTCTTAATGTCGAGCTTGACAAATTTGTCCAAGATGTAAGGAGGATCAGGGGACAGGCTAACACATCTTCAGGGTTGGTATTTTTACCTGGTGATGGAAAGGAGCGGTAGATGGCCATAATTTTCTCATCAAAGAATTCGGAAAGGGAGTCTGTCCAGGTTTGGGAATTAGGGATCGATGACTGATTGGCGGGAATTGTGAATTCTTTTAAAATTTGATAGAGTTCTCTGCCGGAATTTTCTGACTGATTTATCCTATTTAGGAGAAATAGTTTTTTTGCTGATTTAATATCAGTCATATAGCCACAGTGGATATTTTTATATGCCTGGAAGAAGAAGAAAGGGGTGAGTACCCACCCCAAATCCTTCCTCACCACCACCTTGAAGCAGACAGTCGGACAGCCACGGTACGCTCGTGGATCAGGCAACTTGTAATACAAACGGCGGTGCAGCTCCCCTGTACCGCACTATGGGGGCTGCCTTTCCTAGACCACGAACCCGGCGGTCTGCTGGCAGTCTCGCCAGTTCAGTGGCAGTCTTCGCAAAGCCGATCCGCTCAACTCGTAATACTGGGGTCAGACCGCTCAGCTCACCACGCTCAGACCACCACCGCCGATACAGCTGTCCATTGGACTGCCAAACTCGTAATAAGGCTCTAAGTCTCTCCATATAGATGATGCCTCAGATATTCTTGGCTTGAATTTATTTGGCCATAGTGGTCTGAGGGCAAATATTTGTTCAGTTTATAATCAACCCTTATCACGTAATAAGGTGTCTGTAACTATTGCCATCTTGAACTCTCCACTGTCTAACATCAGATCAAAGCCACTTCTTTGATCAGTGGAAATTTTAATGTTACTTTTGAGCCCCTCAAAAGCATGCATTTGATAACAGAAGAAGAAGATGAAGTAAGGGGGATTCCATCTCTAGACTGTCCCTGTTGTATTCCGCTTTAGGTGTCCGTATATAGGTTTTCCTGAATAATGTCCTTATATAGGCACAATTCGCATTGCCCTTATATAGGCATAGAATCCCTGTCCTTATTTAGGCATTAACCGTGCACTCCAAATACAGGCATGGTCACCGACATCCGTCCACCCTAACGTCACAACGACTTCTTAGAAAACCAGACCCTTAAGCTTCGGGAGTTCCCTAGCACAGGACTATTGATTTCTCCAAGAACTCATCTATTATGTATGAACCGTTATACCTTAAGGGTTCATTCCTGACGTCTTCCTCTGTCCGACTTCACGTCAATGCTAACATTCCAAGACACCTACCAGGTATAAATATACCTTCCCTTGCCCAAGCAAGTTAGAGGAGACCTCGACTTCAGAGGAGCCCGTATCCCGGCCTGACGCACTGAGAAGACGCTGTCATTCCTGCACGCAGACGAATCCAGCTTCCAGTGTTCTGACTCCCTTCGCGGGGTGTTAGAGTTCCAGATCCGGCAAGAGATTCCCACCTCTCTCATTCTCAAGGTATGGAGCTGACTAGAACCTAGAGGGACTCTTGGCATACCATACTTGGCATACTATACTTAACATACTCTTAGTATACCATACTAGAGAATACTCCACCTACTTCTACCATTCCCTACACCTAGACTAGGTTAGGTACATTGGGGTAGAACTAGCTTAGAGACGCATCTTATGAGTACACGCATTCTTAGCTCATGTTATTTATGTACGTGAATATATGCTAATTGATAATGCTAGCGCAGTATTATTTATTTCTACTGCTTACGCTGTACATTATTTATCTTGCATACTGTCTTGTGATCATAACAGCACATATCTCTTACACGAGAAACAAGACTGTTCAATAAAACCCTTTTTATTGAAACGGCCATCTTTCCTTTCTGTGTAACTCTGTAGAAACTAAGCATGCACGATTGACTGAGTGAAACTGTTATCTATTGTTTCCACGATTCTGAGACATGTTCCGCTTCTAAAGGGAAACAAAGTTGTCATGTTTTTCGGTTGCCAGAAACTACTACCTTCTTGTTCTCAAGGAGTTTCTAGTGGCCTCTGAGCTAGCTGGCACAAGTAATTAAGTTTAATATACTCGATAGGGACATATCGACCTTAGTCCTATGTCAAGCCTATAGGTTATATTATTCCAATGCGCAGAGCCTATTAGGGAAATAGGAACTACACTACATGGCGCCCAAATGTTTGGTAAGGCAGTAATTTAACGCTAGATACTGAGTAACTCAGTCGTGCTTTTCTCAGAGACCCCTACTCACATACTCCATAAGACGTCTGGAGTGGGTAGGGTTAAAATATCCGCCAAAACTAAATAGGGAAGCACCCTATATATTAGTTGTTTGGTTTGCTCAACGTTGAAGGATACAGTGTTCCAAAATATTGTGCACCTTATCTTTTTGTTTCCTTGAAACTTGTTCTACATTTTTCAAAAACAAATGTCAAAACAATGCCACCGACACCGGTGGAGCTACGGCTGACCCAGTCATAGCAGTTTTTAACTTTACAGGTTTAAATGAACCTGAGGAGGGTGTTATAGACATCAATCCAAACTTAAGAAGAGCCATCACTCTAAAATTTATAAAACATGGCCTACCACCAAGAGGCGGTAGAGCAGTTTTCGTGATAGAGGCACACGAATCCTTTCAGACAGAGGTATTCTATTCATGGGTAATATTTCCTGAATCAAATTCAGTAACAAGACTGTTTCACTTCTACAAAGAAGATGAACCACCAGAGGAATATATTCCTTTCGAGGATATTGAAATTCCACTAACATACCAGGAGCATCAGCTCTGGTTTAAAGGTGCCCTAAAACATCACAAAAACATTACCAGGCTCGGTCCACTAGGTAGACCAGGAGCAACTTGGCCGATTCTAGCCGGCTACACTCCTCATCCTGACCTCGAAATAATGTCAGACGAGGAACCACTTACTCAACTTACAGAGTTAATAAAAATTTACAGACAATTAGTCCAATATGTCATGCGGACTTTCATAGTCCAACCACCATTGACACTTCCAAATCAAACCCCTCAACAGGGGAATGCACTAAAAATTACACCACAGACTCTATACGCAGTCATGGGAAAAATGCCCACAAAACGTGAGCAAATTCCATTCTGGATAGCTCAAAAATTACTCAAATTGAAGCAGTATTTCCTAATACTAGCCCTTATGAGAAACACAGAATACTAACAATCTGTTTACCAATGGGGATCACACCACAACTGGAAGACTGCACCACTTGGGGCTCAGTCTTTGCTGCCATCTATACTAAAACACATGGTGTTCCGTCAATCGCAGTAATACCAGATGTCCTGAAACAAATTCAAAACGAATACGGGGCAGAGCCTGCTCTGAATTTAGGTATGAAATTACTGAAAAACTTCGACCAGGTCTCAACAATAATATTATCTAATATTAAAGGGGAGGCAGCAGCAGTGGCGATCCGCCAACGATTAAGGGAATTCGATGTTACAGAACATCAAACAGAACTACCAAGAATAATAGAACAATCTTATGCAGAATTAGGCAGAGATAGTTTAGGTGGAAGACCGTTGAAGCCAAAACTATCTGAAAGTCCTGAGAAGGACTCTATTAAACAAACTCCTACATCTTCTAAAAAGAAGTGGGAAACTAATAAACAAAATTCAAACGAGAAACGTTCTCAATCTCGAGGTAGGTCTCCTCAAAAGGAGCCCTCTGAAAGGAGGTATAACCTCAGGAATAGGGATAATTTAAAAAAGACTGACAGGTATCAAGATACTGATACACGTTCCTCTCGTACCTTTCAATATCGTCACAGACATCAGAAAGAAGAGGAAGGTCAGAACATAGAGAAGGACGCGTGAAATCGAAAGACGACAAACACGTTCCGAAAAATAAATCTAAACCTCAATTCTCAAAAAAGAAAGTAGCAGGTCTGAAGGTCAGACATGCCGAGGATACTGAGAACACAACTCAAGAACGGAGAATGGGCTCAGACAATGCTGGACAGTGCGGCAGAAGTCACAATAGCTCGCCAGAACCTGAAGGAACTTCTGGAGATAGTGGACTTGAATGAGTACATCACAGTTGAGACTGTGGACACCAGGGTTAGTACTCCACAAAAGTTATATGAAATAACACTCCGGATGGAGGGAGACATACCTAGACAGGTGAAAGCACTCTTTTGGGAAAACTTTCAAGAGGCTATGACATACTTCTAGCAGAAAAAGACCGGCCACCACAATTTGTCAGGGAGTGCCCACATGGTGAAGACATTATTATGCCTGCCTTCTCCAACCATATTCCAATTCATCTAAAATATACTTATACCAGGAAATGGGCAGTTGCCCAGGCCCCAGCATTATACAAAAATCATGTAGGATGGGATGAGGATTCACCTCACCATAAAATACATTTAAAAATGAACCTACTGCACAAAGGCAGTACCCAATAAAGCAAGAATCTAAAAACAGGTCAGGGAGATCTTAGATCAACTTGAATACCAAGGGGTGATTGAAACATGCACCTCTTCAATGAACAATCCTTTGTTTCCTGTCTCCAAACCAGACAATACATATCGTCTAGTTTTGGATTACAGACACTTAAACACTTGTTCAAAAACTTTTGCAGTGCAAAATGCACATAGTACAGCATTAATGAATAACATTGTGCGTAAAAAATATAAAACCACATTGGACATCTCAAATGGTTTCTTTTGTCAAAACATAGCACCTGAAAGTAGGTACTTAACAGCTTTCTCAATAATGGGGACCCAGCGTCAATTTTGTCGACTCCCACAAGGGTTCAAGAACAGCCCGGGTTATTCTCAGCGAGGGTAACGGAGTTACTACAAATTTATGATAATGAGGCATTGTCATATGTCGATGACATCTATCTGACAGACGATGACCTGGACAAACACTTGAACAGGGTGAGTACCATTATATTGGGCTTCGCCTCTGAGGGCTACAAATTCAACTTCAAGAAGTCCAGAATTGCCCATCTCAATGTCCTTTTTCTAGGATATGAGCTTTCAAGTGAAGGCAAGAGCTTGCCAGCCAACTTTTTAGAAAGGTGTGCGCTGCTCCAACCTCCAAAGACGCTGAAAAATTTACAATCCATCCTGGGTTTCCTAAATTTTGGAAGAACTTACATTCTAAATTACGCAGAAAGGGTTAAACCTCTCTACGCACTAATCAAACCTGATTTTTCGATCAAGAATTGGACACAGGAACACACAGAAATCTTGCGTTCACTCCAAGCTAACATGTTAGCAACAAATCACTTACAAACACGCGTAAGTCAACGCAATTTAGTGATCCGAATAATTTCGGGTCAATGCGGATTCACATATTTAACATTTAATGAGGGTGAAAAAGTACCAATTGCATACAAATCACATTTGTATACACAAGCAGAAATGCGCTTCAATTCAACTGAAAAAATACTGACAGCAGTTCAAACCACTGTGGCAAAAGAAAGAGCTCTAGCCCAAGGGAAACGCATTATTGTCGTAACCCCAGTACCGGCTCTAGAGGCGGTCACAAAAGCGAGCATTCCAAATGCAAAAGCATTACATCCTAGATGGATACAATGGGTTAATTCTCTTGCTGCAACAGATGTTGAATATGTTTTTGATCCTGATCTAAAAACACAAGCGTTCCTGCAATATGAACATGAATGTCCTCTGCCCACTGAGATTCTGCCTCTCGATCAGTACGAATTCATAATTTACACTGACGGATCTGCACAACCCGCAACAGGGAGTAAGCAAGCTTACAGTGCAGCGTGCGCAATCGTTAAAGGTCGCATGCGCGATGGCAACTTCAGACCTATGGTCACAAAAACCCAATCTCTAGGAGATTGTACAGCTCAGCGAGCTGAACTACAAGCATTCAAACTGGCACTTGAAAGTACAGATCGCGAATTCCCCACACTAATAGTGTGCGATTCTTTCTACTGTGTGCAGTCGTATAATGAATATATACAAACTTGGCTTGAAAATGGGTTCAAAGATGCAAAAGGTGGCACAATAAAGCATAAAATGCTTTGGGAACAAGTAGTTCAGTTAAAAAGCGAACTACCAAAGGCTCACGTGATCCATACACTGAGTCATCAACGTGATGGCGTTCACATTGCAGGGAGTTCATTGGCTGATGAAGCCGCAAAGGGGGCTGTTCAGACGGCTTCCGTAGCTGCGATCACTCGTTCAAAAACGAGAATAGACAGTGAGATAATGTTGGCTGTCAATGCTACGAGCAAAGGCAGTGGTGCAGCGTTACCAAAAAAGTTTCGACTCAAGTACTTTTATGTAATTGATGCGAACAACGTTCCTTTTGCTCGAATCACTGGAGTGGGGGTGTTAGAAACGGGTAGCGTGGTGCAGAGCGGGCGGGCCAAACTTCAGAGGAAATGTGTAAAGCATCTGCGCAGCACACTCACAGGTGACAAACCAGGCACACTACAAAAAGAGCCCACACCAAGTGATGTGAAAATAACTTGTGTATTGTGAAATAAACACGTCAGAATGTAATCACAGTGGCATATACATTGTGCCAACCGGCACTGGGTAGCAATTTACCCGGGGATTATTTCCAGGGCAGCGCCAATCGGGTCGCTGCCAGAACCATCATGAGCACAGGTTGCAAAAGATAAATGAAAGTTCATAAGTATTACTAAATGTAATCAGTCCGTACCTCCTGGTAGAGTAATGAACTTAGCATCCTCACATGAGCCTCGATCAGAGTGGGCATAAACATGTGAACATTAGACATACTCCCTTCACATCACCGTAGTCATGGAAACAGTAGGCCTAAACAGGTGCATGGGGCATTTCCGTAGGCGTACAAGCACATTAGGCATTTTATCAGCATACATGAAACATGAGGCAGGCCAACATGGTGCAGGAAACACATTAGGCCCAAACATCAGTAGTGTGGGCATATTATACATAACCTTAACAGTGCACCCTAGAAACACCACCAGGGGGGAAAGAACCCATTAGCATAAACAGCATTGGAACATTAGAAAAGAGCATTAGGCACCAACATGTGGGCATGGAGGCGACACCATTAGGGTGAAAGCATGAACAACACATTAGCAATTTGGGGGAAAACATTACCAGCATAAATGCATTAGCGTAGACCCCTTAGCGCAGGCATAGCCTTAGCATAAATCACCTGTACATAAATCATAAGAGGCGCTAGGCCTCACAAGCATAAGCCCCAGTCGTCCCAATCGGGGGCACAACACTCTGAAACTGGGCCCAGGCCAACTGGCCTCTCTCAGGGGCTCAGAAGCCCTATGTCCCGCAAAGTCAGGGCTAGCTGCAAGGGCAGCGAAAACAAAGGTGCGCAAAGCGCTAGGGCAGGAGGGTCCCTCACTCCTCTCTCTTTCCCTTCTGGGTAATCCAATGCCCCCAATGCGTGGCAGCTGCCCCCTGTCCTGCGGGTAGCTGGGTAAACCCAACAAGCACTGGCGCCAACAATGCAGCGATGGGAGCCCCACTCCGGGCTCTAACAGGAATCTGCCCACAAGAACACTGGCACGTTGGAGCCCCTCTTCTGGGACTGTAGAATTTTTGCCCTCCAAAGAATACTGGCACCGGGGGCGGGCACCGACAATGTGCCCCGACATACCCCCCAACCACAGGATGACTGAGCCCCACTCACCGGCAGTCTGAGGCCCCTCTGGATGTCTCTGCAGTCTCCGGGCACCGGCAATGTGCCCCGACAGGTCCCGCTTCTGGGACCTCTCCTGGCTTCACCCTCAGCAGAGCCTTCTCCTCGTCAGCAGCGCGGAGGGGCAGGCACCGACAATGTGCCTCGGGCCCCCTCCGCCGCAGGACTCCTCCTTGGCAATTTACATATAGCGCTCAGGAGGCGCTAGCCAGCAGGAAAGTTCTTGGGCTGAAATTAAGTTGTAGCGCCCACAAAGCGCTAGGTCCCACACCATAAAGTGGTAGCGCTCCCCTTCACTGGCAATGAAATATAGCCCTCCCGAGGCGCTAGGGAGCAGGCAGGAAGGCACAGTCACTGGAAATATAGCGCTCTCGCAGCACAGCGCTGCAGATGTCAGCTCCTCACCTCCTGGGCAATAAGATAAAGCGCTCTTCTTCTCCAGGCGCTAGCCAGCAGGCAGGGATGGTCAGTCACTTCAAATGTAGCGCTCCTCTTCTGCTGGGCACAGTTATAGCGCTCTCGCAGCAAGCAGAGCACAGTCAATGCAAATATGGCACTCCGGCAGCCCAGCGCTGCAGGACCCACACACCTTCTTCTCCTGGGCAGGGCTGGAGGCAGCGCTCTCCTGGTGCAGGAATAAGGTTGTAGCGCTAAGTCCCACAAAATAAAGTTGCAGCGCTCCTCTTCCCCTGTGGCACATTTATAGCGCTTAGCAGCACAGCGCTGCAGGCATCAGCTCCTCTCTTCTCCTGGGCAGACCACGTGCTCACAGGGTGCTAGGCAGCAGGCAGCTGGCAGTAAGATATAGTGCTCACCAGGTGCTGGGCTTAGGACGGCAGGAGAGCAGGCAGGCAATACTGGGCAAGATCAGCAGGCAGTGGGTACTCATCAGAACAGGACAGCAGCTCCTAGAAGCAGTCATCTCCCATAAAGTGGCACTCCTCCTGACACAGCAGTCTTCACTCCAGTAAAGGGCTCTCACTGGCCCTGTGGACAGCGGAGGGGTGCAGATGGGCACAGGTGCCAGCACACAGGCCCAATGTGGCGGTACCTCCTGGCAGAGTGTCCCCTCTCATTCAGGTCCACGCTCAGTCTGAGCACATGGAGGCACAGCCCCCCTCACCACACCTACCAGAAAGGGCTGGAAGCTTCTGGAAGGTTCCCTGGGGAACCGGTCCCAACTGGTTTAGGGGGAGGTGTAGAGCACCCTGTCTGCCAGACTTCCCTCCAAAAGCTGGGGGTGCTGGGAAACAAACGACTAGACTGGTAACCCACCTCTGGCAGGCAGGCACAAGCACACAGCCATTTTAAAAGTAACATTTTACAAAGGTGCATTTCTACAATGGTGGAAATAAAGGTGCGTACACCATTGCACAGCATTTATTATTTTCAGTTCAGACACACCATGTCAGTAAAAAGGCTAGGGGGAAAAGCGAAAAATTTTAGGACAATAAGGGCCAAGTCCAACAGGGGGATAGGGTAATTCCAAACAAGGAACGCAGATTAGGACTAATCCTAACAGCACATGAAGGGATAGCCTCTGCCCATGCAGGTATTTCTGCAACAGATTCTTTACTGAAACAAAGATATTGGTGGCCTGGCATTAGGAAACAGACCAAGAACTATGTTCTGGAATGTGAAATATGCCAACAGATGAAAGTCTCCACAGTGAAACGTCCTGCACAGACACCCCTGTTAATTTCAGACAAACCATTAGCTTGTGTTTACCTGGACCACTGCGGTCCCTTGCAAAGGGACGGTAACTATAAATATATCATGGTCGCAGTAAGTCCGTTTTTTTATTGGATTCATGCTCTAGGTTCCTATGGATTTGGCCTCAAAGCTCGGCTGACGCTCAAACTGTTATAAAAGATTTGCGAGTCTTTATCGGCACATACCAATAGGCACGCTACATTCTGACCAGGGCCCTGTGTTTAGCTCTTGGGCTTACAAAGAAGCCATGGCCAGTCTGGGCGTTGCATTGCGGTACTCCTCTCCGTTTCATCCTGAGGGAAATTCTGTTGTGGAAAGGAAAAACCGGGACATAAAGCAGTCTATAACAGCTAGGGTATTAGGTTCGGGTGATGGGTGGGTCAAACATCTTTATGGGGTCCAACGCTCATTAAATAATTTGCCAAGAAGTTCTCTAGGGGGGGTCACTCCATATGAGGTCCTATTTGGGACAAGAATGTGGGTGCCAGATCTAGAATGTAGAGGCACAGTGGTGGAAAATAAACCCTTTGATATCAAAGATCGTTTGGCTGTTTTACAGGATCTGAATGAACTAAGATCAAAACAAAGCAATGTATTCCTGCAGCCAACCACCACTGGGGAAAAACCGGCGGTCCCAGCAAGGCCTGTCTGGATTCCAAAAGTTGGAGATCTAGTCAGAGAGAAAATTGCGGACAAGAAGGAATTTGGACCTTCTTACAGACAACCAGTACCTGTCCTAGCCATACACGGAACAAGAACAGTACTTCTGCCGCCCCTTGCTGGAAAAAAGGAGAAAAGATTTGTGTCCATCGACCTCATCAAACCACAGTAAGTGGCCAATACTAAATAGTAGGTCTCGTGGACTCCGACCTAGTAGCAGACGCACTCCTCTCGCTACTATCCAAGAGGTTCAGACTGAAAGACTGATAACCATCGAGAATTCAGCAGTAACAGATGAAGGACTGAGCAACAATGCTATGGAACTCATCGCTCTTGAAACTCAAGTAACAGTTCGTCCAAATACACCTGTCTACACCAATGTAACAAGTGATCAACTGGTTCCAGCGATTTCGACAAATCCTGATGCAATTCCAACAATTGACAGAACTGCTTCTGGCTATTTCATTAACTTTGATACGTTTTCTGAGGATCTGAGTGAGCCCGAGATGTCGCCAGCATCAAAAACTTTTAAACAGCAAGTACAAGACTTTTTTCATTTTTTGAGAAAGACTTATCTGGTTTCACCATGGATTGAACTATGGATTATTTCTGGAATATTTTTCTTCCTGCTTTGGCTAGCTTTGGTCATGACTATGAGCGTGCTTATAAATGGCAGATATATCCATGTGAACACTGAACGAAAAGAAGTGAACTTACTTTTGAAACCTCACAAATCATCCCATCGTGAAACAAGAGACTTGTCTGCAGTGAACATCACAGCCGTTCCTATACAGGATGGTATAGTGTGGGACAAAACTGATTTCGATATTTTCGGCCCTACGGAACATTTGAACATTCCACATTTATTTAAGATTTCACTAAGTGATTTTGTTTCATCCAGTACCTATTCTGATGATTGGGACTTTGAAACTGTAAATGACATGATGTTTGACCTAGAAAAGACTGCTGCATTTTCTAATAATGAATATTTAGAGGGTTCATCAGACTATGAACAGCTGTATTGCTATAATCATTATGGTCATCATTTCTTGCATAAATCTGCAACACCTAGAAATGTGTTTATGTTTAACCAATGGGAGCATTGTCCTACACCACCAAAAGGTAGTTCAAAAACATTTGCTAAAAAGTTTCCATATTTTTAAGGGTACAATACATCTGATCCAGAAACATTTTACTATAAAAATGTAAACAAAACAGGACTGAAAATTATGTTAACTAATACAAAACAGATTTATTCTGCAGCATTTATTGCCCAACTGTCTAGACATGGTTTCGACTTGTGGAAAGACACAATAGACACAAAATCTGTCTGGGGTACTAAATATTGGCAAGTGAAGGGGATAGAAGCTTTGTTTAGAGCCTGTATCATCCCTCAGCAAATTTTGTTTTTGAATGACACGGTCCAACAAACGTCTTGCCTTGGGTTAGCCAAGATCAAGGACATGAAAGTGATAACAATACACAGGCAGCGGTTACAGTTGACACAATACTGCAACTCAACAGAACAAATCCTGATTGGAGAAAATGCAACCATTTGATCTGGCCCACAGACACAAACAACTGTCAAGAAAGATTCCTGAATAAAAGACAGGAATTTACTATTCATAGGCCAGACCCACGATACGTCCAAAGACAGCATCCGGGGGTAGTAACAACATACAGTGTAGGAAAATTATGCCTCGATTGGCTGCAAAAATCTACACTTAAGGATGCGAAACAACACTTATCTTTACTTAAAGAAGACGCAGACCTTAGGGAATTCTTGCTTGGACCAAGAAAACCACGTCAAAAACGTTTCATATATGCCGGCATCTATGCTGCTTATAATGAAGCATGGAAAGTGTCACAGATGGAGGCCGCAGAACGAATACGTGAACTTGATCGTATTAATTTAGAGAAAACTCTCTCTGTGGTCGACAATGGGTTAACAACTTTGTCCTCCAGAATTTATTCATTGGACAGTATTGTATCCTCTGCTATCGACATACTGGAACAAGATTTAGCCATGTTACAGCAAGGCCAATCTCAGTTGCGTTCTATTATGTTATTAAGCTGGTCGCTGCAATCTTTGTGTGCGGGCTATGTGCCTTGGCGTTTTATCAACACGACGGCTCTGTTTGCAGAATACAATCTAACTGATAAACAGATCGAACTGGCACAAAGGGGAGCAAGGTATACAGTATTGAGCATTGAAAAACTTGAAAAATTACCATTCACAGTGGCAGAAAAACCAGCTACAGAATGGCTTATTCATGGCAAAATTAGTCTACCTGTGACTACTTTTCAGTTTCAGTATTGCCTTAAACAGATGCAAGCAGGCAAATATGAAAGGTTGGGTAAAGAATACAGTAAGACATCCTGGAATTTACCTTACAACTATAGATGTTGGAGTGGGGATCGTGAAGTGTTTCTGAGCGGTACACACTGTGAAAGTGCACTAAGCGGTTCACTAATTTGTCAGGACATATCTTTACACGGGGCTTGTAATGGTTCTGTGGCAAATTTGTCCTGCCACCAGCAGGGTACACCAGCTGCTGTGATTAATCCAACGTTTGGCCAACTTTCTAATGGGAGTTACCTCATGTTGAATGATCAGATTTGCTGTGGCATGTTGCCAGGCATCCCATATCTAGTAACGGTCAACTCCAGGGTCACTTGCTGTATGCAAGTATTGTTTGCCCCAATAGACACAGTCAGGAGTCGCCTCTATGGCCTTAGTTGAATGTCTCTTTTATACGATTTGATACTTTAAGCAGAATGAAAGCCATGCTTATACAACAATCAGTGCCTTTGACCTCGGCCAAAGAAACCTATGATCTACAAGTTGCAAGGACTTCGGCTGAGATACAAGCTTTAATTCGTACAAACTGCCCTATACATTTCGTAGAAATGATAGGACGTATCTTTAACATGTCTGATACAAGCGGAATTGTACATGTATTTAAGAACATCTGTTCCGGACTATTAGCACCTTTCCAGGCTGTCCTCGGAATCATCCCAAACTTCGCACATTCGGTGTTTGGTGGTGTGCCGTTAATTCTAGCACTTGTTGCAGAAATTCTGTTTCTATTCCTCCTACTACGCTATGGCAAGCCTATTCGCCAACATCACTCCGAGCGATGTGGAGAAAGCCCTCCTTGAACGGAAATGCCGTGAGCGAATAGTACAGCTTTTGGGCATGCTGCGTCTACGGGAACTTAATACAACGTGGTCCTTGTCATTCAGACCAATCTGGCAAGATTGCATCTTACCTGTTCTACTCTGCCTGTTTTGCGGTGAAGAATGCGTGCTAGACACCTGTCTAACACTCCCATCAGTCATGCCAACGGATATCGATACTCTGCTGGACCCGATAACGGCCCATGCTGTGTGTTGTCCCCAGAGGCTACCAATCCTGATGACAGCATTCATTGAGATCTCAGAGACGCTTCCGGCTGCTGCTGAGGTACGAGATGGATCAACAGGCACACAGGTAACAACGGACGCAAACATTGCATCTTCTGCTGAAGGTGATGTTTCTCATCTCTGTGCAATTAACCTTCTGAACGAGGTGTTCCAAATGTCTCCAACTTCGGTGGACGATATTTTGGCTACGGAAATAGATGACCTAATGTTTACGCCAGACCCATACACTGACTTTGATTCGGCTCACAGTGTACCAGGGCAACAATGAAATTTGGCCTTCATATTTTCAAAACTTGGAACTATTCCCAGAAATTGAACTTTTTCTTTTAATTTTTTTTTTTTTTTTCTAGATAGAAAAGACATGGCAAATGAACAATCTGCTTACAGTAGAACTAGTCTTATAAAACGGACTTCTTTGAATACTTCCAGGGACACATTGTCACCTTACTTGTCTAACATTTCATTTAAATCCATGATATGCAATGGCTTTGATTTTTGAAAACTTATCGATCATTTCATTATATGTATATATTTCTGTTTCATTCACATTGCATTTTACTTCCATTATATGCTTAGAATGGAAACAATGCTTTAAATGTACAGTACCTATTGCATTTCAACAGTTTTAAACTTCTTTTAAAAATGCTTTTAGAAATGTTTTTAGCAACATGTGGTACTCAATTTTATGTTTAGCATTTAAATGTTTAGCATTTAGTATTATCGTTCAATCGAAAGTGGAGTGGGTGTTGTAGTCCGCTTTAGGTGTCCGTATATAGGTTTTCCTGAATCATGTCCTTATATAGGCACAATTCGCATTGCCCTTATATAGGCATAGAATCCCTGTCCTTATTTAGGCATTAACCGTGCACTCCAAATACAGGCATGGTCACCGACATCCGTCCACCCTAACGTCACAACAAGTTCTTAGAAAACCAGACCCTTAAGCTTCGGGAGTTCCTCTAGCACAGGACTATTGATTTCTCCAAGAACTCATCTATTATGTATGAACCGTTATACCTTAAGGGTTCATTCCTGACGTCTTCCTCTGTCCGACTTCACATCAATGCTAACATTCCAAGACACCTACCAGGTATAAATATACCTTCCCTTGCCCAAGCAAGTTAGAGGAGACCTCGACTTCAGAGGAGCCCGTATCCCGGCCTGACGCACTGAGAAGACGCTGTCATTCCTGCACGCAGACAAATCCAGCTTCCAGTGTTCTGACTCCCTTCGCGGGGTGTTAGAGTTCCAGATCCGGCAAGAGATTCCCACCTCTCTCATTCTCAAGGTATGGAGCTGACTAGAACCTAGAGGGACTCTTGGCATGCCATACTTGGCATACTATACTTAACATACTCTTAGTATACCATACTAGAGAATACTCCACCTACTTCTACCATTCCCTACACCTAGACTAGGTTAGGTACATTGGGGTAGAACAAGCTTAGAGACGCATCTTATGAGTACACGCATTCTTAGCTCATGTTATTTATGTACGTGAATATATGCTAAAAGATAATGCTAGCGCAGTATTATTTATATCTACTGCTTACGCTGTACATTATTTATCTTGCATACTGTCTTGTGATCATAACAGCACATATCTCTTACACGAGAAAAAAGACTGTTCAATAAAACCCTTTTTATTGAAACGCCCGTCTTTCCTTTCTGTGTAACTCTGCAGAAACTAAGCATTCACGATTGACTGAGTGAAACTGTTATCTATTGTTTCCACGATTCTGAGACATGTTCCGCTTCTAAAGGGAAACAAAGTTGTCATGTTTTTCGGTTGCCAGAAACTACTCCCTTCTTGTTCTCAAGGAGTTTCTAGTGCCCTCTGAGCTAGCTGGCACAAGTAATTAAGTTTAATATACTCGATAGGGACATATCGACCTTAGTCCTATGTCAAGCCTATAGGTTATATTATTCCAATGCGCAGAGCCTATTAGGGAAATAGGAACTACACTACACTGATACCGTGGGTTCATTCAGCGTGCTCAATTTACATTGTCCTACAGCGTTCGTGGATGTTACGGGTGGTCAAAAATAAGGGAAGTACAAAAGTAGGATTTACTATTTTCTCTTGGACATTGCTTTATGGGATACGATGCTTGATTTTATAATAATTCCTAGTACCGATAGTGACATTACAGCTAAGTCTAATTCCTACCCTTATCTCTGAGTATCCTGGGAAAGGTGGACCAAATCAAATAGAGCCCCTAATAAGTAACAACCAAAGAGCAATTAAATGGCTGACGGTGCTAGCTTATCTGGAAGCTCAAACTAAGATTTATGATTTATTTTATATGCCATTCGCTCCTGATGCTGACCCACCACGGTACGAAATTCCCATTACTGAGATTCATCAGCGATTATTTGTCCAGCTAAAAGAACTTTTCCAACAGCCCATTTGCACTCCATCTGCAGCACTGTCTGTGAAAATTAAGAGCAACCTTTGGTGTAATACTAAGGGGCAGATTATGATGTAGGTCGGAAAGCCTCCGACCGACATCGTCAGTTTTCAATTCGACCGGCTGATTAAAATACAGCTGGTCGGAACTGAAACAGTCATTCCGACTGGAGCCCGTCGGCCAGTCAGAAGCTGTCCCGTAATCCATATGGACGGCGTTTAACAGCATCCGGATTATGATGCACGGTTTCCGACAGGCTTTCCATGCCGGGCTTTCCGACATGGAAAGCGTGTTTGGGGGCTCCTAGCAGGGCCCTCTTCTGTTTGTGGCCTACGGTTGGAGGCCTTGGGGTTGATCCCTGCACCCCGTGGCATTTCACCTTGAGGTGCCTGCCACGGGGTGCAGGGATTAACACAATCTCCCATTTCTCTATGGGAGCATGTGTTACAGCCGGTTTAGTGCCATAACACAAGCTCCCATAGGGAAATGTAAGTATGCGACTGCTCCATGTGCGGTCGCATCGTAATTAGGCGGTCGGGACCGCTGACCGGAGGTCGGAACCGATTCCGCGACGGTGTCGGTCGAAGGCAACTCCGACCAACATCGTAATGAGGCCCTAATTGTCACAAAGCAAAATCTCTTCTCATTCAAGCTGTTAACTCCAGTGTTCCTTCCTTGTTTAGAGAAGTCAGATCACATTCTAGGCATATTCTTGATGACACCAAAAGGGAGTGGGATGAGACCAGCTGGGCGGTTACAGACTTCAAGGGCTAATTATATTACTTCCTTCTGGCATATTATTGCCCACAGCAGCAGTGCAGGATGTTTCCCCACTGACTACTTCATCCAGCCATCACTATGGATTTCATATTTTGAGAGTCTTTATTCTATAGGTCCTGCACCTGTGACTGGCCAGCTTCCCCACTCCAATATCTTCACCGGCTCCACCGCATTCGCACCTGAGGCACATTTGGTCTTCTTGTTAGGTTTCAAATTCCCATCCCTGCAACGCACACATCTCATGTTATATTAGGTTAGCAATGTGTGGCTAAATAGATGCCATTTGTATTCACGTTATGCAACCCACTGAGTTATCCCCGTAATGCGCAGGCTTCAGTTAGCGAGTGTGACTCCATTTTGCATTTCGTAATCCTTATTAGGCTGCTTAGACTGTGCCTGAGTTAGGCCTCATTACTCGTATTGCTTGCCTCAGCAGAACACTGTATTTCGTTATTATTTCTCCTTCTGTTCAAGGCTGTTTCTCGACTAACTAATGAATAGGGCATTCTGCCCTCGCATACTTATCTGAATGTGTAGTTTCTGCTCCCACGTTAGGAGATGCTGAGATCCAGCACCGTGGCCTTGGATTCCTGATAAAATGTACCCATCTGGCAGGTGTTAGCTCATCCTACTGTGCCTCTTTGTTCATGTTCGGCCCAGGCCGGTAGTTTTCCAATGGGGACGTGGTTGGAGGCTCCTTGGGAGTAATTATTATTCACTGTAGACTGTTGGGGGGTCAGTCCCTCGGCACATATCTTAGGGTGCAGGTCATGATGGACTCCTCTTGGTCTTTCCATGTACAGCATATAAGAGGATTCTTAGGTTGACAGTGTGTTGCATAGGTGAAATTACATTAGATATTTAATATATCATCTATAAGACTTTATATACATTATTGAGAGTTCTATCATTTTTAGTTATATTTTTTTCCGCTTCTCATGAATGTTATATTCGTTTCAGCTATACCGGAACACCATGCAACCATTGTTTTCTGGTATAGAACTTAATTCTAAGATGGTGGCAACATTATCAGCCCATCATCAGACATTAAGCATTCTTATGTGCTTGTGCATTTTGTTAATTTCCTCGTTAAATACACATTGCCCGCTTCTCTATATAGGATCACTCCTAAGATGGAGGCCATACATTCAGTCCACTTTCTATCTCTAAGTAGCTTACACTGCTACGGAGCGACTACTTTCACTACTATTACGTATGACACGTGACAGCAGACGGCGTAGAGTCACGTAGCGGCGCATACAAAAGAGTTTAGTATGGGACGTCATTTCTCTCTGTTGATCGAAAGAAAGATTCCCCGGACGTCGTCCATGCCAGTAAGTACCCCGCATTTAATGAATATGGGTGCATGCGTGCCAGCTGATCCATGAAATAGAGTATTTTGTCCCATAGGCTCTTAGATGAAGCATGAGCCTTTTTTATCTTCATTTACGCAAGAGTATGTCGCATAAGTTATGCGTGCATGAGCGTCAGCTTAGCTATTAAGTAAAGTATTTTGCCCCGTAAGCTTTCACGTGAAGCGGTAGTATTTTCATCTTCACCGACTCATTTGTATGCCGCGTGAGTTATGCGTGCATGAGCGCTAACCGAGCCACGATATAGAGTACTATGTACCTTAAGCTCTGATTTATTAGGTGAGCTCCGTTTTTGAAGTAGATAGCGCCTGAGCACCCCTTGCTCTGTTCACTGGGCTTACTATACTACATATTTTGATGTAAAAACTAAAATACAACTGGCCCAGTTATTATTAAACAGCTCTATGTCACTTTCTTAGAGTCAGGTCATGCAATGTCATAAGTTCAGACCATGACCACCTCAATATGAAAGAATAGGACTAATCTATAAATTATAGCCTAAATGCTGGAACGTGATTATTAGCGTTATGTACCACCTTTAGTCGCTATGAGACCTAATCTGGGATATATAAATTCTCTTGTTTTAAGGCATTCCCTATTGAACCCTTCAAGCTTGGACAACAAGTTTATGTATCTTCATTGATGCTGCCCGGCAATGGCCAAGAGCACAATTTAAATAAAATCTCAGAAGTAAGTATAATCTGTGACAAGTAGCGTACCTTATAGGGGCCCCTTAGGACAGACCTATATATTGCATGATGGTTATATGTTTATACCTTGAAGCTATCCACGCTATTCAGACTACGCATTGGACATAAGCTTCATCCTAAATACCGTTATTCATTCATTGAAGATAGTGTTGGCTACACCCATTGTAAGTATCTTTGTAAAGAGGTACACAACCTATAGTTTATTAACTGCAATCGTTTAAAGCACTATATTCATGAAAAAATATAGATAATACCTGTTTGTCCCCACAGAGCGGACACCTTGTAATGAAGTAGACGACAGACTAAGCACCTTTATATGAGAAATATTTTTCTTCGAAGTCGTTATATAGATACATATACTATTTCTGTGTCCTTTGACCTGAAATAGTTTAATTAAATAGTATATCAATACCCTTAGTACCGGGAGATGAGATTAAAAATACTCTTTGTTTCCCTCATTGGTTTTAACTCTATGGCTGCAGGCGAACAGGTTCTATATAACGGTCTAGGAACATCAGAAACAAAGATCGTAATTTCTGCGTTCAGATCGTTGCCCTCTAAACCCACATTAGGTAGATATATTTTCCATATGTTTGGTGAATTGAATAGGAATATCAACTGGGTGTTCACACCATAAGTACCTAATGCTAGCTATGCCTCAACATCAGAGTTGACAGATATTAGACCAATGCCCCTCCAATCATCTATAGCAACATTTAGAAACGTTTTTGTTTAGTGGTCTCTCTTTTATCTTTTCAATTTTGATGCTTACTTTTTGGGATATAAGGATACACATTTAGTAATGACGGAGGTGTTTGTATATAATGGTCACATTGCATGGCAAGCATTGTGCGTTTTAATATCACCTGGTTTTTAAATTTGTGGTTATGAGTGTTCCCTATAAGCATTTGCACTGACTATTTTCTTGAGAAGCATGATCTGCTCATAAGAAAGAAGAGTTATCATTTCAGTCTCCAAGTGTACTCGTATTTTTGATACCCTGTCTATTGTATATTTTGTTATAGAGAAAGTTGAGACGGTTTTTCCTGACGAAGGCACACAAGCCGAAACGCGCGTAGTGTTCCTATCTACCGCCAGCCCCCGAATTGTTCTACAGCCCATCCACCCTTTCTCGTATTGTATGTTTATGTATAGTAATGTTATTTAATTGTTTAATTGTTTTTGTCACATTCAAGCGTTTATGTATATGTTTTGTATAGACAGGTGACCGTGTTCATATATATGTTTTTCATAGACCTGTGATTGTGTATTGTCTCATTGTATATGTAAACCCATGATGATCAGTCAATATAAATAATATATATTTTAATACAGACTTATTCGTATATAAAAAATTCTTTGCCGTTGAGCATTTTGAATAAAAATTCTTTTTAAGAAAAACATCCACTTATGGTCATGTGTACATATTGATGATAGTGCACTTTATTCTACAATTTCTATACATGAAGATGCTAAATATGAATATGTAGCCTGAAATGTATTACCTGAATTGACTCTATAACTTGTATCTAGCCTTTTGCCTTTACCCCAATTTTATTTTTCCCTACAGCTAGCAAGTTTCATTGTTTCTCGTAGGGGTCTCCTTTTTTTTCCAAACCATGATGGACTCCTCTGCAGAGCATTACTAATAAATGTAAGTTTGCATTCTCTACTGTCTGACCGACTCTTCATTCTTGGGAAGGCATAGCAGGTGGTTGTAAGAAAACCCGAGTGGCCCTAGAGGGCCACTTCCTTCAGTTGGCGCCCGAACAGGGACCCCGCAAGGTGATCCGACTCGCCCGTAATTGGGTTGTAGGGTCGGGGGTGCGTTTGGCTGGTCGGGCAGATCGGGGTACCCCACACAAGACCGAGCTTGGTTCTCGCAGCTGCTCCGCCTGGCTGATTGGGCGCCCCCTCTTCTAGTGGTCACCGGCTGGGGTCCTGAGAAGGTGAAACCTTGGAGTTGACCGTTTGGTCCGAAGAGTTGGCAGTGGAGAATAACTTGACTTGACCTGTGTGCACCAGGTGAGTGATTTGATTCTTGGAAAAATGGCGCCATTCTTGGACGGCACGAGCCTGCGGGCTGTGTCTTGGTACGGTCTCCGGACAGTCTTGTCTTGAACTTGGTGGGTTTGCGTACCCTTGAAAAGGCACAGAGTTTTTGCGAGCAGTTCACCGGACCGCCTGGAAATTTGGCCCGCGCTTGAAAAGGTCCGGGACTGCCCGCGAACAATCTGCCAGACCAACTGGTAATTCGGTTAATGATTGAAAAGGTCTGGGGCTGGAGCCTGTCTTCTTGGATTTGATACAGTCCCCGGACGGTAGGGAGTGGTCCCTGGACCGTTTTGGTTTGGTTCGGTTCATGACTAATATTTGTTACTTTATCTTGTTTTTGTTTGCCGATTGTTGGTGTTATACTTGTCCTTTAGGGACAGTGCATGTGTCTTATATTAAGATGCCTTGTTTCAGCAAATTGGGGTGTTTTGGAAGTCGATGTTGTTCTACTGATGCTCGATTGGAAGAGAGCCAGCCTGCACCTCCGGAGGGTTCTCCAAATTTTGACGTATACGTTAAACATGATATTGGCCCTGTTATGTTTAGCACATTGTGGCATAAATATACGAGGGACAATGCTGAGTTACAGTGGCTTCTTACTGGCTCATTTGATGAACAGAAATTGAATTTCTTGCAGGACAAGTTGTTCGCTAGGAGGAGCAGACAGTGGATGTTTGATTCTCTAAGAGTATGGCAGCAAGAAGCAAAGCAGCGACGACTGAGAGCAGAGAAAGAGGCCCGGAAGAGGCAGACGCAAACTATAACACAGAAATCAGTAGCCTATGAAAGAGGAAAGATAGAGAAGGGTATAGAATGCGCAGATAGAAGGTTTCGGTTACAGACAGATAAATGTTATGTTACTAGAGAGGAAGGTGATGATTTTGTCAAAGAGCTATTGGATTCTCGCCCTCCTCTTCCTTATGCCCCTGAACGGATATACCCGGCAGTCCCGACCTCTCAGTCCTTGGCCTCTAGTGCCGCCCCTTCTAGCGTTCCTGTTTCTAGCGCTACCGCTGCAGCTCCGGCCCCTCTTGCTTCTCTTCTACTCACACCAGTAACCGGGGCGGGTGCTGTTAGCTTCCCCGCCCAGTCTATCAGTTCTGTATCGACTGCTACTCCCCCTTTCACCCCTACCACCCTGTCTCCCTACATGATGGTACCTGTCTCTGCATCTGCTCTTTCCCCAGTGAGTGTGACACCCCAGGCACAGTTGAATGTCGGAACTCCTGCGCATGGAGTACATGAGGTGAACTGGGCAGCAGCGCGAGATCGAATGGATAAAGTGTTGGTGCGTTCTGCAGTGGGTGATGAGGAAAAGCAAATGGTGGCGAATAAAGCAGCTCAGTGGGCTCGGAATCCGATCTATAGTGTGGAGGATGTGTGGAGTGTGATGAAAGATTACGAGCCGTTTATACAGCAGCACGCCCTTAAGCACATGTCAGCAATGCTGATAGGGTTGTGGGAACAGTGCTTTCAAGGTGTTGCACCGCAAATAACGGGATAGGGTATATGCTGCAGGTAGGGCTCCCAATGAGGTTTTTAGCAACATAACCACACTAGTGCGTTACCGAGGCAGATTGCTCCAGAAGGTTCCGACGATGGGGACACAGCATCCCATGAGGGAAGTTCATCCCATTTACCACCCTGAAATTCCAGAACTGCGCGATTCCACCGATGCTGTGATTAGACCATGGGTTGACGCTCGGTTTCAGGAACAGTGGATCTATACTCCTTGGAAGAGGAGTGAGGTCCTATCCTTAAAGAGCCAGCTGCCGGACCCCCGAAAAAACCCTACTGCATATTATAAAGAATTGACGGAGGCGGCCTCCTCCACAGTAATGACGCTAGCTGACATAGAGTTGTTTTTCGGTCTGTTGGTACCGGTGGATATATGGAGGCAGGTTCATACGCAGGATCATGCACTAGAGTTGGGGGGCACGTGGGATGAGATTCGGGCTTGGGATAAGGAGCGTAAGCCCGGCGACAAGCCGAAAGCAGAGCTCCTCGCTTTGCCGGGGCGTATTATAACATACATGCACTCACTTATTCCGCCAAAGAGAGTGGACTGGGATAAGTTGACTGCGTGTCGCCAGAAGAAGGATGAAAGTGTGTCGGATTTCTTTACCAGATTTGAAGGGGTGTTTTTAGATTTTAGTGGTCAGGACCTGTCACAGGAGGGTGGTGTTCGTTTATTTGTCAACAGATTTGTCACTAACTTGCTTCCCGAGATTGCAACACGGTGCAGGCTTCGGAAAGTACTTGGACGACATCATCCCCGTCAGTGATATTGAGTATGGCACAATATTACGAACATAGAGAGAACGAGGACAAGGAAAGGGTGGAGAAAAAGTCAAAGGTTTTGAAGACGAGGGTATTGATGCAGCAAGTTGCGAGAGGAAATGGACGAGGTAGAGGCTCGGGTTTGGCCCAACGGCCACCCCAGTCTGGCAGGGGTGGTGCTTCAAGCATGCCCCTCGGGCTCAATCAATGTGCATACTGCAAGCAGGAGGGACATTGGCGGAACGAGTGTCCGAAGATGCTACAGAAAGGTGAGACCCCGAGAGGTCGGGGTTTTCGAGGTCGTGGACAAGGAACAGGAGGTAGAGGGGGGATGCAGTCAGAGGATACATCACACAATAGGCAGAGTGGGAATTATTTTGACGACTTCCGAGGATGACAGTACTATCATGACGACTATGACAAGGACGAAGTGACAGGGTTGTCTCACAGCTAGGACAGCCGAGGACAGGGCGAGGGACCAGTTCCTGTGCCTATAGATCAGCATGGACCTTACGTCACTGCCGATTTACACGGTACTACTGAAATTTTTTTAGTTGATACAGGGTCTATGAATAGCTCTGTTTCCCGTTCACTGGTCCCGGGGGCAGCTCTGTCTGGCCGAAACAATGTGTCGGTGGGTTTCTCAGGCGTGCCGGTCATTAGCCCCATTTCCAAGCCTCTTGCTTTGACTATTGGCCCCTTTACGGTCGATTCACTATTTTTACTGACGTCAAATTGTGGGGAAAATTTGTTAGTACTTGATTTGTTAAAAAGGTTGCATGCGACAATTTTTTGTTCTCCAGATGGTGTTTACATGACTATTGGACCGCAGGTAGCTCGTGCCAAACAGTGCTTCGCAAAGGATGCCCCCCTTCCAGCTGAGTTCAGAGATGTGCCACGTACGTTATGGGCTACAGGAGACACAGATGTGGGGTTACTCCAGATCCCGCCAGTATCTATACAGATTAGAGACAATGCTAAATTGCCACGTATTCCCCAGTACAAGATATCCCAGGCAGGTGAAAAGGCCCTATTGCAAATAATACAGGATTTGATTAAGTCTGGCGTGGTTGAAGAGACTGTGGCGAATGTGTGTAATAGCCCTATTCTTCCTATTCTTAAAAAGACACCCTTGGATTCTTCTGATGTCCACCCTGACGTTTACCGTTTTGTGATAGACCTCGGAGAGGTCAATAAGATCGTAATTCCCCAATACCCTGTGGTCCCGGACATTACAACGATCTTGACAATGATTCCCCCATCAGCAAAATTCTTCTCTGTAATTGACATAAAAAATGCTTTCTTCAGCATACCAATCCATACAGATAGCAGATATCTGTTTGGATTTGCAATAGCTGGTCGGAGCTTTAGATTCTGTCGTGCTCCACAAGGCTATACTGAAAGTCCAAGTATTTATAGCCAAGCCTTGAAAGCTCAATTGGATTCTTTGGAGCTTCCCCCTGGTAATGTGCTGTTGCAGTATGTTGACGACCTCCTTGTGGCCTCGGACAATGAGGATGGTTGCAAAGATGCCACAGTTAAATTATTGTTGTATCTGGCGGATCATGGACACAAGGTGTCACTTTCCAAATTTCAATATTGTCGACAGGAGGTCACCTATTTAGGTCACCTACTGTCGAAGGAGGGTCGCAGACTAATACCTGAGCGCATAGCTGCTATTACTAATATGTCTGTTCCTAAGACCCAACGCGAGGTACGCGCGTTTATTGCGATAACATCGTATTGTCGGCATTGGATCCCTAACTATTCCCTACTAACAAAACCCCTTCTTTACCTGACCACCAAAGATGTGCATGAACCCCTGCCTTGGACATCTGCATGCCAGCAAGCTTTTGAACAATTAAAGGTTGCGCTTTGCTCTGCTCCTGTGCTTGGTACTCCTGATTACCAGAAGCCTTTTGTGCTCTACGTGCATGAGGTGGACGGTTGCGCCCTTTCTGTTCTAACACAGGGTTTCGGTGGTAAGCAGAGACCCTGTGCCTACTTCTCTGCCATGCTTGATAACGTCGCCAGAGCGCTCCCGAGCTGTCTGAGAGCTGCCGCGGCGGTGGAAGTTTCTATCAGACAATCGGCAGGGCTCGTCCTTGATACAGACCTCACAGTCATGGTTCCTCATGCTGTGGATACGCTATTGAATAAGACAAAGACGCAGCACCTTACTAGTGTGCGTCTGACTGCTTATGAATTGACTCTGTTTGCTCTGCACATTACCATCAAACGATGTGCTACTCTGAACCCTGCCACGTTACTACCTCTCCCGCCGGAAGAAAAGGACAATGATGTCCATGATTGTTTATTTCGGACTGAGGAAGAAACGAAGGGACGGGTAGACCTGACTTTCGTTCCCTTATCTGACCTCCAAGGGGAACTATATGTCGATGGCTCTTGTTTCATATTACCAGATGGCACCACCACTGCAGCCTATGCAATCACAACGTTACACACTGTAGTTGAGACATCCCATATCCCACACCAATCGGTCCAAGCTGCAGAGTTGGTTGCCCTCCTCAGGGCTTGTGAGCTGAGTGAGGGACTGGCTGTTAATATCTACACCGACAGCCAGTACGCCTTTGGGGTGGCCCATAATTTTGGGCGCCTCTGGGAGAAGAGAGGGTTCTTGACTTCACACGGACTGCGGATTCAGAACGTGCCATTGATACATAGATTGCTGTCCGCACTGACACTTCCCAGTAAGTTAGCAATAGTGAAATGTAGCTCTCATAAGGCTATTACAGATGATTTTGGGAGGGGAAATGCTTTCGCAGACCAGACAGCTAAGGAGACAGCTCGATCAAAGATGACAAAGATGTTGGTGGCAAGTCCCGCTAGGTGGGTCCCAGACAACGGAATGTTCGAGGACACACTGGAGAACGTCAGGGAAATTCAGGGTGAGGCGACTTTAGACGAATTAGCAATGTGGGAGCAGAGAACAGGTCGCTTGGATGAGGATGGGTGTTGGGCTGACTTGTCAGGGTAGCAGCGATGGTTGCTGCCTAATTCATATGTGCGCCCTGTTGTTACCATGGCCCACAGCATATTAGTGCCAAAGGAATATGCAAGTTACTGGACCTAGTATGACAGAATGATAATATCGCTAAGGTAGCCACGCACCTAGTGAAGCATTGCATCATTTGTCTGAAGCATAACCCTGGGAAAGGTACTCCTACACCCGCTGGTAACTTTGCACCGCCTTCCTTCCCTTTCGAGGTTCTCCAGATGGATTTCATCGAAATGGAACGAGTTAATAACCTAAAGTATGTGCTAGTAGTGATCTGCGCATTCAGTCAATGGATTGAGGCTTACCCCACTAAAGAGAATACAGCTATGGCGACGGCGAAGGCACTTCTAAAAGAGTACTTCCCGTGCTATCGGTTGCCACGCGTGATCTGGAGTGACAACGGAAGTCACTTCAATGCAAAAGTCATTGAATTGGTGTGCACAGGTTTGCATATTAAGCAGACGTTTCATGCAGCGAATCACCCCCAGTCAGCAGGTCTGGTTGAGAAGTACAACGGCACTCTCAAACTGAAGCTAGCAAAGATTCAAGAAAGCACAGGACTGCGATGGCCAGATGCGTTACCCTTGGCTTTATTATTTACCAGAGCGACAGCGCATTCTAGAACAGGGTTGTCCCCGTATGAGGTGGTCTTCGGACGCCCTGCTAATGTTTGGGGCGTCCCAAGACCCAAGAGCTTTTCCGAGATAGTCTACAAGCAGGGAGTACTCTATCTGTATGAATTGTCTAAAGATCTTCGTTCTCTCCACCAACAGATACAAGCCACGCTGCAGCCAGTACCAGAGGGGCCCGGGCATCAAATACAGCCCGGCGATTTTGTGCTCATCCGAAATTTCCAACGGACAAGCTGTTTGGAGCCGAGGTGGAAAGGGCCTCTCCTCGTCCTTCTTGCCACCCGTACAGCGGTGAAAGTAGACGGCAGAAAACACTGGATCCACGGTTCACACGTTAAACGGATACCTCTACCGCTCCCGTACGACCGTTGGGTCAACGAAGGCATCGGTGATCAGGAATGTGAGAAGGTGCCACGCTTCATTCTCTTCTCTGATGCCCGGTTGAGGTGGGCGCAGACGGACGAAGAAAGTGATGCAGTCCTGTCCGAGGCGATCCCACCAGAGATAAGGGCCACCCGGGATAAAAAAGTCTCTAATACACCGGAATCTGAGTCTCGATGCCCATCTGATCCTGAGTTTCTGCCCCTTTTTGTTGATGAAACAGTGCCTGGCATAACAAAATATAATCTGAGGCCCCGAAAGAAGGACGGTGCACCAGCCGAACAGTCTAGGAGTTAGGGAAGAACTTGAGCTTAGGGCGCAGGTGCTGTGCCTAAGGTGCCTGTATTAGACTAGGGTGAACTACACTGGTGCACTGCCCTGGACACTGGACAGGATAGTTGAGGGCATTTGACCAGGAGGGAGGTTGCCCTGTCCTGAAAGAAGAAGGATTTGTTTTTTCTGCAAGGGCTGCGATCGCGCAGCTCCTCTGTGGGAGTGCTTCATAGCACCGTCGTTGATGAACAATAGGAGCCTGCCAGCGAGGTTCTAGATGGACGTTGGGTGCTCTGTGCCCTCTGGTACTGTTGTTGCAGTAGTGGCTCTAGCCCGTGTATTTTTCTTTCCCTTGTGACACCTATAAGTTGCCCTTGAAGTTTTCTAAATGTATCCCTTTGGTCGTCCTATCCCTGATGAGGAGCAGCCCTTTGCGGCTCCACGTCCCACTCCAGATGGTCCTGTTTGGTCCTCTTGGTCCACTAAGAGTAAAATAGTGTTTGTTATAATAATTTTGCTTTCTCTGCTAGTCGTATTTGGGGTGGTCTGGTACTTAGAGGAACAACATCCCGTGCACGCCTTGATAGTGACTACCCCGGCTCCAGCTGAGCACTTGTTTGTTACATTGGCCCCACATAAAGAACTTATAAAAGAGCCCGGTTTTATGATAGGCAACATATGCTTCATAATACTGCTGCCAAAATCAATCCATCTATTGTTTTTGTCACACGACATTCCATGATCAATGAGAGAGTTCGTCAAGCTGTATGCTCTAGTTGGAACATTCTCAACATTAATAAGTCGAGTGTGACACCACCATTGCCAAGACCGCTTTTTGCATACAAACGAAACAAAAATCTAAAGGACCATGTGGTCCGCTCAAGGATGAAAACAACAAATACGTTCTTACAAAGGAGTATTGAAGGTCCAAACCTAGTGGTAGGTAATTACAAATGTAATACCTGTAAATCCTGCGCTTCAGCCATTAAATCTTCCACTCTTCAATTCAATGGTCATTTGATATCCCCCACTAGTCTCACTAACTGTAAAACATCTGATGTGGTGTATCTACTCATCTGCCCATGTAAAATGGGATATGTAGGTGAGACCAGTAGGGCAGTCAATACACGGTTGACGGAACATAGATCGGCGATCAGAAACCGTAAAACAGCAGCCCCTATTGTTCAGCATTATGTTGACAATAATCATACACCAGAAGAAATACAATGGTACATCCTTGAGAAAATTCATAGTAAGTCAGGAACCACTACCGAAGCAACAAGAAAATGCAGGGAGGTATATTGGATTTTTACACTGGAAACAGCCATAAAGGGGCTCAACCAAGAAATTCCATGGGATCAAAACATAAAGTACAACACTTAAATCTTATAATCAGTAACTGAGAGCAGAGAGTGGCGCTAGTGATAGTCTCAAATTAAACTATAATCAGTGCCTTACTAACTATGAAACTGCATGGACTTAGAGGTGTCCCAGATGCTCAAGTCCACCATATAAGATAATCGAGGCCAGACAACCATGTAACTTTGATCTTATTAGATCATAATTAGGGACACGAAATTGTATGGATTTAGAAGTGTCTCGCATGCTCTAGTACACCATAAAAAAAGAAAATCGAGGATATTAAATCATGCAACCTTGATTTTGTTAGATTACAATTAGGCATTATTAGATCATATTGAGGCATTATGAAAAGATTTACCTGGGTGTGAAATACACATGTTCATTAATAACTAATAGTCCGATCATATTAAGTGGAGACTATTCTAACATGGTGTCTACCCGCATAGGCTGTGACTTTAGAGTGTAGAGTATCGTGGTTAACACACAATTTATACTAACGAACTAACATAGATCAGTAAGATATAAGTAAACATATGGTAATTTTCTGAGGAGTATGTAGGTTTATTAGCTACCTGCTTTAAATTTATGATAGTTTTGCCTGGTTTTGAGCTGAGATCCAACTAAGCATGCATAGATTAAGGAATCTTAAGATGGCGCCCGTAGAAAAGGTAAAATTTGGTCGCAATAGGCATCGTAACCCCGAAGTGCATGCACGCCGTAGGCGTCAAGGGAAAACGTTAGTATTTAACGTGGAAACCACGTACAGGGATCCTTTGGCGTTATCGAGTAGGCAACACACATCGATCGACACGGCCGGTAAGCACTTGGAAATATATCTAACTAGAGAATAAGAATCTATAGAGACTTTAACCCCGTAGTTTAGACTCTGGCAATATGGACTTTGGCCCGAGTAGCTTAAATTCCGGCATTATGGACTTGATCAAGTTTATCGTACATACCCAGAACCCAGGGCTCAAACAGGATCTTTAGTAGTCAGTAGCCCATATAAGTTTACACAGGGAATTCGCAACTTATCTCAGTGTATGTCAATGTTTTGTAGAGCCGCATTAGTAGACCATATTGAGCGGTGCAGGTACTAATTCTTTTGTTTATAGACCATTTTAGTAACGATTAAACCACACTTTTGAATAACGATAATGAGATATGTGCTAGATTTTTGTAGCAACCAAATAATGGTAATGATTCCCACTACACTGGTGTGTCCCACATGTGTATACTTTTGCTTAAAAACTTCAAAACCATCAATTGACCAGCTAGGGTAAAATATCCCATTTTGCATTTCAGGGTTTGCGGAGGAGCTTAAAATAAATTGAGTGAGATCTTTAAGCCTATACACGCCCCGAATCGATTGTATATAACAACGCAGTGGTACTTACTATGTGGTACACATCTGCATAACTAAGGGTTAGTATAAAAGTAACCTTCAAATTACAATTAACTCAATAGGAGGTTAAAATTGCTAATAGAATGTTTTTCATTCATTTTCAGACTGTTTGTCTAACCTGATAAACGTGTATTCAGCAATTTGCACTATTAATTTTACACCGAGGGAGTAGCTTGATTACCCTCTGACAGGTAAATGACTCAATCTCTTATGCCTTGATCTAACAAAAGGCATTTAAACTTCGAATGGATTAACATACATAAAAACGATAGAGTACACATAAACCCTTTTGTTCTTTCTCTTTATACTCTAATCAGCAGCCTGTAAATCATCGTTTTTAAAGTTACAAGGTTAACACAGGAAAGACCGTATGAAGGGCCATCCGCCTATGAGAGGAAATTAGAAACTGAAAGGTACTATGAAAATAAAAATGCCCTCATGCATTACAATAACAAGTCACCATAGATATAATACAAATAACAATGCCTTAACATACTGTTTCCTGTGTCTTTAACAGCAAATATATCGTAGCAGCAGGAAGATTACCTGACAAAGACGATTTGGGTTGTTTAATATCGCATACACCTATTAGGTATGCACAGTCAGACTGTGATTCAAGTCAGAGATACTAACAACCACGGGCAATGGTTTTTAGGGTGTCTTGAGAGTGCTGTTCGCTTCTTTTCAAGTGAACAGATAAATGTTTCTTTTAATAATGCATGCCCGATGTAGACATAAATAAGCCTTACACAATTAATCTATTATAAATGGGAACATTGGGATCTTTGGGTCTATTCTGAGGTCATTTGATTGGCCACCACTTTTAACTTTCAGAGCACTGCTTTCATATATATTTTTTACACTGGTTCAATGTGATACACCTAGAATGATAACTTTATAATAACCAATTTTTGGTACCTGTTAGTTTAGTACATCAGCATATTCATCCAAACAGGCATATTAACCCCAGACTATATTGTTGTCTATTTTCTATTCAGCAATCACTGTGACGGAGTCCTGACGAAGGCCTATGCCGAAACGCGTGTAGTTTGTCAACAAGCCGCCAGTCTCCTTACATCATTATTTCGATCAATGGTTTTTAAATACTGATGATTTAATTACAGTTCTTGTGCAAATGTTATGGACTATAATAATGAATTGAAAAATAGGACAACTGTGATTTTCTGATAATTGGTTTACAGAATGCAAAAAAGTATATGTGTATATAATGAAAGATAAAAAGGATAAGTACATTCTGTGTTTTTTAGAAAAATTGTTAATACTGGGATATATATTTTTGTAATTAAAAAAAAGATTATTTTCAAAAAATTAATAAAAAAGATAAACTAAGTGAATATTTCACCAAGTTACAAGTTGGTTTTATAGTAATGTTATTATGATGAATGTCTGGAATTGATGTGCCTGTTTTATGTGAAATCCACCGTGCCCAGGTGTCTCCTTTTCCCCTACCTACATAAAGAAAGACAGACAGACTTATGCCCAAAATGCTTTTGTTCAGATGCTTCATCAGGTACACAGCACTACTAATGCCACGAATTGCTGGGTGTGTGGGCTACTTCCCTCAGTTATGCACAAAAATGATTTGCTAGTGTCATTGCCCCTGTCATATTTGGGTAGCTGTGAAGCCTGGTTCCAACTGCTCTCTATGGTATACATGCACTATTATGCTGACGCTATGAAAATGGTGCAGGCTGACTACGAAGCAGTATTGGAGTATATAGTGGTACACCAGGGATATACACCCGGGGCAGATGGCAAGGAGGGTACCCTGCACCCAGATGCTTGCATGAATGTATTTGAAGTTCACGAAAATGTCACTTGGTTACGAAATGAAATGCTAGATTTCCAAGGATTCAATGTCACTGAATACTTTAAATGTTTCCAGGAACGCAATATCACTGACGACAAAGCCATGCCCGTCCCTGTGATCAACGCAACAGCTAGTTTCTGTGTTGAAGGAACAGGGAACATTTCAGTAGGACAGAGCCATTGTAACTACACATATCAGTTGAACACTACTAGCAGCCCACCTTTGCTTACACCTCCGAATGTATACTTCATCTGTGGGGAACAGGCTTATACATGGCTTCCAAGGGGGTGGTCTGGCCGGTGTTATGTTTCCTTTCTCTTGCCTCCCATTTACATTGCACCGTCCAATTACCACAAGGATCATAGGCTACAGCGTAGGGATCTCCAGGTACACCGAGTTAAGAGAGTTGTCAATACAGACAATATTGATCAGACAGATACATCCTTGCAGCAATTTACTGACATAATGAAGGGCATTCTGCCGTTCTGGGGTCCCATGTTCAATAGTCATAATATTCGTCGCTTTGCTAGAGTAGTTGAGGGAGTTATTAATACTACTGCCGGTATACTGACTAATATTACAGCCGAGCTTCAGGCTACGAGGCTAGTTTCTCTTCAAAATAGGATGGTTTTAGACGTCATTCTGCCTGATAGGGGTGGAGCCTGTCGCGTCATCGGCAGCTGCTGTGTTTACATCCCTGATAGTGCCCCTAATGTGTATTCCGAGATACAGAAATGACACAGACTTGCCTCAGATATCCATCAGGATAATGGTTCATGGTCCCTCACAGGGTGGCTCTGGGGTCTGATGACATCATGGGGTTGGAAGATATTACTTGTCCTAATAGCCATCGCAGGAGTCATCTTTACATGTTGCTTATGCATTAATTGCCTTCCAGCCTGTTGCACCTATTGTATGAGTAAACTTACCCCTACATTGCCAAGACGTGACAACAAGATTTCTGTTATGATGATGCAGGAAATTCAGGATATGATGCTCATAGATGAGGGCATCTTTGAATATTAGGTGATTACAATGCTCATGTGTTGCTTGTTTTTCCCTTGTAACATGAGTGACTATGCAATTTCTTTCTTCCCCTTAGAATTGTAAAGACCCTACCGGATAGTGAATAAAGCATTTAGCCACCCATGCTAAAATGAGGGTCTGTTAGGTTTCAAATTCCCATCCCTGCAACGCACACATCTCACGTTATATTAGGTTAGCAATGTGTGGCTAAATAGATGCCATTTGTATTCACGTTATGCAACCCACTGAGTTATCCCCGTAATGCGCAGGCTTCAGTTAGCGAGTGTGACTCCATTTTGCATTTCGTAATCCTTATTAGGCTGCTTAGACTGTGCCTGAGTTAGGCCTCATTACTCGTATTGCTTGCCTCAGCAGTACACTGTATTTCGTTATTATTTCTCCTTCTGTTCAAGGCTGTTTCTCGACTTACTAATGAACAGGGCATTCTGCCCTCGCATACTTATCCGAATGTGTAGTTTCTGCTCCCACGTTAGGAGATGCTGAGACCCAGCACCGTGGCCTTGGATTCCTGATAAAATGTACCCATCTGGCAGGTGTTAGCTCATCCTACTGTGCCTCTTTGTTCATGTTCGGCCCAGGCCGGTAGTTTTCCATTGGGGGCGTGGTTGGAGGCTCCTTGGGAGGAATTATTATTCACTGTAGACTGTTGGGGGTCAGTCCTCGGCAGACATCTTAGGGTGCAGGTCATGATGGACTCCTCTGCAGAGCATTACTAATAAAATGTAAGTTTGCATTCTCTACTGTCTGACCGACTCTTCATTCTTGGGAAGGCATAGCAGGTGGTTGTATGAAAACCTGAGTGGCCCTAGAGGGCCACTTCCTTCATTCTCCATGGCGACACCCAAGTCGCTATTGATACGGTGAGGGCAGGTAATACTTTGGTCCTTGATAATATCCCAGGGGATCTTTTCTGCCACTACCCCAATTGTGGACCCCTTATATACATTTACTTTCCAATGCTACATTTGATGGGGCTGAGATCCCCAACACATGGCAAGGGCCGAAATCATCCCCATCCATAATAAAGGTGGTAGAGCAATACCAGGGAATTATAGACCAATAAGCTCGGCATTCGACCTTGTCCACAGACAGTTACTGTAGGAATCCCTCAAGATAATGAGTGTGCCTGCTCCACTACTCCATAATAATCAGAGTACACAAGAATAATTGCACTCAGGTACATTGGGGCGAAAAAGGGGGAGCTTACTGAGTGCATCCCCTTGTGCAGAGGGGTTAGATGGGGGTGCGACCTCGCCCCCACTCTATTCTTGTTGTATATTAATGATTTTTTAAACACTCTTTTGGATGGCATTCATGATGCACCCAAGCTAAACGATGTGTCTATTCCTGCCCTTTGTTTTGCAGATGATACCCTTCTTCGATCTAGAACTCCTATTGGTCCAGAAAACCCTTTAGCTAACTTTTACATCTATTGTGACCACTAGGCCTAGAAATTAATATCTCAAAAACAAAATATATGTCTATGAGCCCTCATAGATACTTTAAGGGGGATATCTACATAGGATCATCATGCTTGTAGAGGGTGGAAAGATCTGGCTACTTGGGCATAAATATAGATAGTAGATCCCCTTGGGCACTCAGATTGAGAAGAGCAAATCTATTCTACAACACAGGACAGCCGCTCTCGTAAACCTCCAACATGCAATAATATCCAGATTTGTCTCTGCAGCTCTGGAGGTGTACAAAGCCAAAGCATAGTCTTCAGTCCTTTATGGGGCTATGCAAACATATCAATACTGACTGTCGCGGAAAATGCCTTTGCCAGGATTATTTCTAACAACCTTCCACAAAGCACTCCTTTAATTCCTTTGCTTTTTTAACAATGGGTTACATAGAATTGAGCACTTAGGTCTCTTGAGACAACTTTTATATTGGGTATGATTATGTATAACTGAAGAACTAGACCCTTAAAAGGTGAGCTTTATCGAAATTTTGAAAACCAGCACTTCTAAATATTTACCCTGGCTAGGTAGTCTAGGATAAGAAAAGTGGTGGACTGACCCAAATTCATTAACATTCGTCTCTAAAGCCTCCATAAAAATATTCTAATGGGATTGTGTAGTGGGCCAGATTTATATGAATGCTAGGGGGGGGGACACAACCAAATATTTGGAATTTACACCCTCATCCTTTTTAGAGATTTTTGTAGATGAGATTTAACTACCTCTAGCAAGTACTCTCTATATGAGGTTTTGGTTTGGAATCCTCCACATTAACATTTTTATCTGACCCGGCCTCCAACATGGTCAGCCTGAATTCACACGTAGGTCCTGGGGTAACGCTTCCATAAGCTGTCATTGCCGCCTAGTGATCTTTAGTTGTATTTTTACTTATGACAAAAAATTCATATCTCTGGTTCACCTTATTGGAAATTTGTCATATTTGTGTCATTTTCTTTATTAAACTTTGCTCTGTTTTTCTAATTCGGCTAGGGATTTTTATTATTTGGTGTTTCAACTTTATTAACATTTTGGTGCAGCATAAATACTTTCCGAAATTACCCTATGTTAGGGCTGTTTGCTCTGTGCCATAGCTACCAGGGGGTGAGCTCCAGTTAATTTAGAGACGTTGAGAGTTCAACCTGACAATTAATGTTAATATTCCTTGAAGTGGGCAGTCGCACATCCCAAATAGTAAGAAACTATCTTACAACTTTCACATAGGGAGTCCATTGTGAGAGTTGGCACACGAGAAGATTCCTCCAGCATAATACCTAATCACACAGGGAGCGCTGTGTTGAACCTCATACAGTAGAAGTCCCTCCAGTACAATGTTCCAGCACACATAGGACACAGAGCAGGAACAGGTGCAGAAGAAACTCTCTTTCACAATGCCCCATCACAGAGGGAGCACAGAGCAGGAACAGGCACTGTAGAAGCTCCTCTAGCACAATGCCCCATCACAACCACACAGGTAGCTCAGTGCAGAAGGTGGCACATCAGATGCTTCCTCTAGCACAATGCTCCATCACACAGTGTGCGCAGTGTGGAAGCTGGCATTGTAGAAGCCCCTTTAGCACAGTGCCCCAGCACACAGGGATCACGTAGCAAGAGCTGGCACAGAGGAAACCCCTGAAGCCCAATACCCCGTCACACATGGAACACAGAGTAGGAGCTGGCAAGATAAAAATCCTCCCTCTAGCACAATGCCCCATCATACAGGGGGCGCAGAGTAGCCAGAGCGGGAGGTGGCACCATAGAAGCATTTCTAGCACAATGCCACATCACTCAGGGAGGACAATGCGGGAACTGGTGCAGTACCGTTTCTTCTAACGCAACCAGATAATGCACAGTAAGAAGATACAGTAGAAGCCTCCTCTAGCACAGTGCTCCACCCCCTCAGAATGCTGCATTATTCCTGTTTCTAGAAACCATCAGGTTGTTGGGGGCAACCATGAATGTCATTTTGGGTGCAGCTGCCAACCCTGGCTTGCCCCTTGTGACACAGGGACTACCTTTGTGTCCTTTGGCCTCAGAGGTGGCAAAGACAGCACAAAGAGCAGAATGTAAACTGTTCTGTGGCAGCTGCTGGGAACCGGGACACTTCCATTTCTTTTCTGTATAATATCTAAATTCAGTAGTGCAAAGCACACTCTTATAATTAAATAGTAAAGTGAAAACAACCCCTTGTTACCATGTTTCAGTATTGTGAAATGTACTGAACAGTAATGAATTGTTTAAGCCAATAGCTTAGTGCATATTAATGTATGGGGACTGATTCACAAAAATACTAATAAAACTGCACCCTTTTTAAAAAAACCTACATCAGTGTGTAGTTTTACTACTTTTTGGAATTCACAATCGCTGCTTGGGATCAGCATGGAAGGCTTTGCGCAAGTTTCCATGCTGATTCCATGGGAAATTGCATGATTTCCAAGTTTGTAATCTAACCCCCCTGTGCAGAGGTCTATGTAGCAGAGAGTTCGACACAGGGGGTGAATTCTCTCTTGAAAATCAATCAATCAATCAGGTTCTTATAGAGCATGGCTAATCACCTGTTATGGTTACAAAACGCTGTAGGGGGAGTTCTGCAGTTCAGTCGAAGAGCCAGGTCTTGAGGTCCTTCCTGAATTGAGGCAGTGGAGGTGATTGCCTGAGATGTAGAGGTAGAGAGTTCCAGGTCTTCACAGCAAGGTAGGAGAAGGATCTTCCTCTGGCTGAGGTCTTGCGGATCCATGGGATAGTGACCAGGGCTAGTTGGGCAGAGTGGAGATGTCTGGTGGGTGTGTAGAAGGAAAGGCGGTGGTTGAGGTATGCAGGTCCGGTGTTGTGGAGGGCTTTGTAGGCGTGTGTGAGGAGTTTGACGGTGATTCTTTTGTTGATCGGGAGCCAGTGAAAGTCTCTCAGGTGACCGGAGATGTGTCTGCAGCAGGGGATGTCCAGGATAAGTCTGGCAGAGGCGTTCTGGATGCTCTGCAATTTATTTTGGAGTTTTTGGGTGGGGCAGGCATAGAGTGCGTTGCTGTAGTCTAGCTTGCTGCTGACAAGTGACTGGGTGACCATTCTCCTGGACTTGTTGGAGATCCACTTGAAAATCTTCAGAAGCAGACAGAGTGTGTGAAAGCAAGAGGATGAGACAGCGTTGATTTGCCATTTCCCTGGGAGCAGGGAGTCTAGGATGATGCCAAGGTTGCGTGCATGGTCAGTGGGTGTGGAGAGGTTCAGAGCACTGCGGGCCACCAGGAATCGTCCCAGGTGGAGGGAGTGGTGCCCCAGATGAAGACTTCTGTTTTGTCAGAGTTGAGTTTGAGGCAGCTGTCCTTCATCCAGGTGGCGACTACCTTCATCCCATTGTGAAGGTTAGTCTTAGCTGCTGTAGGTTTGTTGGTAAGGGAGAGAATCAGCTGGGTGTCATTGGCATAGGAGACTATGTTGAGTCCATGGTTTCTGATGATGGCTGCAAGCGTGGCCATGTAGATGTTGAAGAGGGTGGGTCTAGAGAGGAGCCCTGTGGAACTCCGCAGCTGATCTCTATAGGTTCTGAAGAGAAAGGTGGGAGCTTGACTCTCTGGGTTTGCCGCGGATGCCGGCGTTGTGGAGTCTGGTGCAGAGGGTGTGGTGGGAGACAGTGGTGAAGGCGGCAGAGAGGTCTAGGAGGATGAGGTCTAGGAGAATGAGGGCTGCAGTGGAGGAGAGCGCGGATGTCGTCTGTTGCGGCGAGGAGTGCAATCTCATGCTGTGGTTGCTTCTGAAGCTCGACTGGGAGGGGTCCAGGGTGTGGTTTGTTTCAATGAATTTGGTGAGTTGGGTGTTGATGGCCTTCTCGATAACTTTGGCTGGGAAGGGGAGCAGAGAGATGGGTCTGTAATTCTTGAGGTCTGTCAGGTCGGCAGAGGGTTTTTTCAGCAGGGGTTTGATCTCTGCGTATTTTCAGGGAAGGTGGCGGACTTGATGGAGCAGTTGATGGTGCGACAGAGTTCGGGGGCGATGGTGGCGCCGGCTCTGGTCAACATGTGGTGGGGGCAGGGGTCCGAGGCGTCTCTAAATACACTTTTTTAGTTTCTATTTTTCCCTTCCAGCCCTGGAATAAGAGTTATACCAACACTTAGCTACAGAAAAACTCATACCCTTCCAGGCTGGAAAGGGGAATGATAAATGTTTGTGAATGCCGATAAACATAGCAGTTTGTGGGTGTCACAAATCTCCAAGGGAAACCATGCCTTGAAACAACCAGATCCTCGGGGCATTATGACTGCACAGAGCTCCGTGCTTGTGGCGTAAACCTCCGAACCTGTAAATGGGCTTACATTGGCCAAGAATGCCTTTGTGAATTTCCGCCAAGCGTGAGTGAGGTAAATTAACTCCCAAACTTCCGAATTAATTTATCTTTGTGAATAGGCCATGGTCAACATCAATAAATGAAGGTGAACAGAACTACTATTGTTTTTCAAATCTCTGGTTTGCCTCTCCCTGTGATCTATCAATGCAGTTCTCAATCAGGGATACGCTAATAAAACCAATAAATCATGAGTTTGTAGTATAAATAAGTTAGGTTCCCTGTGTTGTTCTGTCCATTGTGGCTCTGCATCCTTCTCTTTAAACGACACGTAAGTTTTCAAATAAGACCAAAAGAAAGAGGTTATACAAGGATACTTCATTGAGGTTAAAGTGAGTGGAACGTCACTTCCACTCACTGTCGGCTTTAGTGCTGGTGGCACCCAGTGTGACACTGCTTCTAGGCGCCCCCCCAATGACCTCCTTCTCCACGGGTTCCATCACTACTCCCCTTTAACAGCGCCCCTCAAGTCTCCATAACCACGAGCTGTCACATGCATTTCTGCATGCAGCACTTTGATGAGACAATAGCTCACTGTTTTATATTAGGATTGTAGCTTATAACTTATAACTGCAAGTAGCAAAAGGCTCTCTTCGACAAAAAAACAGTAACCCACTGAACTATTTACGTTATATGCACGTTGTGGTCTGCATGGTATACTGCTTTGCAGCATAAACCCTCTGATTTACCTTATAATAAGTCAAAACTTCCACCAGGCAAAACTCCATCTCTCACCAGCAGCTGCATTCATCTCCGGGGTTATCTTGACTTTTTTTTATTGCTGCCGGAAAATTGCTGGAGGCAAAGTAGCTGCAGCAAATGCTTTTAATAACCAAAGAAAAAGGGGCCACCTGTTTACTTTTAGGTCCAAGAGGAGGGGGAAATAACAACAACCATGAAACAAACCTCTTATCTGACCTATTTCATGAAATAGGTCAGATAAGAGGTTTGTTTCATGGCAAGTGCTTTTAATTCCATAGTATATTTGAGGAAACGGCGCCCCCCGAAGTCAGCGCCATGGCACCAGTCGCACCGCCCTAGAGCCGGCCCGGCTTCCACTACCAGTGGCATTTTGGTGAAACGACGTCCATTGAGGCAACGCGGGAATGCAACCTTCGTGGTGGAAAGTACATAAAGCTGAGCGAGGGATGTGATCCAATAAACGTTCATATGTCAGCACTGACGCCAGCAGCAGGGCCCCCAGAATGGAACACTTGGGCAAATAATTAATTTCGGCGGTGGTCTGTCGGGGAGTTGTACAATTAGCGTTTTTCATAATGGAGTGAAGGAACACAAAGAACTTTACTGCGGGGTCGGGGGCAGTCGAAGCCTGGGTAATAGCCCCCGCCGTCTCCCAACTCGTTTCTCTTGCTGCTCGTGCTTTGGGCCTGTATAAACACGTGCCTTGCGACAGCAGGGTCACTAGTTTGCTGTGGGCAACACAGTCTCGTGGCAGGCCTATTGTCAGTGGGCGAAAATCGGAATATCCAAACGGAAAGAGTTTGCTAATTTCTCCTTTCGTGCGGCCCGTGAATGTCTGGAATCGAGCTCAATTAAATATGGGCAAGCGGCAGCCCCCGCAGGCGCCTGAAACCACCTGTAAGGCGTTCATTTTAAAGGGGTCAGCACTTGTGTCTGTAAGTCAAGTTAACAGCGCTACTGCCAAATATAATTACATTTATTGTGCGGTGTTAGCTCGGGTTATGCGTTTAACGCGTTTAACCCATCGCGAAGAGCGCCCGCAGCGCACTTTTATCGGCTGCTGCAAAATTAACTCAAGCCATTTACAACGGCGCGATCATGGATTTTTTTTGTTTTAATACAACCGCAAGCATGGAAAAGTCCATTTCGGTCTGCGGGGGAGCACCATGAGCTGCACGCTCTCTTCACCGTATTTAAAGGCCAGTAACCGCAGCTCTGGTAGAGGTGGGCGGGAGCCAAGCACGATCCGATCCAGAGGCCTAGCTCTGGTTCATCTCTAGAGCTTCCTGGACCCTCGAGCCCAAAATGAGCCCAGCTTACATGTGGCGTCTGCCTGCGGCCCAGACCCCAACCTCATGCTTCAAGATTAAAAGATAAACCATTAACCATGGATGTCAAACTAGAGAAAGAGATTCCCAGTGGTTGAACTGCAAAAATGTGAAACCACAAAACTGGGATCAATTTGTGCTTCCCTACTTTCCCAAACTGTGTGATCCTGGGGAAATGTTGGATTTCACGGTGCCTCCATTCTCTTCATTTTTGCATTAAAGAGCACTTTAAAATAAGCAGGTTTATGATTTCTGCTGTGGGAAACCTCTATTGTTTGATTCAACAGACTATAACGTTGTACATGTGTACACGACAACTGACTTGGCCCTTAGGTCACTAACGGTATTGAATGTTTCTAAGTTCATACTTAAAAATTATCGCTTTTAATAACAGTGGTATAATCTGATGTACTAAAGTGAACTGCTTTCCCATGATAAAGAAATACACCTTTTGATTTTGAAGAAACGTTATCATATTTTTACATGCGTGGCCCGGCTCGTGCACATGCTCTGAGAGCCAATCAATCAATCAATCAATCATGTCACTTATAAAGCGCACTACATACCCGCGAGGGTCTCAAGGCGCTGGGGGAAGAGGGGGGTGGTGCTGCTACTGATCGAAGAGCCAGGTCTTGAGGAGTCTTCTGAAGGCCAGTAGGTCTTGGGTCTGTCGGAGGTTGGTGGGGAGGGTGTTCCAGGTCTTGGCGGCGAGGTGGGAGAAGGATCTGCCGCCGGCGGTCGTTTTCCGGATGCGGGGGACTGTGGCGAGGGCGAGGCTGGTCGAGCGGAGCTGGCGGGTGGGGGTGTAGAAGCTGAGTCGTCTGTTGAGGTAGGCTGGTCCGGAGTTGTGGAGTGCTTTGTTTGCGTGGGTGAGGAGCTTGAAGGTTATCCTCTTGTTGACAGGGAGCCAGTGCAGGTCTCTCAGGTGGGGTGTGATGTGGCTGCGTCGGGGGATGTCGAGGATAAGACGTGCAGAGGCGTTCTGGATGCGTTGCAGCCGTCTCAGGAGCTTAGCCGTCGTTCCTGCGTAGAGGGCGTTTCCGTAGTCCAGCCTGCTGGTGACGAGGGCCTGGGTGACTGTTTTTCTTGTTTCGGTGGGGATCCACTTGAAGATCCTGCGGAGCATTCGGAGGATGTTGAAGCAGGATGAGGAAACGGCGTTGACCTGCTTAGTCATGGAGAGGGTGGGGTCGAGGATGACCCCTAGGTTGCGTACGTGGTCGGTGGGTGGCGGGGCTGTTCCCAGTGATGTTGGCCACCAGGAGTCGTCCCAGGCTGAAGGGTTGGAACCAAGGATGAGGACCTCCGTCTTGTCCGAGTTCAGCTTCAGGCGGCTGGTCCTCATCCATTCGGCCAGGGCCTTCATTCCTTCGTGGAGGTGGGCTTTGGCGGTGTGAGGGTCTTTGGTGAGGGAGAGGATCAGCTGGGTGTCGTCGGCGTAGGAGATGATGTTGAGGTTGTGCTGTCGGGCGACGTTGGCTCAGCTCTGGCTTCCTCTCCCATGTTAGTTTGTTGGAATGCACACCTCTAAGCTCTGGCTTTGCGTGAAAAGAGCCAGGCAAGCAGCTGCAGGGAAATCCATGAACCCAAACAAGGCCAACACACTATTCTTCTCTGCAGCTCCCAACTAGAGAATACTTGAGCCTCTTTAGAAAAGAAAAATCCAGTTTAGATTTCATAGTTACTTGATGTTTACCCGTAGGAGAAGGCTTAATGCGACAAAATAAAATGCAGTAAGCGCTTAGGGCCTTGCAGGGAGTATGAATGCACAATATAGATACCAATACACTGCCATGGCATATTCAATAAAGTAATAACTGCCCTTCCACTTCTCAAAAATAGACTGTAGGAAAGATGTAAAAGAATGTGTTGATGAAATATGAAAACTTCCTGATTCATTGGGTAGAGGATGAAATATTACAGTGTGAGGGTCTTTTAAAAACAACGTAGAACAACGAAACCAAACGAGAAAGGAATCGTAAAACGAAACACAAATTACAAAGAAAACAATATTGGTGATTTGGAACTTCATTTTCTGCCAAGATGAAACTTCCATTCGCTGCCTGGCTTTGTGGAGTGTTTAGTGTGTAGTGTTTATGACCCGTCTTCGATAACTAATAGTTTAGTATACCTATTGTAAAAGTTTCTTTCACAATCTGCTTCTCACTGAAACAAGTCTAAAATTAAAGTTTGTTTTCACAAGTGTGGTTATCTCAAGATACCACAACAGGTGTGGATATCCCTAAAACTATCCACACAAGTGTGCCAACCACTCAACTGCTCTTACATCAAGAGCCTCTCACTAAGTCTAACACAACTGATATTTTTCTCCCCAAAGCCAAGTCACTAATGCTGCTCCCACTAAAGCTACCAGAAGCTTGTTTATCCCTAAAGCTAATCACACAAGTATACCGACCAGTAAGGCTACTCTCTGGCCAAGTCTATCGTTTACATACTTTCACCAAGAGTCTATCAGTAAAATAAGGTTTTCTAAAATTAAAGGTTTCTTCACACCACTCAATGTTTCTTGCAGATCAGTTGTGTCTACAAGTAAAGGTACCCCAAGTATTTCTATCTATAAAGTTAGTATCATAAGTCTGCTGATCACTAAAACACCAAGTGCGTCTAGAATCAAAGAGAGTTACGTCTACCATTAAAGCGATTCTCACAAGGGTGCCAATCACTAAACCTATTCTCACAGCAAATGTGTGTATCACCAGCACAACTATCACAATCATTGTGTCTATCACTATTGTCATTGTTCAAAATTCAAATATGTCTGTCACTGCTGTAACTCCCAAAGCAAGTGTGTGTTGATCACTGAAGCTAGTCTTGAAACTTGTCTATAAGCTACTGTAACAATTCTGCCTATCGCTAATGTCACTGAAGTCAACAAAAAAGTGATGGGTAATTACTCTGGGCTGCGCCAATGCCTATTGTTTTTTGCCCACCATGCCATCCCAGATTAGACCCAGCCATATGCAAATCAGCCTTGGTCCTGCTCCAACTGGAACAGTCCAGCCCGAACTGCTATGCAAGGTCCTCTCTGAACCGGACCACAAGCAGTCCAAGACCGGTTTTGCACTAGTTGGGACTCTTCAGTCAGGTGCAGCCTGGGTCCACTGGCACAGTGAACACTGGACCCACTTCTAGGCATAACCATTACACTAAGGGCATCACATTGAAGTCAACAAAAAGTGATTGTGGAATGCGTGAATTAATCTCAGTCACTGGTAATTACTTGTGCTGCATCCCGGTCTGTTTTTTGCCCACCATTCCACCATGTCTGGGCTTACCCATCGCACTTAGGGCGTCACTACTGTCACATCAGCAAAAAGAGTGTCTGTCACTTAATTTAGCACCGCAATGTGTCTACCACTAAAACTACCACAATAAGTGCCATTCCTATGTTACTATCCAAGGAGTATACCCATTAAGTTTTCCTTCAGTCATTGCCCGCCTCCATTAGACACAAGCAGCCTTAATAAGTGAAACAATTCAGAGGTCTGCACCCCTAGGTTTCCAGCCTCACATGGAAGATTTACATCTTTTTTAAATTTATGAGGGTTTCAAAAAATACACTTCAGATCTGGTGACTGTCACAGGTTTTCAGAGGCTGTACCACACAAAGTGCCCCAGGGTTGCAATGGGTGTATGCACCTGCTTTCTGCACCCGGGGGCACTTTGGTATTAGAGAAGGTGCCTCAGACACTTGTGCTGCCCTTTCTATATACAGATTATATCGGTGCAGTACTTGCACCTTGGTAATTCTAAGGGGGTGATCCCTTATTAAGATGAGGGGTGTGGCTCCATGCTAATGAGAGAAATACTTTGTCTTTACACCCATGCCATTTTATAGATGCAGTAGAGAGGCAAAGAGACTACTAGAAGGCACAATAACTTAACCACACACATGAGGCACAGTCATTGCAACCTCCAGGGACAACCACTTCAGTGGGGGGGAGTGGGTGAATTGAACCCCACATAAATCCCCCTGAATGCAGGTGCAGTCAATCACTGCACCTACATGAAGGGGAGCTCCGCCCCGCTTTAAAAAGCAGGCCAGGTGCTGACTGCACTGTGACAGACAGATTGGCTGCTTCAAACTACCGATTTGCCTTTCACTAAAGTGCTGATCCCAGGGCAGGCATGAGTTCTCGCCTACTCTGGAGGCATTATCTCTAATAGGGTGTACTGGCCTGGTATGGGTCCAGTACACCTATTTAAAGGTGTGCTGCGGCCCAGGCCAGAGCAACTGCGCTCTATATTTTATGGTCCAAGGAGCCCTCCCAGAAAACTTTTGTGAAGTCCCAATTGCTCACTCGTGAGCATATCCACATACACATTTGTATGTAATGATGTTGAATGCCTACACATATGCACAAATTAAGTTATTTTTTATATTTCTCCATGATGAAAATATTTTTCCTCCTAGAGAAAACATTCTCCTACAGCCCTATCAGTTTTGTAGTGTTCTGACCTCGTCCCATCTGTAATAGGGATTTATTCCTGTCCAGACAAGAGCAAACGTTTAGAGAGAAGTCTTTGAATATCCACAAACTTTTCAGGAGTTCCATCTCTGGAACACCCACTCTTTGTCTAATTTCAGGCCAAGAGAGTAGATTTACTCACACCTTTACAAGTTTAAATCCAACTTTTATGAATTCCAGAAATGAATTTACACTTATTTATAGGCTATTTGTGACTGTAATGTAACCATTCAAAAATAGCTTTGTGAATAAGTCCCAACGTTTTCTCATCAAATCCATTAACCCCTTCGCTGCTAGGCCTCCCCCCATGCTAAGCCTTTTTTTGGCTATTTGGGGTAGTTTGCGCTTAGGCCCCTGTAACTTTTTGTCCACATAAGGTATCCAGGTCAAATTTGCATCCTTTTCTTCCAACATCTTGAGGATTCCAAAGGTACCCAGGGTTTGTGGATTCCCTGAAGGGGACCGAGAAATTAGCCAAAATACAGGACATTTTTGTTTTTTTTCTGAAAAATGGGAAAAAGTGCTGCAGAAGAAAACGTCTGTTTTTTACCCTGTTAAAGGTATCAACAAAGGGTTTATGGTGCTAAAATCACCATCTTTCCAGCTTTCAGGAACAGGAAGACTTTTGTCAGAAAACCAAACTTTTCTACACAGTTTTGCATTTTACTGGGAAATAGGCTATTTTTCCTATTTTTTGTGCTTTCAACCTCCTTCCAGTTTGTGCTAGAAATGGGTGTGCAAGCAATAATGGATCCTGGATAACTATACATTTCTAAACGTAGACAGAATTCTGAATTCAGAAAGGGGTCATTTGTGTATATAGCCTTCAAGGTTTTTCTATAGAAACTAACAGTTGAAATAAAAAAATATTGAAATTGAGTTGAAAAAAACAGCCATTTGTGCCAACATTTTCCCCTGTAACTTCTTCTAAGTATGGCAGATTTTTTAAACAAATATACCGTTACATCCGCTGGACCCTTCTGATTGCGGGGATATATAGGACTTGTAGGTTCACCAAGAACCAGAGGTACCCAGAGCCAATAACTGAGCTGCATCTTGAAATGGTTTTTCATTGTGTACCGGGTATATAGCAATTCATTTCGTAAAATATAAAGAGTGAAAAATAGGTATCAAGGAAACCTATATATTTCCGAAATGGGAACAAAATATAGAGTTTAGAAGCAGTGGTTATTTGCACATCTCTAAAATTGTGGGTACCCATACTAGCATGTGAATTAGAGGACACTTTTCAAAATGACTTCTTTTTTTAAACACTGTCTTACATTTGGAAGGCAGAAATGCAAAGAAAGTTAATTGGTAATAACACTTGTTCTACTATTCTGTATTCCCCTAAATCTCCCGATAAAAATGGTACCTCACTTTTGTGGGTAGGCCAAGTACCTGCGACAGGAAACGGCCCAACACGCAACGTGGACACATCACATTTTTCCAGTAAAAACAGACCCTTTTTTCGCATTGTGCCCAGCTGTGGATTTTGGACCTTAGCTCAGCAGGCACGTAGAAAAACCTAGCAAACCTATACATTTTTGAAAACTTGACACCCAGGGAAATCCAGGATGGGGTGACTTGTGTAGCTCTCACTGGGTTCTGTTACCCAGAATCCCTTGCAAACCTCAAACTTTGTTAAAAAAAAAAACACATTTTCCTCACATTTCTGTGATGGAAAGTTCTGGAATCTGCGGGGAGCCACGAACTTCCACCCAATCAGCATTCCCCCAAGTCTCCTGATAAAAATGGTACCTCATTTGTGTGAGTAGGCCTAGTACTCGCTACAGGAAATGGACCAGAACGCAACGTGGACACATCACATTTGTACAGTGAAAACTGACCCTTTTTTGCAATGTGCCTAGCTGTGGATTTTGGATCCTAGATCTGCTGGCACCTAAGGAAACCTAGCAAACCTGTACATTTTTGAAAACTAGACACTCACTGGAATCCAGGATTGTGTGCCTCTCATCAGATTTTGGTACCCAGAATCCCTTGCAAACCTCAAACTTTGTAAAAAAAACAAAACACATTTTCTTCACATTTCTGTGATGGAAAGTTCTGGAATCTGCAGGAAGCCAAAAACTTCCACCCACCCAGCATTTTCCTAAGTCTTCCGATAAAAATGGTACCTCACTTGTGTGGGTAGGCCTAGTACTCGCTACAGGAAACGGACCAGAACGCAACGTGGACACATCACATTTTTCTGCAGAAAACTGACCCTTTTTTTGCAACGTGCTTAGCTGTGGATTTGGGACCCTAGCTCAGCCGGCACCTAAGGAAACCTAGCAAACCTGTACATTTTTTAAAACTAGACACTCACTGGAATCCAGGATTGTGTGCCTCTCATCAGATTTTGGTACCCAGAATCCCTTGCAAACCTCAAACTTTGTCAAAAAAACAACTTTTCCTCATATTTCTGTGATGGAAAGTTCTGGAATCTGCAGGGAGGCACAGACTACCACCCACACAGCATTCCCTGAAGTCTCCCGATAAAAATGGTACCTCACTTGTGTGGGTAGGCCTAGTACCCACTATAGTAAACGGCCCAAAACGCACCATGGACACATCACATGTTTCCACTGAAAACTGACCCTTTTTTTACAATGTACCTAGCTGTGGATTTTGGGCTCTAGCTCAGCCGGCACCTAGGGAAACCTAGCAAACCTGTACATTTTTTTAAAACTAGACACCCAGGGAATCCAGGATGGGGTGACTTGTGTGCCTCTCACTAGCTTCTGTTACCCAGAATCCCTTGCAAACCGCAAACTTTGCCAAAAACCCCCACATTTTCCTCACATTTCTGTGATGGAAAGTTCTGGAATCTACGGGGAGCCACAAACTTCCACCCACCCAGCATTCCCCCATGTCTCCCGATAAAAATGGTGCCTCACTTGTGTGGGTAGGCCTAGTGCCCGCATAAGGAAATGGGCCAAAACGTACTTTGGAGACATCAAGATTATCGGTTACAAAAAGACCTTCTTTTGTGAGGGAGTCAACTATGTTTTTGATCCCGAACTCGGCGGCCATCTAGGAAATCCTACCAAATTCAGACATTTCTGAAAACTAGACACCTGTGGGGGGAAAAATCAAATTTTTCTCACATTTCTGTGTGGGAAAGTTAGGTATCATTTTACTCGGGAGACTGAGGGGAACGTTGAGTAGTAGGAGATTTGTGCCGGCGCGATGATCCCAGACAGAAATATGAGGAAAATTTGAGTTTTTAGCTAAATTTGAGGTTTGCAGGGGATTCTGGGTACGAAAATGTTGGGGGATCCATGCAAGCCATATCTCCCAGGACTCCACCGGGTATCTAGTTTTCAGAAATGCCAGTTTTTGGTAGGTTTCCCTAGATGGCCGCCGAGCCCGGGACCAAAACGCAGGTGCCCCCCTTGCAAAGCCAGGTCGTTTTGTGATAGATAATTTTGATGTCTCCACAATACTTTTTGAGCCCTTCCCTGCCGCATGTACTTGGCCCACCCACACAAGTGAGGTACCATTTTTATCGGAAGACCTGCCGGAACGCTGGGTGGTAGGAAATTTGTGTCAGCCAGGTGATCCCACAACTTTCCCACACAAAAGTGTGAGGAGAATGTGTTTTTTTTTAGCTAAATTTGAGGTTTGCAGGGGATTCTGGGTAGGAAAACGTTGGGGGATCCACGCAAGCCATACCTCCAAAGGTTCCCCCGGGTGTCTAATTATATATTGCCATAATATGCCCCCAAGCGAGGGCAGAAAGACTGTGGCCATTTTTGTTGGGGTGGGGGCATTGCCATGACCATTCTGGGCAGCCCCCAGTCCTACACTAAGAAACATAAATAGTCCCTGGTGCCTAGTGGGCTTTCTGCCATCCCCCGGGGGCAGATCGTGGGCTATTGCTCCCATATGCCCCTGGGGGGCAGAAAGATTGTGCCCATTTTTATGGGGGGTAGAGGCATTGGCATGCCCATTTTGGGCAGCCCCCACCCCTACACTAAGAAAAATAAGTAGTCCCTGGCGCCTAGTAGGCTTTCTGCCACCCTGGGGGAGCAGATCTGGGACTATTACCTCATCTACCCCCTAGGGGAGGCAGGAAGACTTCGGTCCCCTTTTATGTGGGGTGGGAGAATAGCCAAGCCCATTGTGGGCAGCCCCAACCCCTCTTTTATAAAAAAAAAAATCCTATTGTCTAGTGGGCTTACTGCCCCCCGGGGGGGACAGATCGGGGGTAATAACCCTCATCCCCTGTGGCAGAAAGACTGTCCCATTTGTGTTTGGGGGTGGGGGCATTGGCATGCCCATTCTGGGCAGCCCCCACCCCTACATATAAAAAAAGCCCAAAATCCCTGGCGCCTACTGGGCTTTCTGGCCCCTGAGAGGGCAGATCAGGGGCTATTGCCCACATCTGCCTCCAGGGGGGGCAGAAATACTGTGGTTAAATTTTTGGGGGGATGGGGCCATTGGCATGCCATTCTGGGCAGCCCCCATCCCTACGTTTGAAAAAGCCCAAAATCCCTGGCGCCTAGTGGGCTTTCTGGCCCGAGGGGACAGATGGGGCTGTTGCCCCCATCTGCCTCCCGGGGGGGGGGAGAACGACTGTGGCAATTTTTTTTGGGGGGGTGGGTGCATTAGCATGGCTATTCTGGGCAGCCCCCACCCCTACATATAAAAAAAAGCATAATCTCTGGTGCCTAGGGGGCTTTCGATCGTGGCTATTGTCCCCATCTGCCTCCTGAGGGGGCAGAAAGACTGTGGCATTTTGGGGGGGGTGGTGGCATTGGCATGCCTATTCTGGACAGCTCCCACCCCTGAACTATGAAAAAAAGAATCCCTGGCTTACTAGTTGGCTTTCTGTCCCCCGAGGGGGCAGATCGGGGGCTATTGCCCCCATGTGCCCCCCCCCCCAGGGAGGGCAGAAATACTGAATATTTACAGAAAAATTGGGGGGGGGTAGCAAAAGCCCTTCCCAAGGGGCTGCTCCCCCCTCCCTGGTGTCTAGTGGGTGGATCCCTGCTTGGGCACCGCCCTCCTGCGGCGAACCCCAAGAAGGGATCCACTAGGAAGGGGTACCATTGGAAAGGGGAAATTCTCCCCTTTCCTGTGATACCGCTCCCGTCTGCCTACATGCTCGGGGGGCTGAGATAGCCCCCCTGAGCACGTAGGCAGTGAAACTGAAACAAGCCGATCGGCTCATTTCAGTTTCGGTTTCAGTGAAATGACGTCAGCGCGCAGTGCGCACTGATCATCATTTCACTGAAAAAAATCAGAACAGCCTTGGGAGCTAGGGAAGCTCTTCCCTAATTCCCGAGGCTGTTTTGGTACAAAGCAAATCCCTCTGGTGCCTGCACCAGAGGAATTTCCAGTGCCATGTGCTCGGACGCGCAGGAGCCGTCCGACGCACATGAGCACTGTTGCATCGGACCACTCACACGTGTCCAAGTGGTTAATAAATAGGTATCTTCTTTGGACTCAATCCTAGAATGAATAACCAACTCGGATCAGTGACCATGGAAGCTTTCTTTCAAGTAAGGCAATGTAGGAACAGTCTCCGGGTCTCCCTGTTTAAACAAGTTGTCCAGACGCTGATGGTTTAGCATTTAATAGGCATCTTACTTGCATCAAGAAGCATTGTCTGCCATTCTGAGGAATGTTCATTGGCTCTCGATGAACTCCAGAAGAACCTTCAAAATCTGCTATCTGATCTATAAATATCTCCCAGTAACTGCCCACTTTACATGCACAGAAAAGTCCACCAGGAAAGTCTTGAAGACACAGCCCTGTAAATCCAATTAATATGGTCTATTTACTCACCAATTGCTGTCCCCCACCAAGTGGTTATCTGTTTCATCGTGTGGCTGTTTTGTCCAGTTGGCTCATTTTGTAAGCTCTGGAAATCTAATATTTTGACACACCTGTTGTGCAGGCTGGTGAATTTGAAGGCGGTGCAGCATAAAGACCTTCATTGAATTGAGCTGAGAGAGGCGAGCAAGCATGACTTCCTTAGGAGGATTCATGGAGGTTCTCCCTCAGAGAAATTGTTGAAAAACAGCAGGGCCAAGGCATGAATTTTACAGCACCACTGTCATATAAACTTGATACAATTCCAGATGTTCTGAAGAGGCAGTAATGAAATATTGCAATACGTATATGGCATGACAGGCACACTGAGCTTTCCCCTAGGGGTGTTAGGTCTGTCCTGCCCCAAGAAAATTATGAAAAATGATGCCAGCACATTGTATTTTCAGCACTATTTCCTTAAAAATTGACTTAAGAGCTGTATGAATAACGGGCAATTTAAAGAACCTGATTATGCTGTTTCTCAAGGCCTACTAATTTTCAAAATGTATGTGTACATTTCTTCACTTACTTTTCTCATCTACACCTTCAAGGAGTGTAAAAATCTAGCATTATATAAATCTTCAATTGCAGGTCATAGACACATAGAACATAGATATATTCTGTAGTCTCATTTAGCAATGATACTGTTTATTTATATAGAGTTTATAGGATTAGACAGCAGACAGATTACACCAGCAGATTACATCGATTTTACATGCTCAGGCCCCGGACTATAGAAGTGATGATATCAAAGAAAGATTTATTAATGACAATGTTGGGAAACCTCCACACATTTGATGAAATAACAGCCATTGCAGTAATAGCCTGTAGTACAATGGAACCAAACGTGCAATAAGCGACACAATCTCTGAATCAATTATCCCTCATGTTAGAAATGGGGTTTCAGGTTGTCTACGGTATGCACCTAAGCCAGGCAGAACCCACCACTCTAGTCAGGATAAGGGAGCTACACATCCAAGATAACCCCTTCTCACCCCTTGGTAGCCTGGCAGAGCAGTCAGGCTGATCCAAGAGGAAATGTGTAAAGCCTTTGCGCAACACACACACACCCACACCAGTGACACACAATGTACACCACAAGAGTCTTCACACAAGGTTATATAAAAATATCTCATATATTGTAGATAAAACATATAGACCACAATCACATAAATCACTTTGCCAACTAGGCAGTTGTCATAACATCACATTTGGTGCAATAAAGCAAATACTTATAAGTTGCACGAGTCATAAAGAAAACCTCATCACTGTACGTAATCAGTAGTTCCTAAAAATGATACTTTTTATCCTGTCACAAGGCATCAAAATGACATTTTTCATCACTTCCACGCATGAAATGCAGGCTGTTAGAGTAGGAACAGAATCCATAAATTACTGCATTTCCCTGTACATGCAGCACCAGATGCATATTACTCCCACCTCATCATCAGGCGAATTACGGTAATTTTTCCTGGTGCTTAGAAAACACTCAGGCGCGGTTTCATCGTGGCCCCTCAGGACCGGGCAGACATCGAGGAATGCGGCCGATATGGGAAAGAAAACAATGCCCCAGGCGGAATTTCCAAGAGAGAGAGGGGCGGAACACAACTGCAGTGCTTTGCCGGCAAATCCTCTCTCCTCACGGCTCTGCAAGCAGCGGGTGAGGCTCAGCTCAGCTCAGAACGAAGTTCCAGTACAGCACCAGGAACTTCCAATAAAGTAAAAGCACCCAGGGCTTCAAATAAAGTAAAAGCACCAGGAACTAGTTCTCTTTTTAGATGGAAAATACAGTGCTCACCACACGCTGTTTTGCAAATTGGTGAAAGAACAATCTAGTCCTTTCTCCTGATCCAGGCAAGAGCAGCAACTGCAGGTCGGCCCACCCCACACACAGCAGGGGCAGTGCTCCTCACACAGCTCTTCAGCTCTCCTCCCAGGCAGGTTACCTTTAGATCCTGCAAGGATCTTTCCTGAATTCTTTTATCTTCCTGAGACTTCCAACAGGAGGCAATCACACAGAAGCCCTTGGAGATTCTTCACAAGCAGGATACCACAGCAGGGCCCAAAAGAGTCAGTCCTTTTCATCCACCACAGACAGCAACTGCAAGCCATCCCACCCCTCACAGAGAAAAGGCAGCGCTCCTCACACAGCTCTTCAGCTCTTCTTCTTGGCAGGGTCCTCTTGCTTCCAGGAGTAATCTAAAGTCCTGGGGTTTTAGGTCCAATACTGAAACCCTATTTTCACACTGAAATCTTTGTTTCAGAGTCTCTGAGCTCAGTCTCGACCAGTTCTGTCTTCCCTGGTCCAGCATGACCACAGGGGGCAGAGACAGCATTGTGCAAAGGAGAAACAGCCTATCCAGGTGCTAGCAAAACTCCTCCCACCACTCTAAATGCAGACCAGGTATATTCAGCCTAGCTACGAGTCACCCAGGTTAGGCAGGGCACACTTCAACCCCCTTGTGATTGTCTAGAGTGAATGCACATCCCCAGCTACTGTCACTCCTAAACCAGACGGTGAATACACAACAGGCAGAGGCACACAGAATGGTAAAGTAAGAAAATGCCCACTTTCTAATAGTCCAGTCCGGTGCACAGCCTGTGGATTCGTTCACCATATATGTTTGCCAAACAGTCCAAATTAGCCAAAATAATCATTCCAAAATGTTCCAAATGCGTTTCATGAGTGAATTTATTTCTCTTTTGACGATCACACGTAAGATGCGGTCACATTTGAACAACTTCTTATGCTACAGATATGCCCATCCAGGCCTTTTTCTGAGCATGAAATAAATGCAACGTACATCCTCAATCACAGAACTTCTTATACCCAATGCATTTCGGGCCGAAATTGGCCCTTCTTCAGGGTTCACTGTGAGTAAAAAGAATACAGTATTAAAATACCATTTTAAAAAAGGAACTGTTTATACATATGTCATGTCAGTTGTTGGCCCAGTTCAGCGTTATCCCTCTAACCTCATTGTGCTCCAACAACAAAATCGTCTGCACCAACCTTTGTGATAATACATAACCTAGCCTCATTCCGCTCTCTCATCTACAGGTAACCACCCTAGCATGTCAACCCTCAATTTGCCTTGTGCCACTGCCCTCTTAACCCACAGTGCTTAAGCAAGACATGCCTCAAACCTCCCCTAATACCTGAGTCATTTCGCACGATGTAATCTATTTCCCAGCACGATCTTCTCTGCTGAAAGTGGCGTTTCAAAAACGTTACTCCTACAAAGTTGAAAAATAATGGTGTGCACGGTAACATTTCTTTTGCTTACACAAGTTTCTGCCCTACCTACTTGTTGCACCCGTCGCCAAATGGATTGAACGGACATAATCGCACACGTAGGATGCTTCATCCTGTCAAAGAAGTTATAAGAACTGTGTTTTTACCATTTTGGATTACGAACATTTTGAGATTCACATGAGTACAGTTGTATGTAATTACGGACTATTATAACTATGTGCCATATTTAAGTATCAGCGTGTTGAACATCTCGAGGGAGGGCGGGGTATAGGGACATCTTTGTCTGGAGAGAGGTTTTATTGAAGCGCTCGTTAGTGTAAACAGCCACTGTTCAGTATGAAGTGGGTCCATGTTCACGGAGGGGTACAGCAGTGCATTATGGGCATGGAAGTTTTAGAGGACTGACAGTGCAAGAGTAGGTTGATTGCTATTGGTTGAATGAGAGGGGTGGAGTCACGATGTTCAAATTTAAAGAGAGGAAAGTAGGAGTAACGTTTTTGAAACGCCGCTTTCAGCAGAGAAGATCGTGCTGGGAAATAGATTACATTGTGCGAAATGACTCAGGTATGAGGGGAGGTTTGAGGCATGTCTTCCTTAAGAGCACAGAGCAGTCAGGCTTAAGAGGCAGGTCCTACAGCACAGCAATCAGCAGGTCAACACAGCAATGCAGGTAACAAAGTGTCAGTCCCTCCTACAGCAAAGCAGCTCTTCTTTCAGGCAGAATATCCTTGGTTCCAGCAAAGTTCTGATTTAGTGGAGTCAAGGGTCCAGTACTTATACCCAACTGTGCCTTTGAAGTGGTGGAGACTTCAAAGAGGTCTTTGAACATCACAAGGCCTCTGCCTTTCCAGCCCTGGCTCCAGACTCACTACAGGGGGATATGCAACTCTTTTTGTGGGGACAGGCACAGCCCTATTCATGCGCAAGCATCAGCTCCTCTCCCAATCTACCTCAGAAAGGCCCATCAAACTGGTGATGGACCATCAGGATGGAAATGTCACACCACAGCTCCCTTTGTGTGACTGTCTAGAGGGAATGCACAAAGCCCCGCTGTCACCCAACCCAGATGTGTATTCAAAGACAGGCAGAGGCACTGAATGTTAAAGTAAGACAATGCCAACTTTCTAAAAGTGACATTTTCAGACTCACAATTTAAAATCCGACTTCCCCTTAAGTTGTGATTTTAAATTGTGAGTCCAGAGACACCAAAACCTCTATCTTTTCTCATTTGGAAATTACACTTAAAAGATGTTTTAAGGCAATCCCAATGTTAACCTATTGGAGAGACAGGCCTTGCAGTCTTGAAAAACAAATTTAGCGTTTTTTTACTACCAGGACTTGTAAAACTCATAAGTATGTGCCCTACCTTTTTGATACATTGCACCCTGCCCATAGGGCTGCCTAGCGCCTACCATAGGGGTGACTTATATGTAATAAAAGGGAAGGTTTGATCCTGGTAAGTAGGTTAATTTGCCAGGTCGAAATGCCAGCTTAAACTGTACACACAAACTCTGCAGTGGCAGGCCTGAGCCATGTTTAAAGGGTTACTAAGTGGGTGGCCCAATAAATACTACAGGTCCACTAGTAGCTTTTAATTTACAGACCCTGGGCACTTCTAGTGCACTCTACTAGGGGCATATAGGTAAATTAAATATGCCAATTGTGGATAGGTCAATGTTACCATGTTTTGAGTACAGAACATATACACTGTAGCACTGGTTAGCAGTGGTAAACTGCCCAGAATCCTAAAGCCAGCAATAATAAAGTCAGCAAAACAAGAGGTGAGAAGGCAAAAAGTCAGGGAAAACCACACCAGGAATGCCAGGTCTCACAGACTGGGTAAACATGTGGTTATTGAAGGTACATTGGAAAGGATGCTATGAGGCATCTGTAGAGTTTATGCCCCACCTTAATTAGTGATACCTTACATCACTATCTTCCACCCTGCTGGGCCTTTCGGTGGGTATGCTGGTTGTTGGAGAAGACTTCAAAATGATAATGGACACGTCTCTTGACACACAGTACTGCAAAACGTCAACCAGAACCCTAGCTTTAGAGAAATGGTCAATTTCTATGGGCCTGATGGCTGTATGATGCTATTGGCGCCTTTCTTCAAGGCATTTCACGCATCACTCGGCTCCACACAGCTTTAATTCCCTACTCGACTACATCTTTGTACTGGCTGTATGCTTTGGCTCCACTTCTGGTGCATGGTCCTCCCCAGGGGCCTTCCCGACCCAGCCCTGGTTGCTATGCTTTTTCGAGGGCCGTGGCAAAACCAGAGAAGTATTTTGTGTCTGAAAGCATGGCTAAAAGAGGCAAATTTTGTGGACCTTCTTAGAAATGTTATTGAAGATTATTCCGAGCTAATATTGCCTTGGTTACTTCACTGGTTCTTTAGTGGGAGGCCTTCAAAACAGTGTTTAGAGAAAGTGCCTTTTCCGCTGCTATAGATAGGAACGGCACAGAGAAAAAGAGAGAGCGGAACTAGAGGCTTGTATTCTCACTCTTGAACAAACTGTCTCCTCCACCCAGATAGAGCAGAGCTGGGAACAGCTGGATGGTCTTTGCAGTTCCCTAGGTCTGAAGCTACTTGATTCCACCAGCATAGCATACACCATGTCCCGCTACAGACTACATGATACTGGAATCAAGGCTAGGAAGTTTCAGCATTGGTTGGCTCTGAGGGAGTCTGAGGTCAAAATAGTCCCCTTCATACGTACAGATGATGGTCAAATGGTTCTAAACTCCCAGGGAATTGCGGTAGCATTTTCAGACTTTTACCACAGGTTAAATATGGAAAGAACCTCCTCCAAGCAGGAGTGACAGCATCCTATGACAGAGGAACTGGTGCCTATCAGGGGTTATCGGAGGATGATCAGGAGGCCCTCAACCTTCTGCTGATGCTAGAAGATGTTAAGGCCACTATTGCGGCCTCTCTGTTTGCGAAGACACCAGAACTGCTTTCCCATTGAATTTTTTTTAATGGTTTTCCTTATTATTAGCCCCTCTCCTAGAATTTTCCTGGGACCTAGGCCATACAGCCTCCTTGAAAAAATGGCGCCCTCCAAGCGAGGAGTAAGCGAACTCAATGAGCACTCATAGCGGCATGGTTGCCGCTTTCAAATCTTCATCCAAAAAACGATAATCCATGTTATATGATTGTTATATTCCTTTATTTTGTCTTTGTATCTTAATTTCATGCTCCATATTTCAAAATTTGGTTCATACAATTCTTCTCATATGCATACCAATAGTGAGGTAAATTATCTCATTACACAGGTGTCCCAATGCATTTCGGGCGGCAGCCCTTACGTCAGGGGATCGGTCCTACAAAAATGTATAATGTATTTAGTAAACCACATTATACATTTTTTGTAGGACCGATCCCTGACGAAGGGCTGCCGCTAAAATGCATTGGGGCACCTGTGTAATGAGATAATTTACCTCACTATTGTATGCATATGAGAAGAATTGTATGAACAAATTTTGAAATATGGAGCATGAAATAAGATACAAAGACAAAATAAAGGAATATAACAATCATATAACATGGATTATCGTTTTTGGATGAAGATTTGAAAGCGACCATGCCGCTATGAGTGCTCATTGAGTTAAACACTCTAGCTTGGAGAACGCTATTTTCAATTGTACCCAACACCTCAAGGATCAGGAGGTGATACTCATGAGCACCTAAGAGGACTACACTGAATAACTTTTTTCATTAATAATTTAAAACTAGGGTGTGCAACCGTGTTATAGATATTTTTCGTATACAGCCTCCTTACCAGGTTACCTCAGGTGAGTGACTACTGACGCCATACTTAAACCCAATAAACGTCTGGAAGAATGTGCCTCTTACAGGGCTATTTACTAACTCAATGTTGAGGTACAATGTTTGGGCAAAGTGATTGCCTCTAAATTTGCGACTGCAGTTTGCCTTGGCTAGGCTGGATGAACTCCAAGACCAGGCGATGATATTTTTGATCGACTACGAAAAGACATCCAACACAGTACACTGGCCCTTCCTTATGATTATTCTTCAAAGGATGAACATAGGTCCTAGGTTCTTGGACTTCGTACGAGTGCTTTATGATGCCACGGAGGCATAGGTGCGGGATAATGGGGTCCTTTTTCCACCTTTCCCCATTGAGCTAGACACCCATCAGAGTTGCTCCCTCTTATTTGAATTGGCAATAGAGTGCTTGGTGGAAAAGATCCAAGTGGATGCCCAGCTGACTTGCTTCTGCTGGCCTAATGGGCAGGAGGACAGAGTGTCACTCTATGTGGGTGACATGCTTCTTTTCCTATAACACCCCCACTCGTCTCTGTCGTGACTACAGCAGATCCTCCAAATCTATAGGGAGGCATCTGGTCTGTTCATTAACTGAGAAAAGACTGCATATGTTCCACTGACAGACAAACAGCTGCAGTCTCCACCAGATGCTAGACCACGGGTGACCACTGTGCCTTTTAATATTTGGGTGTCTATATTTCCTGAGACCAGCAGAGGGCCTGGACCTCAATATAGCTCCTATTCTAAAGCGCATGTGATGTGACTTTGAGTATTGAGCATCTCTGTTGTTTAATCTGATGTGCGGGGCAGCTATAAACAAAATGGTGGTACTTCCCTGTTTTCTTTACACACTACAGAACTTTGCATACCTCCTCCTATCACATTTCTTTCAAGACTTACAATCTCTGGTCAACAATTTTCTTTGGGCAGGAAAAAATCCTAGGATTTCATATGTCAAATGTACCCTTACTGCATATGTAGGTGGTCTGGGAGTCCATGATTTAAAACTATGTTATTGGCCAGCACAGATGAGACCAATAAGTGGCTGTTTGGCGATAGGGGAGACTCCGCATGGAGACTGGAGCTAGATGCGCCAGAGCAATTTAGAACATTTGCCTTATTTTGCGGAGGCCGACGCCTACACTCACTACTACAGATCACAAAACTCCTGATCCTAAGATGGGTAACGGCCATATCCCACATCAAATGTTCACGCAAACTCACAGCCCAGGCCCCTGAATGGCTGGGTACCAGGTGTAAGAGAGTGGTAGACCTGTCTGGCTTTCACCTGTGAGACGTGATTGGTATTTCCCGATTGGAAGAGGTATGGGAGCAAGTCCATATCAAGTTCTTTGAGGTCTTGACTTAAGAATTTGCACTATACAAATCACAATTCTTTTGATATCTCTAATTCCATAATCCATTCGACACATATAGGGCAGACCTCATGGATATGCCAGATTTCAATTCTCTAGAGCCCAAGTGATAATGTTACTGCTGGGCAGCAAAGGGATTTCAAGATTGTACAGATCACTCCTCCTTAATGGACCAAACCTCCTACAGGGTCTGAGATATGCATGGGAAATTAATGTAGGGGAAATTGATGATGATGAATGGCAGGAGGCCAAGATGGAGGTCTGAGTCGTTGCCATCTTCTCAAACCTTAGACTCATTCAAGTCTGGTATTTCCATAGGATTTATTATAGCCTGGATAGACTGGATCCCTACCTCCGAGTGCATGCACTGCGGAAACCCAGAAGGGAATTATTGCCACATTGTCTGGGACTGCCCCGTTATAAAAAGTTACTGGCAACATATATATGGATATATGGGGCTCTAGCCGCCATCATTCATACACCCTTAGACCCAGATCCAAAATTCACCCTGTTGGGAATACTAGAGGGTTGGGGTGACTCTAGGAGTCAAAGAACTCTAGGGGGCATTGGATTTCTCATTGTCGAAAGGGACATAGTGTGAGTCTGGAGAAATGCACAACCCCCCCGTGAAACTTTGGTATACTGGCATGGATTATTGTGCATGACCTGAGACAAAAAGAGATTTTCAAATGGAGGGGATGGGAGCGCAAGCATCCCAAGAACGGGGAACTTGGCTGTCCAGATGTGCAAGCCAGAGTAACTGCAATTGACCACTTGCTTAATGGAGGATCCATGTTTCATCTATACCTACTGTAAATGTAGAAACCATGTTTCTTATATGATACCAAATGCTTGAAGCTTCAGACTCTGTTAAATTGACATAAAAATCTCTGCACAAGATGGTTGTACGTTTCCATTTTGTCTTAAGTAAAACTGCTATTGTAACGCAAGGCTTACACAAGAAGGATCCGAAAATAGAAAAGCTTAGCTACACAGATTTCAGCATATTGTATTGCGAAATGCTTCTGATACGTGTTATGGAAAAGTACCAACATAATACATTGCATTACAGTGGAAAGTCCCCAAAGCTGCCTACTAAGACACGTGGTCAGCAACAGTGTATTTCGGACCATAGATGGTATGGCGCAGCTTAGGCGGTTGCCAATTGGTCAAAAGACCCATGCTTACCCATGCTTAATTTGTGTTACGTATATTATGATGCTGCATCCTTTGTGGTTTGGGCCTATAAAACCTGTCAGGAACGTCACATCATTGGACATTCAGTGACTTTGCTGTCTGTCTCCGTGCCGCATGTATTTGCGCTGACAGAGAATTGTATTTGTGGTATTATTTCTTATTTCTTATTTCAGCTCCTACATTTGGTGAGAGAATGCGAATCCAGAATGCATGTCTTCTGCTGCGGCGGGCTGCTGCCTTCCCCTTCGAGCGGGGGTCTGAGGTCCGACCAAGACGCTTCCCTGCCTTCGAGGTCTCTCTCTCTTCCTCCGCTCTGGGCTGGATGCTGCAGTTGGCCGTGAGTAGTTGTCACTTCTCTGGGCTTCTCATGCTCCCTGTTTCCCCAGGTTCTCTCAGCACATAATGATGGCTTTGTGGGCCTATTGTCGTGTGCTCTTTCTCCTTCTGCCTCACCCTACTCCTCGTAGTTGGGTTTTTTGGCATTGTGTAATCTCTGTGGTTGCCCTGCTGGTGGGAGTCTTGGCCCCTCCCTTTCTTGTGTTTTCGGGTTTGTCGCCACGCTGCTAATGGCGGCTCTGTTGGTGACTGTGTCTCTCTCTCTAGTGTGCACTTCTGGCGCTGGGCCAGTGCTTCACCGTCTTGTTGCCTCTCGCCTCTGGCAGACACGGTTGTCGTTTCCCTGCGTGTTTCCTTTCGGTTGTCCCTGGCAGTGGGCCAGTTACAATGGGGAGGAGTATTTGTTTTGGTCTCGGTTTTGGGTTTCCTCACATGTATATCCTCTGATTTTGCTGTCCTCTGTTTTATTCCCTCTCTTTTTCCGTCTGCTGTCGTTGCCACTGGGCGACAGTTGGCTCACGGGCCCCATTGATTTTGCACTACTGGTTCAGTTCTCTCCGTCTATGCCGCCTGACCATGTGTTTCCATATTTACTCAGGTGCTTTTAAATTTGGATTTTAGTTACTGAGCTGTCGCCTTCACCCAGGGCACTGGAGAGGGCAAATATTCTGCATTTTCCATACCAGCAGTGACTCTCTGATTCTAAGCAGCCCTTTGACTGACGGTGGGTCGGAGATGGTGAAGTACTGCAGTTCCCTGTCTTGCCAGCAGAGACTCCCCAGCCAGGGGCCGAAGGCTTCAGCCGTGAGTAACACAAGAGGTTGGTGGGCATTACCGAACGGGACATCACTAGGTGAGTGCTGGAGGAGGTTTCCCCTCCTCAGATTTTGGGTGGTAGCAGGTATTGCTTTGCGTTGTAGCAATAGCAGGTAGTGCTCCCAGGTTTAGGGTTGATGCAGGAATAGCTCCCCGGTTTGGCACTGGTATTGCGTGCATGACGATATCGTAGGGGGCTAGCAGGTGGTGCTTCCCCCTGGTTGTTGCAACGAGTATTTTGGCGCCGGTTTTTGTGACATCCCTGGTGTTGGTGCTGGTAACCACACTATAGTGTAGCCAGAGAGCGGTCCGCTCTGGTGCACTGGCTCCTGCTGGACACCAAGGGTGGTCTCCAGATGTGAATAGGCGTCCACCTACTCACAACAGGGAGGGGGTTGGTATTGCATTATATGCATTCATTTGAAGTACTGTTATTGTATTGTATGCATTTATTTGAAGTGCTTTTATTTTTTGATATGCTGTCTTTGATTGTCACATAATGTATTGTGATTCATTGAGATTCTTGGTATTTTGCGACTGACCTTTGATATGCTAATTATATGTCAAATGACTGATTACCAGCCGCCTTAATACAAATGTTACTTTGAAATGTCACAATACTATGTTGATGCAAACTGTTGAATGGACTAACAGACCTCCTGACGTTTACTTTGTATTAGACAGATGACGCTCTGCCTGTGTGATATTTCTCATCGCACTTGAGGTCCCGATTATCCTCTTTCTGGTTCCACTATTATTATTTTGGGACTAGGTTAGGAGTACATCACTCAGCCATAGCGCACAGTACAACACAGCGCCGCTGCTGGGGACTGAATTCCTGCTTCTGTATTTCATGTGTATGCCTGTAACCTTTTATACTGTCCAAGGAACGCCAGTACCACATGAATGTTTTTTCTCCCTTTCCAACTTGTGAATGCTTTGGTGAAACTAGTAGCAATTGCATTGTTTGTTGAATGACGGATGGCTTCCTCTGTTTTTTCAAAGGCTTCAGGCTGGCCGAAAGTGTGTGGTAGCATTCGTCTTTCCTATTGTGTCACCTGGCATTAACCTAACAAGCCACCTGTTGTTTTTCTGTGTCCAGTATAACTGAACTGTTGGTAACGCAAGTAGGGTCAGCGCTTTTGCACACACTTGCAGAATGGGGAAGTTCAGGCTCCCCTGCCCAACGCACATTACACACCGGCATTCTCTGCCACAGGGACACAACGCACCGAGCTGTCCCATGACGAACAGACCTTTTGTAAATCTCTCGCGCACAAACTCATGAATGGGGAAGTTAACGAAAGAGAACTTTCAATAGAATGTTTCAAATATTGCTTCTCTTGTAACAATGGGACAGGAAGCAGCCTATGCGGCTTCCAAGTTCTGTGGAAAGATAAATGAGCTGTTAAAATTATGCACAGAAAAACAAATACAATACTGCGTCCTATTGATAATGCGTGGAAATAACTTTTTGACGATAATTCACTAGATGACACATTTACGGCCAAAACATGGCGAACTTTGGTATGGGACATCTGCATTTATGCACATCAGACAGCCCACGATATCACCACACTAGAAAGGCCTTAAATAGAACACAGTCAGCTCTGCCTCAACAGGCTCACAAAGAGAGTTTTAGTCGTCCCAATTCCGGCACCACCACCCCTCTGTAGTACAAAAGAAAATACTAAAAATGACTCCTCTAAATGTAGCACTCCACGGTGCTTATGAGCTGCAAGCCACGGCCCTAAGAAAAGATGGAATACAGGAACAGCCCCCCCTCTCTCCAGATTATAGTTTGGATGTAGCCAAATTTACGTTCACAGATTTCTTTCCAAGTGCCCACAACACCCACATTGATAATGCCCCTGTGAAATGTGTCCCCTCCACCTGGGGAGAAGGAAAATAAAGTGGCATATGTACATGTCTCATGGTCCAGAGCAGATCTCATGTCCTTTACCAAAGACTTTCCGAAATTACGTGAAGAACAAAGAAGAGGGTACACAGAACTAATGAGACAGGAAGCGAGACAAATAGGTGGAATGGAATGCACACTAACTACACCCATCATTCCAGGACCACTAGATTTAAATACAGCAGCTATGAGTCTCTCAATTAACATGCTTGGAGCTGGCCACATCTGATTTCAAGCTTCTAAGGCACAAAAATACACTGGAAAGCGTGTTTCAGACCGCTCGAGGAGACATGACCTCTCTTGAGACAGGTAGCACCGATGATAATTTCGTAGAGTAAAAAGAGTGAAAAACAATAGTTACTGAGAAATGTTCTGCCGAACAAGGCCTTCGATATTATGATATCTTGACGGGTTAAAAAAATAATTTATAAAAAGATCCTCGCTGGCCACAGACTCTGGGCATTGTGCCAAGACCAAACCACACACTACAACAGTTTTCTGTGGGTATGAACAGAACTGGTTAAAAAAAATATATATTCTTAGCAGTGGAGAATGGAAAGGAATACAAATACTTAACGAAGAGAAGTGTTATTTTGTGTATATGCACTTTAGTATTACGGTTTGTTTCCTAAACATTTTCATTTTCAGATGCAAGAACGTCGGAGAAAAGATGTTTGTTTCTCGTACGTGTCTGTTTTATGTCTTGTCTTGTTTCCTCATATGTCTCTTGTAAATTGACATTGTAAGGGCCAGAGTAATGGCATCCCAAGGCCCCCGTCTCGCCCCTATCTCACAGGTGTACATTACAACAGGAGACATTTGTTGTCAGGTAGCCAGAGTGCCCTGCACAGCATTACTTTCAGGATAACAGTCTACAGCAGAAGTGTTAAAGATAGTCTTGTAAAGTTCTCCAAGTTCAAAGTGTATTTCATGAACATGCAGAGCTGTTTCATTTCTCTACATCTGGTTACTTCAGTGCATTGATAGGTATTGTCCCTGTTTCAAGTGCTAGTTTTTTTTTTTTTTTAAAGTGTGCATTTGAACATATTAGCTATCTCCCAACCATGGCAACAATGCCTGTATTGAGCTAAAAGATGAATGATCTGGGTGGCCTGGGTTCCCATTATTCAGAAAGATGTTGTAAGTTGCTAAAAAACTTACAACAGGATCACACTATTAGGTCAAGTTAGGTAGCTGGCTTCTTTTCCCCATTTCTCACTCCACAGACCGCCGCCTAACATATAACACAGCCATCCTCACAAGCACATATAGAATAGCACTAGGTATATTGAGTTCTTGAAGGGTTTTGCCTAATTAAATGGCGCAAGGAGAAGTACTATTTTATGTATGTATCTAAAAGAAATGTGTATGTATATTAATGTTTTTCATTTCTAGGTTCTTCAGAGTTGCAGAAAATATAACGAATTACATTGTAAGGTGGAATGTGCTAAAATGCATTCTAATGCAGTGCATTCACCAGGGGCTACAAAGGATAGGATAAAAAGTAGTAATATTATGTTTATATATTGATCTTTAGTAATGAGTATATGCCAATGCAGAGGGATAGTGTGCATTGAATAACTGTGCTTCGTATTATAATGTTTTAAGCATATAATGTATACAGATTTAATATGTCTTTTAATATTCAGGTGCAGTCTTTCAGGGTGTTTGAAAATAGGTTTCAAGGTATAAGAGATTGGCACACAGGGGTGTGGAATTTAATAAAATATCTACTTGTCCATGGGGCAGGTTGCTTCTTAAATATACTTGTCCTGTAACAAAATGCAGTTGTCCCTTTTGTGCCATGTAATGCGGTGACAAATTATGGCAGCAATCTCATTATATAAGAGCTCTGAAATAGCCTTTCTGATTATGCTAGGGCTCCTTCCATAGTAGGCTTTGAATACTAACAATTCCCTTATGTTGCCACGTTTCCGCAGATCTACATACTGGGGCTGAAGGTAATGGTAAGCAACAGTTCCAGGGCTGGAATGCCCTTTTGAGTCTGTGCAAACCTACTAACTTGCATGTTTTAAGGGTTTTCACCAACTCTTCTCTAATCTTTTCCCATACTGAGAAAGGTTGGATATTTACTCCTGACAATGGCAGACATAAAACTTCTTCCAGGGTTGGGAAAAAAGTGGCTGGAGGAAAAGTGAACTTGCAATCACTCAGATTTTCGCTTGAGCAAATCTACACCTGCATATTTGCTCACGCTTAAATGCAGTTCACAAATATTTTCTAGGAGTACTATTTCTTGGCCTACTTCTGTAAAGTCTTGTGAATTCACAAAAGTTGTATATTTGCACTTAATCCAAGGACATGGGCGCACTTTATTTAATAATTGGGCCCCTAATTAGGTCTGGCGTTAACGATGACCTTTTATGTTTATTAAAATGTTGTCTCTCTCCCTCTCTCTTGGCTAGCTTCACTGTGAGTGACTGCATTCTGTTCTTTCACAAGGAGCATATCGACACGCAGTTGTTTTATTCAGTGCCAGGAACTACTGTGCAATGTGTGATTTTTGAGACCAAAATTTTTTTGCTTTTGCCAATGTTTGCTATAATGGTGAGGGCCCAACAGCTCCCACACCAATGAGGTTTCTCATGAATAATGCCAAAACAAGTCGCGCATTGACAAAGCCAAAAGGCTGACCAACAATTTCAAACCTACTGGCTTTACCAATGCTTGTTTATTTTTATGTTGCAAAGAAATGGTACCTACCTTTTTCCAGTAGTTTAGCGAAATGTTTTTGCATTTTTTTTGTGAACATTTTATTTTGAAAGCCAAGAATTATCAATCTTGCTTTGAAGCTTCTGCAAATATTTGCATCTAATCGGAGAGCATTCTGAGAGCAGTATACATAGCCTCACATTGCTAAATATTGAAAACGTGTGTACACATTTTTATATTCTAACCACTGTCAGTAGTGCAGTCTGAGCTTACAACATTTACTTAGAGCGCTCACCATAATAATAAAGCCTTTGCATTAATGAACAATAAATACAAGTTTGAACAGCATTAACACATGGACACAAATATTACCTTTACTGCAGACAATGCCTTTCCCTGATCCATAATGTGGTACTGTAAACTGGCAGCCAAAGGGTTTGTGCTGTAGGGGGTTGGGCCTACTTGTCCCAAGGACAAAATACACATGAAAACTTGTTGCCCTTGACCCCAAACAATATGTCCTGGGCGTGGGGCTATAGGAATTCCACATCCCTGGGCACAGTTTGACAACTATGAGTATTTTGATTCCCAAAGGTGTTATTGTGACAGAGATTTTCATCTGTGTTTGCTGTTGGGACAAGCTATAGTACAATGTTTTAATTCTTCTTTTGCTTTCGGAGATAATTAATTTCTTTTTAAAGTCTTGTACAGGGATGCCAATATAATTTTTAGGTTTTTAGAATGTGGTGCACACACCTCCTCCAAGGACTATGTATCACGAGGTAAAGTCTTCATTGATGTAGAAGAAAAAGAAAAAAAAAAAGAATAGGGAATATGGATAGGCCCAAATGGAAAAATATGTTTACCAAAGATAATGCTTGCTCCCATGGCCCGACTTTTTTATGGTCCATCACATGTAGGACGTGATGGAATGATCAGACTGTTTTCCTAATGCTGGTACAACGGTAAAATTGGTAAAGGTTCTTCCACTGCCCCCGGCCACTACCCTTCCCCACATGAAATGGACTTCATCAACATGCCCCCTACTCAAAAGTACAAGTACTTGTTGGTTATTGTGTGCATGTTCAGCAAATGGACTGAGGTATACCCATCCAAGAACTGCAAAGCACAAACTGTTGCCAAATGCCTCCTGAAAGAGTTCCTACCGCGCTTTTAAGTACCTATGCTTTTGGGTTCTGACAATGGACCAGCGTTCATCTCACATGTGATTGAGGGGTTGTGCAAGGGGATAGGAGGTACACAGAAACTACATTGTGCCCATCATCCACCAGCAGTGTGCGCTGTTGAGAGAAAGAACGGAGTGTTGAATAATAAGATAGGGAAGATTTGTGCATCCACTAAACTGACCTAGATTGATGCACTACCACTTGCTCTGTTGTCCATGAGAAGCACCTCAGACAGTGTGACAAAGCTCAGCCCACATGAAATAGTGTTTGGATGGCCAAAGAACATTCCAGGCCACATATCTATTGTCCCTCTGTCCGTTTCTAATGATCTGCTTCTTCAATACTGCAAAAGACTAACATCGTTAGGTGCTGTAGGCCCTTCCTGAAGCAGAGACACCAGCAGCCCATGGCCTCCAGCCAGGGGATTGGGTTTGGATAAAAGCCCACATCAGACGGCACTGTCTCAACATCAACAGCAGTCAAGTGTGACTTCCTGGATCCATGGCTCTCATACAAAGAAAGCAGTAATGCCACCGCCACCACAGGAGTCTCCAGTGCCTTCCCCTGCATCACATCAAGGACAGCATCGTTACAGCATGTGTGCCATGAAAAGTACCAGGTGAGAATGGTATCCCAGCTCATCCTGAAGGGTTGCGCTTGCTGCACACACCGGAGAAAGGAAGAGTGTGTAAGCGGGCCCCAACTCAACTAAAGACGTCTGGAACATCAATGCCCCAACCCCTCAGTCTACAAGCTGTGACAACAAGACATCTTTACCTTCGTCATCACTTTGTTTTCTTCATATTGAAAGTGCCTAAGTAATAGAAGTGCTTGTAACCTCTCAAATTACTTGAAGACAGGCACCAACGGTTACTTTTCTGTATACAGGTATGATCACTGAGGCTCTGCATTATTCCTCGGCAGACTTTTGAAGAGAGTGAAAGTGCAACAGAAGATAAGACATTATTCCAACTAGTCACACTAGCCACACGTACCAACGACTGGAACAATGCCTCAAGACTTTCAGAACAATGAGAAAATATGACAATGGGTGCTACTAGCAATATTATCCCCCATTGCTGCCGTTATAATGACTACGCTCTTTATAGTGTATTGTGCTCACATTGCTATACCTAGCACTGGCCCTGAGATACTGCTTAAATGACACGGAGATATTGTACCAAAATGAATAAATAGAATAGATACACTCACCTGGAAGTTCCATTGTCAATGTTACAGACCACATTAAGAAAGGTTTGGGAAAGTACACACCACAAATATAATTAAGAAATGACTAGGTGTTATAGGACACAAATTGCAAAGAATACAATAGAAAGGGAACATATTGCGAAAGGGCACCAATGATAGTGCTGCATAGCAGTGGTAGTGTTGGTTCTCGGAGGTTCACAAAGTTCAGAGTAGTGGGTTGCACTATGGTCAGGATAATTGCACTAACTGGGCACAGTACAACTGTTCTAGTTTCAACACCCTGCCTACTAAGGGGTAATTTTGAGGTACCAACATGATGCTGGGGAAGCCCTGCGAGTAAGATGTACTGATTTGGTATCAGATGGGGCAATGTAGAAACCATGTTTCTTATATGATACCAAATGCTTGAAGCTTCAGACTCTGTTAAGTTGACATAAAAATCTCTGCACAAGATGGTTGTACGTTTCCATTTTGTCTTAAGTAAAACTGCTATTGTAACGCAAGGCTTACACAAGAAGGATCCGAAAATAGAAAAGCTTAGCTACACAGATTTCAGCATATTGTATTGCGAAATGCTTCTGATACGTGTTATGGAAAAGTACCAACATAATACATTGCATTACAGTGGAAAGTCCCCAAAGCTGCCTACTAAGACACGTGGTCAGCAACAGTGTATTTCGGACCATAGATGGTATGGCGCAGCTTAGGCGGTTGCCAATTGGTCAAAAGACCCACGCTTACCCATGCTTAATTTGTGTTACGTATATTATGATGCTGCATCCTTTGTGGTTTGGGCCTATAAAACTTGTCAGGAACGTCACATCATTGGACATTCAGTGACTTTGCTGTCTGTCTCCGTGCCGCACGTATTTGCATTGTTTGTTGGTCTCCAATAAATTGTGCCATCTTTTGTGCTGACAGAGAATTGTATTTGTGGTATTATTTCTTATTTCAGCTCCTACATAAGAATATTACCTGTATGCATACTGATGATCCACATTTTCTCTACACATTCTGCTGTTTCCATTTAATGTTTTTTTCTCTGTATAGCTAATAAACATATATATAAAAATACTGTGAAATAAAGAATATTGTGGGACAGAATATTGAAGGTAAAAATATCATTTTTTTAAGTACTTTATAAAAAAAAAAATACAGGTGTATATAACATGTTTAAATTGTTTATTGTGTTTTATTAATGTTTGTGTTATGAGTTCTTATTCTTTTCTTGTTATGATGTTCAATTATTTTTCAGACTGCTGTATTGTTTTTGTTTTGGTAATATACGTAAAGATGTAATTTTGTTATTGTATTTGAATGTATTTATTTATTGGCATGTTGTGGCGTTGGTAGAGGAACAGAGTGGGATGTTTTTATTAATACTTATTTTTAATTGTTTATAGTTTATTTAATATCTTTTAGTTTGATAATGTGATTATTAAATATGTAAATTATTTTAATTTAAAATGATTTAATAATTTTTTTAATTAATTGGTTCGTTTGATCCTTGATTTTGTACATTATTTAAATATTTTTACAGTTTGCATATTAATTCATTGCATTATGTTTTAGTTTTTTCTGTAATAATACATTTTATACTATTTTGTTTAAATTAATGAGTATTGTTAATTTTTTCTAGTATTATTTTCATTTGTATTTGTGGGTGTTGGATTTTTAGGGTGATAGGGTAGAAAGTGATTTATTGATGGAATGTTTTTAATTTTGTTAATTTGCCATTTGTTTTAAATATATATTTTTAGATTTTTAATTGTTAATTTAGTAATATCTGTTTAAATTATTTATATAAATTATATATACTTTTATATATTTGTTGATAAGCATTTTATGTTTATTTTGTCTATATTTTGGCTTTTTGTAAGGCTGGAAATAGTATATCTATCCCTTTCAAAATTGGATATTTTCCTTGCTGTTGCTTACGCTAGAGGGGGAATAGTAAATATGACCACTCCAAAGTTCAACACTTTCCCTACTGTTGCTTATGTTGGAGTGAGACTAGTAAATCTGACTGCTCCAAAAGTCTAACACCTAACACTTTTACTACTGTTGCTCAGGTTGGAGTGGATTTGGCTCTTCCAAGTAAGATTTTTATGTGAATCTTTTTAAAACATTAACATATTTTTTGTGATTTAATTTTGAAAGTTATTTAAATTTAAAATAACCTTTATTTATATATTTGGAGTAATATTTTTATTAAATTATTTTTACTTGTAGTAATTGCATTGTATTTTTTTATACTTTTAATATCTAGTGTTTGTAATTATTATTACTTCGTATTAGTATTTTTATTTTATATTTATTTATTATTTGTATTTTTTGGGAGGGGTGTCAGAGTTCTGGAATCTGAATGACCGCGTTGTGAAGCAACTCTGAAGGTCGGATCCATAATCCATCAGTTTATCTGGTACTGAGGTGGAAAATTAGCACCTTGGCTGACTGTGCTCTGTCCCAGTAGCCAGGCCAGCGGTGGCAGCATCAGGAGCAGTGGCAGGATTGGCTGGATGCTGCACAATACCCCTCCCAAAACTTAACTTTGAGGCGACTGCGCCTCCCTCATATGAAGATGACCGCTGCGGAGAGAGTGTGCATGGCTGCTGGCTGTTGCGTCAGGCCCCGCGGAGCTCATGCAGACTGCGATGAGCAGCCAATGATACACAACAACAAGTAATGGGCATGTCTTAAGGTAAGTGGTGAGCCAGTAAATACAAGCTATAGATAGCAAATCATTGGGAACCGGGTCCAACTGCTATTTTGTGAGCATTGGCAGCAGACTAGCCCACAGATTCCAGGCATCATATGAGACATATCTAAATGGCCTGGGGGCTGAAAAAATATATGGACAATATTGATTACAGGAGCCTGTATGAAACCTGCATTTGAAGACAGCACCATTTTACAGAAAGTGGGTAAAACAGTGTACAATCTGTATTTAATTATTCACAGATCCGCTTGAGTCCCCCGAATTGGACATAGGGGAAGACTGTATCTTCACAGCCAATGAGGTGAGGGTGTGCTGCACACCACAGACACGACCCGGCACAGCTCTCATCCACAGTCCGGTGGTAGTCCTGGCACCTGCAAGGTGCATGAAGTAGTAGCGGGGTTCGTGAGCCGTCTGTCCCACACAACACATGGTAAGTTACCTACATGGCAGTACCCTGGTGGGACCTCTGATAGATATTGCGGTTCCCTGAAAGTGATGGCATACAGGGTTGGTGAAGCAAAGTGAAAGACATGCAGATCCAATAGAAAAGAGGCCCTATAAGGATCACTGCGGAGTGCAAACTTAAAATGGACAAAATCGATAACAAACACCCCATCTGACTTTTGAAGTACAGGCAACTACTCATTTGACAGAATTGTTTACGTGGGCATATATGTTTAATGTGCTCCAGAGAATGGAGCACATTAAACATATCCTTTTTAGATTGGATACAATTATTGTATGCTGCAGCCAGAGCACGCATCTTGGTTAATGGGTTTATATCTGATTCCATTAAAATGAAAAGGGGTATGAAACTGGGATGCCCTCTGTCCCCTATTCGTTTTGCACTTGCGCTGGAGCCGTTGGTTTATGCCCTGAGACAATCTTACTTCACCTCCTGCAGATTACTGGTGTCGCTGTATGCAGATGCCAAGGACAGTCTTCCACCGATTATTAAAGAATATATCAACTTTGGTAATTATTGAGGACGTCGTATCAGCTATCTTCCCTCTTACATAGGCCACCACACGATGTCAGACTGAGTCGTGCAAAGATTCACTTAAGTATTTGGGGAAGTAGAGACTTGAATACTACATTTATGGAAAATTATGGTGTGGCAATAACTAAATTGGAAGAACAGATTTGGAGTTGTGTCTCCCTGCCACTATCCTTTGCTGGGAGAATAGCATACCTCTCCTTTTTACCACCAATTTTTTAAGACCATGAGGTCCATGTTGATAAAGTTTGCTTGGTCAGCAAAGCAACCCAGATGACAATGGGAGGGTGTCACACTCCCACATGCTCAGGGGGGATTCACAGCTCCAGATTTAGAGCTTTATTACTTATGTGCTCAAGTTAAATTTGCCCAATACTGGTATTATCTACCCAGATATCTTCCTCTTTTAACTGTTGAACATGAGAACGTAACACCTTGCCTACTCACCGCCAAACTGACACATAGAGCCCCATTATGATGTCGGGCGTAAGTCCACCCGACAGCACGTCAGTGGTGTTCCCCATGACATCTGAGGCATTGGTCCGACCGCGCTTTTATGATACGGGCAGTCCGACTGATGCCCGCGGGGGAATCCGCTCTAACTCCGACAGTCTCAAGGAGCCTGTCGAGGTGGAGGGCAGATCGTAATCCACAGAATGGAAGCGGTGCCTGCTCAGACACTGCCATGGGGATTACGATGCACGTTTTCCCACAGCCCTTCTATGGCGGTCTGACTTCCATAGAAAGGCTGTTGGAAATGGACTGTGGGGGCCCCTAACCCCCCCAAACATCCATGCACACGGTGCATGGATGTTAAAAAGTGCATATCTTCTATTGTGGCTTGTGCTGCAGCCCACAGCACAAGCAGCAATAGGCTGCAGCACAAGCCGCAATAGAATAGATACAATTTCCGACTGCCGTGAAGGCAGTCACATCATAATATGGGAAGCGGGACCGCCGACTCCTTGTCGGGCAGTCCCGTTTCCGACACAATGCCGGTCAGACGCTTGTCCGATCGGCATCGTAATGAGGCCCATAAAGAGCAAATTAATAGTCAAGAGATTAATATTGTGTACTGCACAGTAATGGCTTGCATAGGATGGCCACTATGGGCCAAAAAATACAATGTCATTACCTTCTGCCTATGACTAGTGAAATGCAAACACTTCAAGCAGTTAACCAACTTCAATTCCTTAAGGTGTGAGACTTATTTCCAGGCAGTGAATTTATTAAACTAACTGAGATACACGGCAAAGAACCCCACTCCCTTTAACACTCTTCCTGTATTAACGTTGCTTCTGGCCACTACATCATGTAAAAGCCTGGTAACTAGATTGTATAACTCGATTCAGATAGTGGCACCAGTCATTATGCCACATCAAGAGAAATGTGGAACAATATGCTTGACCCCCCCCCACTATCAGAGGCAGAATGAGTGTGCTGTTGTTCCCAGACCGGGGTGTTGACATCCAATAGTAGAATGTGTATTATACATTTTAAATTTCTTCACAATATCTACCACGCACTATTTGGTCTAAAAAGACTCGTTCTCAGGGAAGATGCACAATGTGCAAGATGCCATACCTTAGACTTACATTTTCTACACCTTGGGGCACATTACGATGACGGGCGGACAAAGCACCGTAGCGGTGAATGGGACCGTCCGCCATCGGAGCGGCGGTCCCGCCGCGAGTATTAGGATGCCACCGCCACGGTGGCGGTGGCATCCCCTATTCCCAACATTGTGGCGGGCGGTGTTCACAGCACCACCCACCACAATGCTGGGAATGCACGTCGTGCATTGGCATGCACAAGGTGACAGGCACCGCGCGGTGCCTGCCACCTTGTCCATGACAATGCAGGGGGGTACCATAGGTACCCCCCATGTGCACCCCCCACTCCCCCAACACTCTGGGGGCCCGCAACGGGCCCCCAATAGCGAAGACCGTATGCCTTTCCATGGCGGCGTTGCCGCCATGGAAAGGCTGCTCTCCGCAACAATCCTAATATGGATGGCGGTGTATTGCAGACACCGCCACCATATTAGTGCCCTTTTCCGCCCGGTCACCTGTGTGACCGGCGGAAAACCGGCGGATGGTCTTTCCGTCCGCCGGGCTCCCCCCCCGCCATCATAATGTGGCGGGGGGAAATGGCATGCGGGCGGAGGGGAATGGCGGGTGGATCGCCACCGCCATACGGGCGGTGGCGATCCGCTCGTCATCGTAATGACCCCCCTAGTGTGGACCTGTCCTAAGATCCACAAGTACTGTCTCTAAATTACTGAAACATTATTCACGATAATTTCTGATAATATAGACATGTTCTCACATGTATATCTGTTGGGTTTGGTTAAAGATATGCAACTAACAGTAAGGAAACTCATAGCTAAAGCACTATTAATTGCAAAGAGCAGAGTGGTGATCTGCTGGTGTCGGGGACGGACCCGAACACAGAAGCAATGGCTTGATGACTTAATATACTGTAATGAACAACTTGAACTTTATGCTGAAGGGCTACCCTCATCTTCGTGCCCGAAGGACATATTAACCCCACTGAGAAACTATTAAATCAGGCTACAACTCCAGAAGATGTTGAAGCAAGAACTGTGTAAGGTGTAGAACCTTAAACTGGAGATAAAGGCTAAAGTTCTAAAAGGACCACAGAAGTTAATGAATATAAGTGATATCACTTTATATAAGTAAACCTGTCATTAACTTCGAAGTATGACAGATCTAATTTATGACTGGGATTATACCTGTACGGGATACGTCAGTTGTATGTAGTAAAAGGTGATGCAATGTTAAGATATTTGGCATTAATGAAATAAAAATGAAAAATTTTATTTTTTAAAAATATACATTTTCTGCATTAATTTTTAAAGTGTATATTTTTATTTTATGTTTGTAAGTTATAAAAAAATGTATTTGTTTTTTTATATTAGATGTATATCTTTTTTATGTAATTTTTTTAAAGTTAATATATTTGTTAAAGTTAATATAATGTTTAATATAATGTTTACAATTAAATATGCTTACCTTTTTTATGACAATATTTTGGTCTTCTGTATTTTTGTAGTCGATATTTCGTACTTTACTTATCAAGTATGTAAAGTCAATATTTGGGTCCTCGATATTTTAATGGGAATATTTTGAATTGCAATAATTTTGTTGCCCATATTGTGTCATACAACTGTAAATATAGCAGAGCAGTGGTTGAAAAATAGGTCCAGCTTGTAACCCTCCATTTTGGAAATGGGCCTCCACAAATTCCAGAAGTCCCTATCCTCCTACCAAAGAAAAAAGGAGGCAGTCAATTGCCATCATTTTGGCCAGTTTCTAGTTGTATAAATGGTTCAGATATGGGTTCAGCGGCATGGTGTATCCATGCTGAACATAATTAGGATAGTGCTTATTTCATTTCTTTTATGTCAATGCTGACAATGGTGATGATGCCACCTCAAGTGACTTCAATGCGGGTAGGCTGGAAGAACACCTGGGATGACTGTGTTATGCTCCACTTCCTTGTGCAAACCAAAGGTTGCTGTTGATGCAGAATGCAGACTAGGAGCAGTCGGTCTGCTTGTCTTGGCGCCATCTTCTTCATGATCATCACTTCTTTCTATCAGTTAGAGGTTGTCTGTCTCAGCAACATCAACCTTTTTTAGGTCCTCTTTCCATAATTTTTAAATGGGCCAATTGGCCCCCTCTACCAAGATGTCCATCTGGCCCCCCACATTCCTTATTCAGTCTAATTGTAAAAAAGTTCCAAACTGGGGATGAGAACTTCCTTCTAGAGCCAAAGTCAGAAGAACTTGAAATGGAGGTAGCAGGGGTTCTGTATTTGCTTAAACTAGACTAGAACTAAGCTGGGAGTTGTTGATGCTTGGTTTGGGGATTTTGAGAAGATGAGAGCATGCATGGTGGTATAGGAGCTGGGTGAACAGAGGTGATTTGCACTTCTTCTGTATCACTCTCAATACGAACGATGATGGGTTCAGCTGCTTTATTGCCAACCATGATTTCTGGAAACTTCCTTTTGTATTGTCTGACATGGTGGAACTTGAGGGTCTTCTCCATTTCACCTTCATCTGAAGGGGGGTTTGGATAGCATGGGGCATTATCCATCTTTTCCTAGTGAAAATGATGTGCCCAATGTAAGAGAAGTCACAACATCATTCTGTTCCTAAAGCCGAACTTCCTTCTCTGCTTCTGTCTCAGAAAGATCAGATGAAAAGACTCTTTTTGCTGTTGAGTTTGCTAATCACCATGGCACAAAAGATGAAAATGAATTCTAAAATATGAGAAATAATATGGGGTTCCCCTCCAGAACCCTGACACCCAAGAGAAGAAGGAGACGTTGGCTAAAATATCTTCAGTCAATTAAAAATAATAACTGGCCAATAGGGCCGAATCACCAATGCAAAATATGTTGAAACTATGCTAAAGCATGAGAAATAATAAATGAATTAAAAGTAATAACCATAAACTACATAGACTCCAAACAGTCCACAAACATTATAGCAGGAAATTCATATAAAAAAATGGAAAATTGAGCAATAAAATATGTGGCCTCCTAATGGCAATAACATGTAACACTTCCAGCTCAAATTTTTAAAAAGTGGCAGAAAATGGTTACTAAGCAACCATTAGACACACACATACTGGTTTCGCGAAATGGTTGATGAGCACATGGTATGACAAGAAAGGCATGGAGAAAAAAGACATAATAGCCGCCCGTCACATATATAGCGGTTTCACAAAATAGTGGATGAGCACATAGCTTGGCAAGGAAAAAGGCTGAGGACCTGATTTAGATCTTGGCAGACAGGTTACTTCGTCACAACGGTGACGGATATCTTGTGCGCCAAAATATAAATCCCATTATATCCTATTGGATTTATATTTTGGCGGAAGGGCTATCCGTCACCGTTGTGATGGAGTAACCCGTCCGCCAAGATCTAAATCAGGCCCTTAGAGAAAAAAGACAAATTGGCTGCCTATCGGATGCGCACATGTTTCACAAAATGTTTGACTAGCACATGAGTAAGCAAAGACAACATAGACACTAGAGACTAAATGGATGCCTAGAGCCACACTGTGGTTTCACAAAATAGTGGGCAAGCCAATGCCATGCATGAAGGAGGCAAGGAGAAAAAAGAGAAAATGGCCAACTAACAGACGCACTGGTTTCGCAAAATGGTGGCCACACACATTCCATTGGTAAGCAACGAGAAGGCATGGAGAACAAAGAGAAAATGCCAAACTTGGAGGCCAACCCTCACTACCAACAAAAGCATGCAGCACTGGAAGGTAAGGGCTGCAGTAATATGTATTCACAATGTGCCTCAGCCAATCCAAAGATCCATATACCACCAGTTAATCAGCATCGAGAATGTAAAAATTGATTATAATAAAAAAATTGATGAAAAATGTTTAAAACAAAATTTTTAAATGACCCTACACAAACAGCCCAATTAGCCAGCCAAAAATGTTTAAATGTTGCAGAGCATACACCTAAATCAATCATTATTTTCTCCCTCACACACACAAAATGGGGTGCAAGAACTTGGGAAAGAAGGTGACAGTAAACAAAGGAAACTGGCTCACTTCCTGAACATGAAATTCTGTACCTCCCTCTACCACAGTCATTAACAGGCACATGCTAACAAAAATAACCTACATTTGGCATACATTGACTAAGCCCCAAACAGAACACCACCACAATATAATGAGAAATGTTAACAAAAAAATCCAAGGAAGCATAGCCTAAGGGCCCCACAACCCCAAAATCCCATTGCTCTTATGTTCATATCCATTAAACAAAAAGTCCAAACTGCAGTCCATCAAGCAAAAAAAAAAAAAAAATAGAGAAAAAAATCCAAAAAGATAAAAAATGTTGGTACCTGCTTTCCCTCGCTCATGAGATCTTTTGCGAAGTACTGAACTGAACTCATTTGAATTTCCTACAAATTACATACAATTCTAAGGGTGGATGAGGCAGCAAAGATTTCAGACAAAGGATTAGTGACGCTTTCCTCCAAGAATCCATATTTAAAATGACCAACGACTCAACAAAGAACAGAGACGAATATTTAGGACAGGAAGTCACAACTGTTTGCAAAGTAGCCTCCCTCTCTATGACACTTCCCCTGGAAAAATAAAAAAAATGGATGTTACGCTAAAAAAGGTTGCTAGAAAGGTGCTTTAAGGTAAATTCTGGAGGGATTTTGCCTAGAATCACATGGTGTGGAGCTGACACCAAGACTCGAACATGGTTCCCCAGTTCCAAACTTGTCAGCTCTGGCCGTAATGACACATCCTCTCATTTTGCTGTTGATACCTCCATCCAGAAAATAGAGAGTGACACTATCTGGTTACCATTTAAATTCAAATAAAACTCAGATGATAGCAAATGACTTCTGTAAGTCTCATGAGAATTATAAGAAGGATACAGCCATATATTTACGTGTGTCTCTGACAGCTGATGTTCACACGCTGGTGTCATTAAACTATCATCCGTTATTGCGTAAGACTCCGCTAGACCTTTAGAGCTCCAATCGTATACCTTAGACTCAATGGTCGTTGTAATATTCTTAAAATGTCAATATTACCTAATTGTTTACATTTCTTTAGAGCAATTCCAGTGTTCTTGAAAAAATCTCTATTTAACAAAATGGATTTAGCATTTAGTTGCTTTGTTTGGTGATATTAGCCCTCTCAGAGGTCATTGAAATATCTCACGATTCCCAATTAAAGAGGTGGCTGGACCCTGCCGAATTTAAAATGTTATTATTCCTCAGTTATGATCAGGCCTATTGGTTTTCTGATTAACAGATTGTATTGTTTAACATCTGATATGGTGGGACTTCCGTCTATTTATAAGTTAAGTCTGGGTTCCCAAGTGGAAGGTTTTCTACTTTGTTTTGCTGAGCAGAATTTCTATTTTAAAAACATCTGCTTTAAGACTGCAATCAACTATAAAGATTTGAAAATTTTGGTCTAGAGAGTTTAAAATTGTAGGAAAGACAGGTTATGCTGAGTGTTAATGTTAAGATCCTTGGAATAAATGTACTAATGTCCAGATATGATTATAGGTTTTCTTGGTTCTTTATTTATTCAAATCAAAAAAGAACAGGAACAGCCGAAACGTGTTTCGGCAATATGGCTGGCTCGCCAAGGGCTTTTTCAAGGCTGATTGATACACCATGAACATATCATATTGTTAACAAGTTCATACAGAACATATATATAGTGATCAAAAATAAGTATATTACAACAAATAATATAACGTAAAAATTAAGCAAATAAGAGATAGTAACGGAAAAGAAAGGGAAAAATAGAAAAGAAAAGATAAATGAAAGATAAGAAAAATAAGCAAAACAATAGTTATCATCTACTTTATATATCAGTATTGTATGTGTAAGAAGGCAGATTATCATCCTGCTATAGTACGTAATGAGAGTTTCTAATATGAAAATATTATGACAACACTAGATGTTCATTACACATGGGTGTCTCAATTTTCTTGGTAGACATTTTTCATGATCATTGATGTAACGTTTGGGAAAGCCATGGTACTAGAAATCTCAGTGTATTTTTCCTCATGGTATAATATATACTTCTATTCAAATTCATACCAATTTTAGGTTATCGGAGGAGTCCTTTTTTTAAAGTAACTGCAAATTAGGCATTCCTTTCAGAGGATGGATAAAAATCAACTCAAGTTAGAGCTGAATTTATTACTGAATGCAATTTTTAAGAATTTAAACATTAAACCTAAATCATACTATACAAGTTTTACTGAAGGTTATGCAGATGATTTAGGTATTCAAACAAGCTGTTGGGCCACCAAGCTGAATTCAAATATCAACCCATTAATTTTGGCAATAAACTATTGTTCTTGGCTGATCTCAAGATTTAACATTATAAAATGATCTTCTGACTGTATTACACACTGGAAGGACTATTTAAGTGGGAGCGGCATAGCAGCTCTGCTTGACCTCATTGCCTTAAGAGTGTGCTGATATATGTTTGGATCTTGTCTACAGCTACAAGAGTATTGGAGGCAGATATTTAATATATTATCAAAGATATTTCATATACTGGATTCATTTCCAATGCAACCTATTACAGCAGGTGTTGATAATGGCCATAAAGATCTTAAAATGTATTCCAAACCCATTTTCAAAGGCCATCCCATAGCCAGAATCTGTATCACTGCTGCCTGGCTAGAATATGATCCTCCAACGTTTTAGCAATGGTGGACCACATATATGACCTGTATTTGATAGACATTCTCTATAGAAGTGTAAAAGAAAAAGAGGTTGAATACAGGGCCAAGAAATCTGGGGCACAGATTTGACTTCGTCAATATCCATCCACTGTAAGAGAGCATAAACCTCCTTATATAGGCTGCTTTTTTTCTTGTTTTCTTTGTTAAAAATATTATGCTGCTGAATGTAGTGTATGATATGCTTTTGTATTGCTGTACCCACTTTAATAATTTATTTATTGATTAATGTATTGAATTTCCACTTTTAAAATAAAAAAATTTGAATGTAATTTTGCTCAGTAGTCAGTACCCAGCGACGACAACAGAGTGTACAACAGTCGCTCGCGTTTGGTAAAGCCTTCTAATGTTACCCCACAATTTTTTACCCAAAGGAAATCTTGTTTATGCAAGGTGGTGCATTGATGAAATCTCTGGCATTACGTATCACAAATGTAATGCTAAATGCCTGAAATTAGCAGAGATTACACCACCATCAAAAATAATTTGCCCAGGCTTACTTTTTATCTTGTTCTGCGGCACCGGTGACCAGTGGACATAGGAGATTAGCTGCATGTGACAATCTGAAATACTGGTTCCAGCAAGGTGCCCGCTGGGATACACCACCAGACCAATTGTACCCCTAATTTCTTTTATTCTCACATGACTCCTAAAAACTGACTGATTGATATGGTGGTGGCATGACTGTTTTTCTCATCCTGATGAATACCTCTGACCACTATAGACCTCTATTAAGAGGGCATAAACATATTTACGAAATAGTCTAGTGGTCTGTATTGTACAGCCTATCTAGCACTACATTTTTTTAACCACGTGATAGGGAAGGAGCAATAATTTAAAAAATGTCTTAGGCATTCTCCATAGACATTTTCAAACGCGTCTTCAATCTTTCACATAAGGCATACAAAAAGATAATCCCCTTGCCTAAAAGAGCTCCATGGGAAGCTCACTGTGCGTAACTGGGTGCCATCCAGATGAGAAAGTGACCCGAGGACCTCTGTCCTTTTTATTGAAAACCCTCTGTTTAGGGCTGCCCTCTTCTGGTATCAGTTCCCTGAATATAACAGGGACCACAGTGGATCGCAATTTCTGTGCCAGATATGGAGTGATAAACTTACTTTTTAATCGGTCACCTCCTGTTAATAGTTTATGCTAGTCTCATTCAACTAGTTTCTTCACCCATCCATGTGGACATGAATGGGAAGTGCATGTATATTTTGCCCTTGCGAAGTAGGGTGGATTTCGCTCAGTAATCAATACCCAGCACCCCACAGAATGTGGAGCCTGGTTGTGTACAGCTGACAGTGCAGATTAATTTCTTTTGGGATTTCCTTGTGTGGGTGGCAACTCCGAATGGATGACTGAGGTGTGGCTGCCCAGGCCCTTTCTTTGACCTTAGAGCAGGTCCTGAAACATTCCTGACCATTTCTTCAGACTTTTCATTGTATCTGGCCTTAATATTTGACAGGTAGAGTGACATACCCAGCCCTTTATAGTTTTGCTTTCTAAAACCTGCCAGTGTACTGCTAGCTCTGTTCTCTCTTCCTGCTGTGGAGGAAGCAACGCTGTAGTTTGACCATTCTGGCTATGAAAAAAATAAAAACAGCAACTATCTGTACCTAGACTTGAAAGAACTTTAGTGCAAATCCCCCTCACCACGGTATGATTTGATTACACTGTCCATGCTAATGCAGCGGATATGCAAGATCTGGCTGGTAAGCCTGGAAATAAATACTGGTCAGTTGTCCCTGCTCAGTGTGCATGGAATGCTCATCATCCATAGATGAAGATTGCTGTGATCCAAGGCTCTCTGATACCCAGATCCCCTTCAATTTGGGACCAATCCTGGATCAACGCCTCTGCAATGAGATCAGTGGACTATCTGAAGGAAGACGTGATGCCTTCTGAGGAGAAGGGATTGTTGGACGGCACTCCTATAGAGGAGAGCGTGCCTTCGGAAGTTCATCAGTCTAGCTGCCCGGGAGTATGGAATCTGTGTAACAGGGTCAACTGTCCTGCATTCTGCTACAAGTTCTGGTTCTTGCTGCCCAGGGGATTCAGCGTCACTTGCTGTGAAAGGGGTGCTGGAAGTGCCCCTGCAGAATAGAACTACCTAGAAGAGGTTCCTGACAGACCTACTACCTGTTGACTATCTTGCTGTGCAGGAAGGACCAAGAAACATCCAACATCAACATTACCTATGATCTAGGGGAAGGACCATCTCTGCTAGGGGTGCTGACGAAGCCCATTTAGCCCCGATCCCCAGTGTGCCTTAGTGACTTTTAATAGGACCACAAGACGACGTTGGCCTCCCTTCTGGCTGGGAGGTGTATCAGTGGAGTTGCTAAGTGTGGCTGTAAAGATCAGACTAGCTCAACTGGCATTAAAATCCAGGCAGTGGTTGCAGAGATATTTCACTTTTAAGCTCTGACTTGAGTGATCCCTTCGTGTCCCTGACTCTGTAGCTCTCGCCTGTGTGGGAAAAAGTCAACCACAATGAGCGGTTTCTCTGTTAAGTGACTTTAAAGTTCCTGGGACTAAAAACCTTTAACCACAATCGGTGGTTTAAAAGATTTTGCCCAATTTCGTTGTCACTTTCTCGGCCCAGAGATTCTCGGCCAAAAGACTCCCACTCAGTCCTCAGTGGGGCATGTCCCTCCCCTTTTGTGTGCAAGGATCATTTAGGGTGGGCACTTCTGTCCTGTTTGCGTGGAGTTTGTGATCGGGCCCAAGGAAGTTAAAAATGATTCTTCTGAGGTGGCGCAGCAAGTGTTGTCAGGCATGGGAAGCACTTAGGGGCCAATTCCGATTCGGGCCGGAAATCTCTCCGACCGAGCCGGACCCGGAGAGATTTCCGACCGAATCGGACCCGTGCAGCCCGACCGAACGAGTACGATGCGCACGTATGCCATCGGACTCGAGTCGGTCGGACTCCCATTGAAGTCAATGGGAGCCTGTCGTACAACGCGTACGCGGGCTCCCATTGACTCAATGGGTGCGAGGCGGACAAGGGCGCCCCCTACAGCGTGTACGCGGCAAAGCGACTCGCGCCGTACACGCACAGGTAGGGGGGACCCATGGGTCCCCCCTGTGTGCGACTCGCGCGGCTACGCGTACAGGGGGGTCCGACACGGACCCCCGAAGTACGGCTCCGACTGCTCTTTGGAGCCGGAGTGCGCGGCTCGGTCGGACTGCTCGCGGCGCGCATCGTACTTACCCGGCCGGGGAACGTCTCCATTGTGCGGTGCGAGTCGTGTCCGAGCGAGTCGGTCGGTGCGGTTAGACCCGGGATCGAGTCGGTCGGAGCGGTCAGGACGCCCGGACGAGTCGGTCGGCGATTTCGCATCGTACTCGCTCGCCCGGACGCGCGTACGAATCGTTCGGGAAATAGTGCTCCGAATCGGATCCGGGTAAGCCGAATCCGATTCGGAGCCCTACCGGCCGAGATCGGAATCAGCCCCTTAGTGTCTGAACTCCCTTACATAGCACAACACCATGAAGGAGCTTCCTTGTCCATGATTGTTACCATTTCTCTTGACTGTGTGGCCTGCTCTGCTCTTTGGCTTTGAGTGTGTGTGAACAGAAAGGAGGACAGCAGATAAAACCACGAAACATGTGTCCCATTGTCGTGTAGTTCCTATAAGACCTGTATAGGATCTGCACGTTTAGACAACATACACTGCAGGACTGATGTCCAGACTGATTCCAGACACCCCCACCGGGTATGTTAGCCTGTGTACCAGCTAGCTCGCAATGCCACGATAACCTTCTCTTACCAAGGAGAGAATAGTTCTTGGCAACTATCGAACATGACAACCCTGATCCCTCAGGACCGTGGAAACAGTAACTTACTTTACGCTCAGTCACTCGTGCTCAATTTTTCTCAGAGAGATACACAGAATAAACGGTTGGGACGTTTTCAATAAGCATTTATTGGACAGTCGTTATTCTAGTGTAAAATAAGTGTCCTGAAATCACCAGTAGACAATAGCATATATAAATGAGTAGCAGCACTAAGAAAGTAAACAGATGGTAGGTTCTACCATTTTGCTAAAATCATAACTACAGGCAAGTATATAAAATACATGGCAATAGAATGCGTACTCCTACGATGCAACCCTAACTAGATGTACCTAAGTGTACCTAGCATGTGAGTAAGTGCAAAGCCAAGAATCCCTCTAGGATAAAGCCAACCCCATTACCTGATGTGAGACTGCGGGACCCCGTTCTGGTCTCGAGCTGAACACCCCGCAAGGGATGTCAGACCACTGCGAGCTGGAGTATCTGCATGCAGGAACCTCAGCGTCTTGCGTCAGTTTGTTGGCCGGGAAGTCCTGATCTCCTCTGTCTATCCCGTCATGATGTGATGTTTATATACCCATGGGTGTCTACCTTGCTGTGCCAGTGTCGGACTTAGGATGATGTCGGGAATGAACTTTATACACAGTTATTATGCCGGAGATGGTGGTCCTGCTGTGTTCCAAGAAACTAAGAATCCTCATGCATAATGTATGAGGCCAGTGTTCAGGGAAAACCCTACGTACTGTGTATAGTATTGTAACTAGGCAAAAGGTCAGTCCCTCAAATCCGTTATGTATGTAGTATAGGTGAAGGGTTATGATGTTACCTGGACCTATATTGGGGTACCTATATGAAATATAACACCATGTGTCTCATGAGAAGCGCTGGTCCATAGAAGGCATTAACTGTAACCTATGCACGATTTCAGCTCAGTCAGAATTGGCTTATACATGTGTTTGGAGTGCGGTAATTCTATGCCAAAGTATTTAGCAGGTGTTTCAGCATCAGAATAATCTTGTGGTTGACCCAATAAACAGGGGTTAGTGCATTCTGAAAAACCTGCATTCAACATTTTAGGCATGAGCTTTGACATTGTGAAAACACTGGTACATATTGTGTGATGTCTCTCTAGTTCAGCAAGGGGTATAGGGATTTGATTAGGGATGTGTGTGGGGGGTCTAGGTGGAAATCTAGTAGTAGTAGTGGAAGTTACAGGTCCCTGCCCTCTCACATAGAGACTTGTAACTTTATAACCAGTAACTCCATTCACAAATGTAAATTTCCAAGTGTAGATTTACTCATGTGTAGATCTACTCCTACACATAGGAGCAACTCTCCACTTTTTGCTATTCACCATTTTCGAGTGGAGATTTACACCCAGGTGTAAACTTACATGTCTTGCCCCCCTCTTTGAAGAGGGAGGGCCTCCTGCAACAGAATGTACTTGTATAAAGTTACTGCAAGTAACTTTTAAAGTGTTGGTGGACATCTACCTTTTAGAAAACTTAGGGACATTTATTTAAGTTTTTTAAATTAAATAGTCAAGTCAAGTGAAGAGCACTTTATTTCGAATGTAAAAACCACTCATAGGGGGTGTGGTCAACTGTCGGCGAAGATGGACGCACTGTAACGCAGCTCCGGCCCTAATCCCCACTAATCCCCCGAAAATCCGCAAAAATATCCGTGCCAGCAAACGTTTCGCCCTTAGAAGTGGCGGTGCGTGGGTCGGCGGACGGAGTACGGCACGGAACCGATGCCGGAGAGCCGCCAGAGACTGAATGCGAGTCACGGCCTGCCCGAAGGATTGCATCCCCGGCGTCGCGTACGCCCGCGGCTGAGCAGGAGAGGCCGGAGCTTAAAGTGAAAGCAAGGGGCCCATCCGGATCCTGGGAGAGAGGACCCTGTGCGGCGGTGAGTCAGGGGAGCTCACTACTCTAAGGTGAACACCGCGAAAACGGCAATTGGGAAGCCGCGTGAGGGCGCTCGAATTTGTACTACTGTCTGCTGTGCAGTGAGGGCTGTGGATGCCCAGGACGACCGGAGCGTGCACTCTATGGTGCTCGCATTCTAGAGGGTGCCAGGCTGAGCACCGCTGCAAGTATTTTGCTGTGGGGCATGGTACAGACGCCCTTGCGGACCTGCAGTGATCAACAATTGAACCAGATTTGAGCAGGTGGTTGTGGCCTATACACACCATGCACTTCTAGATAGTGGGCAGGAGGACGGGGCCCACAGTCAGCTGGAAGCCTTCATTACTACCATTGCCGGCACGGTCTATTTGCTGGAGCCGAGCCAGCACGTGGAGCCCCCGTCTCACCAGTCCTTAACTCCTTGCTGGCGCTAACTGCCCCTACTTGATTCACACTTCCGCATTACCATCTCCGAAGACGGCAAGGAAAGGTGGTGGCGTGCTCTGTTGACTGGGGGTATCGCCTGCCGGCATCGTTGGGGGAGTGGTGACCCAGTGGAGTAAGCCAACAGGCCGCCTGGGGACCGATACCAGGCAGGTGGTGGTGAAGCCCCAGGACACCTGCCCCCCCACCCCCGGGTGTCACTGTCCGGACGCCTGGGTGGAATCGCCATGCCCAGCAGCAAAGGCAATTGGAGCTCCCACCAGCCCAAATTGGATAAAATGGCGTGACTCAAGAACCATGAGAAGCCCGAGACACAAATGGGTACGCCACCTGGAATCAGTGATACGCCATCGGTACAAAAGGACCCTACCCTACAAGACATCCTCACAGCCGTCACTGCAGTATGTACTTCCTTAGAGTCACATATTGATTCCGTCTCCATCGAGGTTGGCCTCATCAGGGCGGATTTTCGTAGAATTAGCGACCGTGTGGCGGAGGTGGAAGAAGTAACTCAGACCCTGGTTGCCACATCCAAGGGTTTAGAGAAGCAGGTCCAGGAACTGCAGAATACTAGCCGAGCCCTCGCAGACCAACTGGATGAGCACGAAGGAACAACGTGCGAATTATTGGAGTTCCCGAGAGGGCGGAGGGCCAGGCAATTGACTTATTCGTGGAAGAACTAATCACGCAGCGGCTTCAGCCTAAAACTCTCTCCCAGTACTTTTCGATTGAACGTGCTCACCGGGTCCTGGGATGCAAACCCAAGCCTGGACAACCCCCCCAGACCCATAGTGGCCAGAGTGTTCAACTTCCGTGACAGGGATATAATCCTGCAAACTGCGCGCTGTGCTCCGCCGATCAAGATTGACAATAGCACCATCATGTTTTTCCCAGACTTCACCCTGAGGATCCAAAAACAGCGCAGAAGTTTCCTGGAAGTCAAGAAGGCCCTAAGGGACAGAGAGTTACAATACGCAATGTTGTTCCCAGCGAGACTAAGGGTGGAGGCCGAGGGCAAAGCATGGTTCTTCACAGAACCGGAGGCGGTCTGGGAGTAGCTGGGTGGCTGGAGACAGATTGGAGGTACAAATAACTCTGATAGACGCCGAAGAAGGACGGGCAAGGACCGTAGAGTGACCACATCGGAGCATGACGAAGGCGATGCCACAGACACAGAGCGAACAGAGACTGGACGTGCTGGTCCTGCATAAAGGGGTGGGTGTAGAGATACACTGTATGTAGACGGAGGGGAGTATAGCTTTTGGCCGTGCGCCATTCGCGGCCCCTTGCCGGATTGCTGATAGTCGACCCAGCATGGAGATGTACGACGGCCAACGCTGAAGATTCGTGGTGGAGGCACTCTGGACTGGAAGTGGCTGAGTACAAACACTGTTACAATATAATCAGAGATGGTTTGCGATATATATATTTGCTTTGGGGGGGAGGGAGGGTCTAGCCTTGTTGGTGCGCATCCCCTCCGAAATCGGGAAGGGTGGGCGAAGGGCGCTCTGCATTCTTGGGGTGGTGGGTAGTTTGAAGTCCGTCGTTAGGGGAAGTTAAAGGGAGTTTATTGTTGTTTATATGCGTCACAGCGATCACTCTTTCATCACTGCACACACTTGCTGCTGAACCCCATTTATTCTGCCTAGTGTATACATGTCATAGCACACCAACATATGGCCTATTCACTGTACACGTGGGGCGGTCTTGGCCTCACTGTGCGTCAGAGACCGGAGGACTAGGGAACACACTACACAACCATAATGTCAGTCAAAGATACCCCCGGTAACATGAGACTCGAGGCAACACTGACCCTGCTCTCCTGGAATGTCAATGGGTTAGGAGATAGGATTAAGAGGGGGGGGTGGTACAATATATTAAAAGACAGGCGGCAGACATAATTCTATTGCAGGAGCCCCATCTCATTGGAAACACTTGCAAGGCTCTCGACAGATGGGGATATAAACTTATCATACTGGATTCACGACTGGGTCCAGAGGGGTCGGGATACTAGTGAAGAAAAACCTTCCATTTATGATATCTCAGCCACATACAGACAGCTACGGGCGCTTTGCTGGGATATCAGGGTCCTGGGAGGATAGGATTATAAGTATCCTCTTGGTGTATATACCTCCGGCTCTGCATAAGTTGGTGTTGCCGGGACTGAGCAGGATGATCCTTGCCTTACCGGAAGGCGAAATAATAGTGGGCGGCGATTTCAACATGATGCTCTGTGACCAAGTTGATAGATACCCCCCGAGAGACACTACACGAGCATAAAACACACTGGCTGAATTCGCAACAGCGCTGGGCCTGGTGGACATATGGCGGGCAGCGCGCCCACAGTTACGGCAGTATACATACTATTCGGCTTCTCACAAATGTCACTCCGGCATTGATCATATACTGACTCTAGCCGATACCACACACTACTTCGGGGAGATTCAACATTTAGCAAGGGGCATTTCCGACCATGCCCCCATAAAGGCGCGGTATACAGTTAAAGCTACCCCTACCCGTAAGACACTTATCATTAACCCACGGTGCCTTCAGGTCCCTCATATCAAACACGCTTTGATCAAAGACACTGAATACTACTTCACAGAAAATGAAGGGACAGTACAGTCGGCACAGATTCTATGGGAAGCCTATAAGGCAGTAATCATGGGTAGGGTGCTCTCGCTCACAGTTGGTCATAGGAAAGAGAAGGACAGACAAATTATTGAACTAGAGCAAGACATCCTGGCACGGGAACAGGCTTTAGGGGTCAGCCGAGATGAGACCGAGAACCATACCTTAGAAATTGAGCATAAAGAATACAGAGACCTTGCCATTGACACGGCCAGGGGCAGGCACCAAGCCACGCTATTCAAAATATACGAGCAGGGAGACAGAACTAGTAAACTCCTAGCATGGTTGGAAAAGAAGGAAAGGGCAAACCACTGGATCAGAACAATACATGACCAGAATGGGACCTGCTTGCGTGACCCGCAGCACATTGCAGAAGGATTTGCAGATTATTACACACAACTCTATTCACCGGCCGCAGCAGACACCATAGAGGAAGTACGGGAAAAAATAACCGATATACAAATCCCTATGTTAACCCCAGACGACCAGCAACTGCTGGGAGGGGACATTACGGTCGAAGAGATAACATCCGCTATACTTAGTATACAGTCAGGTAAGGGGGGGGCCCAACGGTCTTCCGATTGAACTCCTCAAAGTAACTGCGACTAAGGTTGCACCGTACCCCCTTGAAATGTATCTTGAAAGCAAGTCTACCGGCACGCTCCCCAAAGAGCAGAGACTAGCGTCCATCGTAGTGATACACAAGGCAGGGAAAACGCCGGAAGACCTGGCATCATATCGTCCAATATCCCTGCTGAATGCAGAAGTTAAAATTCTTCCAAAAGTGCTAGCCAATAGTTTACTCCCGGTTATTACAAAGTTGGTCCACCCGGATCAATCCGGGTTTATGCCTGGCCGTAACACTGCAATGAACTTGCGCCGTTTAAACGGAATACTAGCCAGGGAGAACACCATCAGGGAGGATGCGGCCATCCTTTCTTTGGACGCCCGTATGGCTTTCGACACGGTAGAGTGGCCATATATGCTCGCGGTACTCAAGCGTATGGGCCTGGGGCAGGAATATCTCGATTGGGTCTAACTCCTGTATGGTGAACCGCTTGCTCAGGTGGTGGTGAATGGCCATGTATCCACTGCATTTACCCTGTGTCGTGGAACGAGACAGGGCTGCCCACTGTCTCCTCTTATATTTGCGCTTGCCCTAGAACCCCTGGCATGTTGGATACGTCGAGACCCATTGATACGGGGACTGAGGTGGGCAAACGAGTGGGAGGACAGAGTTTCGCTCTATGCGGACGACATCCTGCTTTATGTTGCATACCCCGGTGTCTCGATCAACAGAATCCTCCAAATTTGCACTAACCATGGCAAATACTCTGGATACAATATAAACTGGTCTACGTCAGTGATATATGTACTACATGGGCCGGCACCAGTCCTCCCAGCTACTTGTGAAGTTGCGGTGGTAGAAGATGGATTCAAATACCTTGGTATATTCACAACAGCTGACCCCTCACTCTTCTATGAAAGGAACCTCTTAGGCCCATTGGCTCGACTACAAAGCGATGTGAGACAGTGGCGTACACTGCCGGTGTCGCTATTAGGGCGTGCAGCTCTCTACAAAATTATGGCCCTCCCATGGCTCTTATATGCATTACAAAACACCCCATATAACGTTCCTGATACATACTTCAAATTGATTGAAGGGGAACTTAGAAATTTGCTTTGGGGCGGGAAGCCCCCGCGTATCTCTGGGCCCAAACTGGTCTGTGGGTCGTATGATGGAGGAATTGCCCTCCCAGATATCCGATGTTATTACTGGGCTGCCCACCCTCTCAATTATAAACAAATGGGTATATGGATCACTGCAGGACCCAGCATGCCGGATGGATAGATGGCTGATGGGCCAGGTAGGGTACAGAGAGGCTCTGTATACAAAATCAGGTGGGCAGCGGCTCACTGGACCAACTGCTCTCACAATCGCCTTATGGCACACTACCACTACAAAACTGGGCTGGAAAAATAAATTAACACAAATGACACCCTTATGGCATGCGGCAATACTGGGCAATTTAAGGAGATGCAGAGGATTTGATAAATGGGATACTATCGGAATATCACAAGTCAGTGACTTAATAAAGAAAGGCAAAATATTGACCTTCGCTGAATTACAAATAGAATATAAGTTACCCACGAACGAAAGCTTCCGATACTTACAAATACACCATGCCTTACTAGAAGCCACTAAAGAATTAGATGGGATCCCGGAGGTCACCCCGCTAGAGGACAGATTGATGGCAGATCCCATGCAGAGCAAGGCAATCTCACTCACGTACCGTAAAATAATCAATAACTTACCAGACCCGGTGACTCATCTACACACACGCTGGCAGACTGATGTAGGAGACTTGGAGGAAGAGGACTGGCGGGAGGCATTGTCCTCCCCGCGTGAGGTGGCCATTCCATCAAGGCTGCGACTGGTCCAATTAAAAGTTTTACACCGTACATATATCTCATGCACGACACTAGTCAAAATGGACCGCTGTAGCTCGACAGACTGTAGGAGGAGATGTGGGGAGGCGGGTACGTTTTACCACATACTCTGGGAATGTCCCTTGATACAGGGTTACTGGGAGGCAGTTAACCGGGTGGTGAGTGAAATTGCCCTAACTTTATCTCCTAAGACATGTCTCCTTAACATTTGGGAAGCCACTGATTTCAACCGTATGGATCAATTGTGGGCGGCCAATGGTTTTATAATTGCAAAGCGTAATATCGCCCGCAAATGGGGAGTTCTGGATCCGCCGATGGTTGTAGACTGGAAACGAGACATTGACTGGTGTATGTTAGCGGAACGAGCAGTCTACACGAATAGGGGCTGCCCCAAGAAATGGGATACGATATGGGGGAAATGAAATGCGTATCGAGGTAACATTTGCTCCTCCCCCTCGGAACAGCGACATGGGTTATACATATCGAATGCGACACGTGGGCCTGAGATGGGTGGGAGTGGGGGGGGACAGCGGTGGGATGTTCAGTATTGGATTGTAATCTACCGTCATTGATTTGAAGTGATACACAGGATTGTATTATACGCATTATTGCAACGTTTGAATAAAATAAAAAGAGTTTTATAAAAACAAAAACACTCATAAATATACACCTAAATACGATAAAAAGAAAACAATATATGTAAGTTAAAACAGCATTGAATTGTGGTAGCATGCAACAGGTTTCTGAAATACACAAAAGAATAACAAGCATCCTCATCTTTTAACATCTGAAGAAAACATAGAGCAGCCCGGCAACTTTTAAAATGGCATGTTCTCAATAAAGATAATAATGAACGTTTTGTAAAGAATTGGTAACGTTTTATTAAAAAGTAAAGGTAATAGCGTCTAGAGTTACTTTATTGCCCTAACGGAAAGCAGAGTAAACATCGAAATTTGCTTATCTTAATCTGAAGAGTAAAGCGTTTTACCAGTGCTCCCGCGCCAGCTTTAGAAGGGGCTCGATGTTGTCACAGGCCTTTAAAATGGCATGTTGTCTCACTGAGATCTGGTTAACTCTTCTCCCTCCCTTAGAAAGTGCATTTAATCAAAAATATATTTTTATCCCTTGCTTGCCCTGCTTGACTATGGTTAAAGGATTCGTAAATAAAGACAAAAAACCTAGTTTTAAAAATTTTTCTCTAAGAACAATGCCCACGGAATTTCCAAACCTCTGTCACAGAATAAGCAATCGGTAGAGATTGACTAGTTAAGCGTCGCTTGGGAATCGTGACCAAACCGAGATCCACAACATTAAAAGAGCAACTTTTATTAGATCTTCTAAATAGGAAATTCACAATTCTTCAAGACAAAAATAGAGTGGCAATGAGAGAAGACGCCTAAGTAATCGATTCTCTTCCATTTGTAAAGACATAATATTGGCGAACCCCCAAACCCCAGCCCCGTAAGTTGCAATTTAAAGCTATGAGGACCAAAAGACATTAGCTGTGATTTTGGGAATTTGGTGCGAACAACCAAATTTTGACATAAACTACATAGATTTCACAATCAAATTTCTCAAGGCCCTACGGGTGCGGCCAATAGCACTGCATCATCGGCATAAACAAGAAAAGGTGTTGATTTTTCCATGAATCACGGAGATGTCAGCACACCTATCCTCGAGGTAAGGCTCAGGTTTATTTATACATAAAATAAACAAGAGTGAAGTGAGAATACAATCTTGATGGGCACCTCTATCTAGGGAGATCGAATCTGTTAGTTCTCCCTGTGGCCCAAACCTCAGCTTTGGAGTGAGGTTACAATGCTGGTCAGAGAGGAAGTTGATCAAGACAACATCAAGACCCTTCTCAAATTGAGAGAAGACATAGCTTGGACCACTTGCCCCTGTCAAATGCACTGGACAAATCCATAAAGGGAGGTATAAGGGACAATGTCAAGCAATGGTGTCATTTTCTATCAATCCATTAAGATTAAAACATTGCACCACAGTACCTAACTGCTCTCTAAAACCATATTAACAGGGACTTAAAATACTGTTTCTTTTGGCCCACCCCAGATTCTATGAAAAATGTATCTGCTTAAAATTTTAACAGAAGAGTCAATCAATGAAGTTGGTATATAACATCGGGCTTCCAGTCTATTTCCCTTCTTAAAAATTGGAATGTTTATAGATATAGATCAAGATGGAGGTAACTCCATTACACTACAGTTATTAAAAATGTTAGTTAAAAGAGGAGCCTACAGTCCCAGGTTACTCTTAAAAAGGTCCAACAGAACCCCATCAGGGCCTGGTGCTCTGCCGGAAGAACTCTGTTGGACAGCTAAAAAACTTCATCATAACTGAAACTCAATTTAAAATCAGCCAAGGTACAAGGAGGTAAGCTTTGAGCAGGCAAAGTGTAATTAATGAATCCATAAATAGTTTGAAAATGAGTAACTCATTGAGCTTCAGTAATAAGGGTACTCATTCCGGCTAAACCAGAATCCCTAGCCCTGATCATATTAATTGTCTGCCAGAAAACCTTTGGGTTTCACCTCTGAGAGACCTCCGCTAGACAATCCCACTTTATATTCTTAAATTCATTCTTCCTCATTTTAATAGCAAATTTATAACATGCTCCCCACGATGTAACCTTTTCCATATTTCTGGGTTTACTCACTAGTGACTTCCTCAAATACTTGTTGGCAAGAGAACAAGAGGCATAGAACCATCGCTTGACTGGTTTCAAATGTCTTGGGGAAGGCTTAAGAAGGGCGTTTCCAATGCAGTAACATAAATCAATGTAAGACTCAGTAATTTGCACAGAGCTTATGGAATCAAATTAACAAGCCAGGATGGTATAAAGATGGTTTTAACCAATTTCTCGAAAAATACTGAAGGAGAGGAGAGATTCCAAACTAATCTCAAGCCATTGTGATGGGCGGTGTAAGTACTTGATAGATTTCCCAAAATTGCGTATGGAGAACACAAACAACATAGTTAAAGGATTGTTGTCCCCAATATTAGCATCTAATATGTCATTGCATAAATAACTAAGGAAACCATGAGATATAAAAATATAATCTATAATAGACAAACTACGTCGCCCAGAAAAGGTTGGCAGTTTATACATTTGGGAATGATTATCTCATGCACATTTATTAAATCCCGGGCCAAAATGTAACTGCCCACTTCAGCCCCTCTATAATCTGCATAACTTGAAAAGAGAGTATTGTGTAACTCATTTCCTAATGAACTAATGTCAAAGGCTTTCACAGTTCATGTTACATTAAAATCACCACAGATTAACAAATTAGGTTGAGAAATGGATGACTTAATGTGGAGAGGTAATCGATCAATAAGATCAAACAGTCATTGGAAATTAGGATAGTTCCAGTTTGTGAAGTCATTATTATAAAAATGAATTAGCTAAAAACTTGAATCAGTCAACCCATTAATTTGGAAAGCCTTAAACCCCACTCAGGTCATTTTCAAAGAAGAAGCCCATTGAAGACAGTTTAAACCAAGCTGTAAGGCCTCCCTTGGCTCTGCACAAGCTAGATGGGATAGCCAGGGTTGAAAAGCAAAAACAACTATCATAAAGCACAGATGCAGGAGACCACGTTTTCTGTAGTAAAACTATATTATAATTATTAATCAAAGAGAATCACTAGAGCTGCCCATGTCTTAATTGAATGCCCGCAATGTTCCAGCTAATAAGATTGACCAAATTGGGATTGCACTGTGTTTAAATTAAATATATTTTATTGTAAAATATATATATAAAATAACTATTTTAACTTGTAACTAATAAAATAATACATTACAGCACATTAACTCATTGCATTTCATTTAAATTAAGTTATAAAATGTAAATATAATAATTTTATTTATACAGATCAATTTTTAAACCATAAATAAAAAATAAAATTACCCACCTTCGCTAATATTTTTATTTCCATTTACTTTGTAGGTAACTTGGTTAAAAGAAATATATTTAATTAATTTAAAAATGTAACCATTTTTTAAAAAAAAGTGTAAACATTTAATTTAATTTTTAAATTAATATTATTATTCTTTTTAACTTCCTCTGAGGCTGGGCTGGAGTACTTTTATATCTGTTTTGACACTTTTAGGGCTCTAGTACATTTAGAAGATTATTTTATGAATTGTAATGGTCTTACTCTTTTGACTTTGTGTGTTTTGTCTTAGCATGTGCCTCACAAACCCGCCTAAAATTTCCCGCCCATTTCTGAGTAATTATTCCTCATTTTTTCACCACTTCCCCCGGTTTCCTCCCACATTTACTATAAAGTAGTATACTTACATGTGTGGAACTCTCAGCCAACATGGCAGAGATCTTCACACAGAAATTATAGGTGAGGCAGATGCCATGGTCTTGAATTGCATATTGTAGTAAGTAGTACTACTGCAGTAATGCTTCAAGTACTACAAAATGCAGTTTGTGAATCTGGTCCCGGATTTCTGCATTATGACTGTGGCAGAGTTCTTCACCCTGGCAGTGGAAATCTCCACTGCCAGCGCATAGAAGTCTACCACTGGGGGTGAGAACTCTGAATGAAAGGGAATAGGAACACCTGACCAAAATCTCAAAAACACCTGTAACACATAAATCCCTGGTGATCACATAAACACAGCCCACACTATAGCCTCTACCCTCTTCCCCTTGGACAGCCTGGAAGTCTCTGAAAGGATAAAATGCCGTTTAGATACAGCAGCAAAGGCAGTCTCGGTACTGCTAGACCTTTCTGCTGCATTTGATACGATCCCGCATTCCAGGCTGCTTGCTCACCTATATGATATAGGCATCAGGGGAACAGCGCAGAAGTGGCTGAAATCCTTCCTCGGGGACAGATTGCCAAGAGGTTTGGATGCCACCTTTCTCGTCCTGTAAGAGCAGTGTCTCGTTAGGAGTGCCCCAGGCTCAGGTTTAGCCATGTAAAACAGAGGTTCTTAGCTTTGGCTACAATTTTACTCTCAACCTTCAAGCTCATTGGCCGGATGGGGCCCCTCCGCCCAACAGAACAAGCTGACACAGTACAAAACTTGGGAGTCAAGTTTGACAAACAGCTGACACTACAAAACCAAATTAACACAGCAGTCGGCACGTGTCCTGTTCTCATACGCACTGCAGATCCTCTCCTTGCCTGTGAGGATAACAGTGATCCTGGCCTTGATTGTGTCCAGGCTGAACTACGCCAATGCCCTTTATGCGGGTCTCCCACAACACTTGTTGAGGAAACTACAAACGGTCCAGAACCTGGCAGCCCGTTTGGTTCTCAACCCACCTTAGCGTAATTCGGTCTCATTGCACCTGAAGGACCTGCACTGGCTGTTAATAAAAGGATCCTGTTCAAGACTCTTGTCCTTATGCGTAGAGTCTTGAACCACTCTGTCCCTGAGTACCTGTCTTCAAGGATTCATCACTACATTCCCCTTACAACTCTGCGCTCCTCCCATGGCCATCTGGCTAAAGTTCCTAAGGTCAGGCTGGTAAAAACGGGAGGCAGATCCTTCTCCCTTTTGGGTCCCCACGCCTGAAATAGACTTCCCGCCAAATTGCACCAAACTGAAAGCAAGAGGCCTTTCAGAAAGCTACTCAAGACCTGGCTTTTCACTCTCTCGTTCCATCCTCTGATCTCTTACATTCCGCTCAGTGCCGGGACACGCCTAGGAGTAGTCCCACACTCTAGAAATCCTGCTATTCATTAATTTATTCACTAACAGGATATCACACAGCAGCTCTAGACTCCAAGAGCAGTCAGTCCCACTCTAGAGGAAGAGGAGCTTCACTGAGGAGGAGTTAGACATTGTAGTTACATTTGTAGTTGATCATTAGAAGGAACTATGTGGACTGCCTCCATACACCTTAACTGGAGTAGAAAAGGTGGCCCTGTGGAAGGAGTTGGCAGTCTCTGTTAATGCATTGAGGGTGGAGGCAGGCACTCATGAGCCTCATCAAAAATGGCAGGAGGAGAGGAGATGGGTGAAGGAGAATTTCTTCATGATACAGATTGCAAAGACTGGCTGTCAAAAGCAACATAATAGGCTTGCCTGTGAGATGCCCATGGTGTCTCCACTGACCCTATGGAAAGTCCTGGTGATAAGGAAATGGAACTCAATAAGTATTTTGACATGTGAAGGTGTGTCCTGGGGGGTAGGCTTAGGTTAATTTAGCTTGTTCTCCCAGTCTGCAACCATGACAAGGATCACATCAGGTGAGAAGCTGTATCTATCTTCCCTGGACATGCTGAAGGTGTTGATCCTCAGTGTGCAAATCCTCTCTCTCCTCCTCAAAAGGATAGCCAGGGCAACAAAGATATTTACCGACATGGTGAAAACAAATTATTTTGGTCAGCATCTTGCATTCTTATGTCATCAGGCATGGTGTTCTGGAGTCCTGACTGTTCGGTTTTCTTCCACGCTTACAGAGGCAGGTGTGTTCGATGTGTTTGAAGCCCCCTTGAATATGTATTGTATATTACTTGTGTCTAAAAATAGTTTATTTTGAATATTTTATGTAAAGAATAAAAAATAAAATGTTTTAAAAATACTAGTTAGACATTCAAAAGTAATTTTGCATTAATTTTCCTGTATTTTAGTATGTGCTAACACTTTTAGGTCGAGCCTTGCAGCGCATGTGCTGCTCTGCCAGGCATGCTTTATTCACTTCTACGGGCTTTGGCCACACCCTCGCTGCTGATTGCTTAAGGAGAGCATCACTCTCAAAAGCTTGCTTCTCAATGGTTGATTTGACTTCTATGTCCCACCTTATTGTGTCGTGCTCCCCCTCTGGAGTTTCGGCCAGATACGGTATCCTTTCACAAAAGGGTTTTTCCCTTTGTGTTCACGCACTCTTCGCTTGGGTTTTCCTGGCTCAGCAAGGTGCCCCCTTCATGGACAGAAAGTGGCCGCTTACTCGCACACGCCATTATTCTCCCCCATCCATACCCTTTGTGTTGTTAGGTCATGTTATTTTATTTCTTTTAATTTCATTAAGTGGCTTCGCACGCACTCCTCTCCATGAGCCGTGTCAATCAAACAAAGCCGTGCAGCAGCGTACTCGCACGCACCATTGTTTCCCCCTCCATACCCTTCCTGTTGCTTGCCCACTTTATTTTATTTATTCATCACCACAGCATCCTCTGTGTTAACGGTGATGAAAGTGTTATGGCATTAACCCCTTCGCTGCTAGGCCTTTTCCCCTCCTGTGCTAAGCCTTTTTTTGGCTATTTGGGGTAGTTCGCGCTTAGGCCCCTGTAACTTTTTGACCACATAAGGTATCCATGCCAAATTTGCGTCCTTTTTTTCCAACATCATGGGGATTCTAAAGGTACCCAGGGTTTGTGGATTCCCCTGGAGGGGATCCAGAAATTAGCCAAAATACAGCTAAATTTTGGGTTTTTTGGGAAAAATGAGAAAAAAGGGCTACAGATGAAAGCATCTGGTTTTTTCCCTGCAAATGGCATAAAAAAAGGGGTTGTGGTGCTGAAATCACCATCTTCCCAGCTTTCAGGGACAAGCAGACTTTTGTCAGAAAACCAAAATTTTGTACACAGTTTTGGCATTTTTCTGGGACATAGCCTATTTTTGCGCTTTCAACCTCTTTCCAGTTAATGGTAGAAATGGGTATGAAAGCAATAATGGATCCTGGAAAGCCATACATTTCTGAAAAGTAGACAAAATTCTGAATTCAGCAAGGGGTCATTTGTGTAGATCCTTCAAGTTTTCTTTATAGAAACAAACAGTTAAATATAGGACAAATTGAAAATTAGTTGAAAAAAACAGCCATTTATGTCAACGTTTTCACCTGTAGCTTCTTCTAATTATGACAGCTATTTGAAAGCAATATACCATTACATCCGCTGGACCTTTCTGGTTGTGGTGATATATAGGACTTGTAGGTTCACCAAGAACCCGACGAACTCAGAGCCAATAACTGAGCAGCGTCTTGCAATGGTTTTTTATTATGTCCCGGGTATATAGCAATTATTCTGGGAAAATTTATACATGGAAAAATCGGTATGAAAGACACCTATGTATTTCTGAAATGGGAACAAAATATAGAGTTTAGAAACAGTACATATTTGCACATTTCCGAAATTGGGAGTACCCATACTAGCATGAGAATTATAGGTCATTTTTCAAAATGACTTCTTTTTTACACATTGTCTTTCATTTGGAAGGCAGAAATGCATCGAAAGTCAATAGATAATAACAGTTGCTCTACAATTTTGTGTTACCCTAAGTCTCCCGATAAAAATGGTACCTCACTTGTGTGGGTAGGCCTAGTGCCCGCGACAGGAAACGGCCCAAAACGCAACGTGGACACACCACATTTTCACAGTGAAAAATGACCCTTTTTTTGCAAAGTGCCTAGCTGTAGTTTTCGAACCCTGGCACCTAGGGAAACCTAGCAAAACTATACATTTTTGAAAACTAGACACCCAGGTGAATCCAGGATGGGGTGACTTGACTGGCTCTCACCTGGTTCTGTTACCCAGAATCTCTTGCAAACCTAAAAAATTGTTTAAAAAAACACATTTTCCTCACTTTTCTGTGGTGGAAAGTTCTGGAATCTGCGTGGATCCACAAAATTCTACCCACCCCATGTTCCCCAAAGTCTTTCGAGAAAAACGGTACCCCACTTGTGTGGGTAGGCCTAGTGCCCGCGACAGGAAACGGCCCAAAACGCAACGTGGACACACCACATTTTCACAGTGAAAAATGACCCTTTTTTTGCAAAGTGCCTAGCTATAGTTTTTTAACCCTAGCTCTGCCGGCACCTAGGGAAACCTAGCAAACCTATACATTTTTGAAAACTAGACACCCAGGGGAATCCAGGATGGGGTGACTTGACTGGCTCTCACTAGGTTCTGGTACTCAGAATCCCTTGCAAACCTAAAACATTGTCCAAAAAAACACACTTTCCTCACTTTTCTGTGGTGGAAAGTTCAGGAATCTGCGTAGATCCACAAAATTCCACCCACCCCGTGTTCCCCAAAGACTTTCGAGAAAAACGGTACCCCACCTGTGTGGGTAGGCCTAGTGCCCGCGACAGGAAACGGCCCAAAACACAACGTGGACACACCACATTTTCACAGTGAAAAATGACCCTTTTTTTGCAAAGTGCCTAGCTGTAGTTTTTGAACCCTAGCTCTGCCGGCACCTAGGGAAACCTAGCAAACCTATACATTTTTGAAAACTAGACACCCAGGGGAATCCAGGATGGGGTGACTTGACTGGCTCTCACCAGGTTCTGGTACCCAGAATCCCTTGCAAACCTAAAAAATTGTCAAAAAACCCACATTTTCCTCACTTTTCTGTGGTAGAAAGTTCTGGAATCTGCGTGGATCCACAAAATTCCACCCACCCCGCATTCCCCAAAGTCTTCCGAGAAAAATGGTACCTCACTTGTGTGGGTAGGCCTAGTGCCCGCGACAGGAAACAGCGCAAAACGCAACGTGGACACACCACATTTTCACAGTGAAAAATGACCCTTTTTTAGCAAAGTGCCTAGCTGTAGTTTTTTAACCCTAGCTCTGCCGGCACCTAGGGAAACCTAGCAAACCTATACATTTTTGAAAACTAGACACCCAGGGGAATCCAGGATGGGGTGACTTGACTGGCTCTCACCAGGTTCTGTTCCCCAGAATCCCTTGCAAACCTAAAAAATTGTTAAAAAAAACACATTTTCCTCACTTTTCTGTGGTGGAAAGTTCTGGAATCTGCGTGGATCCACAAAATTCCACCTACCCCGCGTTCCCCAAAGTCTTCTGAAAAAAATGGTACCTCACTTGTGTGGGTAGGCCTAGTGCCTGCGACAGGAAACAGCGCAAAACGCAATGTGGACACACCACATTTTCACAGTGAAAAATGACCCTTTTTTTGAAAAGTGCCTAGCTGTAGTTTTTGAACCCTAGCTCTGCCGGCACCTAGAGAAACCTAGCAAACCTATAAATTTTTGAAAACTAGACACCCAGGGGAATCCAGGATGGGGTGACTTGACTGGCTCTCACCAGGTTCTGGTACCCAGAATCCCTTGCAAACCTAAACAATTGTCAAAAAAAAACACATTTTCCTCACTTTTCTGTGGTGGAAAGTTCTGGAATCTGCGTGGATCCACAAAATTCCACCCACCCCGCGTTCCCCAAAGTCTTCAGAGAAAAATGGTACCTCACTTGTGTGGGTAGGCCTAGTGCCCGCGACAGGAAACAGCGCAAAACGCAACGTGGACACACCACATTTTCACAGTGAAAAATGACCCTTTTTTTGCAAAGTGCCTAGCTGTAGTTTTTGAACCCTAGCTCTGCCGGCACCTAGGGAAACCTAGCAAACCTATACATTTTTGAAAACTAGACACCCAGGGGAATCCAGGATGGGGTGACTTGACTGGCTCTCACCAGGTTCTGGTACCCAGAATCCCTTGCAAACCTAAACAATTGTCAAAAAACCCACATTTTCCTCACTTTTCTGTGGTGGAAAGTTCTGGAATCTGCGTGGATCCACAAAATTCCACCCACCCCGCGTTCCCCAAAGTCTTCAGAGAAAAATGGTACCTCACTTGTGTGGGTAGGCCTAGTGCCCGCGACAGGAAACAGCGCAAAACGCAACGTGGACACACCACATTTTCACAGTGAAAAATGACCCTTTTTTTGCAAAGTGCCTAGCTGTAGTTTTTGAACCCTAGCTCTGCCGGCACCTAGGGAAACCTAGCAAACCTATACATTTTTGAAAACTAGACACCCAGGGGAATCCAGGATGGGGTGACTTGACTGGCTCTCACCAGGTTCTGTTCCCCAGAATCCCTTGCAAACCTAAAAAGTGTCCAAAAAAACACATTTTCCTCACTTTTCTGTGGTGGAAAGTTCTGGAATCTGCGTGGATCCACAAAATTCCACCCACCCTGCGTTCCCCAAAGTCTTCTGAAAAAAATGGTACCTCACTTGTGTGGGTAGGCCTAGTGCCCGCGACAGGAAACAGAGCAAAACGCAACGTGGACACACCACATTTTCACAGTGAAAAATGACCCTTTTTGCAAAGTGCCTAGCTGTAGTTTTTGAACCCTAGCTCTGCCGGCACCTAGGGAAATCTAGCAAACCTATACATTTTTGAAAACTAGACACCCAGGGGAATCCAGGTTGGGGTGACTTGACTGGCTCTCACCAGGTTCTGGTACCCAGAATCCCTTGCAAACCTAAACAATTGTCAAAAAAAACCACATTTTCCTCACTTTTCTGTGGTGGAAAGTTCTGGAATCTGCGTGGATCCACAAAATTCCACCCACCCCGCGTTCCCCAAAGCCTTCAGAGAAAAATGGTACCTCACTTGTGTGGGTAGGCCTAGTGCCCGCGACAGGAAACAGCGCAAAACGCAACGTGGACACACCAAATTTTCACAGGGAAAAATGACCCTTTTTTTGCAAAGTGCCTAGCTGTAGTTTTTGAACCCTAGCTCTGCCGGCACCTAGGGAAACCTAGCAAACCTATACATTTTTGAAAACTAGACACCCAGGGGAATCCAGGATGGGGTGACTTGACTGGCTCTCACCAGGTTCTGTTCCCCAGAATCCCTTGCAAACCTAAAAAAGTGTCAAAAATAACACATTTTCCTCACTTTTCTGTGGTGGAAAGTTCTGGAATCTGCGTGGATCCACAAAATTCCACCCACCCTGCGTTCCCCAAAGTCTTCTGAAAAAAATGGTACCTCACTTGTGTGGGTAGGCCTAGTGCCCGCGACAGGAAACAGAGCAAAACGCAACGTGGACACACCACATTTTCACAGTGAAAAATGACCCTTTTTTGCAAAGTGCCTAGCTGTAGTTTTTGAACCCTAGCTCTGCCGGCACCTAGGGAAATCTAGCAAACCTATACATTTTTGAAAACTAGACACCCAGGGGAATCCAGGTTGGGGTGACTTGACTGGCTCTCACCAGGTTCTGGTACCCAGAATCCCTTGCAAACCTAAACAATTGTCAAAAAAACCCACATTTTCCTCACTTTTCTGTAGTGGAAAGTTCTGGAATCTGCGTGGATCCACAAAATTCCACCCACCCCGCGTTCCCCAAAGTCTTCAGAGAAAAATGGTACCTCACTTGTGTGGGTAGGCCTAGTGCCCGCGACAGGAAACAGCGCAAAACGCAACGTGGACACACCAAATTTTCACAGTGAAAAATGACCCTTTTTTTGCAAAGTGCCTAGCTGTAGTTTTTGAACCCTAGCTCTGCCGGCACCTAGTGAAACCTAGCAAACCTATACATTTTTGAAAACTAGATACCCAGGGGAATCCAGGATGGGGTGACTTGACTGGCTCTCACCAGGTTCTAGTACCCAGAATCCCTTGCAAACCTAACAAATTGTCCAAAAACCACATTTTCCTCACTTTTCTGTGGTAGAAAGTTCTGGAATCTGTGTGGATCCACAAAATTCCACCCTCCCCGCATTCCCCAAAGTCTTCCGAGAAAAATGGTACCTCACTTGTGTGGGTAGGCCTACTGCCCGCGACAGGAAACAGCGCAAAACACAACGTGGACACACCACATTTTCACAGTGAAAAATGACCCTTTTTTTGCAAAGTGCCTAGCTGTAGTTTTTGAACCCTAGCTCTGCCGGCACCTAGGGAAACCTAGCAAACCTATACATTTTTGAAAACTAGACACCCAGGGGAATCCAGGATGGGGTGACTTGACTGGCTCTCACCAGGTTCTGGTACCCAGAATCCCTTGCAAACCTAAAACATTGTCAAAAAAAACACATTTTCCTCACTTTTCTGTGGTGGAAAGTTCTGGAATCTGCGTGGATCCACAAAATTCCACCCACCCCGCGTTCCCCAAAGTCTTCCGAGAAAAATGGTACCTCACTTGTGTGGGTAGGCCTAGTGCCCGCGACAGGAAACAGCGCAAAACGCAACATGGACACACCACATTTTCACAGTGAAAAATGACCCTTTTTTGCAAAGTGCCTAGCTGTAGTTTTTGAACCCTAACTCTGCCGGCACCTAGGGAAACCTAGCAAACCTATACATTTTTGAAAACTAGACACCCAGGGGAATCCAGGATGGGGTGACTTGACTGGCTCTCACCAGGTTCTGTTCCCCAGAATCCCTTGCAAACCTAAAAAAGTGTCCAAAAAAACACATTTTCCTCACTTTTCTGTGGTGGAAAGTTCTGGAATCTGCGTGGATCCACAAAATTCCACCCACCCTGCGTTCCCCAAAGTCTTCTGAAAAAAATGGTACCTCACTTGTGTGGGTAGGCCTAGTGCCCGCGACAGGAAACAGAGCAAAACGCAACGTGGACACACCACATTTTCACAGTGAAAAATGACCCTTTTTTGCAAAGTGCCTAGCTGTAGTTTTTGAACCCTAGCTCTGCCGGCACCTAGGGAAATCTAGCAAACCTATACATTTTTGAAAACTAGACACCCAGGGGAATCCAGGTTGGGGTGACTTGACTGGCTCTCACCAGGTTCTGGTACCCAGAATCCCTTGCAAACCTAAACAATTGTCAAACAACCCCACATTTTCCTCACTTTTCTGTAGTGGAAAGTTCTGGAATCTGCGTGGATCCAGAAAATTCCACCCACCCCGCGTTCCCCAAAGTCTTCAGAGAAAAATGGTACCTCACTTGTGTGGGTAGGCCTAGTGCCCGCGACAGGAAACAGCGCAAAACGCAACGTGGACACACCAAATTTTCACAGTGAAAAATGACCCTTTTTTTGCAAAGTGCCTAGCTGTAGTTTTTGAACCCTAGCTCTGCCGGCACCTAGTGAAACCTAGCAAACCTATACATTTTTGAAAACTAGATACCCAGGGGAATCCAGGATGGGGTGACTTGACTGGCTCTCACCAGGTTCTAGTACCCAGAATCCCTTGCAAACCTAACAAATTGTCCAAAAAACCACATTTTCCTCACTTTTCTGTGGTAGAAAGTTCTGGAATCTGTGTGGATCCACAAAATTCCACCCTCCCCGCATTCCCCAAAGTCTTCCGAGAAAAATGGTACCTCACTTGTGTGGGTAGGCCTACTGCCCGCGACAGGAAACAGCGCAAAACACAACGTGGACACACCACATTTTCACAGTGAAAAATGACCCTTTTTTTGCAAAGTGCCTAGCTGTAGTTTTTGAACCCTAGCTCTGCCGGCACCTAGGGAAACCTAGCAAACCTATACATTTTTGAAAACTAGACACCCAGGGGAATCCAGGATGGGGTGACTTGACTGGCTCTCACCAGGTTCTGGTACCCAGAATCCCTTGCAAACCTAAAACATTGTCAAAAAAACACATTTTCCTCACTCTTCTGTGGTGGAAAGTTCTGGAATCTGCGTGGATCCACAAAATTCCACCCACCCCGCGTTCCCCAAAGTCTTCCGAGAAAAATGGTACCTCACTTGTGTGGGTAGGCCTAGTGCCCGCGACAGGAAACAGCGCAAAACGCAACATGGACACACCACATTTTCACAGTGAAAAATGACACTTTTTTTGCAAAGTGCCTAGCTGTAGTTTTTGAACCCTAGCTCTGCCGGCACCTAGGGAAACCTAGAAAACCTATACATTTTTGAAAACTACACACACAGGGGAATCCAGGATGGGGTGACTTGACTGGCTCTCACCAGGTTCTGGTACCCAGAATCCCTTGCAAACCTAAAACATTGTCAAAAAAACCACATTTTCCTCACTTTTCTGTGGTGGAAAGTTCTGGAATTTGCGTGGATCCACAAATTTCCACCCACCCTGCGTTCCCCATAGTCTTACGAGAAAAATGGTATCTCACTTGTGTGGGTAGGCCTAGTGCCCGCGACAGGAAACAGCGCAAAACGCAACGTGGACACACCACATTTTCACAGTGAAAAATGACCCTTTTTTTGCAAAGTGCCTAGCTGTAGTTTTTGAACCCTAGCTCTGCCGGCACCTAGGGAAACCTAGCAAACCTATACATTTTTGAAAACTAGACACCCAGGGGAATCCAGGATGGGGTGACTTGACTGGCTCTCAGCAGGTTCTGGTACCCAGAATCCCTTGCAAACCTAAACAATTATCAAAAAAACCACATTTTCCTCACTTTTCTGTGGTGGAAAGTTCTGGAATCTGCGTGAATCCACAAAATTCCACCCACCCCGCGTTCCCCAAAGTCTTCCGAGAACAATGGTACCTCACTTGTGTGGGTAGGCCTAGTGCCCGCGACAGGAAACAGCGCAAAACGCAACGTGGACACAACACATTTTCACAGTAAAAAATGACCCTTTCTTTGCATAGTGCCTAGCTGTAGTTTTTGAACCCTAGCTCTGCCGGCACCTAGTGAAACCTAGCAAACCTATACATTTTTGAGAACTAGACACCCAGGGGAATCCAGGATGGGGTGACTTGACTGGCTCTCACCAGGTTCTAGTACCCAGAATCCCTTGCAAACCTAACAAATTGTCCAAAAAACCACATTTTCCTCACTTTTCTGTGGTAGAAAGTTCTGGAATCTGCGTGGATCCACAAAATTCCACCCACCCCACATTCCCCAAAGTCTTCTAAGAAAAATGGTACCTCACTTGTGTGGGTAGGCCTAGTGCCCGCGACAGGAAACAGCGCAAAACGCAACGTGGACACACCACATTTTGACAGTGAAAAATGACCCTTTTTTTGCAAAGTGCCTAGCTGTAGTTTTTTAACCCTAGCTCTGCCGGCACCTAGGGAAACCTAGCAAACCTATACAGTTTTGAAAACTAGACACCCAGGGGAATCCAGGATGGGGTGACTTGACTGGCTCTCACCAGGTTCTGTTACCCAGAATCCCTTGCAAACCTAAACAATTGTCAAAAAACCCACATTTTCCTCACTTTTCTGTGGTGGAAAGTTCTGGAGCTGCGAGGATCCACAAAATTCCACCTACCCCGCGTTCCCCAAAGTCTTCCGAGAAAAATGGTACCTCACTTGTGTGGGTAGGCCTCGTGCCCGCGATAGGAAACAGCGCAAAACGCAACGTGGACACCACATTTTCACAGTAACAAATGACCCTTTTTTTGCAAAGTGCCTAGCTGTAGTTTTTGAACCCTAGCTCTGCCAGCACCTAGGGAAACCTACCAAACCCACACATTTCTGAAAAGTAGACACCCGGGGGATTCCAGTGAGGTATGTCTTGCGTGGATCCCCCAACGTTTTCTTACCCAGAATCCCCTGCAAACCTGAAATTTTGCTGAAAAACCACTTTTTTCACACATTTGTGTGTGGGAAAGTTGTGGCATCACCGGGCTGACACAAATTTCCTACCACCCAGCGCTCCCCCAGGTGTCCCGATAAAAATGGTGCCTCACTCTGGTGGGAGGCCCAAGTACCCGCAACAGGCAAGGGCCCAAAACGTATTGAGGCGACATCAAAATTGCCTATCACAAAACGACCTGGTTTTGCAAGGGGGGTCCCATGACTTTTTGGCCCGGGGCTCGGCGGCCACCTAGGGAAACCTACCAAACCCACACATTTCTGAAAACTAGACACCCGGGGGATTCCAGGGAGGTATGGCTTGCATGGATCCCCCAACGTTTTCTTACCCAGAATCCCCTGCAAACCTGAACTTTTGCTGAAAAAAAATCACTTTTTCACACATTTGTGTGTGGGAAAGTTGTGGCATCACTGGGCTGACACAAATTTCCTACCACCCTGCGTTCCCCCAGGTCTCCCGATAAAAATGGTGCCTCACTCGGGTGGGAGGCCCAAGTACCCGCGACAGGCAAGGGCCCAAAACGTATTGAGGCGACATCAAAATTGCCTATCACAAAACGACCTGGTTTTGCAAGGGGGTCCCATGACTTTTTGGCCCGGGGCTCGGCGGCCACCTAGGAAACCTACCAAACCCACACATTTCTGAGAACTAGACACCCGGGGATTCCAGGGAGGTATGGCTTGCATGGATCCCCCAACGTTTTCTTACCCAGAATCCCCTGCAAACCTGAACTTTTGCTGAAAAAAATCACTTTTTCACACATTTGTGTGTGGGAAAGTTGTGGCATCACTGGGCTGACACAAATTTCCTACCACCCAGCGTTCCCCCAGGTCTCCCGATAAAAATGGTGCCTCACTCGGGTGGGAGGCCCAAGTTCCCGTGACAGGCAAGGGCAAGAAAACGTTGGGGGATCCACGCAAGCCATACCTCCCTGGAATCCCCAGGGTGTCTAGTTTTCAGAAATGTGTGGGTTTGGTAGGTTTCCCTAGATGGCCGCCGACCCCGGGGCCAAAAACCCAGGTAACCCCCCGTGCAAAACCAGGTTGGTTTGTGATAGGTAATTTTGTCGCCTCACTAGGTTTTGGGCCCTTGCCTGTCGCGGGTACTTGACCCACCCACACAAGTGAGGTACCATTTTTCTCGGAAGACTTTGGGGAATGCGGGGTGAGTGGAATTTTGTGGATCCACACAGATTCCAGAACTTTCCACCACAGAAATGTGAGGAAAATGTGTTTTTTTTATACACATTTTGAGGTTTGCAAGGGATTCTGGGTAACAGAACCTGGTGGGAGCCAGTCAAGTCACCCCATCCTGGATTCCCCTGGGTGTCTAGTTTTCATAAATGTACAGGTTTGCTAGGTTTCCCTATGTGCCGGCTGCGCTAGGGCCCAAAATCCACAGGTAGGCATATTGCTAAAAACAAATCCGTGCCTAGTCGGCTTTCTGCCGCCCTGGGGGGGATATCGGGGGGTGGGGTTGCCCTGATATGCCCCCAAGGGGGGCAGAAACACTGTGGCTATTTTTTAGGGGGGTAGGGGCATTGGTATGCCCATTCTGGGCAGCCTCCACCCCCACACATAAAAAAGCCAGCGTAATCGTTGGCGTCTTGTGAGCTTTTGCCCCCCGGGGGGCAGATTGGGGGCTACTGCCCCATCTTCCCCCGGGGGGCATAAAGGCTGTAATTGTTGCGGGTGGGGGTGGGGGCATTGACATGCCCGTTTTGGGCTGCCCCACCCTAATTAAAATTTGCCCAAAAAAATCCCTGGCGTCCGGTGGGCTTTTTGCCCCCCGGGGGGGGCAGATTGGGGGCTACTGCCCCATCTGCCCCCCAGGGGGGGCAGGAAGGCTGTAATTTTTGCAGGGAGGGGGTGGGGGCATGGGCATGCTCGTTTTGGGAGCCCCCACCCTAATTCAAATTTGCCCCAAAAAAATCCCTTGCGTCTAGTGGGCTTTTTGCCCCCTCCGGGGGGGCAGGAAGGATGTTATTTTTGCGGGGGTGGGGGCATGGGCATGCCCGTTTTGGGAGCCCCCACCCTAATTCAAATTTGCCCCCAAAAATCCCTGGCGTCTAGTGGGCTTTTGCCCCCTGGGGGGCAGATTGGGGGCTACTGCCCCATCTGCCCCCAGGGGGGCAGGAAGGCTGTTATTTTTGCGGGGAGGGGGTGGGGGCATGGGCATGCCCGTTTTGGGAGCCCCCACCCTAATTTAAATTTGCCCCAAAAAATCCCTGGCGTCTAGTGGGCTTTTGCCCCCCCCGGCGGGGCAGATTGGGGGCTGATGCCCCCATCTGCCCCCCAGGGGGGGCAGAAAGTCCACTAGATGCCAGGGAGTTTTTTGGGCAAATTTTAATTAGGGTGGGGTCATTGGGGCATGCCAATGCCCCACCCTAATTAAAATTTGCCCATAAAATCCCTGGCGTCTACTGGGCTTTTTGCCCCCCCGGGGGGGCAGATTTGGGGCTAATGCCCCCAGCTGCCTCCCATGGGGGGCAGAAAGGCTGTCATTTTTGCGGGGTGGGTGGGGGCATGGGCATGCCCATATTGGGCAACCCCCACCACAAATTATAATAAAAAAAAATCCCTGGCGTATTGTGGGCTTTTTGCCCCCGGGGGCAGAAAGGCTGTAAATCTTGGGGGGTGGGGGCATGGACATGCCCTTTATGGGCAGCCCCCACCCTAATAAATTATGCGGCCCAAAAAAAATATCCCTGGGGTCTAGTGGGCTTTTTGCCCCCCCGGGGGGGGGCAAAAAGACTAAACACACCCAAAAAAATTGGGGGGAGCAAAAGCCCTTGCCCAAGGGGCCGCTCCCCCCTCCCTGGTGTCTAGTGGGTGGATCCCTGCATGGGGATCGCCCTCCTGGGGCGATCCCCAAGCAGGGATCCACTGGGGAGGGGTACCATTGGAAAGGGGAGATTCTCCCCTTTCCAATGATACCTCTCCCGTCTTTCTACTTGCCCGGGGGGCTGAGATAGCCCCCTGAGCACATAGAAAGTGAAACTGAAATGAGCCTAAAGGCTCATTTCAGTTTTGGTTTCTGTTCAATGAGGACAGCGCGACGTGCGCGCTGATCCTCATGGCACAGAAACCAGGGAGGGGGCCTCGGGAGCTGGGGAAGCTCTTCCCCAGCTCCCAAGGTCACAGGGGTGAAATAGAAATCCCTCTGCTGTCTGCAGCAGAGGGATTTCGTGCCCCTGGCCTCATGACGGAATAGTTCCGTCATGAGCACAGGGGCACTGATGCTCATGACGGAACCATTCCATCATGAGCATCGAAGGGGTTAAACAAACGTGTATTATTTTTATACACGTGCACTCTCTGCTTCACTTTTTCTAAGAGCTGTGAAGTTCTTAGTCAGATGACGGTGTTGCACGCTCATCGCTTGGATCAAAGTGGTGGTCAGCAGACCAGGAGTTCGAATCAGGGTCGGATTGGGATCACAATTCGGCCCGGGCACCCCTTAAAAAAGTGGCCCATATTCCCGGATTTCACCCATTTATAAAAGAGCATTTGGCTGGTCTCATTGTGCCAACAACAGGCCCCCAGCGGGGCCCCTTCACTTACTCTTCCCCCTCCCCAGCCAAGTATAGCCTCAGGGCGATGGCCTGGCAGGGGAGGGGAGGGGTGAAGTAAAGCACAGAGCTGCTGCTGCTCCAGGGGAGCAAAGGTGATAATGGCCCAACGGCCGCATAACCTGCTCCCAGCCAGGCACCTCAGTTTAACAGCACAGCAGGGAAGTGAGACACTGGTTCTGAGCATCTGCCCCGGCCCCACGGGGGCCAAGCTAAAGTCTGCAGTGGCCAGAATACTGACAGAGCGACGTTGCTGCAAGCTACCCCCTCCGAGCCTGCCTGCCAATGATGCTGGCTCCACATTACAGTGGCCAGGTGGGGAAGAGACAGTAAGGCTCTGTGGGCCGGTTGATAGAGCTAACACAAGCATTTGCAATGCAATAGGTCTCGCATTTGCGAGAGTTAGAGCTATTGGCATTGTAAATGTGTGAAAAACAGGACCACTCGTTAAATCTCACAAAATGTCATCCTAATTATAAAGCAGGGAGTGGAAGTAGAGATGTTATTTACTTATTATAAGTAAATCTTATGCTTAGGCTGTATATTTATAAAATGGAAATAAATGGCTGCATTTCAGCTGTGTGCTCTAGATGTTTGGTAGGCGGGGACGAGTTTAACAAGCGGCACAGGCCATTCATTATGTGTACATGCAAAGGGTATAGGAAGTTTGCTCATGCTGTGAAAGACTGGATCACCCCCTCCAGCAATTTTATACATAGTAAGCTTGAACCGAAGGTATTGGAGCGTTTTACCTGAGTACTAGTTATATTAAGCAAGGTCAGATTCAGCAGACCACAGTAGGTGCTGTACATTTACTCAACACCATGGTGTGTGCGCATTTTTATTCCAATCACCCTATTTTTTACTCAAAGGTACAGGGTTTGAGGTGTAAGCGCAAAGTACGTGTGTTAATGATATTAATGATTAATTTCCCCAAATGCAACGTCCTGCTAGTTTGTTAAAGAACTGGGTAGCCCTGCACTCTTCCAGAATAGAGTTAGCACACAGATTCTCACTCGCACGTAGAAGTGGTGCCCATGCGTTACGCTCTTGTGAGCAGGTGCTTGCCTTTCTTCCGCGTGTGTTGCAGCACAGATAAAAAAAGTTGTCGTTTGTATGTTACGCCGTCCTGTTTAATAAATGGAGCATTTTTACAACTATCCACGCAGCCCTTTATAAATAAATTCCTAGAGACGCTGTCAATCCTAAACGGTAGGATTTAACTGCGTTACACCCATGCACTTCAAGTGGTGCACTGTAGAACTAGGTAACACCAGTTCAGGCACACCCCGGCTTCCCATCTTTAGGCTGTGCAGTTTTAGGCCACTCACCAAACACGCACTGTGGTTTAGCACATACTTTATAAACGCCTGCACCCCCGCTGTGCATGCCTGTGCTCCTTAATTCAAGCCGTGTGTCTGTCTGTAATGCAATTGGTGGTGACGTTAAGCGCTCTGATACCTTCGGGTCAAGTTTGTGCTATGAATCAAAGTGCAGAAAAATAAATAAATTTAAAAAAAAAAGCCTACCTCTAGCACGTACATTCTTATTGTGCAATGCCACATGCCTTCGGGTCCCTGTACTGCTTAATTGCACCCAGCTCTGGGTGAGCACCATGGCAGGCATGGTTTGTTGCAGAGCCATGGCATGTAACCGTTGTCCTGTGGCTGCATCGTGGGGTAATAGTGCGGGGGCAGGAAGGGAGACAGTTGGTACGGCTGTGCCATGGCAGTGTAGTTCTCTGTGCAGGCCGGGCAAGGACTTTGCTCTTCAATATGGAGTAGAAGAAAGTGAAAGCGTGCCATGCGCGCGCTGTGCTGAAACGCCGTGATCAAAAGGACGCCCGCTGTATGGAATCCACTCAAGAGGACTTTGCGCTTCAATGTGGAGTAAAAGAAAGTGAAAGCGCGCCATGCGTGCGCTGTGCTGAAACGCCGTGATAAAAAAAAATGCCCGCGAGAAGAAAGTGGAAGCGCGCCATGCGCGCGCACCGTACGCGTGCACATCTCCTGTCCGGGCAGGCACGGCAAACAGGAGACAGGGAGGGTACAAACATGCCTCCCTTCCAATTAAAAGCGCGCATTTTTGACGCGTGCCAATCAGAAGCATGGGTGGAGCTTCTACCCCGCTTCCGGAGCAAAACCGACGACAATAGTCTCGCAAGCGAGCAGCGCATGCGCTGCGTCGCTAGGCGAGACCTAAAAAAACGGCCCACAGGTGACCCTTAGGCACCGGCCCATCGGCCAATGCCCGACTGCCCGCCTTCCCATTCCGATGCTGGTTCGAATCCAAGCAGCGCCGACCCTGCCACTCTCCGGAACGTCAATAAACCAACTACCTGCGTAAGAACATATCTGCATTACATGAAGCGCAGGGATTCTCTGCTGTATTTTTCTAAATGGTGTAAAACTATCTGTTGGCGTACACGAGGGCTGGCTCGATGAGTTAAATGCTTGTCACTTAGAGCAAGTGGTGATCAGCAGGTCATGGGTTCGAATTCCTGTAGCGCGGACTCTGTCATCCTCTAGATAAATTAAGTAGGAATTGGTCACTTGTTCCTAGTGACAATAGCTTGTGAGTGATGGAGCACATTATAAATGCAACAAATAACTACACGTGAAGTAATAACATCTAATATTTGCAGTGCTTGAAGTGCTCAATAAAAAGACAAGTTACCATAGGTATATTTAAATTGTTCAGAAGTACAACTGTCAATCTGGATATATTTGTGTGCTTTAAAGTAACTCCTTTCCTTTAGCCTTGGAGAGACTGATTGACGTTGCTAATGTTTGTTTAAAATTTATTTTATTTACAGATTAAGGATACCTCTATGGTATCTTTTTTTGCTTCAAATCTAGAAGTGCTCCACGTGAACAATTTAGAAAAACAATTCATATGACTGGTTCTTTCACAGTATCAGGTGCTGATGATTTCTTGTGATCGTGTCAGGCACAAGACCAACTTCAGAAGCTTGTTTTTTTTCTTAATTTAAATTACATCAGTAGATATCCGGCACTAGGGGGAAATTAAGTGATCTGCCCAGAATCACAGGATGTTGAGCCCACTCCGAGACTCCAACACAGATTCCCAGTTAACGAGTCGGCAGCTCTGACCGCTGCACCACATCCTCTCCCCTTTGGGGATCCATATCCGAATCTCCCTTTGTTGACACAGCAGTGCAAGCAAAAACGTGGTACCGAGTACAAGGAACAACGTGGTTATATTCCATCCCAAAAATATATTTGAAAATACAAACACACAAATATATTCTTTAATGCTCCTTGCACCTGCTACCACGCCTTTGTTGGTTCTGCTATATTGGTAGAAAACAAAATGCATGCGTCTTTCTGCATCTTCCTGTACCGTCTCCCCCCACGCTGTCCCCCCTCCCACAACACTGCTTGTCTGCCCCCACCACCCCTCGGAGATCCCTGCTTGTCATTCTTAAGTCGTCCTTCCTGATATGGTATAGAGTAGACATCTCCTGAAAACAAACTGTCACCTGAGTTGAAACGACACTGGTGATGACTCTGTAGAGAATTAAATACATGTTTTTTCTCAGAGGCCAACACAACAGGGGCTTTATTTGCAGAGCAGGCATTTTTTTCAGAAGCTTATTGTTATGGACAACGATCAGAACGATTCGTATTCCATAATTCTGAAATGTACAACATGCCCTCAGATTACCTGCCCTGCGAGTGCATATTTGGCAAAAACAGACAAGTGTGTAGCGAATCATGGCGGGGCACCGCAAAGAGTTACATTTCCAAGTTTCTTTCTGCACACATCTGCTAGAAGTAGGCACATTTGTTTCAAACAGAAATCAGAGCATGACAGAGCAATAACTAAATATAATTGTGTTTCTTTGCTTTGGAAGGACTGAATTTGGTGATCCAACTGGGCATGTTCTCAAACTTTGTGTTCTGATGTTGCAGTCTTTCAGAGTCTAGTACTGTTGATGTCTTTCTTACGTTTCTTAGCACCGAGGATAATGTGCTGCATAGCTAAAAACGTATACGGTCCCAAAGGCAAGACCGATTGCATTTCAAATGCTTGTTATTCCTGGTAGTCATTGATTTCTATGAAAGCGTGTTGCAGTATTAGTAATTGGCCATGTGTGGAGCTTGGCTTACTTCAGGACTTGGCTGAAGTAAATTCGATTCTATCTTGTCACTAGTACTAGTGCAATGCACGACGTGTAACTTTTGAGCACAGGAATTGTCCTACTGTTATTGTGTTTTAGTACTTGCATGTGTATCCCTAAACGCCTCTTTATATTTTCCTTAACCCCATTTAGTAATAGATATTCCAAGCACTTGTACTTGTCTCTCCCACTTTCACTACTAAGACATATATTTCCGTGTGCAGCTATTTCCTCACTTGTAGCAGAGGACTCAGCACATAAGACAAAAAAACAGGCATAGGCAGCAGTGGCGGCTGCTCTAAACTGGAAGCGGTGTGGAAACGCAAATAGGGGGTGGGGGGAGAAAGTTAATTAAACAACTTACCTTCACCTGCAGCCGCCGCCTCGGTGCTCCTCTCCCGACGCTGGTCACGCTGCACACGCTTCCAGGGGGCAATCACACTGCTGCTTTCATGCTGGTAATATTATTTACCAGCATGAAAGCAGCGCTGTGATTGGCCTGAGCGGGCTGACTTGACGCTCGCTCAGGCACAGGGAGCCTGCAGTTTTTCTCCAACCCGGCTAAGATGGCCTGCCAAACTGACATGCACACTTTTAAGTGCCCACCACTCCTCCCTACTGTGACGCTCCGTCACGGTGGCTCCGCCCCGACCTAACCTCGGCTGGCAAGGGTAGGATTTGGAAAGAAAAAATAAAATGTAAATGCAATGGTTTTATGATCATTTTATTTTTCAGTGGGCGAAGCTTCTTCGCCATAATGGAGGAGCCGCCCCTGGGGCCCGCATCTCCAGTTGGAGATTTGTAAACAGCATTTGTGGAGATTTGTGAATAGTGTTTGTGGGTACGTAAAGTAGTACTACTGGAATACTACTCCCTTACTACAAAATGCTTTTGTGAACAGGACCTAGGGACAGAGAGGCCGAGGGATTAATGAAAAGCAAGAACGTGCGTGCAAATGGGGGCTGAAGGTGGGTGGTTGTGTGTTTTTGTGTGTCTGCGATTCCGCAATTGTGTTTTGGCGTTTGCCTTTGTATCAATTTTTGTGTGTCAACATATAAATGTGGTTTTATATTCGTTTGTGCCCTTGGTGTATAGGGCTTGAAGTTATGTTTTTCACATATTGTATCTTTCACTCAAAATAACTGTATACCAAATGCATTAAAACTCAATCTGCCTCCCTTTGGCTCGGCATGGTCTGCGGCCTGTGCCTGGACGATGATAGGTTAATAGCCGAAAGACGTCTAACCCTGCGGAGATGAATAGACGCGCGGTGCTGTCGCTAAACAGCAGTATTACGGGATTAGCAGCGCACACCTGTGAGCATTTTGCCGAGGGAAGAGCAGGATTGGGTAAATATTCCAGCATGGCCGGCTCTGTCTGCAGCTGGGGACGGGGCGGCCCAGCCCGGGCTGGGAGTGCAGGGCTTGTCCCTTTCCCACAAGTTTCCAAATGTAATGTGTGGCTAATATAAATATGAAAATAGTAGCCACTTCATTATAATAGGCGCTGGTGTCTGCCTTCTGCTGCAAATGAATGTCACCCCCATCCTCAAATGGGGTCTGACAGCCCCGCTCGAGTTTCCAGCTGCCCTCGCTCTAATGGCTGCAATAACATTTTAGTCAGACAGCAGACAGCGCCGATTACCGCGAGACTTGATCATCTCTCGGGCTGTCATCGAACCACGTGACTTGTCCACCTCCCGCGGCCGCATGCATGAAGAAGCATGCATCTGACTTACCTGGCTAAAGGGCTCTACAGTCACTTGACATCAGAGGCGCAACTAGAGCCAAATTTCGGGGGGGGGGCTACCAAAAATGTCGGGGAGGGCTGATTCTTCCAGCAATATGCAGAGTGGAGAAGCAGGGGCTCTAAGAAGGGGTGAAAACACAACAAAGCATCGTTAGCAAGTAAATGGTCTTTTAAAGACCTGTGAAGTACTCGGGTGCGCCTGTGTGCGCGCCCGGGAAGCTGTCTTAGCCCGGGCTGCCACACACGACAGGGGGGGGGGGGGGGCTGAAGCCCTTTGAGTCCAATGGGCGTTGCGCGCCTGCTTGACATATATATATTTCTAAAGCAGAAATAACGTAACGTAACGTTTCCTTATCAATTGTTTTAGGTCTTTGGGTACGTAGAGTAAGGCCATGTAATAGTATTATGGTATATTCTGAAATAAAGTACATGTGTGTTTAGCATTTAGGATCAAAACACACACACTAGTGTGTGCGCACACACACCCACACACATATATCATGCTAAGGCAATAAAAATGATATGGCCCAATAGCATGTTATTTGGGGCAACTGTACTAATAAACACACATGTATTACTACAGTTCAATAGTCAAATCCCATGTTATTACCACATTGCAGTGAACTTGATATGAGAAAAACATTGTTTACAGGCACACATTACATGTCAGAACTTTACACAGAGACTCCACTCTCTTAATAGCCTGGAGGCCTCTTTAATGTGATATTCCTTATTGCACAATTATAACCCGTAGCATCTTGTTTTTTGGTCAAATGTCTGGTTTTAAAATAAATACACTTGAAACAATGCCATGGCACAAACCATGTATGTAATAATGTGATTTTTTACTATTGTTCAGGGAGTCATACCCTATACTCAACAATGGTGATATATAACCTAATACTCTCTGAGGTTCTGCATATATAGGTCAAACCATGCTCGGTTTCATGTCTAGACATTGAGCCAAAACCAGAGCTAAAGGTGCCGGGAGATAAAATCTCATTAAAATAGGCCTTGAGGTAAAGCATTAGCTCATTCCTTCTGGGAAGATGTTTATTTAGCCTGTCCTATAGTTATAACATTCAGTTTGAACTCAGTGCTGTGGCAATAATGTTTCGTTTTACTTTACAATTTGTAGAGAATATGAAATGTATGAAAAATATATTGCTAGATTACAGATGCGCATTTATACGGAAAATTGAAACATTCACTTTGTAAGGTCGATATTAGTGATGTTTTCGAAGAAAACAAACTTTCAAATGGGAAATGTCAATACAATATTTATATATCCATACAGTGATTAATTTGTGCCGGTGGTTGCAGGTGGGACCCCACTGCCACTCATTTTTGGGGACTGATAATTATTTTTACTCAACAGACTTTGATCCAGAACAAGAGAGAGAAAAGCACACAAGGGAGAGAGAAGGAGGAAGAGAAAGACGAAAAAGAAATGAGAAATGCAGAAATCAGGGGTGAAAAGGAACCTTCAGCAGTGAGAAAAAGAGACAGTGAGTGTCTGATGGTGGATTAAAAGGCAAGAGGTGGAATCAAAAATAAGCAGCCGCCGTAACTGGCATCCCGGCCTTCGATAGCGCCAGCTGCGGGCTTCTGAACAAAATTTGGGGATCCGGCACTTATTCTTTTACAAATTAAGCACTGCATACATGCATAGTCCAACTGGAGCCTCACTCTTAGAGAGAAGTTTGTGAGAGAAATGTAAATAAGCGATAGTTTATTAGGATTTACCTTGGGCATTGCCAAAGAGCAAATTGTAGTGAGGTGGTTGAGTGTCCCAGCTGAGTGCAGAGTAAGCATTTTGCTGAAAGCCAGGAAACTAATAGAAAGATACAGTTTAAGGGAAGCTTAGGAGTTAAAAGTATAGGCCTTGGTAACAGGAGTTAGAGGCAGAACAGTGGCGAGATTACAGGATAATAATTTAATGGTAGGATAGGATTTTTTTAAATTCCTCTCTAAAATGTGATGTATAAAGTGTCCTTCCGCACTTCTGGGAGAATGCTATTCCAGATCTTGGGTGCTGCCCTTGGGGTCACTCTCTTAATTGGGGATTTCAAGCACCGGTTTTTAGTTTCTCAATATGATGGACATCCGCCTTTAATAGTACACTTAATATTTTATTGGTCCCTTATTTATTTCACTGGTGTAACATGACGTGTGTGGGTGTGTAACATAGTTGACTGCAATTCACTTTCAAAAGTCCTCAGCACACTTCGCATTCATTGCTTGGGGGCCTAAATAAATAACAAATCTAACACATAAAAAACGTATTGCAGGGATGTGTTTATACCAGGTAGAAAGGCTGCAAAAAACTTGACATGTTGTGGTGCAGTGACTGACCTCTCTGACTGGCTTCCTGGAACTGTGTCTTTAAACGCCTTGCACCCCCAAAAATGGACTTGGAAATCTCCCCTTTTACAAATGCTTGCGATTCTTTAATGTCGATGTGAGAGCTGTGCACACTGAACATTATGATCAACTAGAATGGGCGCGGGGGCGTTTGTCTAAGTAAACCCTTCCCTTTTGTGACTACAGCTAGTGAGCATGTGATGAAAACTCTATAATGTCGACTGCTCCCCTTTCTCACACATACCGAAATAGTGAATGCATGCATCGCTGTATATGCAATTTTACAGAATAAAGTACTTTCCTACTGGCACATTCGGTTAATATGTCCGAGTCTCGCTGTCTGTTTTATTAGATTGTGTGTGTTAGTCTGTGAGCGCGTGTGTGATATTGTGTGGTGGTGCGCGTGCAGAGATGCGGGAGGCAAGCTATCCTTTCTGTGTGTCTGAGGGACTGTATTTATGTGCGTGAGAGGTAGTGTGTGGGCTAGTGTGTGTGATACAGGAAACCTGTGAGGTGCTTGTGTTTCCGTGTGCGCGCGCACGTTCATAAACACGCACTCATTTAAAGCAAGGTCATTTGGTTTAGCGCTGATTTAAGGGCAGGTTGAATGAGGCGGGAGAACTTCGCTCTGATTAATAGGCGCGCATTGGTAAAATGTCATTAAACCGCAGCCTAACACACTTATTTCTCAGCAACATATGGTCTGTGGATTTAGGTGTCAAGAACCGGAGAATTAGAAATGGTAATTTTCCGTCATTAAAGGTGAAATGCGATCTATCACAACAACTGGAACATGTCTCTGAGCTAGCAAAATAATTCTAATGATTAGGCGCCATTAAGTATGTCAAGCCTACTCCATTAAAGTGTATAAAGGAATTATCCTTGACGTGCGGAATCAAACTGCAAATATACAAGCCTGGCATTCACTCCGCTGCACTGGCAGCTACCGGGGTGGAAAGTCAAAGTGGGTCTATTTTATTAACAGCGAACTGGAAAAATACAGCATGGCTGGCGTTGGCTCCTGGGACCCCGGAAGAAGCAGAGGGGACCTGCGCAGCTGGCGAATCCGCTGTCATGTCTGACGGGTGAGACCTGCGTGGCCAAACAATACAGCTTCCGGTCGACTTCGATGCCATGGGAAGCCGGCAACCACTAAACAGAAGCAGAAGATTAGTACAACAAACTGGCAACCACTAAACACAAGTGCAGTTTTATTACTTGCAACCACTAAACACTCGTGAACTGCTTTACAACAACCCAGCAGCCAATAAACACAAACAGAATTGTATTACAACAATCCAGCAACCACTAAACATTAAGAAAATCGTATTAAAACAAACTAGCAACCCCCAAACACAAGTGGCATTTCAGTACAATATTACAACAACCACCAGACATGAGTCAAATTACAGTACAATATTTGAACAATACAGCAACTACCAGACAAAGTGGGCTTTCGATACAATATTGCAATAATCACTAAACTCGAGGAGAATTTTAGATAACACACGGCATTGGCGTTAAGGTGCTCATGTGTCCTTGTATAGGCTGTGCGGTTTCTTTGAGAAGAAGAACTGTGTGTTGAGTCAAAGCAGGGGCACTCTAGAGGTGAGACAACGTGGACATAGCATCACGCACACTCTCAGGGTTGCCCACAGTGTTGGCTCCAGTAAGAGATGATGAATTCATTCAGATCTCTTCCTTCCTGCATTGTCGGTATCATGTTGTATGTGTGTGAATGTGTAGTGCATGCTTTGTTCTCATTTCACCCCATGCTGCATTAGGTTACTTTGGAGGACTGGCTGGCTGGAAGAGACAAGTCCCGTGTGATGACAGATGCACTGGTGTGTCCGAGCATGAAGACAGACTCCAGGAACACAAGTGACACGAGATCCAGTGTGACCAACGGGATAATCTTTATACTCGTTTAAAGGCTTTGGGAAGAGGAAGCCAGGCAGACCTCAGCCCTGGTGGGATCGGGTCCTGAGGAGGGTCCATTTGTGTCTCGCACCACCTGCTGACCCCTGACCCCTCTGACCCTGTCTGGCTAAGGCTGCTTGACTCCTACTTCATTGACTAAAGAATGCCCAGGCGAGCCTCACTTCCTTGCATGTGATGGTGTAATCCGCCTCTCTCCGCTTACTGTAAGATTTCCCCAGATGCCCCTCAGTGTCACAGTGTTTTCTGAGTAAAGATACTCTCATACACACTGCAGAATGGCCTCTAAATGTGGACACCCCCAAGGCCTCTACAGAAGGTACACATCTTGGCCTGTGCTTTAACCGTGATCCCTCCTCCATGCTTCACATAAGCAAAGTCACCACAAGTGCATTCAATCATTCCCTCCAGTAAAGTTGAGTCCTTCCTCGATTACAGTTCCAATACATACTCTTTAATACTCACTGGAGCCACCTATTGATTGGACAATTGTAAGGCACTGAGCACTGGTCACCAAATTATTTCACAAATGGCGAGAATAATTAGAATATTAATATTAGTAAAAACTATAACTTATTTTCATGATTTCACACCACACTTGCCCCTGTTAAGTAAAAAAGCCATATTAAAACTCAGGAAAACCCAGAATCATGATGGCCTGCTAGAATAGAGGCACAACCAAAAAAAAACATCATGCCTGTCCTGAAAGCTTTACACTAAATTCCAACTGAAGAGAGAGCAGAATTAAAGAAATTGTGCATCCCCCACAAGAAGCATGACTACCTTCCTGCATACCTGTTTTTACTATACTCTCCAGGCAGGAATCGGAGCACAACATCCTAGAAATTACAGGCCACCGACATGTCTAGATGCAAAAGAAATGACAGATGGCCCTTGCACTGCAGAGTCTTCGCCCTCTGGAAAGCCCTCCTTGCACATCGCAGAACTGAGGGCGACTTACTGAAGTTCTGCAGAGGCCTGAAGACATGCACACAGCTTGCTTAGTGATCTGTGATCCTTTGGATCTCTACTCACTTGGTGGATATCTGATACTCACTCACTTCATCAGTCTCCTGTTCATATTAAGTGCGTCCAAGCATCACGGCAGAAGGATTCCTCGTGGGCCTCTAACTACCAAAGTTTTACCATCTCTTATTACCGCAAGGCACTGACATCCACCATGAATTTGATACACGAGACTAGTGAACCGTCTTGTCTACTGCACACATATTTATGCTATAAAGGGAGAGGAGTTAGCCTAACGGCTAGGGCGGTGGACCTCTAATCTGGGGAACTGGGCTCGAGTCTCGGCAATGACGCTGAACATCCTGTGATTCTGCGCAAATCACTTAATCTCCCCGTGCCTAACAAAAATGAATGTGTCCTCATGTGATGCAACTGGTGCTATGTAAAGCGCTCTGATACCCGCTTCGGGTCAAGTTCGCGCTATATAAAACTCTGTAATATAAATAAAAAATAAAATAAATAGAATAGAGGTTGGAGGTATCACAGAGATCCATTCAATCTTGTTTTATTCAGTCTTTCAAAGAAAGTTTCTTTTTTTAGATTAAAAGTGAAAAGAAGTATAGCCAACCTGTGTTTCTCAGCTTTAATTTGCTTCTTCAGGGCTGCTGTTAATATAAAATAACGTAGACAGAAAATTACTATCAAAATAATAAAAATAACAAATTATTAAATAATATCAAAGCCACACAAAGTTGCTCTTCATTTACTCTTTGGTTATCGTAGCTGATTACATAATATATTGCAAAAAATGTAGTCCAAATGTGTAGCTAATGCTTGTAATGGTCATTCATAAATAATTTTACTCCAGTATTTATTATTACCGCTTAAATATCTAAGTGGTATTTATCCTCATAGTTGTGTTCCATACTTAAATAAAGTATTATCAGCTTGATAATAATCACTCAATAGATTCGCAAAAGGGTACCTCCTTGTGTTTCTTAGAGCTAAAGTCATCCAATGTCGACACTATCCCTATTTCAAAAAGTTCATTTTTAAGTCTTGCTTGAGACAGCTCAAGACTGTTGCTTGTGAGATATTTTGTTAGCTTAAAGGAGGCTAAGTGTCCGCCCATTGCTTATTATTGGTTGTCTTCTTGCCACTCACATTTCCTTGCTTCTCTTTGGTCAGTGTGGGCTGACTTCACATCCTCTTCATGTGTTTGTCCCTCCCCTAGAGCATGGCCAAGTACTGCTTCCTTGCCCAGTGAGTCTCCTTCTGCTGCTCATGCTTTCGGGCCCAGGCTACTTTTTTCTGTTAGTTATAGCACTCCATAAGAGTTCATATGCTTGCAGGCCGTCTCTCTTCCATCCTTCCTCCCAGTGTGCAATAGTGGCTTTAAAATGAGGATAAGGGTAGCTATGATCTATTAGAACATTGGAATGTTGGAGACAATGGAGTAGCTCTGGGCTTATAATGGCTGGTATAAGCCCAGCACTCCAACATTCCAATGTTTGTCTTTTTGTTTCTCCATTTTTAATTTAGAACATTCTACCCTTAGTGGGTGGAATGTTCTAATAGCCTTATAGCCCTTCTGCCTCAGGCTATACCAGTTGTTAAAGGCCCTCTCCCTCGTTATAGGCCCTCGCCTGCGACTCGGACCTATAACTCGAGATGAGGGCCTTTAACTACTGGTATAGCCCTCGGCAGCGGGCTATAAGGCTATAGTGATTTACAATATAATAGTAAAAATTCTTCATTAACTTACCTTTGCGATGTAGTGCACTATGTAGTGCCTGGAGTGTAAAGACCCCCAATGTATTGGGCGTCGATGCACTGACATGCAACCATTCCTACACAGTTACTCACTTGATACAAAACTCCCTTCCACACACCCAATACCTCTCTATACAAACATAAGACCCACACGCCATCTACATACACCATACCTTTCTACAGACTGACTCAAATCAGCCGTCCCTACAGACACACACGTTCTCTCCACATGCACACTTGTTTGTTACACACTAACACCCTATCCTGTAAACCCTTTCCTCAAACACACACTCCACACACACACACACACATACACACACACACTGCCTCCTTCACACATATATCTCAAACACACAACTTAATCCATGTACCCACACATGCTCCTTCTACACAAACACCACAGTCCCTCCTATACACACCCACCTTAAAGAGGGACAGCCACATAGAGACCTCAGTGCACCCCCAGGTCCCATCTACCTCCCCCACCCCCACCCCCATCCATGCTCCTCCTTCATCGGCTCAGCGCGCCTCTCTCTCCATTTTCACTTCAGAACTCATTGCCGTCATATGATGTAATGACCTGCTGGGGTAAATTATGCAATCAGGAAATACTTTACACCAATTAGGATCTACTCTGTTTATTGACCACTTATGTGCTAAATAGTAACAGACACAGGTACCTCGCAGCCCTCTCTGATGAAGAAGACCAACATGATATTATATGTGCAACGGTACACATGTTTATTTCAGACACCAGTGTCTCTAAAAGGCAGAGATTTTAGTTGTAGCGATATGTTGTTTGCGGAATTGAGCGAAAACTCTGAAAGATGAACTGGACAAAAGACCCACAAATAAGACAAGTGAAAATCAGTGAGATTCAAATTAGAGGTCCCCGTGGAATAAATAACGTGTTATCCACAATGATTCACTGCTCAGTTCATGTATGCCAACGGAAATTCTTCGTGCAACCACTACCACTGCAGAGAAACAGAAATGCATGTTTTACTTCATTTACGCCCTACTTAAGTACAAATAGAAAAATGCTGGAGAAATATCACTTGTTATATTGTGTGGTAAACTGTTTCTTTGAGAGCAATGATTGGTGTGGGAAATGCATATTACAAAGCAGTAGCTAACAAATAAACCGACAACAAAATGCATCACCGCCACCTTGGAGGTTTAAACGTTTGCAAGACAAGCTACTGTGCACACGGGTTTAGGCACATTTAATTGTATGTAGATATGGAACTTATGTATAGCGCAAATATAGACAAAAGGCAGGTAACTATACCTCATAACTCCGGGGGTTTGAAAACGTTGGAGTTTAAACTCGCCTTCGACGTACGAAGCAAACTCAACGCAAGACTCGCTCCTCTTTCCACAAGGACGAACAAATCCCGCCTTTTTACTGTTTGCTCCGTTTAAATGATCAAGCCAGCACCCGACACGTTTCGGCCAAGTGACACGCATTGCAGCAAAAAAAAAAAAAACCTGCTCTTTAAAATGAGCATAACAGTCGAAAGTCCTCGTTTTTGTCTTTTTAAATTAGAATATTTTGTGTAACTTTGCAATAGTTTAGTTTTTCGCTTTCAGTTTCGCGTTCATCAGGATGTAATCTCCAGGCTGGTCAATGCTATATTTCAGTTATATTTTTTCTACTCTTTCTTCTTCTGAATGATAATGTGTGGATTATAATAATGTGCTGCTGACTTTGTCTGCCTTCCAACTGCAGCCGGTAGTCCAGGCGATACCACAGCAACGGGAGTGTCCCAAACGTGCACCTTTGCACAACTCCCGGTACAGCATACGATTCATTATTTGGACTGTTCCTTCATGGCACAGCATTCTAATGTCTTTAAGCAGAATGTATAGCAGATACATGCCGGTTCCACCACGGCCGGCTGCTCATACTAGGGGTCCGAGCCTCCTCTGGAGGGGTCTAGAGCTGCCACCTGGCCGTCTTTTTTACCAGCATGACCAGTAGTTTATTTTTACGTTCCACCTGGTACAAAAATTAGGAAAATAATCCAAAGTTTCTATTCCACCCCCACCCCCTATGAGTACATACTTTATATGGTAAGCATAAGAATAAATCAGCTCTACGGCTGCCTTAATGATTCCGGATTCATAATTAAAATGAACAAAGACAGAAAGGTGATGAATAGAGATGATTTTACGTAAAGTTTTATTCAAGTTTCACATCCATGCCGTTGCAGATTCCTAAAATGGCCGGTATTTATTTTGGGGAATGGTGCCACACCTCTCTAGGATAGCTGGAGCCGATTTCCTCTTCTGTAAATAAAGTTTGTTAGGGAACCCCTCTTACCTCCTCCTTGATAAATGTGCTCCTTTCTGTGTACAGTCTAGGACCGGGGGCCCACTGCCTCGGAAGCTCCCCGTGTGACCTGGGGCAGCAGAAGTGTTCAGAGTGCACTTAAGCCACTTGCTCCCCTCCCTGCTGTAAACAAGAGGCCCCGTAATAGCAGCGGATTGGAATGAACATCGCTTCCGTGGACCCGTGTTTACATCTGCGGCTATTGGAAAAGGATAGGAACCGCGTGCACGCCCAGTGGCAAGACGGGAAATGATTGAGCCCCCATGCAGAATGTGTGAGGACCCCTAAGACTCCCATATCAAACAGATAATAGGATTCTGAGCTGCTGGGGCTTTGCCTTACACCCTGTACACGCCCAGAACTGCTGTTGGGTTTTAGTTCTATTACCCACATCCTTACGCTGGCTGCAGTCATTTGTGGAGAGATTCAGCTGCCGTTTTAATGCCTCTGGCTGCAACACTGGCGTATATTTGCTTTTTAAGATTTCAATGCACAGTATTTTATAAATATGACAATTTAAGTTATTTAACTTAGCTACTTAGCCGAGCGTAATTCCCTTTAAGTCTGGGATTCATTAGCTAACTAACAAGCTCACATATGTTTAAATTACTTACTAATAATTCCATTGCTCTAAGGTTATTCCTCCATGTTGCCACCATTATGTGATGAGGTGAATCTGCCTCTTCAATCTGGCATTATATTTTAAGATTCACCATCACCTTTTGTATTGAAGGATGTTGAAATTTACTGTAACAAGAAACAATGAACTCAGAGTAATGGAATTATCAGTAAGTAATTTAAGCATTATCTCTTCGTCCAAATACTTGTTTCTCTCATTATCTAATGATGAGCAGTGGCGGTTTCATCTCTTTGGTGGGGGAGCATCACAACCCCCCCACCCTAATCCCCCACCCCCCTCCCCTGCCCGCTGTGAGCCTCACAGGAAAAATAAAATCGCAATGAAAAGATTTCATTGCCATTTTATTTTTCCGACGTGGACACACGCACTGCAGCAGCCCGAGGGGGAGTGTGACAAGAGCAGTGGCTGGCTGGATGCTCCAAAATGAACATGTCACATTGGGTGGCTTTCTTGCCGGCTAAAGTGACATGCGCACTTTGAAGCTCTCCAAATAGCTGTGCTTGACTGCTGGGTGGAGACCAAGCACAGGCCTACAGGGCCTGAACAGCGTCCAGTGAGCCAGCTCCATCCAATCCTGGTGCTGCTCTCACAGCATGAGAGCAGTGTCATGATTGGTTAAGGGAGTTGGCTGGGCCCATGCTGGAGTGGAGAAGACGATCAGGAAGAGCGAGGACGTGGAAGCCAGGTAAGTGATTTTTTTCTTTTTTACTTTTTCTCTTGCACTCTCTTCTATCCCTCCCCCTCTCCACTCGGCGGTTTGCCCACCCCTGAGTCCCCATAGCTGGCAACCGCCACTGATGATGAGCACCAAAGACAACTACTAACACTGGCTGCAAAGACATTCACAACCTGGCAGCACTGAATCATATGTCAAGCAGAACTCATGTTTAGAATCTTGGACTTGCTACTTTCCCAAACCAACACTAGGGGCCTGATTTAGATCTTGCCGAAGGGGTTACTCCGTCACAACGGTGACGGATATCCTGTCCACCGAAATACAAATCTCATTGGATATAATGGGATTTATGTTTCGACGGAGTAACCCGTCCGCCGAGATCTAAATCAGGCCCAAAGTCTTTGAAACACACCACGACTGACCCTGTAGTCAGGACTGCTGACTCGTTTATGAGGCTGTGGAAGCATATATCATATTTGCATGAGGCTGAAAGTGCTTTTTTCAAGACGACCTAGACTACTGATAGGAATCTCTATGCAGGCTCCTAATAGCTGAGCACTTATTGCGTTGCAGCATTTCTATAGCACTTCATACTACCGAAGAAGCTGTGAAGCACTTCTATTTTCCTCTGTTCCTGGCACTTTTTTATAGATGTGTGGTTGGAAAGATGTTGCTTGTGGAAAAGTCTATTATGAGATGTGTTGTTTGCGGTGCAGTTGATATGATTGACATGCTCCATCAAGAAGCAGGCCTGCTGCTCACTCTGTAGTGGCCACCCCGATGCCATATTTTAGAGTCACTCATGGGGGTTATGCAAATCCATATGGTGGTCCACAAGTGACATCGGACTTTTAAGCCACTTTCCCAATTTCTGAACAACTTTACCATAGTATTATATAAAAGTCCAAATGTCAGTTGGAGTAGTCACATTTTTTCCATGTTTTCGGAGTCAGCGCTCATGCGCTGGCAGGTGTTTAGCAGTCTCCCAGTGCCCAGAGTCAAAATATACCAACAAATCCAATAACAAAATATGGTATCACATAAAATGATGCACTTTCCTACAGCAGGTCAAACCGGGGAGGGGGATTAGGGAGAGATCCTAGGAAAAGAGACTCCTATTCTTTATTTTTCAGGAAGAGGTTTTGTTAAGGTATTGACTCAACTAGTTAATTGTTGTAACTGAGGTTTTAACTATATTTTTTATTGTTTTAGAAATTGCATGTGTACTGAACTATAGTAAAAACAATCACAAGAAATAAAATTGTATGCACTTTTATGCATTTTTAATGCAAAATAAAGTTTGAATTTGATTTGAGTTGACTAAACTATTTGTTGGCTTCTAAAGTTAAGACAAGAGAGTAAATAAGACCATGTAATATCTATGAAATGTGTCTGCAAGATATCAATTGACTAAAGTCAGTCTACACCATTTGAGGGCAAGTCTTAGTGTGTTCTCTACTAATGGTAATTAAAAAGCAAGTTCACTCTGTTCACGTTTTTATTGTAGTTTTCGAGTTCCAAAAATGAACACTTTTACATTGTGATATGTGTAAGTACAAACAGAAAGAAAAGGAGACATGCAGAAAATCAAAACAAGGCCGTTGTGGAAATAAGTCGGCGAGCTGCCTGGTACATATTTGGGAGAAGTTCCACAACATGACTGATATTGTCATCAAAATTATTGATACGAAAGTATAAGGTGGAACAGAGAATGTATTGTAACTGGAGTAAAAGGAAAATGTTTTTCAGTTTTTTTCCCATAGTTGTTTAGGTTTTAACATTGAACTTAAGAACCCCTGGCCCCTAGCAGCTCACTACAAATGTGTACAGTCATGTGACCATCTGGTAAGGGAACTGCTCCAAGTAACCATGAAGTGAAGAATGATGCTGCATAGGAAAGCGCCGGGGGCATCACACCCTGTTAAAGTATTGCCTCTGATTATTGAAGGCCACATATTTGTACGGAATATTACCATAAACATTTATTATTGAATTTGGCTCTTTTCACGGACACTCATGCATTCTGAATGTCACTAACAGCTCCTGAAGGTAAAAGCACAAATTTAGACATGCACCATAGAAGCCCAGATTCGTTAGCCACTGACAGTAAAATAAAGAGGCATTTGTTCTTACCCTAAAACACCTCTTCTAGTGCAACTTTAACCCTGTATCGTTGTCAGGATTTGACAAGGAAGTTCTGAAGGCTGGAAGAAACAGCTCCCAAAGAAAAGGGTCTCTCATAGACAACAGAATAGCAGGAAGGCGTGGAAAGCATGGAGGACCAGTCTATGGAGGCTGGGGCTGAGTAGGAGGAAGGCCTCTAAGCACAGATGAAGAATCAGGCAAATTAGAATAGCAAGGTCATCAGTTCAGCACTTCCAGGGCAACATAAGAAGTGTCAGGACCTGAACAATGTTGCCATGCAACTCTCATGGTGGTATGGTTCTCATTGGCATAAGTTCATTCACCTTTCGGTTCCCACACATTTGTTGATTTTCCCTTCCTGCTGTCTCTCTTGTGAGTCCCCCCCCACCCCTTCTGACCCTGTACCATCAGCTGTGTTATTTGTTTTGCCTAAACTTACTTCATAGGGGTCGATTACGATGCCGTCCGGAAAGGCTCCAAACTGCATCCGATTTGGTCGAAACTGATCGGAAGCCTTGTTTCAGACCGACTCGGACACATTTCCGGATGACCGATCATGATGTCCCGAAAGCGTCCGAACTGTCTGACTCAGTTCCAAACGGCATTCGGAGTAACGGTGTTGTTCGGAGCCGACTCGTACAGGTCTACGGGCCGCGTTTCCGTATGAGCAATTAGGATGTTGTATTCGGGCAGCCTTTCCGAGTCGGTGGTTCCAACACGGATCGGCTGCCGGAATCTGACTTTGGGGGCCCGTAGCAGGACCCCTTCACTCAGGGCCCTCCGAATTGGGCCCGTGAGGTACCCATGGGTCCCCTCTTTCCCTACATGCACAGTGGTGCAAGCCTTTCCCCAACCACCCCTTTTCTCAATGGGAGCCTGTGTTCTCATATGAAGTACAGGCTCCCATTGAAGTCAATGGGAGTCCGACCGAACGGTGTTCAGACACTCCGTAATCGGTCTGTTGGACTCCCCGAACCCGCGTCGTTAGGAAAGCATTCCCAAACCGAATCGGTTGGACTGCTTTCCGGACGACATCGTAATCGGGCCATTTGTAGAATTACTTGACTTCTGACTCCTGGTAGTTCCTCAACTATGGCGTCCTTGTGATCCCGCCTGGTTTCCCCCAGTATCTCCTTGGATCATTATTCACTATTGTTATCAGGGCATCGGGTAAGACTTTCTCATGGAAAAGGGGATTGAGCCGTATGTGTGATCCATGTCCATACCCACAGAGATTTCTTTGTGTATTTCCCATAGGCATATGAGTCTTTATTACTGAGGGATGCAGTCTATTGCCAGATAACGAGGCCTGTGAGAGAGTACCTGCATTCATCTCTTCGTTTTTATACCCTATTCTCCATTTTCTTCTGGAGAGATTATGTTACGGCAGTGGTTCTTACTCTCCACCCTGTTTCTACACTCTTTTCTGTGGATAATTGAAGGATTATTGTCGGAGTTTCTGTCCGATTGTTCTCACAGTCTCTCCAAGAGCGTGACAATCAGCAGAAGCAATGAGTAGTTCCTCGTGAGCTCTTTAACTTGAAAAGAATGTACTCACCATGAATGCTCAAAATAGTTTGGCAGTTTGCTCCTAAATACTATTGTCACTTTTATAACTCTTGATGGCTGACGCGTTTCTGTCTGACTGATTCCTAGTGATGCAAGACATAGATTTGGTCCTATCGGCAGGTCTGTCTTAGCCTCCAGGCTTGTGGAGATAGCCTCTGAGTCGGCTGAGTGGAAAGAACAGACTGGGGCTTCACTGACCCACCCGTGGGTTATTGCAGAGGACAGGTTGGCATGGTACGTGAATACTGAATTATAAATATAGTGCAAGAATATTATGGTCAAAATATTGTCATAGTAAAAATATCACGAGTCACTATGTTATGTGTATTTATTTTATTTTGTTGTTGGCCAATTATTTTGTGGTGTAAAATATAGTATTGAAAAAAAGTGTAGTATTTAATATAGTTTTTACTGATATTGTGATGTGTATGTTTATTGTCATGATTTGGAATTTAAATATTTTCTTTTTTTCTTTTATGGTTTTCGTGTTTTTTATTTTATGTGTTATGCGGAGGTGTTGGATGTGTAGTGTTTTAAATGTAACTTTTTGGGGGTTGTTTAAAGTATGTATTTTTTATTATTTTAAAATATGAGTGTTGATTCTAACAGGGTGTTTATATGTTTTGTATTTTATGCCATATTTCATTTTTTGGGGTTAATGGGGGATTGGGTGGGTTGTACTTCAATGAAATTATATTTTTACAGTTACATTTTGGCTGCATGTGTAATTAAGGAGGCTCTGGATTATAGTTCGAAGGGTCTATATGTTTAATTAAAATTTTAGGGTACATGTTTTGGGGATATATATATTTTGGGTGTATGTTATAGTTAATATTATTATCAACCGGTTATTTAATTTTTCAGGGGAGCTGGTGGGAAGTGTTTGAGTGTGATTATATATGTTATTTATTATTTTGGTGTGCAAGTGTTAATAATGTAATTCAGCACTGTATCTGAGTCTTAGGGGGTCATTACGATGGCGGGCGGAAGCACAACCGCCGTGCTGGCGGATGCAAAAACCACCAGTTACCGCCGGCACGCAGCAGTCCACACGCCCGCCCAATTACGATGCGAAAAGTAGGCCAAACACCGCCGGCAAGCCAGCAACACCGTCCGCCATCAAAGTGCGTCCGTACACGTAGCGGCGCAGCACAATTGACACACACCGTCCGACAAAATCACGTCCCGCCCGGCGTATAAATTACGATGCCGCAAACAAACGGCTCCCACGGCTAAGAGACACCGTACGACAAACCGAAGCGGTAACACGGACGCCGAGCACGGACAACGAAGAAGCGGCTCCCCGAGCATGAATCCAGCACTGCAAGCCCTCCCCATGCTCTTGCTGATGCACCACCAAGGACGCAACGTACCGCGGAGACGCAGGTAGGCACACACACAACAAGTGCACGCAAACAGCGCACACAGTGCAAGGGCGGAAAAAGCGGACAACCCCCACCCGCGCGTGTACACTACACATCCACCATTGCATCCACATATGACACACAGGCCAAATCGTAACATCGCGTAACACATGTGTACACACCACCTGGGACTAGGAACCAACGACCCCGTCACGGCCCCAAAGCGGCGATGACGCCACCACACATGCGCACAACGCAGAGGCCAACCGCAGCGCCATGCATGCGTCGCACACAGACACAGGGACACAACCAAGCAGCACACACATCAGCCCCACCCCGAACGCACATGACACGTGACAGGCCTGCCACAGACATGTCCCCAACGCCCAATTCACGGACAACACCCAACGCCACACAACCGACGCACACATGTCAGTGAAGTCACGCAACAGCAGGACACACCCCAGTGTAACAAACATGGCGTAGCACACAGCGGCGGCAACACCAACTAGGAGAAGCAGGGCCCCTTCGGGAAGAGGAACGCCAGTACCACACTGAAACACCCATACCACCCTGCACATATGAACAAGACATATAAAACGGAACACCAAAGTGCCCGGGGACCGACAACAGGTGGCCCAAGAATAACATTCACACACAAGGCCCAACGCAGAGCGGAAAGGCAGCCTGCCGCCCACACAAGGGAGAGCAGACAGCACTGAATGACCTTCCATTCCAACTCCGAAACCACAGCCCTACGAAAGAAGCCGGTGAATACAGCCATTGTCCAAGAAAAGACCAACACAGGCATGCCGAGGAGACCGACCACAGGGCAGATAGCGCATATCACAGAAGAACACAACGGACGGGAAAGAAAAAGAAAACACTCCCCCATGTCGGCCACATGCAAGTTAATTGGAAGGAGTCACACATCACTGACCTTGAACTGTCTGAGAAGCATGTGGGATGAGGGCCCATGTCCTCCGCACAAGCCAACAGAACACAAGTCCTGTCTCCCTACGACTACACAGAGCTCACAGCAACCTCGGAGCGTGCACATTGCAGACTGCACACACAGCCGGAGCACGCCACCACAACGCACCGCTGCGAAATGGCAACCGCAACACACCTACCCAACTACGCCGGACAGCTCAAGCTGTACAAAACCAACCTGATACATATATTGGGATGCGATCTCCTGTCCCTGCTGAACGTAAGTTACCGACTGACTTACCGCATCACATTGTTCAGCTGCGTCATGCCCGTCTTCTACTGTCGGAGGTGTCCCTACCAGCATCCCGTGGAGATGTGCCTCTCCAACCCGGCATGTCTAAAGGCGGACCTGCTACCACTACTCCTCCCTCTGGACGCACACGACAGGGCCTGCTCTGCCTATGGGGGCATGGCGTATGTGGCCAACATCGCACCCGCACTGAAATGGGACCACTGTGCCTCCACACGACGGATCATCGAGAACAGCTACATCGAATGTCACCCAGCATGCCCCATCATGGTCCTCCAAGGGACAACTTACGAACAACACCTTGACAGCCACCATCCGCTACATTGTCTGGCAAACATGTACACCACCAATGACATGGAAGCCCTGCTGGACGGCATCGCATACCTGACAACCTGTAAATTCGTCGGACCACAACGCAGGTTCCCCGATTGACCTATGATGTCCAACCCCGCACCCATGCTTAGCTTCCGCACGGACTGGCCAGTCACCACCACAACAGCCATACCAAACGACCGGCAACTGTAACCACACCATCAACGACATCGCCATGACATCGGATATGACCGGGACATGCACACTGTTCCCCATCACATCCAGGAACACCGCATGCATCGTGGGAGGCAGTGGCATGGGGTCTGTGTATCGCACCCACATGGACGGAACTGCACGAACAACCAGGACACGACATGGATCCAGCGCCCATGGACACACACACCGCTCAGTGGACATGAATAGGTCGCCTGGAGTCTGTGGGTGCTGCACCCCTCCCACCCCCGCCCCGGGAATCCCATACCAGGACCTTTGCATGGACGACAAGTGCATACAACAACAACACGACCCCAGTGACTGTGACATGTCCAGTAACCACCACATTGCAACAACAAGTGGCACGCCGCTGCATGCACGCAAGCACATGCCCTGATGTCATCTCACATGCACGCGTGCATGAGGAACAACCGCAGCAAGCCTGTCACATGGAACTGAGATGGACTGTGCCCATGATGCCAAGCGGTCTGGTAGGCTACATGTATACCGTCTGTGTCAAAGTCCGCAGCTCCGCAGCTATACGTAAATGTACATTAGCACAGCCTTGGCCAAGCAGATGTAACTCTGAAGCCCACATCCCACATGCAACAGCCAATCACATGTAACCCCACACCCTATCCCATTTGCAAACATGCTCAGTATATCCTCAACATGTATTCCGCTGCCAGTAGTGTCCACTATACTGCATCACAGAGGACAGAAGACTCAATATAATGTTTGAAACCAAAACTGTCTCCGCTGACTCATTTCACAAGTACGAATGAGAGAGGATGAGAGTATGTGAAGTACACGGCAGTCGTGACATGACCATGTAGTCCACTGGTATTGGATGTCAACGCAAATGAGTAGCACAACTGTGGAAGACACACATGTGTCGTGTGAAGTCGTATGGACGCAGTGCTCAGGTGGATGGGTGTGACGGGTAGATGCGCACATGCCAAGTTGGAGCACGCCGTGTTGGGAGGGGTCATGAACAGTACACCACCGCTTCCCTGGGCATTGTGAGAGGACACCTGTCGGGGGAGTGAACACGTGTGTGCACAGCAGCCGGGCACACGTACAAAGCGGTACCAGGCGCACCTCAGCCTACCCTCTGTGGACAAGCTGGATCCTGTTATGCGCCCGCCATGCCCCTTGACAAGGCACACACAGCCCCAGTCGACCAGGTGTAACCCCAACATAGTCAATCCGCACAGGCGATACAGGGCACGGGATGGCAGTGGAGCATGGTGTGTGAGAGGTCTCCTCGCGCTCCTCCTGGTCATATCACGCAGGCAATAGAACCTCAACGTCTAGCATGGCACAAGTCAGATGGAAGTGTAGGGGGACGCACCACAGCACGAGCAGCACTGACGTCACGGGAGGTGGCTCGCACCATCCCATCCATTGCCCATCATACCAACCACGCCACATGCCATTGCGACTAAGTGCAAGCGCGTGCGCCACCACCCCTGAGCCCTCCCCAGAGAGGCCAAAGAGTGAATGTGTGGGCCATCAGTCACAGACGGACGCGGCCTGGCCGCAAGGGCAGCCACAGCCACTGGGTGTCGCAGGTGGCGGATCCGGAAGGCGAAGACTGTGATGCATAGTCCATGCAGGCCGGGTCTCCATTTGGGGCACCACGCAGGTGGACGGCGTCCCGTAACACATCATACCCTGAGACAGCCCACTCGTGCAACTGGACCCACACATACACTCCTTGCCCTCTCTGGTGCGAGCTTGGGGCTGCCTGTGCAAGCGCTAGCCTCGCAGGTGCACATGCATATTGGGGGAGCGAGGGGAGGACATGAGGGCTGGGGCGAAGATGACTGTATCACTGTCAGTGAGTACAAGGGATGACCCAGATGTGGAAAGGAAGAGACGTGTCCCGTGTGTACTGCAACTAGTCGCCAATCCAACTACCCCCCCATGTCCGGAATGTAAGCCCGCACCTAGGCCCGCCCATCCGCCACATCGAATATACCACCAGCACGACAACCTTCCCATTCGAAACACTGACTGGGGGTGGCGACCAGTGAACAATCATGTGTAGCCTACCCACGCGTACATGTGGGCCCTCCATGATCCATGTCACCTGCGGCAAAGTCATGACATGCGCAATGAGGGAAGTGAGGAGAGCTGTCCGCCCCACGCACAGAAGGTGCATCAGCTCCACAGACCCAGCAGCGAGTCCAGCAGGGGTCACATGTGCAGGGGCAGCTGTGCCTGGTGTGAAGGCACATGCATATAGACAGCACATCGACCAATGTGTAGTCTGCCCACATCTACAGTCCATCATCATGCGGACATAGGAATTGAACACAGGGCAACACATCTTAGTGGGTGCACCCACCGTGACCAACAATGCGCAATCATCGACGTACCCGCCCTGTGCATGGCCCCCCACCCAACGGAGGCACATCCAGTGCCACCATCCCACACACACAAGCCTTCCACGGAACATGCTGTGTCCAATGGTCAGTACAGAGTCAGAGCCCATCTGGTGGATCCTGAACAGGAGACACATGCACACACATGCCAGCTCCCACTATGTACGTCTGCCACCTGGCACGTGCAATGTAACCTCTCACCTGTGACGTGTGACTGCAAGCACACAGCCGTCTTGGCATGGGGCTGTCAATGTGGACACCTGTCAATGTTTCAGGAGGTGTGATCCGTACAGTGCTGTACATAGGGTGCAGTGCTGACACCTACTACTGTCTCATATCCCCTCGTGCCACAGGTCCCACTTGTTTTGGCCGCTCAGCCTGTGCCCACATCGTCGTCGTCGTGTGCCATACTCATCCAGCCTCGGAAGCAGTTCCATGCTCAGCAGACATTCATGTTGCCGTGGCGTTGCCGCTTGACGAATATGCAGTCAGTCCCCATCAGCACGCCCCGCAAGTCATTGGGGCCTAGATCCCCATGTGCATGCACATGGCAGTGGTTTGTATCACTAGCCATTGCCATTGTTGGGAGACCTGTGTAAGTGTATTGTGGCCGTGCCGTCCCAGCTTGACAGCTGGGCTGTGGCTCATGTGCTTGCTCAGTCATGTCAGTGATGTGTATGCGAAATTGCTATGTGTTGTGTTGCTTTGACATGTGTCCACTGCCATTTTCCCTAGGCGGAGACCGAACATTGACCGCCCATACCAATTGCTGGCGGACATGGACGATACAGAGGTCATTAGGAAGTTTCGGCTGGACAGGCCAACCCTGCATCGACTGTGTGCCATGTTGGAACCCCATCTCTGTCCCCGCAGGGTGTATCCGACAGCTGTCACCCCCACGGCTAAGGTGATGGCCGCCATGCATTTCTTCGCCACTGGGTCATTCCAGCACACAGTGGGCAGTGGAGGAGGGATGTCCCAGCCCATGTTCAGCAAGGTGCTGAGGGATGTACTGGCAGCCATGATGCTGTACCGAAACAGGTACATCAGATTCCCCAGGGCTCGTGAATTGGCGGCAGTGAAGGGTGCATTCTATGCCCTTGGCAGAATCCCACACGTCGTTGGAGCCATTGACTGCACACATGTTGGCCTTGTTCCACCACAGGCCACTGAGCACCTGTACCGCAACAGGAAGCACACGCACTCCCTGAATGTGCAAGTGGTGTGCCTTGCGGACATGGTGATCACCCACGTGTGTGCAAAGTTCCCAGGCTCGGCCCATGACGCACACATAATGCGCAACAGCATCTTGCCACGACTGATGTCCAATCTGCAACAGGATCGTGGCTGTATTGTCGGTGAGTATGTGGAGTGGTGTAGCGTGCTGGTTGTGCGATGCTGTCCCCTGTCCAGTTGGAATAGCAACGGTTCTCTGTGTCCCTCACACCCAGGTGACTCTGCGTACCCTAATGGGGCATGGCTGCTCAGTCCATTGAGGAATCCTCGCACCCCAGCAGACGATCGCTACAATGAGGCACATGGGAGGACCAGACGTGTGGTCGAGCGTACCTTTGGCCTCCTCAAGTCCAGGTTCAGGTGCCTGGACCGCACCGGGGTGCGCTGGCGTACTCCCCACAGAAGGTGTGCCAGATAGTGGTGGCGTGCTGCATGCTGCACAATCTGGCCATTCGGAAGCAGATCCCCCTCATCGTGGATGACGGAGATCAACCAGGGCCCCAGCCCGCAGACCAGGACAGCTCGAGTGAGGAGGACAGCGGAGAGGAGGAAGCTGGTAATGTGCGGCAGCAGCTCATCGCCCACTACTTCACTTGACGGTGAGTGTCCATGTACGACGGCTGATGTGGCTGTATCTGTGCAGGTGTGTGTGTGCTGTGTCAGGGTGGCCGTTTGTTCACTGCGTGCTGTGTGTCAACGCTCCATGGCCAGGGTAGTATGCCACTGTTGGTGGCTGTGGCATTGTGCCCTATTGCTCTGTGCGATGTGTGTACATTGCTTGTAGTTGTTGACATGTACTGTGTGATGGGTGTGTGACACACTCATTGAATGTGCTCCTGTTCTGTCTCCCACCCCTAGGTCCCTACAGGCCCTCCGGTTCCATTGCCATGCCACGCATCAGGTGCCTTTCCGCCCAAGGTGGCCGTTGTATTCCGTACAAATAAAACACAGGGCACAAACAGCAGTTTGTGTAAGAGGTGCATTTATTTCAAACTGTGACATGTGATTGTGTGTGAGGTGATGACAAAAGTGGTGCGTGCAGTGACAATGAGCTGTCGGTCACGGCTGCGTGATGCTCAGGGTGTACCCACTGGTTCCATGTCCATGGTCCAACAGACACATGCCATCCAGATGGCTGTGTGGAGTGGGATCGTAGTCCAAGTCAATGCAGTGGGTGGTCAAGGAAGGCTGGCTGGCTGCCTCACTTGCGTCTGGAGCGTGCGAAGTCCTCCCGTGAGATCTGTTTGCCACTTCGGACGGCCCCTTCCACGTTTGCGAGGGGGGTGCCTGGTGGCGACCTGCTGGTGGGGGTGAGGTGTGCTCACTGGCTGTGGACGCAGGGGAACTGGACACTGCTGCACGACCCTGCGCCCCGGCAGGTGGTGGCAGTGGTGGAGCTGCTGTCCCTGGCTGTGACCTCACCACCAGCTGGCCCATGAGGTCCACGAGTTGGCCCATACGGGCGTCCATGGACCTCAGCACCCCCAGCACCTCCCGCGTGTCTGAAGCAGACCTGGCCCATTGTCCTTGGGCCTCTTCATAGGCCCCAAGGACTCTGGCCATTTGAGGCAGGGCATGGCTCCCAGGGGAGACTTGCGTTTCCCTGACCCTGCTCCTCCTACCAGTACTGCTGCCACCGGCCTGCCCACTAGCCACATTGCTCACCACGGTCCTCGCTGTGGCTCCCAGGGTGGATCCAGTCAGCCGGGCCACCACCTGCGCTGGGGCTGGTGCCAGCGAAGACGTGGTGGTGGTGGCGGCGGTGGTGGTCGGTGCAGCGATGGTGGCGGTTGCGGCAGTGGTAGTGGCCGCAATGACCGTGGGTGTGGCCGCAATGACCGTGGGTGTGGCCGCAATGACCGTGGGTGTGGCCGCAATGTCCGTGGGTGTGGCCGCAACGACAGTGGCAGCAGGGGGCTGGGAATGTTCAGCAGCCCAGGATGATGGGTTGGTGGGTAGGAGGGGTCATGGGGAGCGGCTGGGCCCTGCCACACCAGATGGGCCTGCTTGGTGGTCCGTGTCCGAAGAGGAGGACAGATCCTCCACATCCGTGTGTCCTCGTTGGGGGCTTGTAGGCTGGCTGTGCTGGCTGCTGTCTCCATCCCCAGCATCCAGCAGTTCGTCACCTGTGGAGAGAATGAGATTTGTTATTGTGTTGCACCTGGCGAAGTATGTATTTGTCGTCTGACATTAACAGTTCATGCAATCTCGTACATGGGTTTCCCGGAGGCGTGTGTGTGGCTGTACCATTTGTAGTTGTGTGTGCTTGGCAATGGGACTGTGTGCTGTGCACATGTGGCATGGGACGGATTGGCCATGCCGATGGGTGTGTTGCTGTGCCCCTACTTATTGTGACTCTGGTGTATGCGGGCTCCTGGACCATCCTGGGTCTGGTTTGTACTTTGCTTTTGGTGTTCAAATGGGCCGCTTAGGAACGCATATGGCAACATGGGGCCATGCCCCAGATTCGCATTTGGGAGGGAATATGCTTTTGGGGTTCAAATGGGACGCAGAGCATATGGCAAAATGGGGCCATGCCCCAGATTCGCATTTGGGAGGGAATATGCTTTTGGGGTACATGCTGTGAGCCATGGGTGCCGAACGTGACATGTGTTGTGGCAGCATGACAGTGCATGGTCTGAGGTGTGTGCATGTCTGACATGGCCTGCATATTTGCTGTCTGTTGTGATTACTGGACATGGCATTGGACGCATCGTTATGAGTGAGTGATGGTTGTGTGCCAGCCAACGTATTGCAGTTGTCCCATCTCCTTGGTGTGCGTGCTGCCCTGTGCCATGTGCATCACTGCAGTGCTCGTGGGGGTGTGGCCCATGTTGTGTGTTGTTGCTCACAGTGTGGCGTGCGCTTCATTGACTTCTGGCACATGGTTGGTCATGGGCATGTATCTTAGCGTGACTGCTGTATGTGTGGCAGCTGTGCGGATGACATGCCTTTCATGAGACTGGGGCTGACGGATGGGATGGATGGTATGTTGTATGTGCATGGTGTGTCTTTGTGTTTGATGGGTTCAGTGGTGTTCGTGTGCATTTATGTTGTTCCGCTCTGTTGCGTCTAGTGTTGTTTGTCTTACATAGGCGTAGTTGTGGGGTGTGTGGTTGACAGGCAGTAGGGGCTACATGGACAGGACTTCAATGGTGTTTCGGTTGTGTGTGATGAGTTGCACAGTGGCTGCCGTGTGGTACTATATTCAGTGTGACTTGTGCATGCAGACGTGGCTCCTTGGGTGTTGCTGTGTCTGTGATGGGTCATGTTAGGTGTGAGTCTGTGGTTCATGTCCGTGTGCACATTGTTCACTTGTTCGTGACGGTGGGCGGTGCTGCGTGTTCGTCTGCTACGTGACATGTCCCATGTGTTGGTCGTGTTACGGTCCTCATGCCTCCAGTAATCCAGCCCTGTCCAGTTTCCCACCTGCAGGTTGTTCGGGCGTGCACTGTACTGGATGCCACATGGTTCTAAGCGGGGGTGCTCCATGTTGCAGGTCTGTGGGGGTGGGGGGTGTTGTGGGTCGTGGTGGTGGCTGGACACCCACTGACACCGATTGTTGTGGATCGTGATGTCTACCTTTCGGCTGTCGGTGTGCACTGCGGTGGCTGACACGTGGCTGTGGGGTGTGGGGGATGCTCCTCCTTGCTGTGCTGTGGGACTAGGGGCCTGGTGTGTGTTGTACTTGGGCTGTCCACCCTCCCACCCACTGCACTTTGTGTTCCTGCCACTTACCTGTTGCTTGTCGGTTAGTGCAGCTATGGCGGACACATGGGTGTGGTGGGTGCTCGTTGTGGCGCTTCTGGCATACTCGGGGACCTGTTGGTGGTTACGTGGCTGGCTGAGTGTACACATGTCCCCACGTATCTTACAGTTGTTCGGTTTGGGCTGTGTGTGGTGGTGTCTGTTGCATGTGTGTGTGATGTGTTGTGTATTGTGTGCTGGACATGGGGGTGTTTGTCCCTGGGAGCTGTGGCATGGTGGTAGTGCATGTGAGTACATAGCGGTGTGCTGGTATACATTAGTTTGTACTTACCAGCCTCCACTCCCCCTGCTAATCCGGCGAGGATCTCCGGATGTATGATGACTCGCACCTTCTCCTCCCACGCTTTGAAGGTCTTGAAGAGCGCGGGATTCCCTCCGCCAGTGACGGCTGCCAGCTCTCTGTTCTTGCTCTCCTTCTTCTTGACCAGGCTCTTGACGTCATTCCACCGTTTGTTGATTTCAACTCTGTTCCTGGGCAGGGTCCCGACTGCATTGACCTGGTCTACGATCCGGTTCCACATTCTCTTTCTGGTGGCTAGTGGTGTGTGCTGGACCAGGTTCCCATAGATTTGTGGGTGCACCTTGATGATCTCGTCGACCATGACCGTCAGCTCAATGGGCGTGAACTTGGGCATTCTTTGTGGTGCCATGGTGTTTGTGGTGCTGGTGCGGTGTGTGTTGTGTAATGTGCAGGGGGTTTGTGGTGCCGGTGTTTGGTGGTGGTGGTGGTGGTGGTGGTTGTGATGTGTGCGTTTCTGTGGTGTGCTGCTGTCCTTGCTGTGTCACTGTGTCCTCTCCTCTCCTCTCTAGTTTGCAATGTTGCAAGGGGTTGTGGTCTGTGGGAGTGCTGCTTTTGTACTTACCTATGTGGGTGTGTCCTCATGGTCTGTTGTTTTTAGGTGTGTTGTGTCTGGGGTTCTGGCCTTTGTAGTTTTTGTTTGTCCAGGGGGTGTTTTCGGGATGTGTACTGTGCTTGTGTATTTGTGCGTGCCTTGCTGTGTGGACTTGTTGGCCATGTTGTGTGCGATTGGTTTTGTCAGCGGATGGTTTCTGTGCAGGGACGTGGGCGCCATGGCTTCTGCCGTGTCGATTCTCATCGGCGTTGTTTGCGCTGGCGGGCGGTATATTTGTAGTTTTCCCGCGCTCATGGCGGTGCCATCGTAATCTCACGTGCGGTGTGTCGGCCGTGAGGGCGGGCGGTTTTGTGTTGTCGTGCGTGTTTCCGTCCGTGGCGGGCGGTTTGACTCCGACTCGGACGATGGCGGGCGGTATCTTGTGTGATTTTTCCGCCGATGGCGGTTTTCGGTTTGTGTAATCGTAATGGCGTGGTCGGTGTTCAGACGGTGTGTGCGGGCGGATTTTTGCCGCTTCTATGCCTGGCGGATTTTTTTACGCCGGGTATCGTAATGGGCCCCTTTTATTTTTTAAATTACATTGTAATTACATTATACATTACATTACAAAATATACTTTCTCAGAATGAATTAATTTACTTTAAATACTTTGCAAATAGGCAATAGACTTTTAAGTACAGTAGTTACAGTTGTTGCAATGGGCAACACAATTTCAAACACAATGCAACATTGAGCTCAATGTGAATTTCTAGCTAAATGCAATTAGTTACTTTATGGATTACTTTTCTAACCACAGGACTGAATCCTAGATTCAGTCCTGGGACATCTCCTGTAAACAGTTGAGTAAAAGCGTTTTGGTTACAGTAGTGATTTTTAAGGAATATTATTGTATCTTAAAAGTTGACACTTAGAAACTTTTTCACATAGAATCACCAATGTTATCCTATGGGAGGAAATTCACTTAGCAGGTAAGTAGTGTTATCGTGACTTTTCTCACTCAGTGGTGGATCCTGGATCCAGCACTGGTGCATCTCCTGTAAACAGTTGAAAGAATGCGTTTAAGTCATACAGGCGATTTTTAAGGAATATTTGTAGTTTGTGAAAATCGACACTTTGAAACTTTTCTGCTGAAAACCAGACAATGGATTCCTATGGAAGGAAATACAAGTTACTGGTAAGTACGGTTAAAATTACTTTTTAGGGTCAGTGCTGGGCTAAAAGATGCAGCACTGAGGTCTCTCCTGATAACAGGTGAGTAAATCGGAATTCGTATTTCGGCTGATTTTAGAGGAATATTTGTATGTTTCAAAAATCGACACAGAAACTTTTTCAGCAAAAAGCAGGCAATGATATCCTATGGAAGGAAATTCAAGTTACTGGTAAGTACGGTTAAAATTACTTTTCAGGATCAGTACTGGACTGAAAAATGCAGCACTGAGGTCTCTCCTGATAACAGGTGAGTAAATCGGAATTCGTGTTTCGGCTGATTTTAGAGGAATATTTGTATGTTTCAAAAATCGACACAGAAACTTTTTCAGCAAAAAGCAGGCAATGATATCCTATGGAAGGAAATTCAAGTTACTGGTAAGTACGGTTAAAATTACTTTTCAGGATCAGTACTGGGCTGAAAGATGCAGCACTGAGGTCTCTCCTGATAACAGGTGAGTAAATCGGAATTCGTATTTCGGCTGATTTTAGAGGAATATTTGCACAATGGTGAAGGGAGGGGCGGGGCCTGAGGTGACATCTGTGCAAATGCGCCCCGTGGCGCGTTTTAAGTTGGGGTTTAAGTCCCCTTTAATCATGAGGGTCCCTGGGGGCCAACTAGCCCACCAGGAACCTCCAGTATGCGCCAGGGGCTGCGTTGCAGAGACGTGTACAGAGGCCACACCCCTTTTACACCTCTCTGCAAGGCAGCTCTGTGGCGCTTTGGAAGTACATGGTGGGCTAGTTGGACTCCAGGGACCCTCAGGATTCAAGGGGACTTAATCCCCCATCTTAAAACACGCCACGGGGCCTGTTTGCACACATGTCACCTGAAGCCCCGCCCCTCCCTTCACCACTGTGCAAACGCGCCCCGTGGCGCGTTTTAAGTCGGGGGATTAACTCCCCTTGAATCCTGGGGGCGCGTTTGCAGAGTGGTGAAGGAAGGGGGTGGGGCCTGCGGCCCGATCGTTTTTTTTTTTTTCCTGAAGGGGGCTGTGTGGCCCCCTTCCTTTCCTATTTTTGGGCCCTGGGGACCCCATCCCCCAGGGCCTTATCCCCTTTTTTTTTTTTTTAAATTAAACGGGAAGGGGCCGCGTGGCCCCCTCCCCTGGCCAAATCCTACCCCGGGGACCCCATCCCCCGGGGCATGGCCACACTTTACATTAATTTTTAAGGAGGGGGCTGCGTGGCCCCCTCCTCAGGCCTCCTTTTGCCCCGGAGACCCCATCCCCCGGGGCAGGCCTTTTTTTTTTTTTTAAATTATTTCTGGGGAGGGGGCCGCGTGGCCCCACTCCGAGGCCACTACTTGCCCCGGGGACCCCATCCCCGGAGCCTGGCCTCTGGTTGGGGACTGTGGGGGTCCCCAAACCCCCACAGTCCCGCCGGCTCCCCGTGTCCTACGGGAGCCGGCATTGCATTTCCACATGGGGAGCAGCTAACATGCTGCTCCCCGTGTGGAAAAGCAATTAGTCTTTGGATATTGGAGCGAGAGCAGGTTTCCTGCTCTCTCTTCCAATATCCAAAGCAGTTTGCAATGACAGGACGGGAGCCGCGAGGCTCCCGTCCTGTCATTGCAAACAGCAGTGTCCCGGGGGTAGGCACCCCGGGACACTGCAGGAGCCGGCCCTGGGGGTGGCGGTCCCCAGGGCCACCACAGGCTCCAGGAGAGGGGCGCGTGGCCCCCTCCCATCCAAATGCACAGCCCCGGGAGGTGGTGGTCCCCGGGGCTCGGGAGTCCTTAACGGACCCTCATTTTCAATTCTGTTAGTGCCCCGGGGAGGTGGTGGTCCCGGGGCGTGTGGGGGCTGGAGCCCCCCACACATGTTAATTTAAAAATAAAGAAGCCCCGGGGAGGTGGTGGTCCTCGGGGCTGCGGGAGAGCTCAGAGCCCTCCCGCTACTTTTAAATAAAGCCCCGGGGGTGGCGGTCCCCGGGCTTGGGGGCCCTTAGAGGCCCCCCATACATAAAATAAACCCCCCCAGCATGCCCCCGGGACTTGGCCCACCCGGGGCAAATTAACATCGAAGCGCGGGAGACCGCGCTTCGATTTTTATCGGCAGGATCCGCGCACCCTGAGCGCATCCTGCCGATTTAAAAAAAAATGCTTTTGCCCAGGGGTCCTTGTGGGACCCCCTGAGCAGACCTAGGGGGTCAGGGTGTTTCTACCCTGCCCCCTTTGTGCGTTTTGTGCACTTTTTTTTACTGCTTTCTTGTTCCTCGGTTCTACCGAGGAACAAGATGGCTGCCAACACTTCCTGGTTTGGAGTGTTGACAGCCAATTAGCAGACAGCTCGTGATCGGGAGGGTGCGCGGATCCTCCGTGCCCATAGATATATATGTACTTTTACTTTTGATTTTCTCAGCAACTACTGAACGGATTTACACCATTTAACAAAAGGGTTCTTTCTGAACCAAGAACTACCTCTTTGCCAAATTTGGTGTAATTCCGTTCAGCAGTTCGGGCTGTAGCCGTGTCTAAAGTTTCCTATGGAAAAATGAATGGGAAAACGCGTTTTGGGACCCCCTTTTTTCTCGGCCACCGCTTAACGAATCACCCCGAGACTTTCAGGGTAGGAGCGGACCGGAGCGCCCCACAAAGTTTGAAAATTTTGCGAAGATACGTCAACCGGCAAAAGAGTTATTTCAAATAGAATGTCGCGGATTTCCTATGGAAAATAGGTCCTAACTATAACTATCTACTGGCGACCGCCAGTAGATAATATATATATATGAGGTGTGATGGGCATCCACCCCCCTATGGGGTGGACTCTGCTGGTAGTGATAGGCATCCACCCCCCTAAGGGGTGGACAATGCTGGGATAGGCATCCACACCCCTATAGGGTGGACAATGCTGGTAGTGATAGGCATCCACCCCCCTATGGGGTGGACAATGCTGTTAGTGATAGGCATCCACCCCCCTATGGGGTGGACAATGCTGGTAGTGATAGGCATCCACCCCCTATGGGGTGGACTCTGCTCGGAGTGATAGGCATCCACCCCCCTATGGGGTGGACAATGCTGGTAGTGATAGGCATCCACCCCCCTATGGGGTGGACAATGCTGGGTGTGATGGGCATCCACCCCCCTATGGGGTGGACTCTGCTGGGATAGGCATCCACCCCCTATGGGGTAGACAATGCTGGGTGTGATGGGCATCCACCCCCTATGGGGTGGACTCTGCTGGTAGTGATAGGCATCCACCCCCTATGGGGTGGACAATGCTGGGATAGGCATCCACCCCCTATGGGGTGGACAATGCTGGTAGTGATAGGCATCCACCCCCTATGGGGTGGACAATGCTGGGATAGGCATCCACCCCCTATGGGGTGGACAATGCTGGGAGTGATAGGCATCCAGACCCCTATGGTGGTGTTTCCTTTCGTGTCATTTTGGTGTGTGGTAGGTGTCTGACTTACCTTCTGCGTCGTGCGCGTCGGTGACGGTAGGCATACAGTATAGGGAAGACATGCGCGATTGGATACATGCCTGCTCCGTCTCGTCCCCGTTGATCGTGTTCTGGCGCGCATCGGAGCTTCAATACGCCTCGTCCGAATGCTGTGACGTGCTGGAAGCGGCGCCCTGTCCGACGCGTTGATAAAACGCATCGTACTTGCGTGTCCGGAAACTGGTTGGGAAACGCCTCCGTCCGACTTGATTTCCGTTTATCCAGAGCCTGTTCGGTCTGAAATAGGGCACGAATCGGAGCGGACGATTGGGTCGGAAATTTGCCTGTTATACGCATCGTACTTGCTAGTTTGTAGGAAAAAGCTCCGGATACGAGTTGGACGTAAGGTAAGCCTACGAATAGCATTGGGAATGCACTTTTGGCGACATCGGAATCGACCCCTTAATGTCCAGCACCTACCCCAATTTAATCCTGACTGGAGTGGGAATAGTAAATTAATTTAGTTTAGTGTCCAGCACCTATCCCAATTTAATCCTGACTGGAGTGGGAATAGTAAATTAATTTAGTTTAGTGTCCAGCATTTACCTCTATTTAATTCTGACTGGAGTCGGAATAGTAAATTAATTAAGTTTAGTGTCCAGCAACTACATGAATTTAATTCAGACTGCAGTGAAAATAGTAATTATATTAAGTTTAGTGGTTAGTATGTACATTGTATTTATGTAAAGTGGAGTTGTTAAAGAAATTGTGGATCAATTATTATTATAAAATATTATAAAATATTTATAAATTTTAAAGTAGTATACATATTTACTTTAAAAAAAATTGTGTATGAAAATAATAAAGATAAAATATATATTATGATACATTGTTTAATATATTGTAATTTATAAAAATATATGTTTTAAAAATGATTGTTTTATAAAATATGAAATGGTACATAATAAAATACAAATAATAGTTTTGTAAAATATTTATTAGGAAGAAAAGATAGTATGTAAATGTAAGTATCATGTTTTATTAGATATAAAAATAATAAATGACAAAATAATAATTGTACTTTATTGCAGAAATAACATAATAGTATTTTTAAAATAATTATACAACAAAAAAAAATATACATATTTTAGTACATGACTTCAGTTTTTAATATATTAGTAAATTAATTATTGATACAAATTACTGTAGATTTACAAAAGTTTTTATACATTTCAAAATATCACATTGTTTTAGAAAATATTGTCAATAATTGTTTTGTATTATTCATATTGTTTCATATTATCACATATATTGGTAATATTTTAAGAAAAGACATTTTAAACATTTCTAATGTAATTGAGAGAAGTAAACTTTTTTTATTATTTTTACAATCATAATACATTTAAATTACTAATATTAATATATTAAATATTAATATTAATAATTATTACATATGTTTTACATTGTAAATTTTTACAACAATGTATATTTTTATAATAATATAAAAAATGTTAAACAGTAAAAAAACAATTTTTACACATATTTTGCTGTTTATGGAATTATAATAATAAATATGATATGTGTTATTTATTATGATAATTTTACAAAGTTTTAAAATAATGAAATGCATTTCAAAAAATGACATTTCTAGTTATTAAATTAAATAGAATAACATTTATAATATGTGAAAACAAATTTTTATTACATAAAGTGTATTAATTTTCTATGTTTAAAGCGGCCATATTTGTTTGGGTCTTCTATTTTGTAACCGCACGCTGTTGTTTTGGGTTATTTAGAAGGGGAGAAGCTTGCGGTTGGAAGCTGCTTCACGTCGAGCCAGGTAAGATTTATTTTCTTTAATTTAACTATATTTTAAAGTTATTTTGAAGGTAGTAAGAGTTTGTTTAGAGTGTTTAGAGATTTGTTACTGATGTTATGATGTTTTATACGCGATAGTTAGGTATAGACTGTTTATCGAGATTTACGTAATAAAGGCCTAGTTAGAAAGGTTTAAGTTAGAGTGTTTAATGTGTTTATTTCGATAGTACAATGTTAGTAGTAATGTTATTAAGTGAATTATGTGTTGTTTTGTGTGGGTGGGAATGTTTGTATGTTTATTTTCTAGGTTTTAATTTAAAGAAGTTTCGGCTGCCGGAAGATTGCGTTTTTTTAATTATGGAAGTGTACATTAGTTTTATAAGCTAATATTTTATATACACTTACATAATTTTTCGGTTTTCCTGGAGCGTTTCTTTTTAAAAAAATATTTTTCGGGTTTTTGATGGATTCAAGATTGTGGATTTATCGATAGAGGATTATATTTTTACTACAGCTGTATTTTTCCATTTTTTGGGGGGGAAACTTTTTAAGGATATTTTATTCAAACCTCTCTGGATTGTTTTACAAGATGTGGAATTTTGAAATCAACAACAACAAACACGGTAAGTTTAAGAAAATTATTTAATTGTGGGAGGTAAATAATGTTATGTTTTATTGTTGTTGTGTTTTATTTTCTCACATATTTTATTAATGTGTGTAAAGATATTAAATTTTATTATTACAAATATTTTATACACACTAATTACAAATTGTGAGATAATAACTAATAATTTTTATATATTGCTTTGAAGTGAAAGAAATGTGTTATTAATTTGATTTTTCTGGATATTTTATAGTAGACTTTTTGCAATCATTTCTAGGTACTCTAGGCCTCTTGTACTAGGATATAGTTTAACTTGCTCTTGAAGGTATTGGTACATTTGTTTTGTTTGTTTAGAGGTTTTTGGTTTTAGTTGCGTGATAGATTTCTGCATTCGGAGTTCCTGATAGCTTTGTTCTTTTTGTAGGGAAGTTATTAGTTTGTGAAGTGTTGGTCTGCCTCTTCCTGTGGTTTGTTGGAAGGCATTATGCCATTCTTCAACAGCGTTATTAGTTTTAGCTTGTTGATTAAGTGTGCTAGTGTATACGTTCCACCAGGGAATTTGAAATTTGGGTTGTCTCCTATGGCCAGATCTATGTAATCTGCCAACCCAGGTGTCTTCAAAGTAGTCCAGTAGTGGACTTAATTGTTGTTCATGTTGTTGATAAAAAGGGCTTTCTAGTAGTACATTGTAATATTCAGCAACATCTGTTACTGGAACATAGGCTAATGCAATTAGTTTTTTAATTTGAAATTGAAAAGTTGTGTTAGTTGCATACTCTATACTGAGGGTAGATTTTTGGAGGTGCCCCCATAAGCATTGATTAAAATGGTAATAACACCCTTGAATAGAGGTATGTGGGTATGTTTTGAGTATAGCATTTATCATAGATTGTTCAAAATCTATAATCATTTTTTGTGGGAAATAATCATTGGTTTCCTGTTTAATTTTATTTAGGATTTCTATATAGGTTGCATTGTGTTTGTTAGGCAGCAAGGCGTAAATAAAGGGAATGTTGCAATTTTGATGTAGTCCATGGATAGTATACAGTTGGAAGAAGAGTTTGGGACATATTGAGAAAGTACCATCCATCATCTATACTTCAGCTTGCTGAAGCTTTACTAAATTTAGTGCTGTGCCAAACATTATTATTCTCTTTTCATTACTTTTATTATCGTAGCGAATAAATGGTTCCTTATTGAAAGTAATAGACAATTCTGGGGTAATTATTACTTCATCAAAAGTTTTAGGACACGGTGTGGGAGTTGTTGTTGCCCTTTTTGTACGTGCTATGGTCCTTTTTAATGAAGCAATTGATGGCATTTGTCCAGTTGCTTCTTTGGGGATGGTAGGTAGTTGTTCTTTTAGAATCGCACTTGTTGGTCTTTGAGAGCTCGTGCTAGCCTCTTTAATAGTTTCTAGTGCACCCCTAACTTCAATCTCCATAACATTAGGAGGGTGATTATGTTCCCTGGTGTATAGTACAGTTGCTTCTCTGGTAGTAGCACGTCCATAACATTTATTGGAATAATATTTAGAACATTTCCAATTCACTTTAAGCCCAGTTTGTTTCTCCTGAGTGTACACATATCCCATATAACACAATAACATTTTGCCTTTTTGTGATGTAATGAATTGTGCACCTTCTGTCATTGTGATGTTGAGATATCTATAATAAATGCATATAAGAAATATTAAAAATATTGTTATAGATCATAATATTTAGAAATAAAACATTTTTAATTATATACTTACAAAGTTTGTAACTTGATGTTTGAAAATGATGATTTCTATTCTTTCTGTGTTAAATGTTCTTAATTCTTTTTTTATTCTGTGGGAAAAAAAAGCAGATATTACTATTTGATACACAACATTTTAGAATGGTGTGCGGGGTGTGTTTTTGGGATGGATTTTGGGTTTGGGTGGGTGTTTTACAGGTTTATTTAATGCATTTTGGAGAATACTTACTTTTTTAGGTTGGTTGTTTTAAGGGTATCTTCTATAATTTTGTTGTTGTGTTTTAGTTGTCTGTAGGGGAAACAAAGTAGAGTAAAGATATAAATTACTTCTTTGAGGATGCAAGTAAATTTTTTCAGAACATTACCTTAAGTGTTATTTAGTATATTTTATTTTACTTACTTTTAGTAGATTTATAGATGTTTTTGGTTTGATGATGTTCTTCAATGTTGTACAAAACTAGCAGAGTTTCGCCTTCTTTAGTCTTCTTTGTTTGAGTTGTAAAATAAGAGTAATTTTTGTTGCTTTTTATAGTGTTATGTAAATTGTTAGTTTAATTTTATTGGTTGGTTTTAATATTGTTTGTTTTGATTGGTTCATTTATATTTTTTTAATTGTTTTGTCAGTTGTTTTCCTTATATGGAGAACGCTAATTAAAAGGCACATTACGATACCGGGCGTAAAAAAATCCGCCACCCATGAAAGCGGCAAAAATCCGCCCGCCTACACCGTCTGAATACCGACCCAGCAATCATGATGCCTCGAACCAAAAACCGCCAGCGGCTGGAAAAACACACAGAATACCGCCCGCCCTTGTCCGAGTCGTAGTCAAACCGCCCGCCACGGACGGAAAGACGCACGACAACACAAAACCGCCCGCCCTCACGGCCGAGACACCGCACGTGAAATTACAATCGCACCGACATGAGCGCGGAAAAACAACAAATACACCGCCCGCCAGCGTAAACAACACTGAAGAAAATGGACACGGCAGAAGCCATGGCGGCCACGACCCTGCACAGAAACATCCGCGGACTCAAACAAACACACACAACATGGCAAACAAGTCCACACAGCAACCCACGCACAAATACACAGACACAGTACACATCCCGAAAACACACCACCCCTGGACAAACAAATAAACTACAAAGCCCAGAACACCAGCCACAACACACCTGAAAACAACAGACCATCAGGACACACCCACATAGGTAAGTACAAAAGCAGCCCCTCCACAGACCACAACCCCTTGCAACATTGCAAAGCAGAGAGGAGAGGAGAGGACACAGTGACACAGCAAGAACAGCAGCACACCACAGATACGCACACATCACACCCACCACCACCACCACCACCAAACACCGGCACCACAAACCCCCTGCACATCACACATCACACACCGCACCAGCACCACAAACACCATGGCATCACACAGAATGCCCAAGTTCACTTCCACTGAGCTGACGGTCATGGTCGACAAGATCGTCAAGGTGCACACACAAATCTATGGCAACCAGGTCCAGCACACACCACTAGCCACCAGAAACAGAATGTGGAACAGAATTGTAGACCAGGTCAATGCAGTCGGGACCGTACCCAGAAACAGAGGAGAGATAAACAAACGGTGGAACGACATCAAAAGCCTGGTCAAGAAGAAGGAGAGCAAAAATCGAGAGCTGGCTGCCACGACTGGCGGAGGGAATCCCGCGCTTTACAAGACCTTCAAAGCGTGGGAGGAGAAGGTGCGAGTCATCATCCATCCGGAGATCCTCACCGGATTACCAGGGGGAGTGGAGGCTGGTAAGTACAAACAAATGTATACCAGCACACCGCTATGTACTCACATGCACTACCACCATGCCATAGCTCCGAGGGACAAACACCCCCATGTCCAGTACACAATACACAACACATCACTCACACATGCAACAGGCACCACCACACACACAGCCCAAACATATCAACTAACAAAACCATGGGGCATGTGTACACACAGACAGCCACGTAACTACCAACAGGTCCCCTAGTACTCCAGAAGCGCCACAACGAGCACCCCCCACACCCATGTGGCAGCCGTAGCTGCACCAACCGACAAGTAACAGGTAAGTAGCCGCAACACAAAGGCAGTGGGTGGGAGGGGGACAGCTGAAGTACAACACCCACCAGGCCCCTAGTCCTACAGCACAGCAAGGCGGAGCACCCCCACACCCATGTGGCAGCCGTAGCTGCACTAACCGACAAGTAACAGGTAAGTTGCAGCAACACAAAGTGCAGTGGGTGGGAGGGAGGGGGGACAGCTGAAGTACAACACACACCAGGCCCCTAGTCCCACAGCACAGCAAGGAGGAGCACAGCCCACACCCCACACCCACGTAGCAGCCACTGCAGTACACACCGGCAGCCGACAGGTAGACATCCCGCCCCAGGACAAACGGTGTCAGTGGGTGTCCAGCCATCACCACGACCCATAACACCGCCCCCACCCCCACAGACCTGCAACATGGAGCACCCCCCCGCCCATAACCATGTGGCATCCAGTCCAGTGCATGCTCAAAAACAACCTGTAGGTGGGAAAATGGACAGGGCGGGGTGACTGGAGGCATGAGGACTGAATTACGACTAACACATGGGACATGTCAAGTAGCAGAGGAACACGCAGCACTGCTCCCTGTCACAACCATGTGAACAATGTGCACACGGACATGAACCACAGAGTCACACCCCACATGACCCATCACAGACACAGCAACACCCAAGGAGCCACGTCTGCATGCACAAGTCACACTGATTACAGAACCACACGGCAGGCACAGTGCAACCCATCACACACAACCGCAACACCATCGAAGTCCTGTCCATGTAGCCCCTACTGCCTGTCAACCACACATCCCACAACTACGCCCATGTAAGACATACCACACTAGACGCAACAGCGTGGAACAACATAAATGCACACGAACACCACTGGACCCATCAAACACACAGACACACAATGCACATACAACATACCATCCATCTCATCCGTCAGCCCCAGTCACATGAAAGGTATGTCATCCGAACAGCTGGTCCACATACAGTAGTCACGCAAAGAAACATGCCCATGACAAATCATGTGCCAGAAGTGAATGAAGCGCACGTCACACTGTGAGCAACAACACACATAACATGGGCCACACCCCCCGAGCACTGCATTGATGCACATGGCACAGGGCAGCACGCACACCAAGGAATTGGACCATCTGCAATACGTTGTGTGGCACACAACCATCACTCACTCATAACAATGCGTCCAATTACATGGCCAGAAATCACAACAGACAGCAAATATGCAGGGTATGTCAGACATACACACACCTCAGACCATGCACTGACATGTTGCCACAACACATGTCACGTTCTGCACCCATGGCTCACAGTATGTACCCCAAAAGCATAGTACATCTCAAATGCGTTTCAGGGGCTGACCCCCATTTTGCCAACTGCGTTTCTAAGCGTTCCATTTGAACCCCAAGAGCATAGTACAAACCAACCTCCACGATGGGTCTGGAGTCCGCATACACCAGAGCCACAAAAAGTAGGAGCACAGCAACACACCCATCGGCATTGCCAATCCGTCCCATGCCACATGTCCACAGCACACAGTCCCATTGGCATGCCCACACAACAACAAATAGCACAGCCACACACACGGCTCCGGGAAACCTGTGCACGACTGTGCACGAACTGTGGATGTCAGACAACCTACACATACTTTGTCAGGTGCAACACAATAACATATCTCATTCCCCCACAGGTGACGAACTGCTGGATGCTGGAGATGGAGACAGCAGCCAGCACAGCCAGCCTGCAAGCCCCCAACAAGGACTCACGGATGTGGAGGATCTGTCCTCCTCTTCGGACACGGACCACCCAGCAGGCCCATCTGGTGTGGCAGGGCCCAACCGCACCCCAGGCACCCTCCTACCCACCAACCCATCATCCAGGGCTGATGACCACTCACAGCCCCCTGCTGCCACTGTTGTGTCGGCCACTCCCACGGTCGTTGCGGCCACTCCCACTGCCGCAACCACCACCATCGCCGCAACAACCACCACCGCCGCGACCACCACCACGTCATCACTGGCCCCAGCCCCAGCGCAAGTGGTGGTCCGGCCGACTGGGTCCACCCTGGGAGCCACAGCGAGGACCGTGGTGAGCAATGTGGCTAGTGGGCAGGCCGGTGGCAGCAGTACTGGTGGGAGGAGCAGGGTCAGGCCAACGCCAGCCTACCCTGGGAGCCATGCCCTGCCTCAAATGGCCAGAGTACTTGGGGCCTATGAAGAGGCCCAAGGACAATGGGCCAGGTCTGCTTCCGACACGCGGGAGGTCCTGGGGGTGTTGAGGTCCATGGACGCCCATATGGGCCAATTCGTGTCCCGTATGGACCAACTCGTGGACCGCATGGGCCAGCTGGTGGTGGCGGTGAGGTCACAGGCAAGGCCAGCAACACCACCTCCGCCACCACCTGCTAGGGTGCAGGGTCGGGCAGCAGTGTCCAGTTCCCCTGCGTCCACAGCCAGTGAGCACACCTCACCCACCACCAGCAGGTCGCCACCACACCCCCCCCTCCCAAACGTGGAAGGGGCCGTCCGAAGTGGAAACATATGTCCCGGGAGGACTTCGCACGCTCCAGACGCAAGTGAGGCAGCCAGCCATCCTTGACCACCCACTGCATTGACTTGGACTACGATCCCACCCCACACAGCCATCAGAATGGCATGTGTCTGTTGGACTAGGGACATAGAACTAGTGGGTACACCCTGAGCATCCCGCAGCCATGGCCGACAGCTCATTGTCACTGCACGCAACACTCATGTCATCACCTTGCACACAATGACATGTCACAGTTGAAAATAAATGCACCTTTTACACAAACTGCTGTCTGTGCACTGTGTTTATTGAACGATGATCAACCGCCACCTTGAGCAGAAAAGCATCGGATGTGTGGCATGGCGATGGGACAGGAGGGGCTGTAGGGACCTAGGGGGGAAGACAGAACAGGAGCACATTCAATGAGTGTGTCACACACCCATCACACAGTACATGTCAACAACTACAAGCAATGTACACACATCGCACAGAGCAATAGGGCACAATGCCACAGCCACCGTCAGTGGCATACAAACCTGGACATGGACCATTGACACACAGCACACAGTGAACAAAAGGCCTCCGTGACACAGCACACAGACACCTGCACAACTACAGCCACATCAGCCGTCGTACATGGACACTCACCGTCAAGTGAAGTAGCGGGCGATGAGCTGCTGACGGACATTCACAGCTTCCTCCTCTCCGCTGTCTTCCTCACTCGAGCTGTCCTGGTCTGCAGGCTGGGACCCTGGTTGATCTCCGTCATCCACAATTAGGGGGATCTGCTTTCGAATAGCCAGATTGTGCAGCATGCAGCAAGCCACCACTATCTGGCACACCTTCTGTGGGGAGTACGCCAGCGCACCCCGGTGCGGTCCAGGCATCTGAACCTGGACTTGAGGAGGCCAAAGGTACGCTCGACCACACGTCTGGTCCTCCCATGTGCCTCATTGTAGCGGTCATCTGCTGGGGTCCGAGGATTTCGTAATGGACTGATCAGCCAGGGCCCATTCGGGTAAGCCGAGTCACCTGGGCGTGAGGGACACAGAGAACCGTTGCAATTCAAACAGGACAGTAGACAGCATCCTTAAGCCAGCACGCTACACAACTCCACATACTCACCGACAATCCAGCCACGGTCCTGTTGCAGATTGGTCATCAGTCGTGGTAATATGCTGTTGCGCATGATGTGCGCGTCATGGGCCGAGCCTGGGAACTTTGCACACACGTGGGAAATGACCATGTCCGCAAGGCACACCACTTGCACATTCAGGGAGTGCGTGTGCTTCCGGTTGCGGAAGAGCTGCTCAGTGGCCTGTGGTGGGACAAGGCCAACATGGGTGCCATGCTGTCGGATACACCCTGCGAGGACGGAGGTGGGGTTCCAACATGGCACATAGTCGATGCAGGGTTGGTCGGTCCAGACGAAATTTCCGGATGACCTCAGAATCCTCCATGTCCGCCAACAATTGGCAAGGGCGGTTAATGTTTGGTCTCCGCCTAGGAAAGATGGAAGTGGACACATGTCAAAGCAACACGCCACATGGCATTTTCACATACACATAACTGATATGACAGAGCAAGAACATGAGTCACAGAACAGCTGTCATGCAGGGACAGCACAGCCACAATACACTTACACAGGTCTCCCACCAATAGCAATGGGCAGTGACACAAACCATTGCTATGTGCATGCACATGGGGATCCAGGCCTCAATGACCTGTAAGGCGTGCTGATGGGGACTGACTGCATATTCGGCAAACGGCAACACCACGGCAACATGACTGGCTGCTGTGCATCACACTGCTTCCGAGGCTGGATGAGTATGGCACACACCAACGACGATGTGGGCACAGGCTGAGCGGGGATATGAGACAGTCATTGGTGTCACCACTGCACCCTATGTGCAGCACTGTACGGATCACACCTCCAGAAGCATTGACAGGTGTACACATTGACAGCCCCATGCCAACACGGCTGTGTGCTTGCAAATACACATCACATGTGACACGTAACCTTGCACGTGCCAAGTGGCAGATGTACATAGTGAGAGATGGCATGCGTGTGCATATGCGTATACCATGCACCCATGCCAATGTGCAGATGATGACATGCTAACAGACATGTGGGGGCCGGCCACTGGCCGTCCCTGCCTATGCACACGGCATGTTGTGGCCCCGTCCATTGTGCACCTGCACCCACACGCACATCATGGCCACACCTGCAGATGCAGTGCGCACATCATACTGTGTGGTGCACATGGCATCAGTGGACTGTCACCAACATGGGCCAGGCCATTACGGCCAACTCCGATGACCCTCGTGGTTGCATCCTGCGTGTTCCACTATGGAGGTAGGCGTCCCGGGCCAGCTGGGAGCAGGCCAATGTCTGCAATTGCCAATGCAGGTCTCAGTGCACTTGTTGCTCGTGTGAATGTCAGGCTGGGCCATGCTGCCCCTCTCAGTCCCAGCAGGCCTGGCCTGCACATTGACTGCACAATGCCAGTAGGTGACAGCACCGACTGCCTAGTGGGTTGCATGTGTCTCCTGTTCAGGACCCTCCAGATGGGCGCTAACTCAGTACTGACTATTGGACACACCATGTCTCGTGATAGGGATGTGTGTGTGGGATGGTGGCACTGAATGTGACCTCCGTTGCGTGGTGGGCCATGCACAGGGCGAGTACGTCGATGATTGCGCAGTGTTGGTCACAGTGGGTGCACCCACACAGATGTGTTGCCCTATGTTCATTTTCTATGTCCGCATGATAATGGACTGTAGATGTGGGCAGACTACACATTGGTCGATGTGCTGTCAATATGAATGTGCCTTCACACCAGGCACAGCTGCCCCTGCACATGTGACCCCTGCTGCACTCGCTGCTGGGTCTGTGGAGCTGATGCACCATCTGTGCGTGGGGCGGACAGCTCTCCTCACTTCCGTCATTGCGCATGTCATCACTTTGCCGCAGGTGACATGGATCATGGAGGGCCCACATGTACGCGTGGGTGGCCTCCACAAGTTTGTCCAATGGTTGTCACCCCCAGTCAGTGCCTCGAATGTGAATGATGTTGTCCTGGTGCTAATTTCAATGTGGCGGGTGGGCGGGGCTAGGTGCGGGCTTACATGCAGGACATGGGAGGGTGATCGGATTAGCGACTAGTTGCAATACACACGGGGCACGTCTTTTCCTGTCCACATCAGGGTCATTCCTTGAACTCACTGACAGTAATACAGTCGTCTTTGTCCCTGTCCTCATGGCCTCCCCTCGCTCCCCCAATATGCATTTGCACCTGTGGGGCTAGCGCATGCAGATGCAGCCCCAAGCTCGCCCCGGAGAGGCCAAGGAGTGTATGTGTGGGTCCAGTTGAGCGAGTGGTCTGTCTCACGGTATGATGTGTGGCGGGACGCCGTCCACCTGCGTGGTGCCCCGACTCGAGACCCGGGCAACATAGACAATGCATAACAGTCTCCGCAGTCCGGATACACCACCTGCGACACACAGAGGCTGTAGCTGCCCTAGCGGCCCATGCCGCGTCCATCTGGGGCTGATGGACCCACACATTCACTCTTTTGCCTCACTGGGGCGGGCTCGGAGGTGCTTGCGCACGCGCTGGCTTCTCTGTTGCAACGGCATGTGACGTGTGTGGAGATGTAGGCAATGGGTGGGATGGTGCGAGCCACCTTCCGTGACGTCACTCCTGCTCGTGATGTGTGCGTCCCCTCAATACTTCCATATGACTTGTGCCATGCTACACATTGAGGATGTTTTGCCTGCGTGATGTGACCCGGAGGAGCGCGCCGAGTCCTCTCCCCCACCATGCTCCACTGCCATCCCATGCCCTGGATTGCCTGTGCAGGTTGACAATGTTGGGGATACACCTGGTCGACAGGGGCTGTGTGTGCCTTGTCAAGGGCCTGGCGGGCGCACAACAGGATCCAGCTTGTCCACAGAGGGTGGGCTGACGTGTACGCCTGATACCGCATTGTTCGTGTGCCCGGCTGCTGTGCACACACGTGTTCACATCCCCCCGACAGGTGGCCTTTAACATTGCCCAGGGAAGCGGTAATGTGCAGTTCCGGACCCCTCCCGACACAGCGTGTTTCAACTTTGCATGTGCGCATCTACCCGTCACACCCACCCACCTGAGCAAAGCGTCACTCCCGCTTCACACGACACATGTGTGTCTTCCACAGTTGTGCTACTCATTTGCGTTGACATCCAATGACAGTGGACTACATGGTCATGTCACGACTGCCGTGTACATCACACACTCTCATCATCTCACATTCGCACTTGTGAAAGGAATCAGCAGAGACAGTTTCTTTCTTCAAACCATGTATTGTGACGTATGTCCTCTGTGATGTAGTATAGTGGACACTACTGGCAGCGGAATGCATGTGGAGGATATACTGAGCATGATTACACATAGCAAAGGGTGTAGGGGTACATGTGATTAGCTGTTGCATGTGGGATGTGGGCTTCAGAGTCACATCTGCTTGGCCGTTGCTGTGCTAATGTTCATTTGCAAATAGCTGCGGAGCTGCGGACTTTGACACAGATGGTATACATTTAGCCTACCAGACCGCTTGGCATCATGGGCACAGTCCATCTCAGTTCCATGTGACAGGTGTGCTGCTGTTGTTACTCATGCACGCGTGCGTGTGAGTTGACATCAGGGCATGGGCTTACGTGCATGCAACGGCGTCCCACTTGTTGTTGCCATGTGGTGGCTACTGGACATGTCACAGTCACTGGGGTCGTGTTGTTGTTGTATGCACTTGTCGTCCATGCAAAGGTCCTGTTACGGGATTTCCGGGGAGGGGGAGAAGGGGTGCAGCTCTCACATACTCCAGCCGAGCGATTCCTGTCCACTGAGCGGTGCATATGTCCATGGGCGCAGGATCCATGTCATGGCATAGTTGTAATTGCAGTTCTGTCCATGTGGGTGCGATACACATGTCCCATGCCACTGCCTCCCCCGATACATGCAGGGTTCCTGGATGTGATGGAGAACAGAGTGCATGTCCCGGACACATCCGATGTCATGGCAGTGTCGTTGATGGTGTGGTATCAGTTGCAGGTCGTTTGGTATGGCTGTTGTAGTGGTTACTGGCCAGTCCGTGCGGAAGCTAAGCATGGGTACAGTGTCGGACATCATGGCTCAATTGGGGGATTGCGTCGGGGTCCTACGAATTGACAGGTTGACAGGTATGCGATGGCTTCCTGCAGGGCTTCCATTTCATTGGTGGTGTACATGTTTGCCAGCCAATGTAGCGGATGGTGGCTGTCACGGTGTTGTTCGTAAGTTGTCCCTTGTAGGAGCATGATGGGGCATGCTGGGTGACATTCGATGTAGCTGTGATCCATGATCCGTCGTGTGGAGGCACAGTGGTCCCATTGCAGTGTGGGTCCGATGATCGCCACATACGCCATGCCCCCATAGGCTGAACAGACCCTGTCGTGTGCGTCCAGAGGGTGGAATAGTGGTAGCAGGTCCGCCCTTGGACATGCCGGGTTGGAGAGGCACAACTCCACAGGATGGTGGAAGGGACACCTCCGACAGTAGAAGACGGGTATGACGCAGCTGAACAATGCGATGCGGTAAGTCAGTCGGTAACTTACATTCAGCAGGGATAGGGGTTCGCATCCCATTATCTGTATCAGGTTGTGTTTGTACAGCTTGACCTGTCTGGCGTAGTTGGGTAGGTGTGTTGAAGGTGCCATTTTGCTGCGGGGCGATGTGGTGGCGTGCTCCGGCTGTGTGTGCAGTCTGCAGTGTGCAAGCTCCGAGGTTGCTGTGAGGTCTGTGATGGTCGTAGGGGGCAGGACTTGTGTTCTGTTAGCTTGTGCGGAGGACACGGGCCCTCATCCCACGTGCTTCTCTGAATGTTCAAGGTCAGTGGTGTGTGACTCCTTCCAGATAACTTGCATGGGAACGACATGGGGGAGTTTTTCTTTTTTCTTTACCGTTCGGTATGTTCTTAGGTGATATGCGCTATCTGCCCTGTGGTCGGTTTCCTCTGCATGCCTGTGTTGGTCTTTTTTGGGACAATGGCTGTATTCTCCGGCTTGTTTAGTCGGGATGTGGTTTCGGAGTTGGAATGGAAGGTCATTCAGTGCTGTCTGTTCTCCCATGTGTGGGCGGCAGGCTGTGTTTCCGCTATGCGTTGGGCCTTGTGTGTGGGTGTCATTCTTGGGTCCACCTGTTGTTGGTCCCCGGGCTCTTTGGTGTTCCGTTTTGTATGTCTGGTTCATGGGTGCAGGGTGGTATGGGTGTTTCTGTGTGGTACTGGCGTGCCTCTTCCCGACGGGGCCCATGTTCTGCTGGGTGGTGTTGCTGCTGCTGTGTGCTTCGCCATGTTTGTCACACAGGGGTGTGTCCTGATGTTGCGTGACTTCACTGACATGTGGGCGTCGGTTGTGTGACGTTGGGTGTTGGCCATGAATTGGGCGTTGGGGACATGACTGTGGCAGGCCTGTCACGTGTCATGTGCGTTCTGGGTGTGGCTGGTGTGTGTGGTGCTTGGTTGTGTCCCTGTGTTGTTTGTGTGCGACGCATACATGGCGTTATGGTTGGGTGCTGAGTTGTGCGCATGTGTGGCTGCGTCATCGCCGCTGTGCTGCGGTGCCGTGACGGGGTCGTTACTCGTTAGTTCCTGGTCCCAGGTGGTGTGCCCAAGATAGTTGCGAGATGTTGCGATTTGCCCTGTGTGACATTTGTGGGTGCAGTGGTGGATGTGTCTTGTCCACGCAGGGGTGTTGGGGGGTGCCATGTCCTCCTTTTCCGCACTTGCACTGTGTGCACTGTTTGCGTGCCCTTGTTGTGTGTGTGCCTACCTGCGTCTCCGCGGTACGTTGCCTCCTAGGTGGTGCATCAGGTATAGCATGGGGAGGGCCTGCAGTGCTGGATTCATGCTCGGGGGGGTCGCCTCTTCGGTGTCTGTGCTCGGCGTTCGGGTTTCCGCCTCACTTTCACGTGCGGTGTCTCTTAGCCGTGGGAGCTGTTTGTTTGCGGCATCGTAATTTGTACGCCGGGCGGTACGTGATTTCGTCTGGCGGTGTGTCTCCATTGGGCTGCGCCGCTACGTGAGCGGGCGCACTTTGATGGCGGACGGCGTCGTTGGCTTGCCGGCGGTGTTTGGCTGCCTTTTCACATCGTAATTTGGCGGGCGTGTGGGCTGCGGCATGCGGGCGGTAACTGGTGGTTTTTGCATCCGCCAGCACGGCGGTAGTGCTTCCGCCCGCCATCCTAATGGGCCCCTAAGAGTCTGTTTATTTTTTTTTTCTGTTTCTGTTTACAAATATTTGTTTGTGTTTTATATTATATATGAAGTGCAAGAAAATGATTTGCTATTTTGAAAGTATATATGTATTAATGTTTTAAATAGTGTGCTTTATAGTTTTAGTTTTGTTATGTATTTATTATTGTTAAAAAATATGTGTTTAATTTAATTTGATATGCAATGTATGTTTAGGTATTTTTTTGTCTTTATGATGTTTAATTTTGTATGTTTATTCAAGTTTAGGAAAGTCGATAATTTGAAAAAAACGATATTTTTGTTGTCGATATGCTTGTGGTCGATATTGTAGATATGGTGTATGTATTTTATTAATGTTCGATATTTTTTAACACGATAATAATGTGTACGATGTTTTTGAGGTCGATATTTTTGTAGAACGATATTGTGGTTTCGATATTATTGTTGTTTTTAAATAAGTATGTAGTGTCGATATTGTTGTTGTCGATAATTGTGTGTCGATAAAAGTGTAGGTCGATATTGTGTCTGCCGATATTATGTCAGTGATTCCCTAGCTGGACCTGCCACAAACATCCTCTTCATTTTAGTTTGTGCTGTCTCCTTCGCTGTCTGATCTGCAAATGCGTTCCCCCTCCCAACATCATCAGTTATTGCCTTGTGAGCACTGCACTTCACTACTGCTAATTTCTTAGGGAGTGCCAGGGCTGACAAAAGTCTGTGTATTAATGGGCCGTTCTGAATTCTCATTCCATGGGACGTTAGAAACCCCCTCTCCACCCAGAGCCGCCCAAAATTATGAGCCACGCTGAACGCATACTGGCTGTCAGTATAAATATTGACAGCCAGTCCCTCACTCAACTCGCAGGCACGAAGAAGGGCCACCAACTCTGCAGCTTGCGCTGACTGATAGGGAACCCAAGATGTCTCAACTACAGTGCGTAGGGTGGTGATAGCATAGGCCGCTGTTGTCGTGCCATCTGGTAATTTAAAACAAGAGCCATCGACATATAGCTCCCCTTGGGGTTCAGATAGGGGAACATCAGTCAGGTCTACCCATCCCTTCGTCTCTTCCTCCATCCGGAAGATGCAATCATGCACGTCCGTCTCCTCACTCACAGAAGGGAGGGGTAGTAACGTGGCTGGGTTCAGAGTGGCACATATTCTGATGGTGACATGTGGTGCAAACAGGGTCAGCTCATAGCCAGTCAGACGTGCACTGGTAAGGTGCTGCGTCTTTGTTCTGTTCAAAAGTGTGTCTACAGCCGCGACCACTCTCAAACAGCTCGGGAGGGTTCTAGCGACGTTGTCAAGCAGCGCAGAGAAATAGGCACATGGCCTCTGCTTACCTCCAAAGGCCTGTGTTAGGATAGAGAGCGCGCAGCCAGCCGTTTCGTGTACATACAACACAAACGGCTTCTGATAGTCTGGAGTGCCAAGCACAGGTGCAGAGCAGAGCGCTATTTTTAGTTGCTCAAAAGCATGCTGACAGTCATGTGTCCAAGGCAGGGGTTCATGAACATCTTTAGTAGCTAGGCGCAGCAAGGGCTTCGTTAGTATAGCAAAGTTAGGGATCCAGTGGCGACAATATGAAGTAATACCTCTAAAGGTTTGCACATCTCGTTGCGTCTTGGGGATGGGCATCTTAGTTATAGCAGCAATGCTCTCAGGTGTTAGTCTCCTTCCCTTCTTCGACAGTAGGTGACCTAAGTAGGTGACCTCCTGTCGACAATATTGAAATTTAGAAAGGGACACTTTGGGGCCGATTCCGATTCAGGCCGGAAAACGTACCGACCGACTCGGTTCGGGAATCTATTCCGACCGACACGTACTGGTGCAGCCCGATCCGCCTAGTACGATGAAATGCATGCGATTTACGACCGACTCGCACGGAACACAAGCCGAACGACCGAACCACACGGAAAACAGCTATCCGGCCGGAAAAATACGCGAATCGAACCGACCGACACGCACCAGGAAGGAACCCGAACGAAACGTACCCGCGAACTCCGACCCGCGCAGTACGATGCAATGCGTGGAAAACCAGACCGAGTCGCACGGAGCTCAAGCCGTACGACCGACACGCAGACAAAACAGCGAGCCGAAGCAACCCAATACTCCGCGACCGACGCGTACGCCGCACATGAAACACAGCAGAAATACAGCGTGAACGACTCGGAGAAGCTCGCACGAGACCAACTGCAGCGTCCTACTCGGTCAGAAGAACGTCTCCTAGATGCACAAAAAGTACAAAGGAAAAAACACAAAAAAGGGCCAAACAAGCAATTACAAAGCCAATAAATACTGGGGGGGGGAACATGGAACAAAGACACACCCACAACTCCACCCATATAAAGGACACAAATCCCTACCATGATCCTTTGCAAATTCAAATTACCTGCCAGCACACAACACCAACAGACAGCAACCACAGACACACTCACAGTTCATCCATCACACAAGCCACACACCATCACCACCTCAACAAATAGCACCCTCACATACACCCAGCAAAACCCACACTCACACACCCTCACCTGCACACTCACACACACATCACTCACCACCACCACCCATCACCATGCCCCCAAAGAAGAATCCAAAGTTCCTAGATAGTGAATTGGAAGTCCTGGTAGATGAGATCCTCAGGGTAGAGCCACAGCTGTTTGGTACATTGGTCCAACAGACCCCCATGTCGCAGAAAACCAAGATGTGGGAGAGGATCATCGACAGGGTGAACGCACAATCACCATGTTTGCGCACAAAGGAAGACATCCAGAACAGGTGGTATGACGTGCGCAGGAGGGTCAAGGACCTACTAAAGAAGGACTACGCCTTGAGCCAACACACCGGCAGTGGCCCTCCTGCCAAACCTGTATACCTCAGGCCCTGGGAGGAGAAGGTGCGGGCCATCCTACCACCATTGAGCGTATATGGACTATCAAACATCCCAGAGCCTGGTGAGTACACAACAAATATACACAATATTGTGTGACAATACACACACATCACTGTCAAGGGGATAGTCAAACCATGCACCCTTAGCAAATACACACCAACCAAAAGATAATCATCCCAAGATGTGAATGTCAGTCAGATAAACACAATACATGCCATCTCATAGTGATATGTAACTGTGTCATGACATGTACAAACCCAACAACAAATACAGCTAGGCAGTGGCACAAATCTAACCAACAAACACAGTCAGATATGTAGCCACGACTACAACACCACCTCACAGGGAAGCTCACTGAAAGGAAGGAAGTCTGTGTATGCTGGTCAAGTCAGTGTAGCCAATAGCATGATGGGAGTTGTAGTCACAGATATTGCCCACCCTCACAATACGCCCATCAACACCACTCTGAACCATGCTCACATCACAGGGAGTGGAAAAGAACTGACAAGATGGCTGACACTGGGTACTGCTGTGGGGAGCACAAGGCCCCGCTGGCAAATGTGCACCAACCAACAGCAGGACACCACTGACTGACATCCTGAAAGCAAACTTGCACTCCCTGCAATAGAAGCACGTTCCATGGTCGGATATCTGGCTGGGTGGGAAGGAGGACTGACACCTCTGACCATATTTACAAGCAGCTTTTCACACACACCCCCTTAACACAAACTCCACCCAACTCACCTGGGAGAATGCAATGCCTCACACTCTAATTAAATATCCCACAAAGAACCACAACCCTGGGTAATGCTGTGTGAAGCACAGGGACACTCATGGGACTTGTAGCCAAACTAACGCCAGGACAACACTGTCAGCCATCCTTTCAGCACAGGCACATTACCCCACAGGGAAGCAGAGTCAAAAGGAAGGAAGTATGGGCATGCTGGGAAGGGGGGTGTAGGCAATAGCATGATGGGAGTGGTAGTCACAGCTCAACATCCCCCACCCGCATGGCCCAGCAAGCTCACCCTGAAGCATGCACACCTCACAGGGAGTGAAAAGCCACTTCAAAGATGTCTGACACTGGTGCTCTGTTGTGGGGAGCACAAGGCCCTGCTGGGAACTGGGCACCAACAAACAACAGGACACCACTGTCAGCCATCTTGCCATTGCTGTCACACTCACACACAGTGAAGTACACTCAAAAGGAAGGAAGTATGGGCATGCTGGGAAGGGGGGTGTAGGCAATAGCATGATGGGAGTGGTAGTCACAGCTCAACATCCCCCACCCACATGGGCCAGCAAGCTCACACTGAAGCATGCTCACCTCACAGGGAGTGAAAAGCCACTTCAAAGATGTCTGACAATGGTGCTCTGTTGTGGGGAGCACAAGGCCATGCTGGGAACTGGGCACCAACAAACAACAGGACACCACTGTCAGCCACCTTGCCATTGCTGTCACACTCACACACAGTGAAGTCCACTCAGAAGGAAGTATGGGCATGCTGGGAAGGGGGGTGTAGGCAATAGCATGATGGGAGTGGTAGTCACAGCTCAACATCCCCCACCCACATGGCCCAGCAGGCTCACACTGAAGCATGCACACCTCACAGGGAGTGGAAAAGAACTGACAAGATGGCTGACACTGGGTACTGCTGTGGGGAGCACAAGGCCATGCTGGGAACTGGGCACCAACAAACAACAGGACACCACTGACTGACATCCTGAGAGTCAACCTGAACCCACTGCAAGGGTGGCATGCTTCATGGTGGGATAACTGGGCTGGGGGGATAAGGAGGGCCGGATGTCCACCAAATACAACCAATGCTGGCCATGTACACACCTCAACATTCATATTGAAATGCTTAAAATATGCAGGACAATGTGCTACACCAATATCAACCTCTGACTGTGACAACTTAGGACAATGCAATGTACAGGCCCGCATCCAGAGGTACAGTCACAACTGTCAGGTGTGTGAACCATTGATGCCTGCAGAAACATAACATACATTGTGTGTGTCTCCCAAAAACAGGTGATGATGGGGACACAGCAGCAGACGCAGAGGATTCCCTGTCCCAGGCTCCGGGGGACACTGAGCTCACTGGTGTGGAACCGCCTCTGCCCTCCTCGGATGGCGAAGACCTACCTGGCACCTCCGGTGTGAGTCATCATGCAGCACCAGCAGGACCACCAGCTGCACCCCCTGCACCCACCCCTCCAACAACTGCCAACACACAGACCACCCCTGCTGACACGGACAGACCAAGGACCACCAACGACAACAGCACACGGACCCCGGCCCAACGTGGAGCAACGGACACCAACACCAGTAACAACCCCCAAGGGGGCCCAGGGTCACCTGTGCGTGCCAACGCAGGTCCTGCACGTGTCGCCAGGGGTGGTGGGAGGGGTGTTAGACATAGGTCGCTGTTTGCAGAGGGGTCTGGACTGCATGATGACCCACAACTGGTACGCATTGCTGATGCGTACCAGACTAGCACCGGAGAGGTCAGCCAGGTAGTGGGGATCCTCAAGGACATTCAACAGCAGCAGGCTGCCCATCATGCCCGCTTTGACTCACACATGTCCTGCTTTGACTCACACATGTCCCGTATGGAGACACACATGTCCCGTGTGGAGACACACATGGCTGGCATGGAGTCCAAGTGGGACACATTGCAAAAACTGACAGCGGTGCATAGGGACATGTTGACATGCCTCCGCCAGATTAGCACCAACATGGCTACACCTCCCTGTGTGCCCACAACATCTGGTGCTGCAACAACTGCAACTGCCACAGGGAGGGAGGATGACTCTGGCGGAGAGTCCCCTGCACCGCAGCAGCCTGCACTTGAGGGTCCCCCCCCAAAGAAGAGGGGTCGTCCGAGGAAGGACAACTGAGAGGCCGATGGCCATGCACAACCCCCAGGAAGCCAACACCTGTTCTGGAAATTCACCTTTGTGTGCAAACTGTTCACCCTTTCGAATGCAACCCAACTCTCCCACATGACATGGGGAGTTCAAGTTGGACCAATGTATCAGATGACTGTGGACTTTACTCAGGACATTTCTGCCACCAGGACTTCCAAATCATCTAGGAACTTTGGATTACAATCCCAATGTACAGCACCCACCATCCTGTGCACTATACTCACACATGTATGTAAATAAACTCACTAATACACCATACTTGCCTCTGTTGTGTTTCCAACGTGGTTTCTGTCATGGAGATGATGATCTGCAAAATGACACTGTGCATGCTAACTGCTACAGCAAGTACAACACCATCATGTGAGTCATGGCGACGTGACACATATGAGGGAAACACACCACCAGGGCTACACAACACATACACACCAGGGCCATCTGACTCATCGCCTACACTGATGTTGCCAGGAAATACGGTGCAATGCACAGACACAACACCTATTCACAGGCTGTGTTAACTAGCCCACTGGTGCAGTAAGCAAATGTCAGTCAGATGTGTGACCACAGACAACGCACATCACAAAGTGAAGCACAGGTTTATTATACATTTCCAACATGTTGTAACCACTACAGATGCAAGGTAATCCCACGTGGCAGTGGGCACACAGTCAACAAGTGTAGAAGAAAGGAAGTCCAGGGGTGTGGTGCACATCACCTGTAGGGAAACGACAGCTTCCACCCTGGAAGTTGAATCACGGTGTCGGGGGATCACAGTTGACCAAACAACTCTGAAAGTACCCTGTGAAGGACAGAAATGACACACAGTCAAAAGCACTGAAGAACAGGACAGAACTGCAATACTCATGCCCAATACATGTCACAAGATACCTACACAAAACCAAGTTAGCATGTCAACACTGTTGAGGAGTACAGACTACCTGTAAGGACACATCAATGCACGCATACAGTCATGTAGCACATGGACACACTCAAACAGCACCAGAGCACCACCAACACATATCACGCAAACTCACATCATTGACATGACATCTCCGGATACTCACATTCAGCTGAAGAAGTTGGTGATGAGCTGTGTGCGGACATCACCCTCATCATCATCATCATCACTGGCATCGTGGTCCAGGTCAGGATCCTCCACAGGTGGCGGATGTTGGTTATCGTCATCCAGGATGAGAGGCAACTCCTTCCGCACTGCCAGGTTGTGTAGCATGCAGCAGACGATGACAATCTTGCACACCTTTGCTGGGGCATATGGGAGGGCCCCTCCTGTCTTGTCCAGGCAGCGGAAGCGGCTCTTCAGGAGACCAAATGTCAGCTCAATCACTCTCCTGGTCCGACCATGTGCCTCATTGTAGCGCATCTGGGCTGGTGTCACAGGGTTCCTGAGGGGCGTCAGCAACCACGGCATGTTGGGGTATCCGGAGTCACCAACATACGGACAATTGCACATTAGCTGAGTTGGAAAAGAGGGTGGAATACTACATTGCAGAACACACACAATGGTACAAAGTCAGTACACACCGACAAGCCAGGCACGTTGGTTCCGCATCTGTGACATCATCCTCGGGATGCGACTACTCCTCATCACGTAGGCATCGTGTGCAGAACCGGGGAAATGGGCACACACGTGTGAGATGCTCATATCTGCAAGACATACCACAAGTGCATTGACCGAATGGTAATGTTTGCGGTTCCTGTATGCCTGCTCATGTGCCTGTGGTGGTACCAAAGCCACATGTGTCCCATCAATGGAGCCAATGACATGCGGCATCCTCCCCAGGGCATAGAAGTCACTCTTGACGTCAGTGAGTTGTTGAAGTTTAGGGAAATAGATGTACTGGTTCAGGTATCTCCACATAGCCTCCAAAACATCCCGTAGCACACGGCTGAACATGGTCTGTGACATCCCACCAGCAGACGCCACTGTGTGTTGAAAGGTACCGGTGGCAAAGAAGTGTAGGGCTGCCATCACCTTCACCTTGGGGGTCAGCGCTGTAGGGTATGTCCGGCCAGGTTGCAAATGTGGGGCCAACCGCACCGTCAATTCCTCAATCAGCGGCCTGGTGAAGCGGTACCGTCGGATGCAGTCCCGTTCGACCATGGATGCAAGGTCAGGGAATGGTCTATGGACAGCTGGTGCCCTGCAGTGCATAGGTGAAGAAAGAAAGATTGTCAGTCACCCCACATATGTGGCATTGACCATACTCAATATCACATGATACATCATTACGAGACACAAGTACATGATGTGTGTGCTGTTCCGTAAGGACATGTATGGCACCTACATGGCCAACATCTAACATCACAGTTCAACATGTGTCGTCAACAAGTCCCAGGTTGTGCCATGGGATATCATCTGGCTGTGTCACAGTTCCCATGTACTGCTGTCACGTTCCAAACACACACCACAGTGACATGTGAGGACAGATGTGCCCCAGGCATCACAGCTCATTGACAGGTAGATTCCCAGGGACCCTGTATTGCCACATGGACACTGGCATGACGTGGTGCATCATGAATACACCACAGCAAAACAACTATGACCCCCACAGGTAGTGGTGCCTTCTGCCTCGGCAGGACAGACATGGACGTCTGTGACACACACACGCACAACATCAAAGTCCATGCACGAACAACGTGGATGTGGAGACTGTCTCCCATTGTGCACATGGAATCAGAGACATTGTAAACACAACATGCACACAGACTGTGGAAGGCCATCACTATTGTGGCAATGGGTCAGCCTGTGACATACATACCGTCCCACATGGGACTCAGGGGGTATGTGACATGACATACACATACACAACCTGGAAATGTGACCATGCCACATGCTCTGAAATGAACAGTTGCACATCACAGTGGTCATGTGCACAACACACAAAGGATTCTGTCCCCATGAACACATGCACAGCCTGGGAGTGGCTGCCCCCAAGTGCCACCCAAAAAACCACATGTTGACCCCCATACACGGAAAAGGTAATGCAGCCTTACATGCCTTAGGATACAGTGTGGACAGGCTGTGGTGTTGTAGGTGTGCCCCTGAGTCCCTGGAAAGTAAATGGGGCTAACATACGTTCATCTGTTACAGGCATGGTGACATATGCCAGTGACATGTACAGGGACGCGTTGTACAGCAATGGACCGATCGGTGCGCACGCATTGGCCATTGCATATGATGTGGCGAGTGCGCGTTGTACAGCAATGGACCGATCGGTGCGCACGCATTGGCCATTGCATATGATGTGACCGGGTATGCGTTGTACAGCAATGGACCGATCGGTGCGCACGCATTGGCCATTGCATATGATGTGACCGGGTACGCGTTGTCATCCGATGTACGCGTTGTACAGCAATGGACCGATCGGTGCGCACGCATTGGCATTGCATATGATGTGACCAGGTACGCGTTGTACAGCAATGGACCGATCGGTGCGCACGCATTGGCCATTGCATATGATGTGACCGGGTACGCGTTGTCATCCGATGTACGCGTTGTACAGCAATGGACCGATCAGTGCGCACGCATTGGCCATTGCATATGATGTGACCGAGTGCAGCGTTGTCATCCGATGTACGCGTTGTACAGCAATGGACCGATCGGTGCGCACGCATTGGCCATTGCATATGATGTGAGCGGGTACGCGTTGTACAGCAATGGACCGATCGGTGCGCACGCATTGGCCATTGCATATGATGTGAGCGGGTACGCGTTGTACAGCAATGGACCGATCGGTGCGCACGCATTGGCTATGGCCTGGCATGGCAACGGACGCGTTTTCAAACCTTTAACGAGTCTGATGCAGTGAATTCAGTTGGTCACCCACAACAATGTTACAAATTCATGGGTCTCATGAAGTTGAACTTTTGAAGGATGCTGTGGGCGTGTGTAAGTGGTGCAATTCCATGGATTGGCCAGATTCAGAAGATGCAAACGACTTGGACCTATCACTTTGGACACATGGGACAGTATCTGCCTCTGCAGCACACATATAATGCTGGCTGTTCCCCTGAGAGCTCACTTGCCTGCACTACATGCTCCAGGACGACATCTGCCACCACCACTGCTGCTGTATCTGCATCCTCTAGATCCTGCAATGGCACGTACTGTGGAGAGAGCCCCAGCCTTCACCACTGAGGAGAACCAGGCCCTGCTGGACAGCCTCCTTCCACAGTACAGCAAGCTGTATGGGAAACCAGGGGAGCAGGTGAGTGTGCTGTCCACTGCCTTACTAAATGTGCATGTTGTCTGACTAGCAAGACTTACAGTGTGCACGCCACTGGCTAGCAGGCTCACTCAGTAGTTGTCACCCCCCATAGTGTGTAGTTACATGCACTGAACAGGTATAGTGCAGTAATAGTGCATTTAAACGAGGTTTTACTTCCCAGGCAATGATACCATGTAGTAACCGCTGGCAAACTGTTCATAGCCATCGTTGCACTGCCTGTGTACATCATGTGCCCCTGTGATTGAGACATGTATATCCAACTGTGTAATGCACGGAAATGTTGCATGTGTAGTAATGGCCTTTTCACTTTGTCATCCTCACAGGTTGATGCCCACCAGAAGCAGAAGATATGGCTGACCATCGTCCGGGCAGTGAGATCCGTGGGGGTCTACAAGCGCCGGATCCGCAACTGCCAGAAGAGGTGGCAGGACCTTCGGGGCTGGACCCGGAGGATCGCACGGGTCCAGCTGAAGCTGTCGCCTCCTTGTAGGAGGGGCGGACACCGGACCCTGACCCCCCACATGCTCAGGATCCTGGCGGTGGTCTTCCCTGATCTGGATGGGCAGCTGAAGGCCAGACAGCAGCAAGGAGGGGGTGAATCCATGACTGCATTGTGAACTTTGTCTGCCATGCTATGTGCCCTCCTCTGGCCTGGTTAAACTTCCACAGTACATCAGTCATGTGGTCCAGGACCCATGTCCCTCAATTGTGCACTGCCCACTCCTCATCTGATACCCAGGTGTGGCCCTTACAGACAGGGAATTGTGTCACTTGGGTACTGTGTCCTTGCATTTTGCTTAGATCAAGGTGGGGGACAGCATTTGTTCCCGTAACTCTGTGGTGGGCTTCATGGGTGGGTCCATTGCTTACACAATGCCTGAGTTCTGACATGTAATCTGCGTGTTCCTTTGATATGTGGTCCAATTGCTGATCTGATTCACCACATGTGCCTGGGGTATTTGGCACACACCCATGCTGCGGGTGGGAACAATGTTTGGGCCTCAGGAGTATGTATATCAAGTGTGTCACACATACTTAGCCACCTGCCTACTGTCCAGGGCTCATCCCTCATTCACGTGGAGCAGGACAGTCATGCCAACTCCAGGCCATACAATACACTCTGTACTCCCACTCCTGTGTATCAGCTGACACGTTGTGCTCAGTAAAATGTTCCCTCAGGTGTCTGCCTCTGTGTCATTGTGCTGTGGCTTCGTTGTCAGGACTACTGGGGTGTTTCTCGGTTAGGGCTCAGCATGCCACCGGAGATGTGACCATAGGAGACGATACTTGTGTGACACATAGGTGTTTGATCACTTGACCGTGCAGACTGGGGTATGCGAATGTGAAGTTCAGGCAGCTGTTTCCCATTCACAGCAGATTGTGAGGTGCTCAGGTTCCGAGGGTTTTGTTTCATGTCTCCCATATGTCCAATTGGTATGGCGTGGACAAATAAGAGTTCAGATGATGTGGTTTGTGGGGGATGGACATGTGCACTTGTCAGCTCCAGGACTTGCATTCCCCATGACCTAGGATTGTGACACAGTGCAGACTGTTGTTCTCTGGCTGCCCTGCCCATGTGACTGGAGACAGTGATGTATGACTTTGCAGGCATGCCTGTGCCATGGCATTAAACTTCCTATGAGTGATCCTTCAGGGGAGTGACATGTGCTACATGCACCCCATTGTGGCATTGACTATCAGGACATGGGTGCATCATGGTGTCTGGTGCTGGTATGCATCACATGCATTTCAAAATAGACTCTGGCCATCCCTTTATCCGGACATCTGTACTGACTCAGTGGCAAGAGTTGTGATGTGTGCATGTTCACATACTTCACCGTGTTCTCTGCACTGTCCAACTACTGTGTAGGTGGTGCATGTGTCCACATTGGGGTATTGCCATCCGACAGACACCAGACAGATGGGTGCAAGGCCAGGAGGGATGTGAGTGCCATGGTTGACCATCAGACTGACAATTGGCTTCTCCTACTCTGTTTGGGCACTTTTGCCAATGTTCAACTAAGGATGCCAGGGCTTGCTCTGTAATGTGCTGTACTTACTGTGGTGTGTGCGGTCAGTGCAGGTGACTGATGTTTGTCTGTTTCCCTATTGTTTGCAGATACATCCACAGCCACAGGAGGGGACAGCTCCACGGACCAGGAGGAGCCGCAGAGCCAGACTGGGTGAGCAGCCGAGGAGTGGTCGGAGGGACCCAGTGGCACGGAGGGCGAGGGAGCCACACCGAGGAGTCCTCAGCACCATCCACCTCAGCTGAGGACCACAGCAGCTCGGAGGATGACTCCCTTGTGGAGGCGGGTGTCAGCAGCCACCACACCCCAGCTAGTGTTGCTGTCCCCGCCACCACCACCACCACCGCCCTCCCATCGGCTCCCATTCCAGAGGTCCCTGGAGGCTCCCGTGTTCGGGAGCATGTCTCCTTCGTGCCAGGCACCGCACCCCTACCCCTGTGTCCCCTGCTGCCCTGAGTGAGGAGTCTGTGTACCTACTTCGCCAGCTCCATGTAGGGCAGACAGCAATGCTGAGTGTCCTCCATGCCCACACCACTCTGTTGACTCAGCTGGTGTCGTTCATGGAGGGCATCTCATCGGGCATGTCTGCCCTACAGAGGAGCAATAGGTCCATGGACTCCTCCCTGACGGCAGCAGTGTCCCTCCTCCAACAGTCCCTCACCCCTCCTACCTCTGCCCCATCCACACTTCCTGGCACCCTACCTGTCCCAAGCACATGCACACCTGCACATTCACCCAAACACACAGACACACAGACACGAGCAGCACAGACACACCCATTACAAAAACAAGACGTGCACGCAGGCATCCTCAGGGGACTGATACCACACCCACAGGGGATGGGGGACAGACACACACACAGGCATCCACAGTCACTCCGCAGTCCTCCGATACCTCTCCCTCCAAGGCCCCTTCCCTTGCCTCACCTGCAACCCCACCTACACAGCGGCTCTTCCTCTGTGACCTCAGCCTCTTCCCCTCCAATCCAGCTGATCCAGCATTCAGGGGGAAGAGGAAGACCACCCACACAGAGGGGAGTGCCCCTCACCCCCGGACACCCTCCCCCAGGCGCAGACAGACTGAGGCCCCCATCCGCAAGTCAACCCGGACCCGGAAGAGCAAGTCCCCACCTCCGACCTGCAGCTCAACCACCAAGTCTCCTTCCTCCATCCCTCAGGCCCCCACTCCACAGGTGCCCCCACCACACCCTGCCCCAGGTTCCCCCACCCACAGATACACCATCCCCAAAATGATCCGGCCTTCTCCCCCTGCCACTTGCTCTTCCAGCACCACACCCCCGCTGTGCATGTCTGTGCCACTGGTGTGGAGACGGTGTCTTCCCCTCTGTCCTGCCCACCTTACCTGAACCCCATTCTACTCCCTGGAGATAGGCACTGCAGTGGAGTCCACTACCACCCCGTCTGACTTGGGCACTGCAGTGGGGAACCTGTCCACTCCATCTGCACGGCCCACTGCAGTCGTGCCGGCACCCACACCATCTGAGTCATGCCCCCAGTTGTGCCGGCACACACCATGTCAGACACCTCCACTGCAGTTGTCAGTGACTCTCCAGCACCCACCACCCCTTCCCTGCCTCCTTCTGGTGAGCCCTGATCCTGTCCCTGCGGTGCCTGGCCTGCCCCCCGTATGCCCCTCCGAGGGGAATGTCCCTGGTGTGTAGCAGTGCAGGCATGCAAAGGGTGACATCTGCCACTGTCACTCTAATTATGGACTGGCCATTGGCCTTTGTTATATTTTTTCTTTCACTTCTTCACACACAAATGCTGAATAAAGCAACTTTCTGTTCTCTAGTGGTTTTGCTTCTGATGTACATGTTGTTGATGATGCTAACTGTGCCCTTGCTGCAGTGATGGTGATTTTTGGTCTCATGAAAATGAAGTGTTACTGTGCAGGACCCCATGTGGTCCAGGGGGAATGTGTCCTATCCTGTTGTGTATCCATGTCATCCTTTGCAGCAATATGAGGGTGTCATGTTTTCAATATTTGGCAATGGGATTTCCTAGTTTTATTTGCAATATCACATCTGTGGCTTACACCCCTGCACATCTGTTGTGCTTGCCATTGTTCAATTAGTCTACTTCCCTGACCGTGTGGCCATCTCCACTGGACATGCAAGTTTGGGCATCAATGGGGAAGGACTCATCTGTGTTATCAGTGCAACTTGCTATACATGTGTGTTGGATCTGTGCTGATGATTTCGGTGACACTCCCATGACCAGGCTGATATGACGGGAGCCTTCATTTTGTGCTAATTGTTGACTGTGTGACCAAGTGTTCTGCTGACATGATAGAGCCCTACTGAGACAACGTATGGCACAGCTTTCCTTACACAGGAGTGGAGTCCCCTCATGGCAGTGTGTAATTCTGTGACATTGCCTGAGCACAAGGTGTGTGTTGTGTGAGCATGTCTGTGTGTGTTCACTTCCATTTTGCTAGGCAGGCTGGGATCCCTAGTGATGTTCCTGTTTGTGATGCTTGCAGAGTTGACCTATGTTCCCCCAAACTCTTCTCCCTGGGTTCTCTGTGATGTGGGTGCATGGCACATTACTGGTCATCAGGGTGTCACCCATAGGTATGTTTGCTGTCAGGGCTGAGTTTGTGGGCAAACGCAGATGGGACACAGTCAGGATTCCCCTTGGCACTTGTTGGTTACACCTGTCATGTAATTTCCAGTTTGTGTTAGCTTTCAGTGATTGTGACACGTTGTGTGTGTGACTGCTGCCACTCCTCAGGGTCAGAGCTGCAATGTTGGAAGTTGTCTATGTGTGTTCTTTGTGGGTGACCTTGGCTTCTTCATTGGTGTGTGACTGTGGCCGGGATCCCATTGGTTGGTGTAGTATTGACGTCATGTCCATGTACGGCGTACTGTGCAGTGTGTCAGACATTCAGGAGTCTTGTTGACTGGCCATGTGTGATGGGTTTCTGCACCTTAGTTCCCACCACCACCCCTGGGATTGTCATGGGTGCATGTGCAATGTCACCAGTGCATGTGAGCTTCACTGCTGCACATTGTTGGAGGTCGAGGTGTGTGGTGTTGAGTGTGTGCAGATGAGAGTTGTTGCCCGGCTAGACCCCTGCCTCCATGTTGGCCTTGGCTGACAGGCCGTGCTGATTGATTTGTGCTTGTGTAGGTGTGATGGTAGTTTGTTGCTCAGGACACATGACTGTGGTTCACAGTGTGAACGACATCTAGCTTTGTCATCACAGTGGGATTATCATGCAGCCCAGGGTCACCACATTGTGGGGACCCTGGGGGTAGTGCTGTGGTGGGTCTGTGTCTTGCTGTGTTAGTTGCTGTTCCTACAAGCTTGTGTGACATGTGTGATTTGTGCTCCCTCTCATCTAACAATGCCTGATTGCCCACATAGGGGATTCGGATCCATGAGTTACTTTTGTGTGGCACTGTATGCGCATCTGTGTAATTGGTATTGAGGCCTCATCATGTGTTGTGTGGTTGCCTGGGGACACTGGCACCCCCCCTCCCCACCTGTTGTGTTTGATATGCAGTGTGGGGCTGCCTGTTTGTGTTTGTGCATCTGCACCACTGCATTGGCATATCTTTAGTGTGCCATTGGCTGTATGTTGTTTGGTGGGTTTCACCTGCTGTCCCTGGGACTCCTAGGTCATCAGTCAGAACAATGATCATGGTTTGTGTGTCCCATTGCTGCCATGGTATGGTATCTGTTCACCTCACATCTACAGTCTCCACAGGATATCTACATTTGTGTGCCCATTGGAGCAGATATGTGGTTCTGCATTATGATGGTCACTTCTGTCATTGTGTTATTGATGAAAGTTGACAGTGTCAGCCCCCATGGGTGATGTTTGTCTGCACATGGCCAAAGGTATGTCTTATTTGCATTGCACTGTTTGCCTCACCCAATATATGTTGCTATGGGACACGAACACTACTTTGCCACTGATGTGTTTGTTGTTCTGTGACCAGGAATCAGCCATGCTGTTTGGCAGTTGCAGCTTTTTCCATGGCCACACTTACCTTATGGTCACTGTGATGATGGGGGCTTAGACCCCATTGCCACAATGTTCAGAATGTGCTTCAGCTATGGACCCCACACTTACCTTTTGGTCACTGTGATGGGGGTTTAGACCCTATTGCCACAATGTTCAAAATGTGCTTCAGCTATGGACCCCACACTTACCTTTTGGTCACTGTGATGATGGGGGTTTAGACCCCATTGCCACAATGTTCAGAATGTGCTTCAGCTATGGACCCCACACTTACCTTTTGGTCACTGTGATGATGGGGGTTTAGACCCCATTGCCACAATGTTCAAAATGTGCTTCAGCTATGGACCCCACACTTACCTTTTGGTCACTGTGATGATGGGGGTTTAGACCCCATTGCCACAATGTTCAAAATGTGCTTCAGCTATGGACCCCACACTTACATTTTGGTCACTGTGATGATGGGGGTTTAGACCCCATTGCCACAATGTTCAAAATGTGCTTCAGCTATGGACCCCACACTTACATTTTGGTCACTGTGATGATGGGGGTTGGACCCCATTGCCACAGTGGTCATGGTCTGCTTGCATTGTGGAGGCCACACACATTTATGTGTGACACATGTGATGGGGGTCACATTGTATGTTCAATGTCATGTTCAGTGTTGTAGGCATTTGACACAGTCTACACACGCTTGTCATGGTGTTGGGGGGATGTCTTTTTCTTACATTCCTTATGTTGGAGTATGCTGGTTGTGTCATGCATTACCCATCCTATGAGTAGGGGTGGAGTTGGTGGTAGGCATCCAGCCCCCTGTGTGGGGATGGTAGTAGTGACAGGTATCCGGCCCCCCATGGGTAGGGGTGGTAGTAGTGACAGGTATCCAGCCCCCCATGGGTAGGGGTGGTAGTAGTGGTAGGCATCCAGCCCCCCATGGGTAGAGGTGGTAGTAGTGGTAGGCATCCAACCCCCATGGGTAGGGGGGGTGGTAGTGGTAGGCATCCAGCCCCTCATGGGTAGGGGTGGTTGTAGTGGTAGACATCCAGCCCCCCATGGGTAGAGGTGGTAGTAGTGGTAGGCATCCAGCCCCCCATGGGTAGAGGTGGTAGTAGTGGTAGGCATCCAGCCCCCCATGGGTAGGGGTGGTGGTAGTGGTGGGCATCCAGCCCCACATGGGTAGGGGTGGTAGTAGCGGTAGGCATCCAGCCCCCCATGGGTATGGGTGGTAGTAGTGACAGGTATCCAGCCCCCCATTAGTAGGGGTGGTGGTAGTGGTGGGCATCCAGCCCCCATGGGTAGGGGTGGTGGTAGTGGTAGGCATCAAGCCCCCCATGAGTAGGGGTGGTAGTAGTGACAGGTATCCAGCCCCCCATGGGTAGGGGTGGTGGTAGTGGTAGGCATCCAGCCCCCCATGGGTAGAGGTGGTAGTAGTGGTAGTCATCCAGCCTCCCATGGGTAGAGGTGGTAGTAGTGGTAGGCATCCAGCCCCCCATGGGTAGAGGTGGTAGTAGTGGTAGGCATCCAGCCCCCCATGGGTAGGGGTGGTGGTAGTGGTGGGCATCCAGCCCCCCATGGGTAGGGGTGGTGGTAGTGGTGGGCATCCAGCCCCCCATGGGAAGGGGTGGTGGTAGTGGTAGGCATCCAGTCCCCCATGAGTAGGGGTGGTAGTAGTGACAGGTAACCAGCCCCCCATGGGTAGGGGTGGTGGTAGTGGTAGGCATCCAGCCCCCATGGGTAGGGGTGGTAGTAGTGGTAGGCATCCAGCCCCCCATGGGTAGAGGTGGTAGTAGTGGTAGGCATCCAGCCCCTATGGGTAGGGGTGGTGGTAGTGGTAGGCATCCAGCCCCCATGGGTAGGGGTGGTAGTAGTGGTAGGCATCCAGGCCCCTATGGGTGTATATGGCATTGGTGATAGCCATCCCGCCCCTATGGTTCTGCTGTTGCTGGTGTAAGTAATTTCTGCATCCCTATGTGTGTGTGTTATATGTTGGGTACGTGTGGTTTGTTTGTGTGGTGGGTGTTTGACTTACCTTCTGCGCCGTACCCGTCCGTACCAGTTCCGGTAATAGATGTAGAGTATTGGTAGGACCTGCGCGATGGGATTCATGGTTGGTTCGTCTCGTTCGGCTTTCTCGTTGCTTCGACTCGTACTCGTGGCTGGCGTGTTCGTCTCGTAGCCATGGATCGTCTTGTGGCACGAATCGGAGCTTATGTGCGCCTCTCCCGGATGCTTTGACGTGCCGTGCGTAGCGATGGGTTCGGCGCGTACGGAGTGCGCATCGTACTAGTCCGGCCGGACGGTGCTGCATTTTGGCTTCCGTGCGACTCGATTCTGCGTTTACGGATCCGGCTCGGTTGGGGAACAGGAGCTGGATTGGGTGAGTACGGCTGGGTCGGGATCTGGGCAGTTATGCGCATCGTACTTGCTCGTTCGGACGTATGTACGAATCGGTCGGGAAACACGCATTCGGCTTGGTTTTTTTCCGGACGAATAGGGTTAGGTGCGCCTCCGACCCAGATCGGAATCAACCCCACAATGTCCATGATGGGCCAAATGTAACAATAATTTAACCGTTGCATCCTTGCAACCCTTTTCAGTATCCGAAGCGATCAGGAGGTCATCCACGTACTGCAACAAGACATTACCTGAGGGAAGGACGAGGGAGTCCAATTGGCCTTTTAAAGCTTGGCTATAGAGACTGGGACTTTCAGTATAGCCCTGAGGAGCCCGACAGAATCTAAAACTTCTGCCAGCCAAGGAGAATCCAAACAGATACCTGCTCTCTGGGAGTATGGGGATGCTAAAGAACGCATTCTTCAAATCAATGACAGAAAAGTATGTGGCAGAGGGAGGAATCATGGTCAGGAGAGCAGTGATATCAGGGACAACAGGGAACTGAGGGACCACAATTTTATTCACCTCATGCAGATCAATCACAAAGCGGTAGACATCGGGATGATCATCTGGGGAACCCGATGGTGCCCTTTTTAAGGTGGGAAGAATAGGGCTATAGCACACATTCACAGTCGTCTCCTCAACAACCCCAGACGCAATCAAATCCTGTATAATCTGCAATAGCACCCGTTCTCCTGCCTTTGGTATCTTGTACTGGGGAAGACGAGGCAGAACAGCATTGTCCTTAACCCTGATGGAGACCGGAGGTATCTGCAATAACCCTACATCCGTATCACCTGTAGCCCACAATGTCGTCGGCACCTCTTGAAACTCAGCAGGAAGGGGCTGATCCTTTGACAAACATTGCTTGGAATTCACTACATTGGGTCCTATAGTCATATAGACGCCTTCCGGGGAGCACAAAATAGTCGCATGTAACTTTTTCAACAAGTCCAAACCCATTAAATTCTCTCCACAGTTAGATGTCAATAAGAAAGGCGAATCTACAGTAAAAGGGCCAATAGTCAGGGCCAGTGGCTCAGAGATGGGGCTCACAACTGGTATACCTGAGAAGCCTACCAAAACGTTATTTTGGCCAGACACGGCTGCCACGGGGACCAGTGAACGAGAAACAGGGCTATTCATTGTGCCTGTGTCCACCAAGAATTTCTTTGCTGAGCCCTGCAGATCAGCAGTAACATAGGGTCCCCGCTGATCCAGAGATATCTGAACTGATCCCCCACCCTGCCCTTGGCTGTCCTAGCCGTGGGTAAGTCCTGTCACTTCATCCAAATCATAATCGTCATGGTAATACTGTTGCCCTCTTGGATCATCAAAATAGTTCTGATCAGACCAACCTGGCTGCTCCTCACCTCCCCGGCCTGCGTCGGAGCCACCTGCTCCCCGGCCCCTTACCCTGGACTCCCGTCCCCTCGGTGCTTCAACCCTTTGCAACAGCGTCGGACACTCACTACGCCAGTGCCCCTCCCCCTTACAATAGGCGCACTGGTTCGGCCCCACGGGCGTAGTATTCCTGCCATTGCGGGGCAACTGCCGGGCCGGGCCCATGCCCCGTCCTCTACCATTCCACTGGGACGCCTGTTGCATCAACACCTTCATTTTTAGCTCCTTATTCTTCTTCTCCACCTTCTCCTTCTCTTCGTTCCTTCTGTGCTCATAATACTGAGCCATACTTAATATCTCTGATGGAGAGGAGGTAGTCCAAGTGCTCTCCAAAGCCTGCAGCCGAGTCGCGATCTCAGGAAGCAGGTTCGTAACAAACCTGTTAACAAACAGCCGGACACCTCCCTCCATCGACAAATCCTGTCCACTGAAATCCAAAAACGCCCCTTCAAACCTAGTGAAAAAGTCGGATACACTTTCATCTTTCTTCTGGCGACATGCTGTTAACTTATCCCAATCTACTCTTCTAGGTGGGATCAAGGAGTGCATGTACGTGATTATTCGGCCCGGCAGAGCTAGTATCTCAGCCTTAAGTGACTCGCCAGGCTTCCTCTCTTTGTCCCATGCCCTGATCTCACCCCAAGTGCCACCCAACTCCACTACGTGGTCCTGCATGTGCACCTGCCGCCAAATATCAACCGGCACCAGCAAACCGAACAACATCTCGATGTCTGCCAACGTCATCACCGTCAATGACGCAGCCTCTGTCAACTCTTTGTAATAAGCAGTCGGATTTTTTCTAGGGTCGGGCAACTGAGTCTTAAGAGACAAAACCTCACTCCTTTTCCAAGGAGTATAAACCCACTGTTCCTGGAAACGGGCCTCTACACGCTGCCTGATGACTTGGTCCTGCCCATTTCGAAGCTCTGGTATTTCGGGGTGGTAGATGGGATGCACTTCCCTCATTGGGAACTGAGACACTGCAGTCGGGCTCTTTTGGATCAACCTGCCTCGGTATCCAATCAACGTGGCAACATTACTAAAAACGTCATTAGGGGCCATGCCAGCTGCATACACACTGTCCCGAATATCATAAATAATTTGGGGGCAACACCATTAAAACACTGCTCCCACAGCCCAATCAGAGTAGCCAACATATGCTTGAGGGCATGCTGTTGCACAAACGGCTCGTAATCTTTCAGTGCACTCCACACATCCTCCACACTGTAAATCGGATTCCGGGCCCACTGGGAGGCCTGGTCAGCCACCATCTTCTTCTTTGCATCACCCACATCAGACCGAATCAACACTCGCCCCATTCTTTCCTTAGCAGCCTCCCACTCCCCATCATCCAGTCCCCACACCGGTGTCCCAGCGCACAGCAACAAGGGCGAGGAAAGGGAGTGAGGGGAGGACACGCTCGCGGATGTTACAGGAACTAGAGACACCAATATCTGTGTGGTGGGTGTAAGCGAGAGGGGTAGAGAAGAACTGGAGGTAATGGGTACAGTAGATCGGCCTGTAGTCGCTGCAGCCTCTGCCGATGGAGCCAAAGAGGAAACAAGAGGTGTTCCATCTGAAGCAGCCGAGTCAGGGGCAGGGGAACCAGAGGCGGGAGCATGGGAGGCGAGGTGTTGGGTCGGGCGGGGCTGCTGTATATATTCTCTGTGCGGCATAAGGAGGTGGTGGCCGTACATCTAACAGATCCTCCACAAAGGGATCACCTTCTTCACGTGTAACATAAGTCTTGTCACGTTGCAATCGAAACTTGCGGTCAGCACACTGTGGGGCATATTCCCAAGAACGTGTGATAACCATCGCAAAAGTCACTTAACGCAACCCTCAACATCGCAGTCCATCGCAGGAAAGTTACGCCTTGTTAACCAAGTATTCACAACACGGCGGTACCATGCGATAGTCCCCAGATAACCCGTCAACTGACCGCGTTAAAATCAACACCACGCCTCAAAAATGCGAAACACGAATGCAAAAAAAGCTGCGATGAGGTCAAGCGCGATACAAAAAGCAGCGAAAACCAGCTATAGGCCTGCAAGTCACACGCGTCAGGCGGGAACAATCACCATAAAAGCAGACCAAACAAACGGTGAGATGACAACGTACGAGCACAACCCCACAGCTGTGCTGCAGAACAAATAACCACTGTCCAAATCAGACAGGCAGTTCCCCACAAACAGCCACAATGTACATTGACATGCATTCAGTAGGTAACCTGCGCTAATGCGGAAACAAACATGGAACACACTGTGAAACCGCATCTCCTCTTCACATTGCAGAGGGACAAACAACACCCCCTGCACACCAACGTGCCATGTCCATGACCAAACAATAATGAAAGCATGGACCAATGTAGGGGCAGTGACTCCCCCACGTACATGTCACCCATGTCACGGGACTTGAGTAACAGGGTGCATCCCTGCATCATGGCGGCACATATCAGAGCCCAAAAGAAGCCCTCTTGTCACTTGAAGGCCACAAATGACAGCCAAAATGGAATGAATTGGGACACATGTGAAACGCCGAAGAGTGGGATACCGTAACAACTGTGACACACAGAACTGGCATTTCGAATACGTGACACCCTAAACAGCCTCACTTGTGGAGGCGGGTGTCAGCAGCCACCACACCCCAGCTAGTGTTGCTGTCCCCGCCACCACCACCACCACCGCCCTCCCATCGGCTCCCATTCCAGAGGTCCGTGGAGGCTCCCGTGTTCGGGAGCATGTCTCCTTCGTGCCAGGCACCGCACCCCCTGCCCCTGTGTCCCCTGCTGCCCTGAGTGAGGAGTCTGTGTACCTACTTCGCCAGCTCCATGTAGGGCAGACAGCAATGCTGAGTGTCCTCCATGCCCACACCACTCTGTTGACTCAGCTGGTATCGTTCATGGAGGGCATTTCATCGGGCATGTCTGCCCTACAGAGGAGCAATAGGTCCATGGACTCCTCCCTGACGGCAGCAGTGTCCCTCCTCCAACAGTCCCTCACCCCTCCTACCTCTGCCCCATCCACACTTCCTGGCACCCTACCTGTCCCAAGCACATGCACACCTGCACATTCACCCAAACACACAGACACGAGCAGCACAGACACACCCATTACAAAAACAAGACGTGCACGCAGGCATCCTCAGGGGACTGATACCACACCCACAGGGGATGGGGTACAGACACACACACAGGCATCCACAGTCACTCCGCAGTCCTCCGATACCTCTCCCTCCAAGGCCCCTTCCCTTGCCTCACCTGCAACCCCACCTACACAGCGGCTCTTCCTCTGTGACCTCAGCCTCTTCCCCTCCAATCCAGCTGATCCAGCATTCAGGGGGAAGAGGAAGACCACCCACACAGAGGGGAGTGCCCCTCACCCCCGGACACCTTCCCCCAGGTGCAGACAGACTGAGGCCCCCATCCGCAAGTCAACCCGGACCCGGAAGAGCAAGACCCCGCCGCCGACCTGCAGCTCAACCACCAAGTCTCCTTCCTCCATCCCTCAGGCCCCCACTCCACAGGTGCCCCCACCACACCCTGCCCCAGGTTCCCCCACCCACCGATACACCATCCCCAAAATGATCCGGCCTTCTCCCCCTGCCACTTGCTCTTCCAGCACCACACCCCCGCTGTGCATGTCTGTGCCACTGGTGTGGAGACGGTGTCTTCCCCCTCTGTCCTGCCCACCTTACCTGAACCCCATTCTACTCCCCTGGAGATAGGCACTGCAGTGGAGTCCACTACCACCCCGTCTGACTTGGGCACTGCAGTGGGGAACCTGTCCACTCCATCTGCACGGCCCACTGCAGTCGTGCCGGCACCCACACCATCTGAGTCATGCCCCCAGTTGTGCCGGCACACACCATGTCAGACACCTCCACTGCAGTTGTCAGTGACTCTCCAGCACCCACCACCCCTTCCCTGCCTCCTTCTGGTGAGCCCTGATCCTGTCCCTGCGGTGCCTGGCCTGCCCCCCGTATGCCCCTCCGAGGGGAATGTCCCTGGTGTGTAGCAGTGCAGGCATGCAAAGGGTGACATCTGCCACTGTCACCCTGTTTGGACTCTAATTATGGACTGGCCATTGGCCTTTGTTATATTTTTCTTTCACTTCTTCACACACAAATGCTGAATAAAGCAACTTTCTGTTCTCTAGTGGTTTTGCTTCTGATGTACATGTTGTTGATGATGCTAACTGTGCCCTTGCTGCAGTGATGGTGATTTTTGGTCTCATGAAAATGAAGTGTTACTGTGCAGGACCCCATGTGGTCCAGGGGGAATGTGTCCTATCCTGTTGTGTATCCATGTCATCCTTTGCAGCAATATGAGGGTGTCATGTTTTCAATATTTGGCAATGGGATTTCCTAGTTTTATTTGCAATATCACATCTGTGGCTTACACCCCTGCACATCTGTTGTGCTTGCCATTGTTCAATTAGTCTACTTCCCTGACCGTGTGGCCATCTCCACTGGACATGCAAGTTTGGGCATCAATGGGGAAGGACTCATCTGTGTTATCAGTGCAACTTGCTATACATGTGTGTTGGATCTGTGCTGATGATTTCGGTGACACTCCCATGACCAGGCTGATATGACGGGAGCCTTCATTTTGTGCTAATTGTTGACTGTGTGACCAAGTGTTCTGCTGACATGATAGAGCCCTACTGAGACAACGTATGGCACAGCTTTCCTTACACAGGAGTGGAGTCCCCTCATGGCAGTGTGTAATTCTGTGACATTGCCTGAGCACAAGGTGTGTGTTGTGTGAGCATGTCTGTGTGTGTTCACTTCCATTTTGCTAGGCAGGCTGGGATCCCTAGTGATGTTCCTGTTTGTGATGCTTGCAGAGTTGACCTATGTTCCCCCAAACTCTTCTCCCTGGGTTCTCTGTGATGTGGGTGCATGGCACATTACTGGTCATCAGGGTGTCACCCATAGGTATGTTTGCTGTCAGGGCTGAGTTTGTGGGCAAACGCATATGGGACACAGTCAGGATTCCCCTTGGCACTTGTTGGTTACACCTGTCATGTAATTTCCAGTTTGTGTTAGCTTTCAGTGATTGTGACACGTTGTTTGTGTGACTGCTGCCACTCCTCAGGGTCAGAGCTGCAATGTTGGAAGTTGTCTATGTGTGTTCTTTGTGGGTGACCTTGGCTTCTTCATTGGTGTGTGACTGTGGCCGGGATCCCATTGGTTGGTGTGGTATTGACGTCATGTCCATGTACGGCGTACTGTGCAGTGTGTCAGACATTCAGGAGTCTTGTTGACTGGCCATGTGTGATGGGTTTCTGCACCTTAGTTCCCACCACCACCCCTGGGATTGTCATGGGTGCATGTACAATGTCACCAGTGCATGTGAGCTTCACTGCTGCACATTGTTGGAGGTCGAGGTGTGTGGTGTTGAGTGTGTGCAGATGAGAGTTGTTGCCCGGCTAGACCCCTGCCTCCATGTTGGCCTTGGCTGACAGGCCGTGCTGATTGATTTGTGCTTGTGTAGGTGTGATGGTAGTTTGTTGCTCAGGACACATGACTGTGGTTCACAGTGTGAACGACATCTAGCTTTGTCATCACAGTGGGATTATCATGCAGCCCAGGGTCACCACATTGTGGGGACCCTGGGGGTAGTGCTGTGGTGGGTCTGTGTCTTGCTGTGTTAGTTGCTGTTCCTACAAGCTTGTGTGACATGTGTGATTTGTGCTCCCTCTCATCTAACAATGCCTGATTGCCCACATAGGGGATTCGGATCCATGAGTTACTTTTGTGTGGCACTGTATGCGCATCTGTGTAATTGGTATTCAGGCCTCATCATGTGTTGTGTGGTTGCCTGGGGACACTGGCACCCCCCCACCTGTTGTGTTTGATATGCAGTGTGGGGCTGCCTGTTTGTGTTTGTGCATCTGCACCACTGCATTGGCATATCTTTAGTGTGCCATTGGCTGTATGTTGTTTGGTGGGTTTCACCTGCTGTCCCTGGGACTCCTAGGTCATCAGTCAGAACAATGATCATGGTTTGTGTGTCCCATTGCTGCCATGGTATGGTATCTGTTCACCTCACATCTACAGTCTCCACAGGATATCTACATTTGTGTGCCCATTGGAGCAGATATGTGGTTCTGCATTATGATGGTCACTTCTGTCATTGTGTTATTGATGAATGTTGACAGTGTCAGCCCCCATGGGTGATGTTTGTCTGCACATGGCCAAAGGTATGTCTTATTTGCATTGCACTGTTTGCCTCACCCAATATATGTTGCTATGGGACACGAACACTACTTTGCCACTGATGTGTTTGTTGTTCTGTGACCAGGAATCAGCCATGCTGTTTGGCAGTTGCAGCTTTTTCCATGGCCACACTTACCTTATGGTCACTGTGATGATGGGGGTTTAGACCCCATTGCCACAATGTTCAGAATGTGCTTCAGCTATGAACCCCACACTTACCTTTTGGTCACTGTGATGGGGGTTCAGACCCTATTGCCACAATGTTCAAAATGTGCTTCAGCTATGGACCCCACACTTACCTTTTGGTCACTGTGATGATGGGGGTTTAGACCCCATTGCCACAATGTTCAGAATGTGCTTCAGCTATGGACCCCACACTTACCTTTTGGTCACTGTGATGATGGGGGTTTAGACCCCATTGCCACAATGTTCAAAATGTGCTTCAGCTATGGACCCCACACTTACCTTTTGGTCACTGTGATGATGGGGGTTTAGACCCCATTGCCACAATGTTCAAAATGTGCTTCAGCTATGGACCCCACACTTACATTTTGGTCACTGTGATGATGGGGGTTTAGGCCCCATTGCCACAATGTTCAAAATGTGCTTCAGCTATGGACCCCACACTTACATTTTGGTCACTGTGATGATGGGGGTTGGACCCCATTGCCACAGTGGTCATGGTCTGCTTGCATTGTGGAGGCCACACACATTTATGTGTGACACATGTGATAGGGGGTCACATTGTATGTTCAATGTCATGTTCAGTGTTGTAGGCATTTGACACAGTCTACACACGCTTGTCATGGTGTTGGGGGGATGTCTTTTTCTTACATTCCTTATGTTGGAGTATGCTGGTTGTGTCATGCATTACCCATCCTATGAGTAGGGGTGGTGTTGGTGGTAGGCATCCAGCCCCCTGTGTGGGGATGGTAGTAGTGACAGGTATCCAGCCCCCACTGGGTAGGGGTGGTAGTAGTGACAGGTATCCAGCCCCCCATGGGTAGGGGTGGTAGTAGTGGTAGGCATCCAGCCCCCCATGGGTAGAGGTGGTAGTAGTGGTAGGCATCCAGCCCCCCATGGGTAGGGGTGGTGGTAGTGGTAGGCATCCAGCCCCTCATGGGTAGGGGTGGTAGTAGTGGTAGACATCCAGCCCCCCATGGGTAGAGGTGGTAGTAGTGGTAGGCATCCAGCCCCCCATGGGTAGAGGTGGTAGTAGTGGTAGGCATCCAGCCCCCCATGGGTAGGGGTGGTGGTAGTGGTGGGCATCCAGCCCCCCATGGGTAGGGGTGGTAGTAGTGGTAGGCATCCAGCCCCCCATGGGTGGGGTGGTAGTAGTGACAGGTATCCAGCCCCCCATTAGTAGGGGTGGTGGTAGTGGTGGGCATTCAGCCCCCCATGGGTAGGGGTGGTGGTAGTGGTAGGCATCAAGCCCCCATGAGTAGGGGTGGTAGTAGTGACAGGTATCCAGCCCCCATGGGTAGGGGTGGTGGTAGTGGTAGGCATCCAGCCCCCATGGGTAGAGGTGGTAGTAGTGGTAGGCATCCAGCCTCCCATGGGTAGAGGTGGTAGTAGTGGTAGGCATCCAGCCCCCATGGGAGGGGTGGTGGTAGTGGTAGGCATCCAGCCCCCCATGGGTAGGGGTGGTAGTAGTGGTAGGCATCCAGGCCCCTATGGGTGTATATGGCATTGGTGATAGCCATCCCGCCCCTATGGTTCTGCTGTTGCTGGTGTAAGTAATTTCTGCATCCCTATGTGTGTGTGTTATATGTCGGGTACGTGTGGTTTGTTTGTGTGGTGGGTGTTTGACTTACCTTCTGCGCCGTACGCGTCCGTACCAGTTCCGGTAATAGATGTAGAGTATTGGTAGGACCTGCGCGATGGGATTCATGGTTGGTTCGTCTCGTTCGGCTTTCTCGTTGCTTCGACTCGTACTCGTGGCTGGCGTGTTCGTCTCGTAGCCATGGATCGTCTTGTGGCACGAATCGGAGCTTATGTGCGCCTCTCCCGGATGCTTTGACGTGCCGTGCATAGCGATGGGTTCGGCGCGTACGGAGTGCGCATCGTAGTGGTCCGGCCAAACGGTGCTGCATTTTGGCTTCCGTGCGACTCGATTCTGCGTTTACGGATCCGGCTCGGTTGGGGAACAGGAGCTGGATTGGGTGAGTACGGCTGGGTCGGGATCTGGGCAGTTATGCGCATCGTACTTGCTCGTTCAGACGTATGTACGAATCGGTCGGGAAACACGCATTCGGCTTGGTTTTTTTCCGGACGAATAGTGTTAGGTGCGCCTCCGACCCAGATCGGAATCAACCCAACAATGTCCATGATGGGCCAAATGTAACAATAATTTAACCGTTGCATCCTTGCAACCCTTTTCAGTATCCGAAGCGATCAGGAGGTCATCCACGTACTGCAACAAGACATTACCTGAGGGAAGGACGAGGGAGTCCAATTGGCCTTTTAAAGCTTGGCTATAGAGACTGGGACTTTCAGTATAGCCCTGAGGAGCCCGACAGAATCTAAAACTTCTGCCAGCCAAGGAGAATCCAAACAGATACCTGCTCTCTGGGAGTATGGGGAAGCTAAAGAACGCATTCTTCAAATCAATGACAGAAAAGTATGTGGCAGAGGGAGGAATCATGGTCAGGAGAGCAGTGATATCAGGGACAACAGGGAACTGAGGGACCACAATCTTATTCACCTCATGCAGATCAATCACAAAGCGGTAGACATCGGGATGATCATCTGGGGAACCCGATGGTGCCCTTTTTAAGGTGGGAAGAATAGGGCTATAGCACACATTCACAGTCGTCTCCTCAACAACCCCAGACGCAATCAAATCCTGTATAATCTGCAATAGCACCCGTTCTCCTGCCTTTGGTATCTTGTACTGGGGAAGACGAGGCAGAACAGCATTGTCCTTAACCCTGATGGAGACCGGAGGTATCTGCAATAAACCTACATCCGTAACACCTGTAGCCCACAATGTCGTCGGCACCTCTTGAAACTCAGCAGGAAGGGGCTGATCCTTTGACAAACATTGCTTGGAATTCACTACATTAGGTCCTATAGTCATATAGACGCCTTCCGGGGAGCACGAAATAGTCGCATGTAACTTTTTCAACAAGTCCAAACCCATTAAATTCTCTCCACAGTTAGATGTCAATAAGAAAGGCGAATCTACAGTAAAAGGGCCAATAGTCAGGGCCAGTGGCTCAGAGATGGGGCTCACAACTGGTATACCTGAGAAGCCTACCAAAATGTTATTTTGGCCAGACAGGGCTGCCACGGGAACCAGTGAACGAGAAACAGGGCTATTCATTGTGCCTGTGTCCACCAAGAATTTCTTTGCTGAGCCCTGCAGATCAGCAGTAACATAGGGTCCCCGCTGATCCAGAGATATCTGAACTGATCCCCCACCCTGCCCTTGGCTGTCCTAGCCGTGGGTAAGTCCTGTCACTTCATCCAAATCATAATCGTCATGGTAATACTGTTGCCCTCTTGGATCATCAAAATAGTTCTGATCAGACCAACCTGGCTGCTCCTCACCTCCCCGGCCTGCGTCGGAGCCACCTGCTCCCCGGCCCCTTACCCTGGACTCCCGTCCCCTCTGTGCTTCAACCCTTTGCAACAGCGTCGGACACTCACTACGCCAGTGCCCCTCCTCCTTACAATAGGCGCACTGGTTCGGCCCACGGGCGTAGTATTCCTGCCAGTGCGGGGCAACTGCCGGGCCGGGCCAATGCCCCGTCCTCTACCATTCCACTGGGACGCCTGTTGCATCAACACCTTCATTTTTAGCTCCTTATTCTTCTTCTCCACCTTCTCCTTCTCTTCGTTCCTTCTGTGCTCATAATACTGAGCCATACTTAATATCTCTGATGGAGAGGAGGTAGTCCAAGTGCTCTCCAAAGCCTGCAGCCGAGTCGCGATCTCAGGAAGCAGGTTCGTAACAAACCTGTTAACAAACAGCCGGACACCTCCCTCCATCGACAAATCCTGTCCACTGAAATCCAAAAACGCCCCTTCAAACCTAGTGAAAAAGTCGGATACACTTTCATCTTTCTTCTGGCGACATGCTGTTAACTTATCCCAATCTACTCTTCTAGGTGGGATCAAGGAGTGCATGTACGTGATTATTCGGCCCGGCAGAGCTAGTATCTCAGCCTTAAGCGTCTCGCCAGGCTTCCTCTCTTTGTCCCATGCCCTGATCTCACCCCAAGTGCCACCCAACTCCACTACGTGGTCCTGCATGTGCACCTGCCACCAAATATCAACCGGCACCAGCAAACCGAACAACATCTCGATGTCTGCCAACGTCATCACCGTCAATGACGCAGCCTCTGTCAACTCTTTGTAATAAGCAGTCTGATTTTTTCTAGGGTCGGGCAACTGAGTCTTAAGAGACAAAACCTCACTCCTTTTCCAAGGAGTATAAACCCACTGTTCCTGGAAACGGGCCTCTACACGCTGCCTGATGACTTGGTCCTGCCCATTTCGAAGCTCTGGTATTTCGGGGTGGTAGATGGGATGCACTTCCCTCATCGGGAACTGAGACACTGCAGTCGGGCTCTTTTGGATCAACCTGCCTCGGTATCCAATCAACGTGGCAACATTACTAAAAACGTCATTAGGGGCCATGCCAGCTGCATACACACTGTCCCGAATATCATAAATAATTTGGGGGGCAACACCATTAAAACACTGCTCCCACAGCCCAATCAGAGTAGCCAACATATGCTTGAGGGCATGCTGTTGCACAAACGGCTCGTAATCTTTCAGTGCACTCCACACATCCTCCACACTGTAAATCGGATTCCGGGCCCACTGGGAGGCCTGGTCAGCCACCATCTTCTTCTTTGCATCACCCACATCAGACCGAATCAACACTCGCCCCATTCTTTCTTTAGCAGCCTCCCACTCCCCATCATCCAGTCCCCGCACCGGTGTCCCAGCGCACAGCAACAAGGGCGAGGAAAGGGAGTGAGGGGAGGACACGCTCGCGGATGTTACAGGAACTAGAGACACCAATATCTGTGTGGTGGGTGTAAGCGAGAGGGGTAGAGAAGAACTGGAGGTAATGGGTACAGTAGATCGGCCTGTAGTCGCTGCAGCCTCTGCCGATGGAGCCAAAGAGGAAACAAGAGGTGTTCCATCTGAAGCAGCCGAGTCAGGGGCAGGGGAACCAGAGGCGGGAGCATGGGAGGCGAGGTGTTGGGTCGGCGGGGCTGCTGTATATATTCTCTGTGCGGCATAAGGAGGTGGTGGCCGTACATCTAACAGATCCTCCACAAAGGGATCACCTTCTTCACGTGTAACATAAGTCTTGTCACATTGCAATCGAAACTTGCGGTCAGCACACTGTGGGGCATATTCCCAAGAACGTGTGATAACCATCGCAAAAGTCACTTAACGCAACCCTCAACATCGCAGTCCATCGCAGGAAATTTACGCCTTGTTAACCAAGTATTCACAACACGGCGGTACCATGCGATAGTCCCCAGATAACCCGTCAACTGACCGCGTTAAAATCAACACCACGCCTCAAAAATGCGAAACACGAATGCAAAAAAAGCTGCGATGAGGTCAAGCGCGATACAAAAAGCAGCGAAAACCAGCTACAGGCCTGCAAGTCACACGCGTCAGGCGGGAACAATCACCATAAAAGCAGACCAAACAAACAGTGAGATGACAACGTACGAGCACAACCCCACAGCTGTGCTGCAGAACAAATAACCACTGTCCAAATCAGACAGGCAGTTCCCCACAAACAGCCACAATGTACATTGACATGCATTCAGTAGGTAACCTGCGCTAATGCGGAAACAAACATGGAACACACTGTGAAACCGCATCTCCTCTTCACATTGCAGAGGGACAAACAACACCCCCTGCACACCAACGTGCCATGTCCATGACCAAACAATAATGAAAGCATGGACCAATGTAGGGGCAGTGACTCCCCCCACGTACATGTCACCCATGTCACGGGACTTGAGTAACAGGGTGCATCCCTGCATCATGGCGGCACATATCAGAGCCCAAAAGAAGCCCTCTTGTCACTTGAAGGGCACAAATGACAGCCAAAATGGAATGAATTGGGACACATGTGAAACGCCGAAGAGTGGGATACCGTAACAACTGTGACACACAGAACTGGCATTTCGAATACGTGACACCCTAAACAGCCTCACTGCACAGAGGTGACACACCCACCATCCATTAACAAATTCCTAAGTTGTCATCACAACATGTCGCACCCACACGTGTCTGAGTGAAGTGCCTGTACAGATGAGTGACATGCACGCAGGGAATGTGTTTCGGAATGCATTTATTAGCACATGCTGTGCCTGTGGTCAGTCAACGTACTGTGCCATTACTGCTAAGGACCCTCACAATGTGACGTCAACCAGAGAAGAAATTGCCAATGATGTAGTCGCTACGGGCAATTCCTGCTGCGGCTGCAGTGGGGTGTGGTCATCCTGCCTCATCTCCATCATCATCGTCCGGTGAATCTGGCACACGTATCCATGGGGCTCTGCTGCGTCCACATATGTTGTGCAACACACAACATGCAATGATCATCTTGCACACGAGGCCTGGGCTGTACAGGAGCCTTCCACCTGTGACGTCCAGGCACCTGAAACGTGACTTCAACACGCCAAATGTGCTCTCCACGATGCCCCTGGTGCGTCTGTGGGCCAAATTGTACTGCCTCTGGGGCTGTGTGTTCGGGGCTCGGAGGGGTGACATCATCAAAGCGCAGAGTGCATATCCTTAGTCACCTGTGACAGTGCAGAGAGACATGAGTCAAGACTACGTACTGCATGATGTGTTGGCAGGCCCACTGGTTCATTGGTGTGTGATATGTGTGAGTTAGTGATTCCCGTATGACATGTACTGCGTGTTGCTAATGAGCGGCATCACTGTGTAGTACGTAGCCCCACAGCTGCACCTCACCCCCCGAGCACATTCACTATTGTGCGCAGTGCGATTGCGTCACATGCACCCCTACGGCACACCATTGTCATGCCTGTCTGCGCATGTCAACAAGCCTGACTACGACACAGTGATGATGCTGCGCAGAATGTGGCCGGCCACATGTGTGTCGGCCCATTACAAGGACAGGGCTGACACAGATGTAGAGCACCTGCCTGGCTGAACCCAACATGCAGTTGAGGGTACATCTCTGGCTCATGCAGAGATAATAGCGACACACACAACAGTTGGCATGTGTGATCCCTGACCCCGAGCGGGCATGCCCTCCCCCATGTACCCCTGCGGCCGAGCACGCACACCGGGGGCATGCCACATGGCAACATTGCCGATTGCCGGACGGGTGGCGCAGACACTACAACAGAGACACACGCATCAGCCACATCCTTGGCAAGGCCTACACTGCACCTCACCCAGATCCACGTGTGGAGTAGCCACACCCCTACGCAGTACCGACGTACGCCAGTCCACCCCGCTTACGCTCACAGGGAGGTAGGACACGGTTTCATGTCCCAGGTCTACACCACTGCCTGTGGTGACATGGATGCGCACGCTGTACACAGCACAATGTTATGTGGAATGACCCCGGTCCCCCATGCATACATAATAACCACACGGACACACTGAGTGAGTTCGTGGGACTGGCCACGGGCACGTGCGCCCGGCCCCTTTTATTGCCAGGCCCACATCTCCAGTGACGCCTGTGCTGGATGGGTGTTGGGTAGTGTAAGCCACCACTCAGGGGTTGGTTGGTGCTGGCAAAGACAACAACAGTGAGCAGACAATCAGCAGTACAAGGTACGTATATCATGGGTCCCTGACTTGAGCAGCACAGAGTTTGTGGCCCCGGATGCACACCGGCCGGCACAAGCACACCGCCACGGGACGGTGACTTGCGGTGCACTGAGGTAGTGCCACACGAGCTGAGCATGTACTCGTAGATGTCCGCTTTTATCACCCTATACTGGTGAATAGACTGCTCCCCATTGTCAGCACCCTCATCCATGCAGATCAATCAGGGTTAATCACTAGGAGCAGGACCTTCCACAACATCCGACGCTTATGGGCCTCATCCAGAGACCCCTCCCCCGAGGGCTTACGATTGGGTGGAAATGTCCCTGGACATTGAAACAGCATTTGATACTTTGAGCTGTGACTTTATACTGCTGATCCATTAAGGCATGGGGTTTGGCACAGGTTATCTAGGCTGGATCCATACAGTGTATAAGAACCCGCCTGCAGGGGTCTGTATAGGACAGACAATATCAGACAGCTTCATAATCCAGGGAGACACCAGACAAGGGTGTCCGCTTTCCCCACTGATCTTTGCCCTGGCAATGGAGCCGCTGGCCTGCCATTTGTGCCAATGAGCACATCAGTGGGGGATACTGGATTTACACACACATCATATCCTCCCGCTATACCTCTATGATGCGCTTGTTTTCCACCGTTAAGCGAGGCCCTCCCTCACAGGATTAATGCACCTGATGGACGAACTTGGGGACATCTCCGGTCTCAAAGAAAATTGGCCCAAATCATTCATGCTCCCTCTAGCCCCCGTCCCCAAACCGGACAGAACTGCCCCAAAGGGCTGCCGACTTCGGTGGTGCTCTGACATGTTTAAATGTCTAGGTGTAAGATCTACAGCTCAGATAATGACACTCGGGAAGGCAATGTGGGCAAAGCAGTAGCTTTGATCCATAACCCTTTGCCCTTTTGACGATCGCTGCCTCTCTCCCTGCTAGGCTGGGTGGTAGTACCCAAAATGCTGGTACTGCCCTGCCTCCTGTACCTTTTTCTCCACATTCCCGATTATGCTCCCTCCAATTTTATTTTGTGAACTCCACTGCCTCCTGTTGGAATTGATAAGGGGCCAAGGTCAACGATGGGTGCCCTCTTCACTCTCCAACTCCATTTTCTTGAGGGCGGGCTTGGGCGCCTAATTTTGAATTGTACTATGCAGCAGCATAGCTGCAGTGGCCAATGGGCTGGCTACAGCCGACCCCATTCCTTGAACGGGAAACTGTTCAGGGGATCCTAGGGAGAACAAGTGTTTACACATGGCTGATGGACCTGAGCTGTCGCCCGCAGCGGGAGCCGCGCCAGATGACGGTGGCTAGACTGTACTGGTGCCGATTTGTACACAACAAAAATCCCCACATCCCTTATTCCCCATCCATAGAGATATGGCAGCTACCAGGATTTATTTCATAAGGAGGTGCGGAGGTATGACACTAACGGCGGGGATCGGCCAACTAGGGGATTTCTACCACGAAGGCACCCTCATGACATTTCAGGTCATTATGGACAATTATGGCATAGGGGCTGGCCACTTCCTGACATACCATGCCATACAGTATGCATTGCACGCCACATGGGCAGCGGGAGATGCGGAACCGCCTGCATCCACCATATTGCATACACTACTCACTCATGAGACCACACACCACACTGTCACCACATCCCTTAATAGTCCACCAAGGGGTTATGCTGAGGGAACGCGAGCTAAATGGAATGGTGCCTTACCATAGCCATTATCTGACAAGGCTTGGTTTACAGTGCTCCAGCAAGTGAAAGATATGTCTCACAACCTGAGTTCCGCTTTACGCAATTTAATTATGTCCGCTATGCTTCCCTCTCTCCACAGCTTATTAAGCGAATGTTTCCCACTCTGACCCCCGAGTTCCCCAGATGCAAACTAGTGGATGGTAGCTTTTAGCTTATGGTGTGGGAGTGCCCGACACTGCTGGTGGTTTGACATGAGCCACACGGTTGCCGTACTCATGGATCTGAACCTGGACCCAACACCTGAGTCCTGCCTGTTAGGCCTACGCCCCAGAGCAAAAGGGGAAAAACATTTACATAGGTTCATTGACCTTGCTTTTGTGTTATTTAAAATACAGATAGCAATGTCATGGAAGGCAACCGCAGCCCCGCACCCCCAGCAGTGGCTAGATACACCACTGACATGGGCGCACGGAAGCAAACACTCTCAAGTTGCTCAGGTCAAGGGGGGGACAATAAAACAGGCGCGAATGTTGGGAGATCTACATCACCAATATTGAGGCTAAAAATTACACGCCCGCCTTGACATGCACCCTGTGGCTCACTAGATGTGCTCCTGCTTACACATTAGGCTGTGGACAGCTCCCTGGGCGAGCATGAGTGCACCACGCACCCACTTGCTGTGAGACTACAGAACCCAATAGACTACTCCCACATAGTTCTGACCATACAGGACTCCGGCGGTCACTAAGGAAGGAGGGCGGCACCCTTTATGGATGCATGCCCCTACATGTTGACCGCCAACATGGCACTCCTTCACACGATTGCCCTGCACTGCTCTGCCTCCACCATAAGTCCCCCGCCTATGTTGGAGGTGCTATACATGGCATTCACCGTACCCCAAACTCTCTGACTCATAACTGGGTGGCAGCCAGTGGTGGCCGCCACTAACAAAGGGTGGTGGGGTAGGTCGGGGGAGCGTTTGAGGGGGAAAGGGCACAGGGGGGCATGTTAATAATAATAATTTTTTAAAGCGTACCTGATGCTGTCGGCCGCCTTCCGTGCCACCTCGCTCCTGCTGGCCTCTTCCTGGTCCCAGCAACCCCTGGGACAGACTCCCATCCAAACCCCATGCTGCAGAGCAGCGCGGGGATTGGCCTGACCGGGCAGAAAAACGCTCTGCTCAGGTAATGGAGTCTGTGGGGTTTCTCCAGCCCGGCAGCTGAATGCAGCCAGGCTGGAGAAACCTAAGTGTGCATGTGTGTTTTGGTCAGCCTGAGGCAGCCAGCCAAACACATAGGCATACTTAGGGAGTGCACAAGCACTACTCCTCCCCCCCTCTCATGCCCCGCCCCTCCATGCACAAGCTGGCTCAGAGCCGGCAAACGAAAAATGAAACAATGCTAGAGCAGTGGGTTTTTTTTGTTTGCTGGCTCTGTGCCAGGCAATGGGGCGACGCTCCTCACCATTGCAGTGGAGACACCACTGGCAGCAGCCCCTGGTGATACCACGTGAATTGCCCTGGCCACACCCTCAGTAGACTCCCTCAGTAGACTCCACAGTTGCAACTGTTATAGTTTGAAACACATTACCTTTATTTGTAATTCCGTGTTGGCAAGTGATTACTGCAATTAATGTTCTGAAATTTGTGGTCACTCATGCTCTGTGCCACGGAAGATCATACTGTCTTGCTTGTGTAATACGATGGCTCCATTTCATGTGAAAACTCAATAAACACATTTTACCAAAAAAAGCAGAAATTAACATTCTGCCTAATTCTGTCTGCCTGATTCTGTCTAATAACTCAAAACTGCTTAAAATACTTAGAATGTAGTAGATAGACTATTTGCCCTGCTGGAAACTTTTTCTGCAGTACCAAAAAAGCTTGTGTGGAACACGGTGAACACAAATCGTCAAATGTCACTTACACACAGAGTTACTCTTCAATACAAAGAGTTATAACATGTTCAATACCTCTACACAACTATGAGGCATTAGGAGCGCATTCGTTTTTAAACACTTACACCCATTAGCTGGACCCAGGCTGTACAAAATTAGGTAGAAAAGTACTATGGTAGTTACAGCCACTATGTAAACTTTAAAAAAACCTTGCACATTCATTGGATGATGTCATCATTGATGTCATAAATGATGTCATAGAACATGTCATGAGGTATGTAATATGTGAGGTCATAAGCAGTGCATGGCGGGGGCGCAAGCTATAATTAGTGCTGCCAACTATAACTGGTGAATTTCTGTGTTTTTTTAGTTCAAATCGTTAATGTTGTTACAGAAATAGTCACCTAATATAATGTTACTTTAACCTTTGTCTTTTCAGTGAATATATATATATCCGAAGCACTCCGCCCTTCCCTCGGTTTCTCAGGAACAGGAGCACGGACCACAAGTAGGTGCAGATTTAAATTTTATTTGGCTCGAAGAAACACCAGCAGCATAACGCGTTTCAACCCCAGAGGGTCTTGATCACATGACGCGCTTCACAGTACATGGTTGGTTTATATACCATTTTTTTACAACTTTTTTTCGTTCCTTTGCCTTTTAAAGTGACAAGTGCCTATAGTTGTGCATGGAAATAGAAAACATATTGCTGGTCTATACAAGATTAAGATCATAGTTCACAATTATACATTCGGGTCTTAATACCTAGACAATGCATTGAAGACATGTTAAAACTATAAATAATCTGACCGATGTGACCATAAAATCATGAGTACTGTTGATGTAAAAAAGCAGTTTAAAAGCCTTTTGACATATATATATATATTTTTTATTTATTTATTTATTTATTTTTCACACAAAGGACGTGCCACTCAGGAGTGAAGATAGTTCAAATGAGTTTATTGCACAACTCAACCAACGCGTTTCAGCCCTCTCACGGCTTTGCTCACCTGTGTTCATGAAATAGAATGTCACATGGTTTATTTAGATTGTGCAGATTCACAACAATGGTTACTCGTGAGCAAGGAGCGTTGGCTCCAAAACGTTTAGAGTGTTGTGCCACCATTGAAATATAACTTTATTGCAAAATAATTGAGTCTGTGGCAGGCTGTTTCTGGGATTGATTGCAGCGTTTGAAAGGATATATATATATATATATATATATATATATATATATATATATATATATAAATATATATATATATACATACATATGGGGAGTTTAAAATGGTACATAGTTATTGAACATTTCAGCTAATTATAACCTTTGTTTTTTCAGTGAATATATATATAATTTCTGGATTATGAAAATGAAGAAGTAAGACCATCTAGTTTATGGACCCTCGGAGAATCATGGGACAGTGTATCATTAAGTAAAGAATATGAACAAAGGAGCCATAATTGTGAGATGGTATTACTGGGAAAAAGATGTCACCCACCTGTGAACAAGGCGAAAGCTGAAACGCGTAGGGTTAGCCTGCAGCAAAATGCAATAAATACCTGCGCAATTGAAACCGGGCTTGGCATTTCTTTTTTGTTGGATTTAATGACGGAGTCCTCCATCTCCGTTGTCTGCCGGAGCCGCCCTGCAGGGTCGGGGGCCCCCAGTATGGAGACATGAACTTTGCCGTGCTGCGGACCGTGGGGGCATGATCCGCATCCCTCATTGCCAGACCAACGGACTTCCAGGGAAATTCTGGCGTGAGTGATGAAAGGGAGAAAAGAGGGGATACACCTCTCTTGGACAGTTTCCTATGCCAGGTATTTCTAAATAACGACGCTGCAACTGTGACATCGTGCACCCAAGTGATAATTCTTACTCTGTTTTCCAAGCAGGAGATGACAGCACAAGGCAGCATTGAAGGCTATTGGGGTCCAAATTCACACTAACTGCCAGTGCAGTCCAAATGCCAAACCGATGCATCTTGGAACTTTGAGTTCAACGAGTGAAAGTCACATGACTGTTTTAAAAGGAGCACTTGCTTTTTACTATGATGTCACCCACCTGTGAACAAGGCGAAAGCTGAAACGCGTAGGGTTAGCCTGCAGCAAAATGCAATAAATACCTGCGCAATTGAAACCGGGCTTGGCATTTCTTTTGTATATATATATATATATATATATATATATATATATATATATATATATATATATATATATATATATATATATATATATATATATATATATATATATATATATATATATTCACAAACCAGGGAGCTCCTCCTGGGAAATCCGCCCGTAGTTCGGTGGTGTGAAATGCCGGTAGAGCTGGACCGGCGTCAATATTCACATCCAGAGTCCAATAACTCGCGCTCTCAGGATTCGTAGAAAAGATAGTTTTTTATTGCTCAAAGTTACGCGTTTCGAAAGAAAACCTTCCTTGATATATATATATATTCACTGGAAAAACCATAGGTTTCAGGGACGTTATAGTTAGAAATTATCATTTAAAAAACCTTTGAAATTCACTGAAAAAACCATAGGTTTCAGGGACGTTATAGTTAGTTGGACATTTCACTCGTACAAAACCAGAGAAATTCGGCCGTTATAGTTAGTTGAGCTAAGTATAACTCACGTCCCCACAATGCACTGCTGATGACGTCACATATTACATCATTCATGACATGGTCAGTGACATCACTGATGACATCTCAAATGACATCACTGATTTTCAGTGAATTTCAAAGGTTTTTTAAATGCTAATTTCTAACTATGCCTACAGAGGTAGGACATGTGAAGAAAGAGGAAGAAAGGTGCAGAAAGAAGCAAGAGAAATGCAAAAAGAGGCAACAGAAGTCCAGAAAGATGAAGAAAAGTGCAGAAAGAAGCAAGAGATATGCAGAAAGAACCAACATCGGTGCAGAAAAAGGCCTTGTTGCAAAGTCATCCTGTGCCCCCAACTTTTTACTGACTGGTACTGGTGGTAACTGACTCTGACTAACCAGGCTCGGAGCTAGTGCTATGCTGAAAGACACTTAGAATACAGTGAAAACACTTACATACACTAGGGTACACTATGGGTCGCGGTCCCCTGTAAGGCCCTAGTACATAATAGGGCAGGGGGATTAAAACTACCTCTAACTCAGAGGTGCAGAAAGAGGCAAGAGAGGTGCATAGACAGGCAGGAAAGGTGCAGAAACAGTGAACAGGGGTGCAGAAAGAGGCAAGTGAGGTGCAGAAAGAAGCAAGAGCAGTGCAGAAAGAACCAACAGAGGTGCAAAAAGAGGCAAGGGGGTGCAGAAAAAGGTAGGAGGGGTGCACAAAGAGGCAAGAGAGGTACAGAAAGAGGCCGGAGGGGTGCAGAAAGAAGGAAGAGAAGAGCAGAAAGAGGCAAAAGAATTGCTGAAAGAAGCAACACAGGTTAGAAAGAAGCAAGAGAAGTGCAGAAAGAGGCAAGTGAAGTGCAGAAAAAAGCAAGAGCAGTGCAGAAAGAACCAACAGAGGTGCTGAAAGAGGCGTGAAGGGTGCAGAAAGAGCAAGAGAAGTGCAGAAAGAGGTAACAGAGGTACAGAAAGAGGCAAGAGATGTGCAGAAACAGGCAGGAAAGGTGCAGAAACAGGGAACAGGGGTGCAGAAAGAGGCAAGAGAGGTGCAGAAAGAGAAAAGAGGGGTGCAGAAAGAGGCAAGAGATCTGCAGAAAAAAAGCAACAGAGGTACTGAAAGAGGCAAGTGAGGTGCAGAAAGAAGCAAGAGAGGTGCAGAAAGAAGCAAGAGAGGTGCAGAAAGAAGCAAGAGAGGTGCAGAAAGAGGGAAGAAAGGTGTAGAAAGAGGCAAGAGAAGTGCAGAAAGAAGCAACAGAGGTGCAGAAAGAACCAAGAGTCGTGCAGAAAGAACCAAGAGTCGTGCAGAAAGAAGCAACAGAGGTGCAGAAGGAGGCACGAGGGGTGCAGAAAGAAAGGAAGAGAAGTGCAGAAAGAAGCAACAGAGGTGCTGAAAGAGGCACAAAGGGTGCAGAAAGAGGCAAGAGAAGTGCAGAAAGAAGCAGCAGAGGTACAGAAAGAGGCAAGAGGGATGCAGAAAGAAGGAAGAGAAGTGCAGAAAGAAGCAACAGAGTTGCTCAAAGAGGCACAAAGGGTGCAGAAAGAGGCAAGAGAAGAGCAGAAAGTACCAAGAGAAGAGCAGAAAGTACCAAGAGAAGAGCAGAAAGAAGCAACAGAGGTGTAGAAGGAGGCATGAGGGGTGCAGAAAAAAAGGAAGAGAAGTGCAGAAAGAAGCAATAGAGGTGATGAAAGAGGCACAAAGGGTGCAGAAAGAGGCAAGAGAAGTGCAGAAAGAAGCAACAGAGGTACAGAAAGAGGCAAGAGTGGTGCAGAAAGAGGGAAGAGAGGTGTAGAAAGAGGCTAGAGAGTTGGACAAATAGGGAAGAGGGGTGCAGAAAGAGGCAGGAGGGGTGCCGAAAGAAGCAACAGAGGTGCCTAAAGAGGCAAGAGAGGTGCCGAAAGAAGCAAGTGAAGTGAAGAAAGAGGCAAGAGAATTGCTGAAAGAAGCAACAGAGGTTTAGAAAGAAGAAAGAGAGGTGCAGAAAGATTCAAGTGAGGTGCAGAAAGCAAGAGCAGTTCAGAAAGAACCAACAGAGGTGTTGAAAGAGGCAACAGAGGTGCAGAAGGAGGCACGAGGGGTGCAGAAAGAAGGAAGAGGAGTGCAGAAAGAAGCAACAGAGGTGCTGAAAGAGGCACAAGGGTTGCAGAAAGAAGGAAAAGAAGTGCAGAAAGAAGCAACAGACGTGCTGAAAGAGGCACGAAGGGTGCAGAAAGAGGCAAGAGAAGTGCAGAAAGAAGCAGCAGAGGTACAGAAAGAGGCAAGAGTGGTGCAGGAAGAGGGATGCAGAAAGAAGGAAGAGAAGTGCAGAAAGAGGCAGAAAGGGTGCAGAAAGAGGCAAGAGAAGTGCAGAAAGAACCAAGAGAAGAGCAGAAAGAAGCAACAGAGGTGCAGAAGGAGGCACGAGGGGTGCAGAAAGAAGGAAGAGAAGTGCAGAAAGAAGCAACAGACGTGCTGAAAGAGGCACGAAGGGTGCAGAAAGAGGCAAGAGAAATGCAGAAAGAAGCAACAGAGGTACAGAAAGAGGCAAGAGTGGTGCAGAAAGAGGGAAGAGAGGTGTAGAAAGAGGCAAGAGAGTTGCACAAATAGGGTAGAGGGGTGCAGAAAGAATTAACAGAGGTGCTGAAAGAAGCAAGAGAGGTGCAGAAAGAAGCAAGTGAAGTGCAGAAAGAAGCAGCAGAGGTACAGAAAGAGGCAAGAGTGGTGCAGGAAGAGGGATGCAGAAAGAAGGAAGAGAAGTGCAGAAAGAGGCACAAAGGGTGCATAAAGAGGCAAGAGAAGTGCAGAAAGAACCAAGAGAAGAGCAGAAAGAAGCAACAGAGGTGCAGAAGGAGGCACGAGGGGTGCAGAAAGAAAAGAAGAGAAGTGCAGAAAGAAGCAACAGAGGTGCTGAAAGAGGCACAAAGGGTGCAGAAAGAGGCAGAAGGGTTGCAGAAAGAAGCAACAGAGGTGCCGAAAGAGGCAAGAGAGGTGCCGAAAGAAGCAAGTGAAGTGAAGAAAGAGGCAAGAGAATTGCTGAAAGAAGCAACAGAGGTTTAGAAAGAAGCAAGAGAAGTGCAGAAATAGGCAAGTGGGGTGCAGAAAGAAGCAAGAGCAGTTCAGAAAAAACCAACAGAGGTGCTGAAAGAGGCAACAGAGGTGCAGAAAGAGGCAAGAGATCTGCAGGAAAAAGCAACAGAGGTGCTGAAAGAGGCAAGTGAGATGCAGAAAGAAGCAAGAGAGGTGCAGAAAGAGGCAATAGAAGTGCAGAAAGAAGCAACAGAGGTGCTGAAAGAGGCACAAAGGGTGCAGAAATAGGCAAGAGAAGTGCAGAAAGAACCAAGAGAAGAGCAGAAAGAAGCAACAGAGGTGCAGAAGGAGGCACGAGGGGTGCAGAAAGAAAGGAAGAGAAGTGCAGAAAGAAGCAACAGAGGTGCAGAAAGAGGCACAAAGGGTGCAGAAAGAGGCAGGAGGGGTGCAGAAAGAAGCAAGAGAGGTGCAGAAAGAGGCAATAGAAGTGAAGAAAGAAGCAACAGAGGTGCAGAAAGAGGCAAGAGATCTGCAGAAAAAAGCAACAGAGGTGCTGAAAGACGCAAGTGAGGTGCAGAAAGAGGCAAAAGATCTGCAGGAAAAAGCAACAGAGGTGCTGAAAGAGGCAAGTGAGGTGCAGAAAGAAGCAAGAGAGGTGCAGAAAGAGGCAATAGAAGTGCAGAAAGAGGCACAAAGGGTGCAGAAATAGGCAAGAGAAGTGCAGAAAGAACCAAGAGAAGAGCAGAAAGAAGCAACAGAGGTGCAGAAGGAGGCACGAGGGGTGCAGAAAGAAAGGAAGAGAAGTGCAGAAAGAAGCAACAGAGGTGCTGAAAGAGGCACAAAGGGTGCAGAAAGAGGCAGGAGGGGTGCAGAAAGAAGCAACAGAGGTGCCGAAAGAGGCAAGAGAGGTGCCGAAAGAAGCAAGTGAAGTGAAGAAAGAGGCAAGAGAATTGCTGAAAGAAGCAACAGAGGTTTAGAAAGAAGCAAGAGAAGTGCAGAAAGAGGCAAGTGGGGTGCAGAAAGAAGCAAGAGCAGTTCAGAAAGAACCAACAGAGGTGCTGAAAGAGGCAACAGAGGTGCAGAAAGAGGCAAGAGATCTGCAGGAAAAAGCAACAGAGGTGCTGAAAGAGGCAAGTGAGGTGCAGAAAGAAGCAAGAGAGGTGCAGAAAGAGGCAAGAGATCTGCAGAAAAAAGCAACAGAGGTGCTGAAAGACGCAAGTGAGGTGCAGAAAGAGGCAAGAGATCTGCAGGAAAAAGCAACAGAGGTGCTGAAAGAGGCAAGTGAGGTGCAGAAAGAAGCAAGAGAGGTGCAGAAAGAGGCAATAGAAGTGCAGAAAGAAGCAACAGAGGTGCAGAAAGAGGCAAGAGGGGTGCAGAAAGAGGGAAGAGAAGTGCAGAAAGAAGCAAAAGAGGTGCTCAAAGAGGCAAGAGGGATGCAGAAAGAGGCAAGAGCAGTGCAGAAACAAGCAACAGAGGTGCAGAAGGAGGCACAAGGGGTGCAGAAAGAAGGAAGAGAAGTGTAGAAAAAAGCAACATAGGTGCAGAAGGAGACACGAGGGGTTCAGAAAGAAGGAAGAGAAGTGCAGAAAGAAGCAACAGAGGTGCTGAAAGAGGCACGAAGGGTGCAGAAAGAGGCAAGAGAAGTGCAGAAAGAAGCAACAGAGGTACAGAAAGAGGCAATAGTGGTGCAGAAAGAGGGAAGAGAGTTGTAGAAAGAGACAAGAGAGTTGCACAAATAGGGAAGAGGGGTGCAGAAAGAGGCAGGGGGTGTAGAAAGAAGCAACAGAGGTACCAAAAGAGGCAAGAGAGGTGCAGAAAGAAGCAAGTGAAGTGAAGAAAGAGGCAACAGAGGTGCAGAAAGATGCAAGAGAGGTGCAGAAAAAGCAAGAGAAGTGCAGAAAGAGGCAAGAGAATTGCTGAAAGAAGCAACAGAGGTTTAGAAAGAAGCAAGAGAAGTGCAGAAAGAGGCAAGTGAGGTGCAGAAAAAAGCAAGAGCAGTGCAGAAAGAACCAACAGAGGTGCAAAAAGAGGCAAGAGGGGTGCAGAAAAAGGTAGGAGGGGTGCACAAAGAGGCAAGAGGGGTACAGAAAGAGGCAGGAGGGGTGCAAAAAGAAGGAAGAGAAGTGCAGAAAGAGGCAAGAGAATTGCTGAAAGAAGCAAGAGCAGTGCAGAAAGAACCAACAGAGGTGCAAAAAGAGGCAAGAGGGGTGCAGAAAAAGGTAGGAGGGGTGCACAAAGAGGTAAGAGAGGTACAGAAAGAGGCAGGAGGGGTGCAAAAAGAAGGAAGAGAAGTGCAGAAAGAGGCAAGAGAATTGCTGAAAGAAGCAACAGAGGTGTAGAAAGAAGCAAGAGAAGTGCAGAAAGAGGCACGTGAGGTGCAGAAAGAAGCAAGAGCAGTGCAGAAAGAACCAACAGAGGTGCAAAAAGAAGCAAGAGGGGTGCAGAAAAAGGTAGGAGGGGTGCACAAAGAGGCAAGAGATGTACAGAAAGAGGCAGGAGGGGTGCAGAAAGAAGGAATAAAAGTGCAGAAAGAGGCAAGAGAATTGCTGAAAGAAACAACAGAGGTGTAGAAAGAAGCAAGAGAAGTGCAGAAAAATGGCAAGTGAGGTGCAGAAAGAAGCAAGAGCAGTGCAGAAAGAACCAACAGAGGTGCTGAAAGAGGCAAGTGAGGTGCAGAAAGAGGCAAGAGATCTGCAGAAAAAAGCAACAGAGGTGCTGAAAGAGGCAAGTGATGTGCAGAAAGAAGCAAGAGAGGTGCAGAAAGAAGGAATAGAAGTGCAGAAAGAAGTAACAGAGGTACAAAAAGAGGCAAAAAGGGTGCATAAAGACGTAAGAGGGGTACAGAAAAAGGCAAGAGAGGTGCAGAAAGAGGGAAGGAGGGTGCAGTAAGAGGCAAGAGGGGTACAGAAAGAAGCACATGAGGTGCAGAAAGAGGCAACAGACGTGCAGAAAGAGGGAAGAGAGGTGCAGAAAGTAGAAGAGATTTGCAGAAAGAGGCAAGTGAAGTCCAGAAAAAGAAATGTGCAGAAAGAAGCAACAGAAATGCAGAAAGAGGCAAGAGAGGCGCAGAAGGAAGCAAGAGTGGCTTCCACACCATTAGTACCAATTTAACACCCACATTTAACAATAAGTAACAGGTGACCATTCTAGGTTTGCAAAGGGCCTTCCACCACTCTGTAACACTTGTCGCCGCATTTTTGGTAACGTTTGAGCCGTTTGAGCTAGAAACAAGGCTTTTTTTGTTCAAATCTGCAGATTAGGGAGAAGATGATGAATTATGTGGCTAATCCAGGAAATGTATAATTGTGCGAAAGTCGGTGCAGCCAAACAGTCGCATAATTCCAGTGGCCCTGCTCATACCTCTGACTAGGTCCACAAGTGCTCCTCAGTGATTCCTTCTTTTTTGTCTCACTGAGTTCATAGTTGAGCTTCTATGGAAACGAGGAAGACTAAACCTGAGGTTACCACTCCACAACACAGACTACCATACCACATAATTACTCTCCATAACACATAATCCCACTCTGCATAATTCCTATACACTAAATACCACATACTTTCTATCCACATAATTTCACTGCGCAACATACCACATAATTCCACTACACACAACGTACATCCACTCCAAAAAACTTTAGTAAAAAACTTTTACATTTACAACGCCAATAGCTCTAACTCTCACAAATGCGAATCCTATTACATTGCAAACACTTCTTTAACTAGTAGTTGCGTTTGCAGAGAGGTGGAGAAAGGGTTCTGGGCCTCCGACCAGCGCTCAGGCATTCTGCTGCGTAGGATTTACAGGAGGTACCAGAAGGGCTTCTTGGCCCCCAAAATCCCTCAGGAGTAAAGTGGACTACATCCCCCATCCCGTAGTCTGGCAGGAGGCGCATTTGCAGAGTGGTGGAGAAAGGGGGGCGTGCCCTCCAAAGACGTCTTAGCAATCCCACTGTGTGGGACTTACTGGAAGTAACAAGAGGGGTACTTGGCCCCCAAGGACTTCTTTGGGGGCCAACTACCCCTCCTATTACCTCCAGTAAGTACCACACAGCCCGGGGGATGAAGTCCACTTGTGTCCTGAGGTCCTCAGGACACAAGAGGACCTCATCGCCCCACCAGCAGTGCGTCAAGAGGTGTGTTTGCAGAGTGGTGTAAAAAGGGGCGTGGCCTCGGACCACCTCTCTGCAATCCAGCTGTGTGGCGCTTACTGGAGGTACCTGGTGGGCTAGTTGGCCCCCAGGGACCCTCAGTATTCAAGGGGACTTAAATCCCCAACTTAGAACGCGCCAGGGGGCGCGTTTGCAGAGTCATGCAGGGAGGGGGCGGGGCCTCCGGCGAGTTGCCGGTTTCTTTTTTCTTTTTGATAAATTTGTTATTTTACGGGAGGGTGGCCGCGTGGCCCCCCTTCCCTGGGCCACTTTTGGCCCCGGGGACCCCATCCCCCGGGGCCTGGCAGCCTTGTTGATTTATTTAAAATTTTGGGGAGGGGGGCCGCGTAGCCCCCCTCCAGAGGCCAATTATGGCCCTGGGGACCCCATCCCCCGGGGCCTGGCCAGCCTTTTTTAATATTTTTTTGGGGAGGGGGGCCGCGTGGCCCCCCTCCTCAGGCCAATTATGGCCTTGGGGAGCACATCCCTCGGGCCGGCCTTTCTGGGTTTTTTTTTAATTATAATTAAAGGGGAGGGGGGCCGCATGGCCCCCCTCCCAGGCCACTTCTGGCCCCGGGGACCCCATCCCCCGGGGCCGGCCCTTAGTGTTGGGGACCGTGGGGGGAGCCCCAATGCCCCCACGGTCCCAGCCGGCTTCCCGCCTCCTGCGGGAGCCAGCATTGCTTTTGCACAAGGGGAGCTGCTGACATGCAGCTCCCCTTGTGCAAAAGCAATCTGCTTTGCTTTTTGGAAGTGAGAGCAGGTTTCCTACTCTCGCTTCCAAAAAGCAAAGCAGGGTTTGCTATGGCAGGGCGGGAGCCGTGCTCCCTCCCTGCCATAGCAAACAGCAATGTCCCGGGGGTGGGCACCCCGGGACATTGCAAGAGCCGGCCCTGGGGGGTGGCGGTCCCCAGGGCCATAAAGGGCTCCATGAGGGGGGCCGCGCGGCCCCCCTCCAACATGTAAATAGCCCCGGGGAGGTGGTGGTCCCCAGGGCCGGGGGTCCGCAACGGACCCCTGTATTTACATATTCGATGCCCCAGGGAGGTGGTGGTCCCCGGCTCAAGCCCCCCCCACACTAATTATTAGTTATAGCCCCGGGGAGGTGGCAGTCCCCAGGGCTTGGGGGGGCCCGCAAGGCCCCCCCACCCAATTTTAATAAAGCCCCAGGGAGGTGGCGGTCCCTGGGGCTTGGGGGGGCCCGCAAGGCCCCCCGCCCTTATTTAAATAAAGCCCCGGGGAGGTGGCGGTCCCCGGGGCTGCGGGGGGCGCGTGCCCCCGCGTATAAATTATAAAGCCCCGGGGAGGTAGCGGTCCCTGGGGCTGTGGGGGCCCCACAGGCCCCCACACCATAATTTACAATTGCCCCCGGGACCTGGCCCACCCGGGGGCTTTTTAACAAACGAAGCGCGGGAGCCCGCGCTTAGTTTTTTAAAAAATAATTTCGTCCGGATTCGCGCACCCAGCGCGAATTCGGCCAAAATTATAAAAAGAAAAATGCTTTTTTGGGGCCTGGGGGTCCCTATGGGGCCCCCTGAGCAGGCCTAGGGGGTCAGGGTGTTTCTACCCTGCTCCCTTTTCTTGTTTTCTACCTTTTTTTTAACCTTTTTCTTGTGACTCGGTTACCGAGTCACAAGATGGCTGCCAACACATTCTGGTTTAGAGTGTTGGCAGGCAATCAGAGTGAAGCTCGTGCCCGGGAGGAGTCGCGAATCCTCCTCGGTGCTCAGATATATAAATTTTTTATTTCTTGAATTTCTCAGCAACTACTGAACATATTTACACCATTTAAAAAAAGGGCGCTTTCTGAAAAAAGAGCTACCTTTTTGCCAAATTTGGTGTAATTCCGATCAGCAGTTCGGGCTGTAGCCGTGTCTAAAGTTTACTATGGAAATTAACATGATGAAAATGCGTTTTGGGACCCCCCTTTTTCTCGCCCCCCGCTTGATGAATCACCCCGAAACTTTCAAGACAGGAGCTGACCGGAGCGGGCCATTAGTGTTGAAAATTTCACGAAGATTCGTGAAACGGCGCCAAAGATATTGGCAAAAGAAAAAACGCTTTTTGAATAGAAACAAGGTCCTAACTATAACTACCTACTGGCGACCACCAGTAGGTAATATATATATATATATATATATATATATATATTTTCACAGAAAAAACAAAGGTTATAATTAGCTGAAATGTTCATTAACTATGTACCATTTTTAACTCCCCAATGCCCTGCGAGGGCTATTTATATATTTTTTTTTAGAAGGGTCAGGGGCACCACCCAATTTTTTTTAATGTTGTGGAAAGCTGCAGAGAGTTTTGCAGCCCGCAGTCTTCGCAGAATCGTCGCTGCTTGATGCAGCCTTGACTGAAGCCTGCGCATCGCAAGTCACTCGTCGGCGACATCCTCGACGACGACACAGGACTCAACATCGCAGCCCCGCAGCTTCTTAGGAACTGCCAGTGCCTAAAGCATCTTCGACGCAGGACTTTACATCCCAAGCTCCTCGTCAATGGAATCCTTGATGACTACACAGGGCTCTTCATAGCAGCCTTGCAGCTTCATCGGAACAGCAGCTGTGCGATGCATCCTCGACGCTGGATTTCACAATGCTCTGCAAACCAGGATTTAAGATACTTTGTTCAGTGGACCTAACTTACTCCCTGTATCCGGCCCACGCTCCATCACGGTTGGCCTGAACATGTGACTTTGTCTCAATCCAGGGTGACCAGATAACCACAGTTGGCGTTTTGTGGTTTTAGGCACTGTTTTCACTTAAATCTTTAAAATTGCCCATCTTGGGTTCTACTATTGGATGTATTGTTGTTTTGGTGTCAAATAATGTATTAAATGTCACTCCATTTTTCTAGATTGGTTTGTTATTTTTCTTGTGTTATGTTTTCTTTTTATTACTGTTTGTGTGCTGCATTAATACTTCACACATTGCCTCTAAGTTAAGCCTGAATGCTTTTGTGCTGCCAAGCTACCAGAGGCTTGAGCACAGGTGGCTGCTGCTTGAGTAGGGTTTCACCCCCCTCATCCAGTAACCCACTTTTCTGCAATTTGTGATGAACCTGAAATATATTGTGTACGGTCATGTCCTTTGTAAAAGACAGACATTTCACTAGACAAAAGACGTCTTTAACGGGATTCACGCTGCTTCACGAGAAGTCAGTGGGCGCAGTTCACAGGAGTCTGAAACCACCCGAATCCCACGACAAACATTAAGATGTTTGAAGATATATGTCTTCCAGATGTGGTATGCTACCAGGAGCATGGAATTCAACTGGAGTGAATTTTACGACAAAACAGTCATAACATGAAACTCTAGTGCGCATGCGTGAACACCGCACTGTACAGCTATTTCTCTTGGACAGATGCAGCTATTAAATAGTTTCAATTTAAAGGAACATGCACACATTATTGTGATACCAGGGCTTCCATCATATTGAAACTGAATTTGAGTTTCAGTTTTCTAACTACAGGAAAGTGAAGGTAAAAAAGTAACACTGCAACACCACGTGGCAAATCCAGAAAGGTTCTTTCGTCCATAAAAGTAAGTTTATTGCTAAAAATACCTTTTTAGTCCTTTCAGGAATTTGTGGGGGGATTCCCGAGGGTGTAAATGCATTAACTATGGCACATTTCCCCACCCATATTTCCGACGCATATTTTGCCACAGACACGTACTTCTGTGGGTGTTCCCAAACTCCTCTCTGTTCCACTGCACCTTGGAAATTGTAATTGTATTTATTTAGAGCTTACTATCCCTGGCGAGACATTGAAGCCCTTTTTCGGCGAGTAGCATGCTACTCCGGAACCCTAAGGATTAGTGGTGGATTAGTATATGGAAATATAAGTTGTTTATTTGAGCGGTGGACTCGCGAGTCTGTTAGTTTGATTGAATTGGATAAAGGAGGGATAGAGAAGGGAAGAGTCTAGAAAGGGTTATTAGGGAGATCATAGTCCTAGAATGAGGTTTGGGGTGATCCAAGGAGGGATACAAGAGGAAAGAGTCTAGGAAGTGTTCTTTAGGAAATCATAGTACTAGAATGAGGTTTGAGATGAGTCAGAGAGTGGAGGTAGAGGATACATTGTAAGAAATACAGGGTGAGACAGAGTAGTGCATTGGAGAGAGTAGTAGAATGAGGTTTGGGATGAGTCAGAGAGTGGAGGTAGAGGATATATTGAGAGAGGTATTGGAATGATGGGAGATTTGCTCCTGCGAAGATCTGAAGTAAGTCCTCTGCCAAGATCTGTAGTGGAATGGCTCACCCAAGCTGCTCTGGTGTAAAGCAAGAGTTTCTCAAGCGGGAAAGATCTTTGCCCAATGAAGAAACTAAAACGTGCATTTCCAAAGTAGGCGGCACCCCTTATGGATTTTTACGCTATTTAAAACTCCTGGGAACAGGAACCAACATGAATAGTTTCTGCCAATACTTTTATATTTTTACTGGTGAATGCCCCAGTATTGCTAGGTGCAGCTCTTGACCTCTAAAACTACAGACACAAAAACACCAAATTTGAGATGTGCAGGTTTTTGGCTAAACAAATTATGAAGGTTTTCTCTTTTCATTAAAAGTTGCAATTGGAATTAGCGAAGAAGTAACTTACTAGACTTAAATACTTAGTACCATACAGTGGCGGGCGATAACCCTCAATACTGGAGGGGCGTGGAGGGGACTAAGAGTCAATCCCAGTAGGGGCCAAAAAAGATTAAAAAAATGTACTTATCCGTGTTTCGCTCTCCTCTGTCTTTTTCTTCTTACTTCTTGGATGCCGTCAGCGCGACGCACCTTATGGAGCCTCAGGGAATCCCCTTCTGCAAATCCTGATGCTGCTCTCATGCTGCAGATGAACAGCATGAAAGCAGCAGCAGGATTGGCGGGAGCAGGCTGTCTCGACGCTCCAGCAGGCACAGGAGGCGTGTGCCTGCTCTCCACCCAGCTCTCTGAGACAGCTAGGTGGAGAGGTTTACACTGCGCATGTCAGGCTGGCCGTGGCAAGACAGCCAGGCAAAGAGACATGCGCAGTGTAAACTGGTGGAGTGAACACCACTCCCCTGCTGCCAGTCAGCAGCAGCCCGCCCCCAAACACTGTTTGGGCTGGGAGCAGTGAAAAATAAAATGGTAATTCAATTTATTACTGTTTTGTTTTTTACTTTTGCTGTACTGCCAGTGCAGCAAAGGTAAAAAATAAAACAGTAATAAATTGAATTACTGTTTTTAGTATTAGGGGGCGACGCTCCTCCGTCCTAGTGGGGGCCCGCCGCTGGGGCCATACGTTAAAATGTCTGAGGAAAGATGTATTTGAAGGGACTGGAGCAGACCGTCTGGTGGCTGGTGATATGCCACAATATGAGCTGAGGTGGGCTGCGACCAGTTCAGATGAACTAGCAGTTCAGATGTAAACTGAGTAAAAACTGTACTATTGTCAAAAGAACTGTACTAATAAGGAGTCAAAAGAACTGTTTTAGTTCAACAGTGCAGGAGCAAAAATCCAGTGGAATTCCCTGAAAAATTATCTTTAGAAACAGTGATAAGCGATTTTAAGGTATTGCCTCAAACGTTGTATAAAGTGCAAGGTATGGCAGCAATGCCATCTTACCTCTACAATGATGCATATCCCAGAAATGGCATCTGAAGTGGCATCAATGACGTCACTGATTGACACCCATAGTATGTAGTATGACACCCATAGAATGTAGTGTGGCACCCATGGTATGTAGTGACAGTAGTAGATATAAGAAAGCGCTACATGCTCTCTCGTGGTGGCTGTCAGTGTCTGTAGTGTCTCCAGCTTTACACTACTGACTTCGCATGTGCTTGATATGTGCAAATATTTGTGTGAAAATAGGACTGCAGCGTAGAGCACCTTCCTAGCGTGCTGATGCCATTGGAATGCCTATGAGGGCCAGAGGACGTCTCACCCGCCCCCCAAATTGTCTCGCTCCTTGTCTCGGCTGTTAGACTCTAATTTCACCCAGCTTGTTGCATCATGCCGGAAATCCAGACACACTGATGATTCCAATAGTCTTCATGGTGCTCCTAAACCCCCTGGTAGCCAGAACCATCCTCAGCACTTTACTTCTATCCTAATGATCTGAAAACCAATGACATCTCACTCTTGTCAGCATCAGCCCAGACAGCTAGAGACAGAACGACAGCGCCCGGTCCTGGAGAAACTGGCTGAAAAGGCATCTTTAATACAACTCAAAGGACATATCAAAGCTCGTGCGCGTCTGCGCTGATATCCTCTGGCACCGTCAGATGGAGACATCTAGTATTACCACTTGACACAGCCTCAAGACCCGTCTGGATGGGATGGTGCCACTGCCCTCATGCTACTTCTCTTGCCACCTTCTGCACACTTCACAATCCCAGCCTCCTCCTGTGCCTCAGACACATAGCTCCTGAAGGCTGAGGCGTCATGGAGAGAACTGAAGATGTTCCAGTTACTGGTGGAATTTTAAATATGGGATGGAATCCACTGAAAGACTTTCCTAACCATAGAGTTAGTATTGCGAAGGAAGTTCCGATGGTGGACTTTACGCTATATTTGCCTTAAGGTTACATAATGCAGTGCACTTGCATCTAATACATTTGTCATGAAAATAAGCACCAGTTTCATGTGGTACAGACTGCTTCCCGTCATCCTCTGCTCAACATTCACACCTGAATCCACATCCCAAAAATATCACAAGTTTGCTAGATGTTATTGCCACCATCCACTTAAGCACAGCAAACCAGTCCAGGGACTTGAAAAGTTTAGGACATTCCAACTAATTCAACAGTATAACCCTAGCTGTACATTCAGTATATCCTCGTCGCCAGAGTTTCAATTAAATATTCCTTCTTGGTATGCAGGAGTCAGGTAGCCAGTTCACATAGAATAACAGGTTGTAGGTTTATTGAAGAGGTAATAGGTCAAGTCACAGGTTACTGGTTACTTAGTAAAGTGCCCCATCAGGAGCAGCATCCTCTCTGCTCAGCCCACTCTCTAACTGACTGAGCAGCAGGGAACAGAGACTCTATGGAGAGGATGCATTACAACCAACAGCAGGTTACAACACTATCCCACTGCTGCCCTATATCATCCCTCATTACAACGGAACCGCGCACCATTACTACCACTCAAAAACCTGTCCATTGCAGACCATACTCCCTTTACACAGCTTTGCACCCACCTCAGCCCTCCACCTCTCTCTTCCTCATTCTCATACTCATCTGTATCCTTCAGAGGCCTAGCCCCAGTCATCTCAGTTAAAAGGTTCCATCACTGGCTGACAATAGTTTCTGGTGCCATCCTCCAGAAAAGACCATCACAACCTTCCATCAACATCGAAAGTTGGTCGGATGACAGCGAAGCTGAAACTCCTCGAATCCAACAAAAGATCCCTTGACAAACACTGAAAAAAGACAGAACACACCAATGAGCAACTGACTCTGCGGTACCACTCTAGAATCTACAAAGCCACATATGCAATACATCACCATTGTCGACATTACAGGAGCAACACTTAGAATCATTAGAAAGTTTCATTCTGTAAAGAGAATAAAGGGTTAAGAATAACCTATTGTAGAAAAGAAATGACATTTATGTGGTGCTGACTGAACAAATAGAATGGTTTTCAGATCACATTTTATTCCACAAGGATATCGGAAAGGATCGATGAAAATCTTTTTCCCATTGTAGTTCCACATTGGTTTTGTCTCTGAAGATGTCTGAGATAATAAAAGCCTTATACATTTGAGACACTTTCAATTTGATAGAAAAGTTATAAACAGAGAGAGGTCGGTAAAGATGTGGTAGGAAACACTTGAGTAATGGTATAAATTACCTTATCAAATTTACTCTTGGAGGAAGATGGCATATTGAATGCATGTTGAAATGTTCAGAAGGACATAAACTGATTGCCCAAAATGAGCTGATCTTCATACTGGATACCTTTATGGATCCAGTCCTGCCAAAAAAGAACTTTATTATTAATTGTTATGTATTTATTGTGCCATATGAAGAGAATCTGAAATTGTATAATGGGGATTGAGGGCAAAAAATGAAGGTTTGGCAAGTAGATTGGAATGATTTATGATAAGTAAGGAAGGAAATTGGGGTTTGCGTGTAAAATATACCAACTCTTTAAAAGAAAATGGAGAAATAGAATAAAGTTCCATTTGTCTCCAAACAGTGGGAGCCACAACCGAATCCTGAGAAAGAGTGCTCCAAATTGATTTCAGAATGAAGGTTGAGTGACCGTTAATAAATTCAGGAAATTAACCCCACTTTTTTCTTTGGGCCTAAGTGTAAAGAGATGCGTATGTTTTTTTACTGTTCCATAAAAATGTCCTCAGAATAGTGTCAATAGATTTAAACAATTTCTGAGGAATCTTAACAGGGAACATGGATAAACAGACATTAATAATTTGTAACATCATCATCTGAACAGTATCTAATCTGCCCCACCAAGAAAGGAATAAAGGCGAACATTTTGCACAAAGGGAGTGGTGGCTATGTTTAATTCCCTCTGGGATTAATAGTAATGGTTTCACTAATGAAGGAGAATAAATAATACAGGCTGAGATCAATGAGAAAAAAGCGTTAGTAAACATGTATTTAAAACAAAATTTAGTTAGTGACATGACTTAGGATTTATTACTATTCAATTTATATCCTGACACTTTAGAAAACTCATGTAATAAACAAAAAAGTTGGAATAGTAGCCTCAGGATTTGATGTAAATAATATGTCGTCTGCATAGATTGTAAACTGAACCTCAATGTCTCCATGTTTAGAACCAACAAACTATCCGATCTACGAATGTCTTATAAGAAAGGTTCCAGAGCTAGAATAAATACCAGTGGAGAGAGAGGGCAGCCCTGTCTTGTACCCCATTTTAAATCAAAATATGCTGATAGGAGACCACCATTGACAAAAACAGACCTTTTAGGTGTAGAATAAAGCAGGCTAACGTATCTCAAGATTTTGGGACAAAATCTGTGCCAGTGTAATGCTTTCGTCAGAGAATTCCAATTTACCTGGTCAAAAGCTTATTCAGCATCTAGTGTTACTGCTGCGATGAGCAAGCTGGCTTTTTTCCAAGAGGGGGGCTAAGGACTTCCAGGACCAGCAGCCCAGGGCCCCAGGAGGCGGACCCTGCATCCCTCACCTGACAAGCACTATATAGCGCGTTCATCCCTCCCACAGCACGGGACACGAGCAAGCTGTTTTTTAGGTCTCGCCTACGCAGCGCGCATGCGCTGCTTAGGAGGGGACCTTTTGGAATCGATCAGCATTTTGGCCAAAAACGTGCACGTTTTGCATTGCTTTCTATTGCAACGCATGCACGTTTGGCGTTTCCCTTGCGGGAGCGAGCTTTGGCGCCATCTGTTTGTAATTATCTTGAAAACAGATGGTGCCCCTGCTCGCTCCCGCAAGAGAAACTCTGGGCTCCGTTGCAGCGCCGCCACCGCAGCTCCACCAGGTCCACGCTGTACTCTGGATGGCTAGGGAACAAAGGGGCATTTTCTTCTTACATGCTTCGTGTTTCGGCATTGGTTCTACAGCTCTGTGGGCAGCCCTGTGTGTACCTAGACAGCAAAGGGTACCCCAGGTCTCAGCTCAGAAGAAGGGTACTGCCAGAGGAGGTATACACCCCATACGGAAAGTGTTTTAAAAGTTTAAAAGAGAAATTACTGCCCTTGAGATGTTTTAGGTTCTCCCTGTTGCGACAAATAAGTGACCTGCGGTACACAGAAATGAAGTGATTTGCCTAGGATCACACAACGTGGTCGAATTGGGAGGCAGAGATAAGAACTCAAGCCCAATTTGTTTGCACAATTCTATGACCGTTTTGCAAAACTATTCTTTCGGAAGGAAATGTGGTTTGCTGATATCTCGTATGACTTATTTTAAGTGACTGCAGCTCCCTTAAAGAAGTCTCACTAGATCCTGGCAGGAAACTGGGTCGAACAGAAAATGTCTCTCGGTCAGGAATTTCTGAATGGAGCAGTCTCCCGCTGATAACTCCTGAACAATACGTGAGGTGCGGAAATGCATAATTCGATATTTTGAACAAATGATGTGAATTTCGCATTACATACGATTTGGGAATTTCGTATTTTTTTTAGTGGAATTAAGACTTGCAATCAACCCTTTACAATCAAAGGACCCATTTCCTGCTCCTAGCGTATGTAGTTCGGTGGATTTAACACTCCCTCTGACGGTCAGAGGGAGAGTCTGACCCCTTATTCTGTCCGTCCGTATCTACACCTTGCTGTAGTATTACATTTTACCGGTGTTGGACAGACTGCATGAGAGGACTTGACGGGCTGCTCAGGATTTACAATTTGCACCCTCTGCTTCACCACTCAGGTGAGACAAGTTGGCACCTTCCGCGTGCCAGGAGCCTTCTACTAAAATTCACTTTCAGGATTCTGTATGGTAAACAGTTAACTTCATGTCACCATGGCTGGGGTACTGCACCCTTTAAAGGCACCCACACTCTCCCTTTCTCCCTCTTCCCACCAGATACTGTGCTTGTGGGGGACCCCAGGCCTCTCATTGACACTCAAAAGACGGCGTCAGCGGATTTAGGAACCCCTTTAGGCTATGTTAATAGGTACTTGGTATAGCGCAGCGACTCGCCCCGAGGGCCGGACCATCCCCAAAGGAAGGACCATTCCCAAAGAAATGTATTCTTCACTTGTACCACCTGCTCCACCGTCTCTGTCTCTGGACATCTCGTGTATCCCTCTGCAGCCCTCCTCTCTCTCAGTCCCCCCCTCAGCCCCCCCACCGCCCTGTCTTCTTCTCTCCCTCCCTCAGACCTTCTCTTTAATCTCCCCTTTAATCTTTCAGTTATTCAGAACCTCTTTGTCTCTTCCTGCTCCTTCTTTTCTGTCTCTGGACATCTTGTGTATCCCTCTGCCACCATCCTCTCTTTATTTCTCAGTTCATCCCGTCCCCCGCCGCCGTTTCCCTCTCCATCCCTCAGACCATCTCTTTAATCTCCCCCTTAACCTATCAGTCACTCAATGTCTCTTTCTCTCTTCGTCTCCTCCTTACTCTCCTAGGCAATGTATTCTCTCCCAGCACTGTGTATCCTTATTTCAACCCAATCTCTCTCGCACACCTGCCCCTCCCCCAGACCATCCCTTTTATGCCTCTCATTCTTTTTATTCTCTCTCTTAGATCCTCTCATGTGGCCTATCCCACCTGCCTCTCTTAAGCCACCCCTCCCCCTACCTGCCTCTCTTACACACCTCTCCTAACCCTCCCCGCTTGCCTCTCTTACACATCTCTCCTAACCCTCCCCCGCCTGTCTCTCTTACACCATCTCTCCTAGCCACTTCCGCCTGCCTCTCTTACACATCTCTCCTAACCCTCCCCGTCTGCCTCTCTTACACCATCTCTCCTAACCCTCCCCCGCCTGCCTCTCTTACACCATCTCTCCTAGCTACCTCCGCCTAGGATGCTTGTTTCCGGTCCAGGGAAGACATGGCTTGGCAGTTCGGGCTGGACTGTTCCCATGAGGCACAGGGTCAGACTGATTTGCATATGGCCATGTCTGAACTGGGGTGGTGGAGTGAGCTAAAGAATGATGATGGATTAAACCCAGATCAGTTGACTGGGGGTGAGTGTTTGATTGGCTCAAACGTTCCGTCCATCATCCCCTTTTGTATCGCTTTGTTCGCCCTAAGTTGGCGGGGGTATGCCCAGACGTGGGTCCCTTGCTCACTTTGCCACTGGAATCAAGCAAGCCTGGCTGATGACGGCTGGAATGCCAGAAACCGGTCCTAGGATGCTTGTTTCCGGTCCAGGGAAGACATGGCTTGGCAGTTCGGGCTGGACTGTTCCCATGAGGCACAGGGTCAGACTGATTTGCATATGGCCATGTCTGAACTGGGGTGGTGGAGTGAGCTAAAGAATGATGATGGATTAAACCCAGATCAGTTGACTGGGGGTGAGTGTTTGATTGGCTCAAACGTTCCGTCCATCATCCCCTTTTGTATCGCTTTGTTCGCCCTAAGTTGGCGGGGGTATGCCCAGACGTGGGTCCCTTGCTCACTTTGCCACTGGATTCAAGCAAGCCTGGCTGATGACGGCTGGAATGCCAGAAACCGGTCCTAGGATGCTTGTTTCCGGTCCAGGGAAGACATGGCTTGGCAGTTCGGGCTGGACTGTTCCCATGAGGCACAGGGTCAGACTGATTTGCATATGGCCATGTCTGAACTGGGGTGGTGGAGTGAGCTAAAGAATGATGATGGATTAAACCCAGATCAGTTGACTGGGGGTGAGTGTTTGATTGGCTCAAACGTTCCGTCCATCATCCCCTTTTGTATCGCTTTGTTCGCCCTAAGTTGTCGGGGGTATGCCCAGACGTGGGTCCCTTGCTCACTTTGCCACTGTATTCAAGCAAGCCTGGCTGATGACGGCTGGAATGCCAGAAACCGGTCCTAGGATGCTTGTTTCCGGTCCAGGGAAGACATGGCTTGGCAGTTCGGGCTGGACTGTTCCCATGAGGCACAGGGTCAGACTGATTTGCATATGGCCATGTCTGAACTGGGGTGGTGGAGTGAGCTAAAGAATGATGATGGATTAAACCCAGATCAGTTGACTGGGGGTGAGTGTTTGATTGGCTCAAACGTTCCGTCCATCATCCCCTTTGTATCGCTTTGTTCGCCCTAAGTTGGCGGGGGTATGCCCAGACGTGGGTCCCTTGCTCACTTTGCCACTGGATTCAAGCAAGCCTGGCTGATGACGGCTGGAATGCCAGAAACCGGTCCTAGGATGCTTGTTTCCGGTCCAGGGAAGACATGGCTTGGCAGTTCGGGCTGGACTGTTCCCATGAGGCACAGGGTCAGACTGATTTGCATATGGCCATGTCTGAACTGGGGTGGTGGAGTGAGCTAAAGAATGATGATGGATTAAACCCAGATCAGTTGACTGGGGGTGAGTGTTTGATTGGCTCAAACGTTCCGTCCATCATCCCCTTTTGTATCGCTTTGTTCGCCCTAAGTTGGCGGGGGTATGCCCAGACGTGGGTCCCTTGCTCACTTTGCCACTGGATTCAAGCAAGCCTGGCTGATGACGGCTGGAATGCCAGAAACCGGTCCTAGGATGCTTGTTTCCGGTCCAGGGAAGACATGGCTTGGCAGTTCGGGCTGGACTGTTCCCATGAGGCACAGGGTCAGACTGATTTGCATATGGCCATGTCTGAACTGGGGTGGTGGAGTGAGCTAAAGAATGATGATGGATTAAACCCAGATCAGTTGACTGGGGGTGAGTGTTTGATTGGCTCAAACGTTCCGTCCATCATCCCCTTTTGTATCGCTTTGTTCGCCCTAAGTTGGCGGGGGTATGCCCAGACGTGGGTCCCTTGCTCACTTTGCCACTGGATTCAAGCAAGCCTGGCTGATGACGGCTGGAATGCCAGAAACCGGTCCTAGGATGCTTGTTTCCGGTCCAGGGAAGACATGGCTTGGCAGTTCGGGCTGGACTGTTCCCATAAGGCACAGGGTCAGACTGATTTGCATATGGCCATGTCTGAACTGGGGTGGTGGAGTGAGCTAAAGAATGATGATGGATTAAACCCAGATCAGTTGACTGGGGGTGAGTGTTTGATTGGCTCAAACGTTCCGTCCATCATCCCCTTTTGTATCGCTTTGTTCGCCCCTAAGTTGGCGGGGTATGCCCAGACGTGGGTCCCTTGCTCACTTTGCCACTGGATTCAAGCAAGCCTGGCTGATGACGGCTGGAATGCCAGAAACCGGTCCTAGGATGCTTGTTTCCGGTCCAGGGAAGACATGGCTTGGCAGTTCGGGCTGGACTGTTACCATGAGGCACAGGGTCAGACTGATTTGCATATGGCCATGTCTGAACTGGGGTGGTGGAGTGAGCTAAAGAATGATGATGGATTAAACCCAGATCAGTTGACTGGGGGTGAGTGTTTGATTGGCTCAAACGTTCCGTCCATCATCCCCTTTTGTATCGCTTTGTTCGCCCTAAGTTGGCGGGGGTATGCCCAGACGTGGGTCCCTTGCTCACTTTGCCACTGGATTCAAGCAAGCCTGGCTGATGACGGCTGGAATGCCAGAAACTGGTCCTAGGATGCTTGTTTCCGGTCCAGGGAAGACATGGCTTGGCAGTTCGGGCTGGACTGTTCCCATGAGGCACAGGGTCAGACTGATTTGCATATGGCCATGTCTGAACTGGGGTGGTGGAGTGAGCTAAAGAATGATGATGGATTAAACCCAGATCAGTTGACTGGGGGTGAGTGTTTGATTGGCTCAAACGTTCCGTCCATCATCCCCTTTTGTATCGCTTTGTTCGCCCTAAGTTGGCGGGGGTATGCCCAGACGTGGGTCCCTTGCTCACTTTGCCACTGGATTCAAGCAAGCCTGGCTGATGACGGCTGGAATGCCAGAAACCGGTCCTAGGATGCTTGTTTCCGGTCCAGGGAAGACATGGCTTGGCAGTTCGGGCTGGACTGTTCCCATGAGGCACAGGGTCAGACTGATTTGCATATGGCCATGTCTGAACTGGGGTGGTGGAGTGAGCTAAAGAATGATGATGGATTAAACCCAGATCAGTTGACTGGGGGTGAGTGTTTGATTGGCTCAAACGTTCCGTCCATCATCCCCTTTTGTATCGCTTTGTTCGCCCTAAGTTGGCGGGGGTATGCCCAGACGTGGGTCCCTTGCTCACTTTGCCACTGGATTCAAGCAAGCCTGGCTGATGACGGCTGGAATGCCAGAAACCGGTCCTAGGATGCTTGTTTCCGGTCCAGGGAAGACATGGCTTGGCAGTTCGGGCTGGACTGTTCCCATGAGGCACAGGGTCAGACTGATTTGCATATGGCCATGTCTGAACTGGGGTGGTGGAGTGAGCTAAAGAATGATGATGGATTAAACCCAGATCAGTTGACTGGGGGTGAGTGTTTGATTGGCTCAAACGTTCCGTCCATCATCCCCTTTTGTATCGCTATATTTGATGTAACAGTCACTGAAAGAGAGGAAAAAGAGGAATTCCTTCTTTCAGAATAAGTGCCCTCTCACACCCAGCCAGCTAGGTGTCATGCTTCACCATAGGACTTTGCTCCTCGTCAGGTCAGCGCTGCAATACCTGACGGGCACCCTATGAGGGGCTCTTTGGCAGAGATCTTTTATTCCGTGCCGTTTGGTGCAGTGGGTTTGAGGGACCTAAAAAAGTGTAGATGTGTAGAAGGTGAGTCGCTAGACATAGGGGCCGATTCTGATGCGGGTTGGAAAAGCTTCCCGACCGAATCGGTTGGGAAATGGTGTCCGACCCACTCGGATCAGGAAAGTCCGACCGGCGGAGTAGGATGCATCCGGATGCTTCCAGATACGATTTGGTTGAACTCCCATTGACTTCAATGGGAACATTTGTTCCTAACCGCATCAGAATCAGGCCCTCGGTCGGGAAGCTTTTCCAACCCGCATCAGAATCGGGCCCTTAGTGTGGATTAAAACAGGAAATAGAAGTCCACTCCAAACTCTTTTAATGAAACTTGCTTCTATTCTGATTAAAAAAGGTGTGGCGCACCCCTGTCTCAATGTAACAGGATGTTGCACACTATCTAATGGTCAACATGTTTCTTGCCATTCATCAGGACCAAAGCTGAAAGTGTTATCTACACTAACTTGTGATTCTCCTAGTCAATCGGTACAGATAAACCACAAAACAGCACCCTAGGTGTGGTACCTGTCTTCGGGTCAGCCAACCCTAGTAGGGTCGCTGGCTCTTAACATCGACTCCCGGCATGTGAAGACACTCTGAAATGTAGTGTCATGCGCTCACCGCGAGACCGTCGGCAGACCTACCCCAAACACTGCCGGGACCGCCAGGCCAATAACTGTGTGGATTGATAGGTAAGGAGGTTAAAAAACAGGAATTTTAGCAAAGAGGCTTAAACCACAGAAGATATGCACAAGGCTGATACTGAAATGTGCATATTTTCATATAAGTGCATTGATTTGTCTTCTGCGGGTGTTCATATCATGAAACCTGGCAGGCATTCAATGGTGACTGCATATTTAAATATGGAAATATACCAGTTTCAACTTTATTTTTTTCACAAAACCCATAATTAATATGGATAAATACAGATGAAGTTGACAAAAAATAAATATGGATAAATACAGATGGAGATGTCAAAAAAAGAAATACCATAAAACCGGGAGCCCTATTTATGATCAAGGAAGTAAATCGCTGCAAGATACAGAAAGACTACGCCCTATTTTATACTGGCGTAGAATATAGTTGACCCCGGAGTTGGGCAACTATGCTGATGCCTTAGGGATGTCATGGAGGCTGACCACTCATCTAAGGTTGGCTGGCTTTGTGACATCAAAGGTGTCCTATCTAATATGCATATGCAGAACTTATAGGAAAACCCACACGGCACACACTTTCCCACTAAAGATAAAATGAAAGAATGTTACTGGGAAATGGTCGGGTGTAATATTATTAGAAGAAGTGAGAGCACCTCACTGACTGGGAGATTTCTAGAATTTAAACCTTGCCCACGGCTTGAGCTCTATTGGGACACAATATCGAAGCCCTTTGATAGGAGACTAAATTTCAATTCCGAGTGGGCTCACTCCCACTAAAATCTTTTACATCTAAATGGTCTTCTATTGATGACAACAAATGCCCCAATTGTGCAGACCACATTGAAACGATTTGCCAATTGCTATTTGTCTGCCCAGCCTACGCGGTCCCGCGTAAGAAGTGGCTCAAACAGACTTGTGAGAGTTTAGGTACCAGAGATAGCAGTGTCGCCCTGAGATTATTATGTACAAACTCTTCTCTACAATATGCTATCCCTGTTGCCAAGTTTTTAAGATGGATGTGGATCATAAGATCAAAATCGCTATCCTCCCTAGCGAATCAGTACGAAAGTGATACTTGACTCCTAATGAAATGTCTGATGGAGTCATGCTGAGGATTCATTTGTACATTAATGCCGAGTTGATGCTTCACCGGTAAGTGCGTGTCCATATGACATTTTATTGCTTTTATCTTCATGTATCTATATTTTACTTATTATATAGTTTTATGATATATATTTTGTCTTGCTGGACTGGGCGGAGCTGATGCTTTATCTGCATGCGTATACTTATGTATGATATTTTACTGTTATTATTTATACATCCATATTTTATATAATTCAGTGCTCTTATGACATGTACCGTCGAAATAAGGCTGATTTCAATACAATTCAATCCAACTGGTAACAAACTACTTGATGCAGCGTGAATAATGATCAGGAATGTTCTGGAATTATCCACGATGAACCCAACTCTATCAAAGCCTTACTGCTCTTTACCAATTAAATCTGGAATGAAATGATTAATTCTGAGGGCTGAGATTTATAGCAAAAAATGTACAATCTGTATGTATAAGGGAAATGTATCTATCATTTTTGCATTAAGATAAATCTTTATCTTTTTTAGGAATCATACACAACATAGCTTTGAGAAATGAACTGCGAGCACCACATACTGAAGAAAAGAAAGTGAAAAGGGAAACATTTTGGTACTAACATTTTTGAAAAGCACGAATAAAACTCAACTGTGAGTTCATCAGAATCTGGTGCTTGGTCAGAAGGCAATTTGGTGAGGGTCGCAAAAGCGTCATGAACCGTAATATCCTTTTCTAATGAGGAGATACATGTGCTGTTGGGGATATTTGGATAAAGAGGCAAAAAATCCATCTAATTCAGTATCCGATGGGGCTCTTTCAGGACTATACAATTGTTTATAGTAATCCATAAAACAATCTAAAATCTCAGGATCTTTGTAATGTTTGTGACCTTTCTCATCTGAGATGACATTTATTTTTAACTTTTCTTTGTCTATTTTTAAATAATTAGCTAAGATCTTACTGTTTTACGGCTTTAGTACGGCCACCGTAATATTATAGCCTTATAGCCCGCTGCCGAGGGCTATACCAGCTGTTAAAGGCCCTGATCCCGAGTAATAGGCCCGAGCCGCAGGCGAGGGCCTATAACGAGGGAGAGGGCCTTTAACAACCGGTATAGCCTGAGGCAGAAGGGCTATAAGGCTATTAGAACATTCCACCCACTAAGGGTAGAATGTTCTAAATTAAAAATGGAGAAACAAAAAGACAAACATTGGAATGTTGGAGCTCCGGGCTTATACCAGCCATTATAAGCCCAGAGCTACTCCATTGTCTTCAATGGAGCTCCCAACATTCCAATGTTCTAATTAGCATTAACCTTAAGTAAAGTACTGCAGGCGCTGACAGTTGATTTTCTATTAAAATATAGTTTAGCTGGTGTCAGGAAGGCTAATGTGTTTGGTTTGACTGATGAAAAGTATTAATGTTCTAAATCTTAGATTATTTATAAAAAGTTTCAGCTAGACCTTTCTTCTTTTTGGCAGAAACATAGTTAGTAATAAAACATCTAGCAGTCACTTTAAAAGCATCCCACACACCATATCAAAGGATGTATCTTGTTGGGTGTTAAGTGTGAAAAATTCATTCGAGAAACGTTCAAATTGATCAACCAAAAAATTATCTTTCAACAATGACTTATTAAAGCGCCATCTGTTGGATTGATTAGTAGCAGGAACTAAGACTAGATCTATAAATACCGGCGTGTGGTCTGAGACAAGAATAGCGTCTACCTTAGTATTTACTAAAGAGCCTTACATGTTGGGACTCAAGAAGATATAATCTATCCTTGATCTACATTGGTGTGCAGGTGAATAAAAAGTATATTTCTTTATATCAGGATTACAGATACACCGTGCATCAACCGACCTCCTTGAAGAGACAGAATGTATAAATGTTTTCTGCATTTTGGTAGGGGTGTGTCTTGACATAGCATGACTATCCAGAAAAAGAGACATATGTTGGTTACAGTCACCTCCCATCACAGATCAGTGTTAGAATATGACATCAGCTTCAGGAAAAACATTGTTTCAGAAATTTAAATCAACACTAGTAGGGCTGTAAACATTTAAAATAGAGAGTGGGCTATCATTAATTTTAAGACTGAGAAGTATCCATTGACCTTCATCATCGGTTTCCTGGCTTTCTACAGTGACCATATGAAGTGAAATAATAACCCCATTTATGTTATTCTTGTCTGGGAAACAAAAAAGAGTAACCAACCCAGATTTCCTTAAGTGAATTGATATCTTTATCTGTTAAATGAGTTTCTTGCAGGAGAGCAATTTGCCATTTCAATCTAGAAAAATGATTAATAACCCTTTGTTTCTTAACTGGGTTTCAAAGACCCTTAACATTCCAAGAAATTATACGAAGCAAATGCATAACCACAGTAGTATAAAATAGATAGGCAATAAGCTGAATAAAACATAAAAAAATTGTACAATAAAAATAGTAAAATTTGATAGAAATTGACAAAGAATTGTAAAAACACTTACATTAGCCAAAGCATTAGGCATAGGAAAATGAGAAGGAAAAATGGGTGTGTAAGAAATGAGAATACAGGAGAAAAAAGACAGAAAAAGGAGAGTCAGATTGTTCCCCTAATGGATAAAAGAAGAAGACTGGTAGGAGGTCATATCGGCCTTAACCATAATAATAACAATGAAGTAGAGAAAGGAAAACATTTTAAAAAGGAGTGGTGAAAGGCTGAGACAGGATCCATTAAGGTTCTGTATGCCCCAATTAAAATATATAATTTGAGGAAAAACTAATCATTGAAGGTAGAAAACAAAGGATCTGCACAAGCAACACTTCAGAAACACTTATCAACTATGAGAAGGGTAGAACAAATACGAATGGATAAACAGAGGAACATGAAAAACACGGCAACAAGATGAGAACAGCCATCCATTTTAGCTGACAAAACAAGAAAAAAACCTGTAAAGGAAAAGGAGAGAACAAAATGTCAAAGAAGAAGTAATATATCAGGTAGTGAAAAAGAGACAATAGAAAAGCACAACGAAAGGACAATCGGGTTTTCCCAACATCCATAGCGTCTCCCCGGTGGAGGTGGAGAAATACCTTCAGTTGAGCAGAAGACTCGTAAACTGTAGTCTTGTCCCTGAATGTAACCATTAATAAACATTCAATGATCTCAAAGGGGGACCCATCGTTAGCTGTTGCCCTAGTGATGTCCTGAGCAAAGAATACTTTGTGACCCAACCATCGCATCTGGTTCCTCTGTTTTGCCACTGAAAGGATCATCATATGGTCTGTAAACTGCAAGAAAAAATAATGCCTATAGGTGTTGTGGACCGGGTCGATGAAACTGTTTGCAGGCCAACACAATGTGCTCTTTGCATGGTACAAGTTGGGGTGGGTGGAATGTTTCATTCTGCAAGCATAATTGGTGGAATTTGGCGACTCCGAGTTACTCTTGTTACGCAGAGTTCTGTACAAATTCCGCCAATCACCATGTGGTGGAATTTTTTCCACCGTGAGGCTCCAGAAATGTGAGCAGGTGAGCACCAGCGAGTTTTTAGCATCCTCAAGCACGATTTTTGAACGCAGGTGGTCTCTGGCGGTTGCGAGCGGTCAGAGGGCTGCTTCTCGAGTAGATTTGCTGCAGCTCGAGTAGATTTTCTACTCGAGCCCCAGCAAAATTGACTCAAGTGTAGGCCTGGGCAGAGTTCATGGAGTAAAGCTATGCAGAACTCTGCAAAGTGACAAAAAAACTCTGCCAACCTACGCAGAGTTCCGCGAGAGGCAAAGTGTGTTACCTCGCGCCGTTCGCACTGATTTTTAGCACCGGGTGTTTGTCCCGCGCTGTAAAATCAGTGCGAATGGCATCATGCGCAGTGCAAGAGGGTGCAGCTTCTTTCTGCTGCTGAAGTAGAAGTTCTACTTAAGTGGCAGCTTCCTCAACACAAACAGAAGGTTTCTCAATGCGAGCAGTAGCGACCATCTGCGACCGCCCATGTTGAGAAATCTCGCAGGGAAGCAGTCTAGCATTGGATTTTCGTTACTCGCACCAGCCAACTTACCGTTGACGAGCACGAGCGGGGAAAAAACTCCTGTCCGCGTCGGAACTCCGCAAGCTCTGTGGAGTGCACTGCAAAACTCCGCAAACTCTGCGAAAGGAGCGAAGTTCACCGCCCAAGCCTACTAGAGTGGTCGCGCGCTCTTGAAAAGCGCATGGTGTCATTAGCAATGATTTTTCAGTGGTGCTCACCCTACCACCATTACATTACAGTGAGATCAGCGTGACCTGCACAGTTTCCACCCGGTGGCGGAACTCAGCTGAATCTCACAGTATTTTTATGTAACTCCACAGAATTCCACAGAGTCAAAATCCATGAGTTCCACCCACCCAAAGATGGGCAATCTGACAAACCAACCAGTTTTAGAATAGTTGAGTTAAGAAAAGTAATCATGTCGGAGCCTTCAGCCCTCTAAAGTATGCCATAAATGCATGGATTAAAATGTCTACTCTTGTTTTCTAACTCTTCGGCTCGCTTTTTGAGAAGAGCCATATCTTGAGCCATAGAGTCAATCTTGCTGGCTACATCTTGTGCCTCACGAATAAGTTGTTCAACTTCAGTCACCATAGATTCGAGACTAGACTATTTCTCTTCAATTTTTTGCAGGGTTAGGCAGTCCTAACTCTGCAAAAGGGTAGTTTCATCTACAAAAGGTTAAAGCTCTTAATTTATTCCATAAGGTCCTCTAGGGTAAGCGAAGGTGGTGATTTAGAAAAAGAGACAGGGTCCTTTTTCTGTCGTTTGTTACCTCCACCTGAACTATCCTTGCGAGGATGAGCAGCTGAAGCAGGAGAGATGAAAGGTTTAGGAATGGATGTTTCTAAGGTATCCATCGTGGGGGCTATGGACTCTGACATAGCATAAGAGCTAACACTGCAATGGTGGCGGTGTTGAAAAGTTACGCAATGTAGTAGCGTTGTACTGCTTTGCTTTATGAGTTTAGATCTTCCCATCAAATACAGAGTGGAGAGGCAATATAGGCAATAGGAAACATCCTTGAATAGTAGTTGCATTACCTGGACTCTGAAATGTAATAGTCAGGCTATTCGTCAGCCTTCAAAAAGTATTCATATTAAAATGCTTGCCAAATAAGGGAACATATTTGAAAATAATGAAATACTGAGACAGGAGGCATATATAAATCAAAGACTGCCATCTGTGTATAAGTCCCGTTTTGACTAACTTTTGAACCATTTGAGCTAGAAACAAATTAGTTTTTTGTTAAATCGGCAGATTAAGTGGCAGATGATGGATTATGTGGGAAATGCGACAAATTTTTAACTATGCAAACATCACCGCGGTCGCACAGTTGCATAATTCCAGTAGCCCTGATCAACACAAACTTGTGCTTAATTTATGTTCCCTCAGTTTGTAGGGCTGTGGGGCTACCTGCAAGAAAAGGCTAAATTATGTCTCTGTTAGGAAATATGTTGTGCTGCTCTGCTGGTTGGAATGTTGAAGTCCCAATCTCTTTCACAGTTAGCAGCTATTATATATCATTCTGAGCATTTATTTTGAGAAAGATAAACCTTGTGATTATAATATAAGATGAGAGAAATAACATGAGAATTACCTACATATTCATGCAAAATTTGAGAGCTATTCTGCTTTCTCCTAAGCACCTGCTACTCAAATAAATACATAAGTGTATAAGCTAGAAGCATACTATCAAAACACACAATTAATGCATTGCATGTCATTTGCATTATTGTAATATAATGAATAATGAGTTATATGGCTTAGGCAAATTAGCAAAGGCATAATATAGAGGGACCCCTAGAAGACATATATGGTAAAATATACGACACTGGCAGTGATGGGAGCATGGCACAGAAGGCCAAGGGCAGCCAAGAGATTTTGTGTGGTGGGTGTGGGGCACCGGAGAGCTAAGTGTTGGGGGAGGAGCTTAGAGCACAAGAGTAGATGGATATCTGTTGAGTGGCAGCAGTACCACCTTACTCCATGAAGGCCCCCCTCACCATAGCAGGGACCATTTCCTGCTGTGGCAAAGAGCGCCAATGCTGTTATTCATATTTGTTTAAACCTTTGTAACTATGTATTTTATTGTAGCATTTGTATAGCACTTACTACCTCTATGTGGGGCACCGAAACACTAGTTCACATGTAGGAAAGCTTTGCAGCAAAATAAACAATTAAAAGACATGTTATCAAAGGAGACCCACAGGGACCAGATCACAAGTGAAACTGTGGTCATGTTATAGCGACAAAGTCTAGTTTAAGGCTAAGGGCCTGATTATGATGCGGTTTGGACCGCAACCGCTGGCTTGTCGGTTGCTGTCCAAACCGCATCTACTGCTGTGGTCCGACCGACGCATTACGATGCATGTGGTCAGAGGCAGCAGTCGGAGGGACTGACCGACGCAATCCAACGTCGCTCGGAAAATCCTCATAATCCATAAAGGACGGCGTTTCCGCTGTCGGGATTATGATGTCGGTTTCCGACAGCCTTTCCATGTCGGCCTTTCCGACATGGAAAGGCTGTCAGATAGCGACATTGGGGGCCCTTAGCAGGGCCACCCTCCCCCCTGGCCATCTGCATCTGGCCCTGGGGGGCACACATCCCTGCACTGTGTGGCAGGCACCTGAGGTGTTTAAAAACTTCAATTTTTTAATGGGAGCTTGTGACGCGGGCAGTTTTCAGCCGTCCGCACAAGCTCCCATTAAAAAATAGAAATTTGCGACCACACCATGTGCAGTCACATCCAAATAATGGGGTCAGAAGTTCAGAACCACCAACCTGAGGTCGATCGGTTCCCAATCCGCAACGGCCTCCGACCGACATTGTATTCAGTCACTTTACTGTGGCTTAAACATTTCAAGGGCACCTGGGTGTAGTAAAACCCAGGAAGGTTTCTACCTGCTAAACGTAGGTGGAATTAATGCCCAGTGAATGTCCTGATAATGGAAGAAAAATGTGAAGATACATGTCGCCATTTGTCAGCCTGCATGGTATTCCCCACTACCGTGGTATTAGCTGGGAGTCTTGGTGTCATAACGCTGCACAAAAATGGTAAGTTAGGATAAAGGAGTTACCTATCTGCCATTAATGCTCCAATTGTGGTCCCACCAATGGCGTAACAACAGCCCCTGCAACCTCAGTGGCGCGGGGGGCCCAAGCTCCAGGGAGACCCCTCCAGCACTGAGACTGGGTCGGGAGCATGGGGGACCCACCTCCATGCTCTTTGCAGGGGGGGGCCACACACGTTTCGTTACACGACTGGATTCCACCTCACAGTCAGTAAAAGTACAAGTTAGGAGATTCCCCCATCCATCAGTAATGGAGACAGGAGTAGCAGTATCAGCTGATCCTAAGACATTGCACCTGTGGTGTGGCCGTCGAGGTCGCTCATGTGAAAAGTGCTCATTCTTATGTTGATTGGCACTCTCAGTTGAAGGGGACAGGTGAGGGTGAAGCGAACACAGCATGCTCCTTGTCCATACATTCAGCACCAGCAGGCGTGATTCTAACGGAGGGTCGGACGCACAAAGGTAACTTGTACTTTTAAGTAATTTACACTTATGAGTATGTTTCCTACTTTTTGCTTATTCACAAAACCAGAGTGTAATTTACTACTTAAAAAACTGTAGTAAATCCAGCTCCGCGCGGCAGCCTCGCCCACAGGAAATAATGGAGATAGGGAATTAAAATAAAACCCCACTGAATATAATGTTACATTAAATTATTTAAAATAGTTAAAAATATAAATACATATAAATTAATGTTCACAAATATTTTATTATTTACATTAAATACATCCTTTACATTTATAAATTCATGTTAAAAATCTATTACTTAATTATAACATACTTTAATGCCCTATTTTGAATTTAAAAATAAATGTAACTTTTTTTTATTAAAATACAACTAAATTATTTATAATTAATTCTCTACATCGAGTTTAATGATTATTAATGCATAGTAAAAAAGTGTTCCTTAGGTTGGAATTTATTTTTAAATTTAAACTTCAGAAAAATAATTTCATTTAAATATATATGCATTAATTAAAGATTTAATTTGAATATATTTTCATTAATTAAAGATTTATTTCAAAATTAAGTTAATAGTGCTGTAGTTTATTTTATGCATTTTTAAATGTAGAAGAAAATAAAAAAATTCTTCTACATTTAAAAATGTATAAAATAAATTTACATTACTATTTAATAAAACAAAAACAATCTTTAAGGTAAGGGAAGGAAGGGAAGGGAATGGACGGGAAGGGAAGGGAGAGAAGGGAGGAAGGAAGGAAAGGAAGAAGGAATGAAGGATTGAAGGAATGACGGCAGTAAGGAAGAATATAAGGAAGGAAAGAAGGAAGGAAGGAATGAAGGAAGGAAGAATATAAGGAAGGAAGGAATGAAGAAAGGAAGGAGGGAGGGAGGGAAGGAATGAAGGAAGGAAGAATGGGAGGAGGGATGAAGGAAGGAAGGAAGAACATAAGGATGAAAGATCATAAGGATGTAAGGAGGGAAGGCAAGAAAGAAGAAAGAAGAGAAGAAAGAAGGAAGGGAGGAAGGAAGGAAGGAAGGAAGGAAGAAAGGAAGGAAGGAAGAATGAACGGAACTATGGAATGGAGGGAAGGAAGGACGAGAGGAAGGAAGGAAGGATGGAAGGAAGGGAGGGAGGGAGTGAGGGAGGGAGGGAATATGGAAGAAAGGAAGAAAGGAAGAAAGGAAGGGAGGGAGGGAGGGAAGAAGGGGGGAAGGGAAGATGGAAGGAAGTATGGAAGGAAGGAACTACGGAATGTAGGGAAGAAGGGTTAAACGAGATGAGGAGAAGTCAGATGAGGAGAGGAATGGAAATTGTATTTGAAAGGGGGAGTCATTGGGTACAAGTTGCTTTTAGTTCTCCTTGCAAGCCTCCTCTCATTGTCAATTCTCCTTCATCTTCTCTTCCTGTCCGTTTTGGTTCCTCCTCCTTCCCCGTCTTCTCCTTCTCTTTCTCCAGCTCCCTCCCTTCTCCCACGCCCTCCTCTTCTTTCTCCCTCCTGCTGCTCCTTACTGATTCCTTCCCCCTTTCTTCATTATTTTCCATTCCGCGCCTCGCGTCTCCTTTCCTCTGTTGTTGCTCCTCCAGTCTCCTCTTTTCTGTTGCAAAGTCTGTGGCCAAGATGAACACTGTCTGTCTGTCTCTTGGTCTCCTGTCCACAACTGCTCCCTGATCCTTACTGTGTTGGTGACATTTTTTCATGCTCCTTGCCCCCAGACCCATGTCCCCTGAGTCTTCAGAAGTGCACTGTGATGGCTGCACCCTGGATATTCTGCCGTGCTAAAATGTGCTTTGTTTTTGGCACAGCTGCACTTTATTTGATCTAAACTTTCACATTGTTTGAACGCTCTCTAACTTCATGCTGCTATCGCTGGAATTGTACTACCCTCCCTAATCTTGCACACTATTCAGTTCAACCTTGATTCCTTGTTGATCCTCCTTCAAGGTTTCTCAGATTCAAGCACATCTCATCTAAAACTTTCCTAGTCAAAGTTAAAGACACTTGGGCCTATTTTTACACCTTGTTTTCGAGTTAAAGAAACTTTTTTTCTTTTCCCTAAACTTTAGGGGGCCGATTCCGATTCAGGCCGGAAATCTCTCCGACCGAGCCGGACCCGGAGAGATTTCCGACCGAATCGGACCCTAGCAGTCCGACCGAACGAGTACGATGGGTACATATGCTATCGGACTCGATTCGGTCGGACTCCCATTGAAGTCAATGGGAGCCGGTCGTACAACGCGTACGCGGGCTCCCATTGACCCAATGGGTGCGAGGCGAACAAGGGCGCCCCCTACAGCGGGTACGCGTCGAAGCGGGTCGCGCCGTACATGCACAGGTAGGGGGGACCCATGGGTCCCCACTGTGTGCGACTCGCGCGGCTACGCGCTAGCACAGGGGGTCCGACATGGACCCCCAAAGAGCGGCTCCGACTGCTCTTTCGAGCCGGACGGCGCGAGTCGGTCGAACTGCTCGAGGCGCGCATCGTACTTACCCGGCCGGGGAACGTCTCCATTGCGCGGTGCGAGTCGTGTCCGTGCGAGTCGGTCGGAGCGGTTGGGTCCCGCGAACGAGTCGGTCGGCGATTTCGCGTACGCTCGCATCGTACTCGCTCGCCCGGACGCACGTCCGACTCGGTCGGGAAACAGGGCTCCGAATCGGATCCGGTAATGCCGACTCCGATTCGGAGCCCTATTGGCCGAGATCGGAATCGGCCCCTAGGTTGGAGATCTCCATATGGTAAAGGATAGGAAAAAGTCAAAGAAAAGCTTATTGAAATTGAAAAAAAAAATATTGATGAAAATTAATTTGATCGGCTTATTTTAAAAGTAGAACAAAATTTAAAACATCTAAATTTTGAATTCAATATAGAATTCATTTACCTAGATTAAGTTCAATTAAAATACTTTTTTCCATTTTATTACAAACAAATTCTCACTTGAAGAAAAACAAAGAATATTATTTTTACCTACTAATAATTTTTCAAATTGATGTACAGAATGAATTACAACTATTTTAATTATATTTTACAAAAATAATGCTACATCAATAATAAAATTCAAAAAGGTGATAAAAAAAGGTAAATTAGATTAATAAAAATATTTTAATTTTTAGATAATTTTTTAACATTAAATTATACATATGTATATTTTAACTATTTAAAATAATTTAATTTAGTTTAATATTGTTTTCTATGTGGTTCTATTTTAAGTCCTAGCATCCATTAGTTTCTATGGGAGGGTGTTGCGGTGTCTGTGGTTGGCTATGTGTGGTGCTGGGCTTGCTATTCCTTAAAAGGAGCAGTTGTAACTTGAAGCTCATAAATTTAGCTCCATGCCCTTTTTCAGGTAGTGGAGATGCATTTGCTACATAATCCATCAACTGCATCATAATCTGCAAATGTCAGCAAAAAAATTGTTTCTAGCTCAAATGGATCAAGAGTTACTAAAAAACTTGTGTTGCCGCGTAGTGGAAGGCCCTTCGCATATGTTGACTGGTCACCTTTCTGTTGCTTATTACTGTATTTGGGTGTCCAGGTGAAACCTATGAGGTGCAACCTTTGCCCATGAAGTGTTGACATGTAAAAATGTCAAAATAATGGGCAATACTAACAAAATATGATATATTAATCTGCATAATTTGCCTTTTCTTGACACATAATTTGGTCAACCCTGTTGCATAATTTAGTCCTCAATTCGGAATAATTCCAGTGGCCCTGCGTATCAGTCTACACTTTTGAGTTACTTTACACTCTGATTTTGTGAATAGCCCAAAGTAGTAAAGTTACTCAAGAAAGTAAGAGTAACTTGTACACGTGTAGATTTACTTTTGTGAATAAACCTCACAGGCTGCAACATCTCAGACATTATCTCCCTCCCTGGCCCTTGAAGAATGCCTCTAAAAGCCTCAAGAACCAGGCTCTGAACTCTAATCCGGGGCTGCTTTTGCTGACCAAGAGCACTGAAATTATAAACAGCCTCATCTTCTACTCCCAAGACACTGCTACTTGTGAAGGGACTTATTGCATATTTTCACTCCATCAATAAGTACAAGATCACCACGGAAAGAAATTGGTGATCTCTGGTCACCCGTATCAAAGCTGCATCTCAGCACCTGCAATGATGGGAAAATCATACTATGGTTTTCCAACATCAACCAGCACATCTTCTCAAACCTTTTTCCTGATCTCAAACATCATGCAACTCTTAATCCCACACCTATCATCTCTACCTTCTCACCCCCTCAGTCTTCACACCCTCAGCGGCGGTTTCTCCACAAGGGTGATTGAGTGTCCCCCCCCAACCCACTGCGAGCCACACATGAAAAAATAAAATGGCAATGAATCATTTCATTGCCATTTTATTTTTTACCGATGTGCGTGCTGCAGTGCCCCCGAGCCAAGAGACATGCAGGGTGTGTCCTCTGCGGCCGATTGGCAGCATGGAGAACTGGAGCACTGGGGGGCCGGATGCTCCAACGTGTGCACGTCAGCTTGGCCGGCTGTCTTGCGATGACCAGCCTGACATGCGCACTTTGAAGCTCTCCATCCCGAGCTGTCTTATACAGCTCAGTGGAGAGCAAGCACAGGCCTCCAGGGCCTGAAGAAGCATCCGGCCGACTCGCTCCATCCACTCCTGGCGCTTCTCTTATGCTGGTTAATAGCATGAAAGCAGCATCTGGATTGGTTGGGGAGCTCCACAGCAGGCTGCAGTTTCCAAACAGCGAGGAGGATGTGCATTAGTGGGTAAGTACCATTTATTTTAATTACATTTATTTCAAATGTTAGTGTAGTTTTATTTTGGGCTTTTGGAGGGAGGGGGTGTTTTATTATTTGCTTTTGGAGGGAAGGGGTGTTTTATTTTGTTTTTAGGAAGCAGTGGGGCACTCTGATCGCCCCACCACTTTCAAAAGTTACCAGCTGCCCCTGCACACCCCACCCTCTTTCATCGCTCAACTCCCTCTTCGCCCATTGCCCCAAATCACCCCTATTTATTTTCCCGATTCACTTTTCAACTCCTCCCCCACATCCATTCCATCCCTACTATTTTACCAAAAATATCCCCTTCCCACAAGCTCCCTAATGTTTGACACCCCATCTTTCTTCACTTCCTACACCCACCACCTCTTGTGCGCCTCAACTTGCACCTTTCTTTCTAAAGTCATATCTGAGGGTACCGTTAGTGGCATAGCTAGACCTAGTGCCGCCAGTGGCGGTCCTTGTGTTTGCCGCCCACGGCGGCCGCATCTAAGAGTGGAGGGGGGTTGCTGGTGATTGCTGCAGTAGCCACAGGTGAGAGCGGGAGGAGGCCGCCACCCCAAAAAATCCCTTGTCCCCCCCTTGCTACGCCACGGGCTACTGCTCCTGGAAGTCTATGAATTATTAGCACTTGTCCCTCGCCTCCTGCCCCCTTCCTAGTGTCAATCAATCAATCAGGGAATTGTGAGCGCACTACTCACCCGTGAGGGTCTCAAGGCCCTGGGGGGCGGGGGTCAGCAGTTCCGTTCAGTCGAAGAGCCAGGTCTTGAGGGCCTTCCTGAAGGCATTCAGGGAGGGGGCGAGTCTGATGTCGATCAGGAGCTTGTTCCAGGTCTTGGCCGCAATGTAGGAGAAGGCTCTTCCCTCTGTTCTGGCCCTGCGGATGCGTGAACTCTGACTCTGTACTCCAAGCCAACTTCATCAAACTGCCCATCATATCACACACTGCCCTTCCTCCACTCTGCCCCTCCACTGTCTTTCCTGTGACAGTAATGTCATCTTCAAAAATGTCAACTCCTCCATAGAATCTATTGTTAATGCTCACCCAGCCTCTGTCTCCAGAGAAACCTGAAGGATTTGCACTACACCACCTCACACTGGAGAGGAAGAGTTACAAATTCACCCTTCTATCAACTAAAGCTGCTTTCCTTGTCTCAAGTTACCTCCCCCGGAATAGACCCAAGAAATTGTTAAAAATTCATCCTCAGACCAGTGCACACTCTTCCTCCGGCTCGATGCTTCTAGATGTAACACATTCTCATCATCTTTTACTGACAAAATGAGGCAACTCAGAAAGAACTTGACTTCTCCAGCAATATCTTTTCCATCAGGATGGAACTCCCCAACATTCCTCTTCCTGGTTCCACCCTCCATTGGATAACCAAACCAATCCATCCTTGGAATTCCTTCTCCCTCATTTCAGAAGTAACCCTTCTCTTGGCTGTCTCTGACACCAAGCCCACCTCATGCTCTGTTGACCAGTGCTTAGTTTGAGCCGATGGTTTCTGGGGCTCCGCACCAGCACTTAATTGCCAACACACGCACTTATGACAGTCTGCCACATGGTGGCGCTGCCTCTCTAATTTAGAGATGAGCACCTGCAACAGTTGTTTATTAATTCAATATAGATTATAAATGACTTATACCTGCCGCCCAAGCCATTCTAATAGCTTTGGCAGGTGGGCCAGGTCCTGCCGGTGCTCAGCACCGGCAGTTCAAAAAGCCGGTGCTGAGACGGTTCCCTATCAGGCTTTCCATTTCTGCCCTCACCCTCAGGGTGGAAAAAAAAACCTTAGCTCTGCAATAGGTCCACCCTTCACCGCCTTTGAGGTAACTTCAAAGAGACTCGTTCTGTCACAGTCTCATCAGTTAAGAACTGAAGCATTTTCAATATTTTATACAACGAAACCATAGTTGTTGTTTATTTATCTTATGCAACTAACAACCATTGACAAAGCCAATAGTCCTGGCTTGTTGTAGGTGTAATGTTATTTGTTGTATTATATATCTGGATGCAATAACAGAAGCAGCAAAATACCAGTCAGAGGCACACTATGCTTAGCACAGATTTTTACGTTATGTGTTTTTAGGCCACGCCCTTAATGACATCGACCATACCCCTTTGAGAACCCCCCCCCCACCCAAGTTTTTTCATCCCATTTAAAGCCCTGAGCTTTGGGGCCTGGAATAGTCTGAATTGTCACATTTGTAACAGTGAGATGTTTATTGGTTGTGTTGGTGCTGTCATTGGCAGTGCTGGCAGGAGCAATGGGTGATGCAAGCTGCAGTGATCTCCTGATAAGGGCCCGGCACTTATGTTTTTTACAAATAAGCACTGCTGCTGTCCCAGTCCCTCCCATCATTGCCAAAGATCTCACTCAGTCCCTTCTTCCTCTGTGGCTTGCCCTCACCAGTTCATCTCCTCAGAATGGCATTGTCACAGACGGCCTTAAATTGCGCATGTGAAGATTCTTGTAACAAAACCTAAACTCAATCCCTCTGATATTGAAAATTGACATCCCAGGTCAGGTTTCCTTTTGCAGGCCAAGACTGTTGAGAAATGTGTATCCTGCGACTTATTAAAACAAGAGAATAATGTATGTTGGGTATTTTTTATTTTTTTTAATTGATCTTTATTGATTTTCAGCAAGTTATACAAATAAACTTCGTCCAACATACTATGCTTGGTTTATCAGCACTGGTTACAGAAGCGGCTGTGGTGGAGCGTCACACATTAACTCAATACAGCAGTCTTGAACCAGAATTGTCAATTTATACCACAAGCATAAACTTTCTATACCCATAAGTTAAACTGCTGACTGCTCAGTGTTTACCGTACTCGATTGCCTTATGTTTGGGATTAAGGTCTGGTTACATGCCGTCGGGTGTAGGTGACCAGGTGTAGAATTAGGGGACGCTAGGAGAGGGGAGCCCCGTGTTCTGCATGTGCGTATGTGCTTCGCATACCCTACCAGTAGAGAACGAGGGTGTACGGGCGGTGAGGGTTTGCAATGTGTGCAGCGATTTCACGTCGTCTGATATTAAAAGTGCAGGGTAAGGATATAATCTATGTTATAACTGAGTTGATTGTGTGCAACTTAGTTTCAATGGCAGTCAGATATTAGTGCCATTGTGCGGGGTTGGGTCGCGGGGATATCCCAGGTGTGTTGGATAAGTGTGTCTTGTGTAAGGGTGGGCGTAGTTCGCGAAGTAATGCTTCGCGAAGCTACGCAAAGTGCAGTTCGCGCTACGCAAGCTTCGCGTAGCACTACGCGAACTGCGTAGCGCACTGTTCGCAATGATTGCACAGTGCCGGATGCTTGTCCGCACTGTGCAATCATTGAAAACGGCAACTTGCACAGTGCGAGCTGTCTCTTACTGCCGCTCGAGTAGATTTTTACTCGAGCGGCAGCTTTCTCAACGCGGACTGGTAGTTTCTCATCGCGAGCGGTCGCGAGCATACGCGACCACTCGCAATGAGAAACCTGACCTCCCGCGTTGAGAATCTCGCCGGGAGGTTTATTTTCCACGCTCGCGATCGGCAACTTGATGTTGCTGATCGCGAACGAGGAAAAAGTCTCGCCGGGATGTCATTTTGCTTGCTCGCAGTCGCCAACTTGACGTTGAGGACCGCGAGCAAGCAAAAAATGACCGCGGCACTACGCTACGCTACGCTACGCGTGTTCGCACTGTGCTACGTGCAATTCGCGTTGTGCGAAGTAGCGCACACTTCGCAAACTACGCGAGCGTAGCGTAGCACTTCGCCCAGGGTTAGTCTTGTGCTCAGCGACGAGTGCTCTGTGGAGATCCTGAAGCCATGATTGAATGTTGGGGCCCGCCTGTGACTTCCAGGACATAGCAATTCCGCACTTTGCCAGCACCAGTGCTAGGTCCAAGAATTTATTGAGATTCTTGCGTGATGCACTGCGCTTCGTTATTCCCAACAGAAAATGCAGTCCCCGGGGTGTTATCGGGGTGCCCGCCGCCTCCGTCAGTGTACCAGCTACCCCATCCCAGAATGCCCCGAGGCATGGGCACGTCCAAACCATGTGGGGAAACGTTGCTTCTGGGGTCAGGCATCTGGGGCAGACATCAGATGATGTAGGGTACATGCGTGCCAGCCTATGTGGTGTTAAGTACGTATGGTGGAGGTAATTGAATTGTGTGTACTTCAGCCTTGCATTCGATGATATAACTTTAGGGTGGCTTATGCATTGTGTCCATTGTTTGTCGGTGAGGCTGACAGACAGTGCCGCTTCCCAGTATTCGCGCAACGGGGCCAGTAGGGGTGTCGGGTCAGATCTAAGTGAGTTGTAAATTGCCGTGATCGCCCACCTACCCCGTCCGTGTGTTAAAAGGAATTTGCAAAGGCTGAGACGTGGTGGGTTCATTGCGAGTGTTGCCCCAAAGATGAAAGAAATGTTGTGACAGTGTGGTATGAAGCAAGAATGTCCCCAGCGGTATCCCATAGTCGTCCATCAGACCCGTGAAGTCTTGTAATTGCGAGTCTGCAAACAGGTCTCCCCAAGTGTCCAGACCCACTCCAGGCCTCAAGCTCTGGGCGCTTATGGCAGGTATAAGTTCCGGGGAGCACCTCCAGTGGCATGTTTGGAGCGTATGGCGCGGGTTGGCCATTAGTTAGTACATATTTTAGCCAGCAGCGCCTTGCTGCCAACAATAATCCTTAGGGGAGAGGAGTTGGCCTAACGGCTAGGGCGGTCGACCTCGAATCTGGGGAACTGGGTTTGAGTCTCGGCAATGACGCTGAACATCCTGTGATTCTGGGCAAATCACTTAATCTCCCCGTGCCTAACAAAAATGAATGTGTCCTCATGTAATGCAACTGGTGCTATGTAAAGCACTCTGATACCCGATTCGGGTCAAGTTTGCGCTATATAAAACTCTGTAAAGAAAATAAAAAATTAATAAATTGCCCTGTTTTTTCTGTAGCACGGTGGCAGAGCCCGACAGCCACTCGATCATGGCTGGCTGCCGCAGTGTCCTCTCCCAGGGGGGAAGTTCGGCCAAATTACTGTTCGCAAGCCACCTCATGGGCCATTGTAGGTGTGCGGCTGTATAGTAGTGTTCGTAGTTTGGCGCCCCTAGGCCCCCTTCAGATAGGTGGAGATACAGTTTGTGGAGTGCCACTCTAGATCTCGAGCCCCCCCATATCAGGGAGACAAGGAGTGATTCCAGGTCTTTAAAAAACTTGTGCGGTAGTCTATAGGGGAGCGTCAAAAAGAAGTATAGGAGCCGGGGGAGTAGGAGCATCTTGGAGATGGCGATCCGCCCCATGGGAGATAAGGGTAAACGCGACCAGAATGGAAGGGCTGCGCGGGCCCTAGCGATCTCCCTTCCCAAATTACCGTCTATGAGATCCACCTGGGAGAGGTAAATTTGGACACCCAAGCATCTAAAGGTATCAAAGGCCCATTTCAATGGCGTACGAGGTAAAGCACATCACTGATCCTCAGATAGCGGCTACACTGGGAACACTGCCGACTTGGGCCAGTTAACCCGTAGGCACGAGACACTGGCATGGTCATCCAGTAACCCCATTAATCCCTGCAGAGCTGCAATCTGGCCACGCAAGTAGATCAACGCATCATCTGTGTAAAGATAAATTATGTGCCACTGACCGTATGCTTGTATACCCCAGTCTAGTACCCTATGACGCATTTTACACGCCAGAGGCTCCATAGCTAATGCAAATAGAATGGGTGATAAAGGGCACCCCAGTCTTGTCCTGCGTTCTATTGCGAATGATGGGGAAATGATACGGCCGGTTTTGAACCTGGCTTGTGGCTTTGTGTAAAGTATCTTCACCCACCTCAAAATATTAGGGCCTCTGCCAAAATTAGCCAATACTGTTAATAAGTATTGCCACCCCAAGGTGTCAAACGCCTTTTCAATGTCTAGAGCAGCTATCCAAGGTGTTGCATTTTCAGACCGGGCCCACACTAGCAATTTAAATAGGCGGCGAAGGTTCAGGCCAGCGTTCCGACCTGGAATAAATCCATTCAGGTCCTCGTGTACCAGCATCTGCACTGTATCAAGTAGCTGATTGGCTAAAATCTTTCCCCAGATTTTATAATCAGAATTGAGAAGGGACAAGGGGCGAGAGGAGCCCATCTGGAGTGGGTCCCTGCCTTGTTTGGGTAGCATGACCAGTAACGCCTCACGCAAGGAGGGCGGGAGTTCCGCCTTTCGAATGCTTCTTCATACATGATGGATAATCAGGGAATGAGATGTTCGGCATCAGTGTAGTAGAATTCCGACGGCCATCCGTCTGCCCCCGGAGCCCTGCCAGTGGCCAATTGTTTGATAGCATCTGAGATCTCATCTGTGGAGATAGGATCTTGGAGCAGTGCGCATTGAGTTTGTGTAACCTGTGGGAGATGGATGTGGGATAAAAATTGCTGAATGAGTGAGGGGTACTCAGTTTCAGGAGTTTGATATAGGGAAGTATAGTAACTGTAAATGGAATCGTTAATCACTTCCTGGGTGTTTACTAAGTGGTCATCGGTCGTGTTTATCGCCGTGATGGGGGGTTGTGAAGTGTCGGTTTTTAATCACCATGCCAGCATTTTGCCCGCTTTGTCCCCTTCAGTGTGTCTCCGGGTCAGATATTGTTTATAGTCTAGTGCACAAAGACTGTCCAGTGTCTCTTTGTATGCAAGTCAAGCCTTAGAAAGCGAGGGAATGATGTGTGGGTCTGTAGGGGAAAGCCGTTCACAAAGCTGAACTTCAGCCTCAAGTTGTTTCTCGAGTGTCATGCGGGAACCGTAAACCGTTTTAATGGCATGTCTGCGGAGAACAGTTTTGAATGCGTCCCACTCTATTCTCACATTCGATGCAGAGCCTGTGTTTGTCTGAAAGTACATGTCGATAGATTGCGTCAGAGAAGCGCGAAACACTGCATCTTTAAGTGCAGCAATGGGGAGTTGCCAGGTCGGTATCCTAGCTTTATGTGAGCCCCACACCAACTGTAGTTGCAAGGGGCTGTGATCAGAAATCGTGCGGGCCAAGTACTCAGCACGGGATACTCTAGGCAGGGCATTATCCGAACAGTATATCGCATCTATCCTAGTGTGGAGGTCATGGATCGTGGAGTAATGTGAGTAAACCCGCGTAGTGGGATGTTTGCTGCACCATGCTTCATGTAAATGCATATTATTGACCCAATCTTTCATATGTTGTGCTAGACTAATGGATTGCGCACCCTGAAGCGGCAGCCGTGAGCAGTCCAAGGCGAGGTCATGTACACAATTGTAGTCTCCACCCCAGTATGCTGCTGCTGTGGGATCGCCGTGCAGTGACAATGTGATTGTCTGCAGGAACGACGCTTGCCCTGAGTTTGGAGCGTATAAGGAAACCATTGTCAGTGGAGAGCCGTCCAAGAAACCCTCCAAGATTGTATAGCGACCCTGAGAGTCCACCCGGGTGTGTGTTACCTGTAAGGGAACGCCCGGTGCCACCCAAATCAAAGTGCCCCTGGCGTACCCCGAGTATGTGGTGCCCACCACTGTACCTCTCCATCGTTTGTGAAGCGATGAGATGGTTTGTGTGGTGAGGTGTGTTTCTTGTATCAGCGCAAAGGAAATCCAGTCACTACGTAAATATTGGTAGACCTTATGTCGTTTAGCGCATCCAGCTAGGCCCCTCATGTTCCAGGTTAATAAGATATAACCATTGTTAACCATCCAAGTATCAGCCTGTAAAGAAGCAGAGCAGGAACTGAACCCAAACCACCAACCCCCACTATCCGAGCCCCCCTCCCAGTACCTGCCCCCCAGCAGCAATTGCAGTAACAATACCCATCTAGTACAATGCATACGGCATATCGAGGTGAACAGATTGCAATAAACATTAAGAATGCCCAACACCCCACCCCAGGCCGGCTTGCCAACTGGCAATTGGACATCTGCACTTAAATGCAACTAAGCAGAACAAATAACAACAGTGAAGGAAAGGAAAGAAAATACATTCCGCAATGTGTTGTAGAGAAATCAAATCACACTGTAAAGGAGCAGAGAGAAAAAGAAGGAAAAAAAAGGAAGACGAAAACGTGAGAATGATATATCAGTCACTTTTTGTGTGTGGAGGCGTGGCAAGACTGCGCAACATCTACAGCAGGGCCGCCATTCACAGTGCATGTCTGTTTCAACCAAAGTACAAAGGAGCGATCAATAGCCAGGGTGCAGTGCACCGTGCTCCGCAGTGGTGTGACAAAGCTGCTGGTCCGCAGAAGTCCTTTGAATCACTGTATAGGGCATCACCTTAGCTCATCAGAAGTTTGTGGGGTGACCACCAGGCCTCCCTCCGACAGAGCCACATGCTGTGAGGCAGTCAGTGGTAAAGTTTGGTCCAAAGCCGTGTACGAGTCAGACTCGGATCTGGAAGGCGACGTGGAGTTACCAAAAAGTTCAGTTTGTTAGATAGCTTGTTCACGTTCACTTGCCACCTGGGTTACCGTCGGGCGCCGTGCTCCTCCCCTATCACGATGTCTGCGTGGGCCTGCCAGTTGCCATGGCTGTCGGAGTGCCGCCGAAGCTGCAGGCGGGGCATGTTCAAGACCATTCTGGTCTATCCAGGACCAAGCATCTTCAGGAGTAGAGCAGAAGATATTACGGTCTTTGTATCGGATGCGCAACCTGACAGGATATTGCAACGAGTATTGAATCTCGTGGTCTCGAAGGCATTTCTTAACATCCACGTAGGAGGATCTGCGGCGCGGCACTGATAGTGTATAGTCTGGGTAGATGTGTACCGCAGCATTTTCCACCTGCCAGAGTCCACGGACCCTCGTTACCTGGAGGATATGATCCCTGTCGCGATAATTGAACAGCCTCACCACCACGGGCCTGGGGGGGTTGCCCGGGGGGGCTCCCGGGCACTTTGTGCACCCTCTCGACCGAGAAGAACTTGGAGAGCCTACCCTTCAGGATTTTCTTGGAGAACCAGGACTCCAGATACAGCTCCATGCTTTGGGCTTCGATTCGCTCCGGTAGGCCCATTATCCGTACATTGTTTCTACGTGACCTACCCTCCTGGTCCTCCACCCGGCTCTTCAGGTATTCCACCTCTAGTTGGAGAGTTTTAATCTGCTCCGTGGACACAGTGGGCCGCAATGATGCCAGGGCCGACTCCGATTCCTCAACTCTATATTTCAGGTTTTTTTTTAGGTCTTCTCTCAAGAACCCCATTTCTGCCCACAACGAGTCTATCTTGGGGCCCAACGTGGACTTGATATTCAACACTGCTGCCATCAGTTCATCCAACCGATGCGTGTGATCCATGTGGCCTGCAGGGCTCAGGGCCGGTGCGTGCGCATTACTCTCTGCGATGGGCGCCTGAGAGGAGGTGTCGGTTGGATGGGGCTGTGTCTTGTCCACTCTGGACTTGCCCATTTTTGCAGTCAAAGTACGTATCGTTGTGCAGGTGCTTGCACTACTAAGGTTGGCACCCAGAAGAGAATCCGCACTGCCGACCCGTTATTGAGTGGCGTTTCAGTAAGGCCTGTGCCACTGGCACGTGCTAGAGCAGGGATGTAGTGTCCTGGGCCAGAGCAAACCTCCAAGAAACTCACGGAGCGTGCGCATCAGGACAGCTGTCGCTTACAATGCAGTTATTCCTCATGGCAAGGGTGTTGTCCCTAATGCCCCATCTGTGTGCTATCTGCAGCAAGATAAAAGTGTGGGTGTACACAGCAGTTCACATAAGGCTCAAATCATGGTTACGGGCGAGTGGGGGGAGAGTTGCTCAGGGTAATGGTCAAGATCAAATCACCCTAAAGGCGGAAGACGGTATCCTGGTGCCCCCTCTTTGCCCGGCAGAAGTGGAACACGTGGCACCAGCAGCGGGCCCACCGTTTTGGGATCCAGCGTCTCCCTCAAGCACACCCCAAGGCCCAGCAACTGCTCCCAGATAGAGAGTGTGCAGGCCTCATCAATGCTCACTGAGCAGGCAATGGACAGATCCCCAAGTACCTGTCGCCTCGCAGCTGGGGGCCCCCAGCGTGGCACCCCCTGTGTCGATCACAGAGGGGGGAGAACAGTTCCAAGGAGGCAGCGCCCCTTCCTAGCTCCACATATCAGGGCTGGCCGATCCCTGTCTCATGGGCCATACACAGTGGCCCTCACAAAGCCAGCAGGTCCAGGGAGAGCGGACAGGAGGACTCGGGATTTTATCTCCGCCGGGAGCAGGGCCAGGCACCACAAGGCCGCCCACAATAACTCCGCAGGGATGAGCGGTCATCGATCCCTCACCTCGCAGTCCAGCCGGGGGGGTGGAGGGGAGGCAGGCCGCCCGGTCCCGTCTCCAATGAGTCCTCCACCGCAGGCACAAAGCATCCGTTACAGGCAGCGGTCACCAGCGGGAACGGATGTTGTTCTCCGGCAGTAATGACGTGCGCACCCAGCCGGGCCTCCACATGCTCCGAGCTGTCTCGCCGTCAAAAGCTCCCCGCAGCCTCTGAAACAGCCAGTGTTCGCCGTCGACGGTCAGCGCGGTAATCAGGGGTGTCCAGCAGTGTTCCCCTCAGCATACAGCGGGTTGGTGCACGGTAAGTTCAGGATTTTGCGGCGGGCCCGATACGGAGCTATTCACCATGCGTCCGCATTCGCCGCCATCTTGGACACGCCCCCATGTATGTTGGGTATATTATTCAGTCTGGCTTCAGGACAGGTAGGAATACAGAATCTGCAAGACTTCTGGGGCCCAATGCACTAAGCTCTTTTGTGGTCACAGTCCCTTCCATTCCCAAATCACAGAGTTTGCCCCTGTAGAAGTGATTTTCTTAGTGCACACAAGCCCTTTTATGATTAAGAAATTTCTTCCAAACTGTAAAAGGCCTTTTGCAATCCTTTACGGATCGCAAATAGGAGGGGTCATGAAAGGGAGGTCCCCCTTCTATTTGGGATTTGGAAAGGAATGTATCAAAGGTTTGTGGCTGCCACTGTGGTCAAAACCCACTGATGAGTTACCAACCCCAAGTCGGGATGCTAATTTATTGGCAATGGTGAAGAAAATCATGTCAGCGGCATCCGGATGAGCAGACAAAGGACCTCTACCTGCTCCCTACGATGTCTTCCCAAACGACACTTGTGCCTGTAGAGCAGCGCAGGGACAATGGTCTTCTCTCCCTTGCAAGCCGCCAGCCCTGCATTGGCCGCTGTTAACAAAAGGTTGAAAACTGCAACCGGCCAAATTAATATTAATGACGCATGTTGGTTTGAAATGCCCTGCAAGTAGACCATTCGCGATACAGCGTATTGTTAATAGATCACGGTGAAAATTGCAATCCCATTCGCAAACCAGTCTGTGTACACATTGCACATCCCTAGTTTGGAAATGGGAATAATACTGGATTCACCTGCAGCCTTTTATATAGTGGCCCCAATTCTTCTTGACACAGTCTGGGCCTTTGCGGACTGTTCTAGAGGCTCCACTCCCATCTCTCACAGTGATTACAAATGATCAGTTAGCAACATCTTCTCTGTTCTCTCGCCCACCTCATGTGGTGTTACTCGGAGCTCCATCCAATGCCTACTTTCTATAATCCCTATGTTGAAACAATGCATGAACTCCTTAAAGATCTTGGCATCTCCGTTATCCCATTCTACATGACACCCAGGTTTATCTCAAACTGCTATCCCTTGACTCTGTTGCCTGATTTAAATCTTCACTTCAGAGCATCCACAAACAGAGCAAAATCATATTAGATGCAATCGACTAAAACTGAATTTCTTCTCCTCCCAATCAAATAAACACAACCACTGGCGTTCGCTGGCTTCAATCACTAAAATCGGCAGATATCACTCCAAAACTGACCACCTCTGCTTAATCTTAGGAATTCTTTCATTCTTTCTTGACTCTAATCTCAAATCCCAGCCACAGCTAAATCAGTCAGGTCTCACCTCCACAATCTCCAGAAGATCAACATGTTCTCTCCTTGAGGACCGGAAGGTGGCAGTGGAACCTACGGTAATCTGGTAATCTCCCACCTGGACGAAGGCTGCGCCTTCCTCAGTAGTCACCAAAAACACTGGCTCCGCTCTTCTGCCAGGTTCCACCTCCACAAACTCAAGAAGTTCAAGCATGTTCTCTTCTTGAAGACCCGAAACTGGCAGTGGAATCTACGGTGATCTACCTGGGCGATGGCTCCTCCCTCCTCGGTAGCCACCAAAAACACTTGTCTCCTCTACCAGTTTGTCAGCAAACACTGAAAACACATTTCATTCTGACCTGTCTACCCTGAATGGCTCACAATCGGGGCTCGCTGCACCATGAGAACTACCTGCCTCATACTCAAAGCCCTAAGGCTCCACACTCCAATGGGTCTCTCCCAGAACTTTCCTTTTCTGGAAACTCTTGTTCTCAACACTGAAGACAGAAGACCATCTATTTGGAAAGGCCTCAAAAGCCTTCATTGGCTCCCCATGAAAGAGAGAATAGAATTCAAAGCCCTGACAATAATATTTGGGGCCACGCAATTGAAAGGTCCTGGATATATTTGTGACAAGATCAAAAGATACTGTTCTTGCAGAGCCCTACACTCAGCTAACCCGACCGTGCTCTGTGTTCCTAAGATCAAATAACAGAGCAGGCGGACGCGCTTCTCCTTCCAGGCCCCTAAGCTCTGGAATCAACTACCGGATCATATTAGAGGTGCTACGTCGGAGAATCCCTTTGAGTCTTCTAAAGACCCTCCTATTTAGAGAGATCTAACGTCTGATGGCCCCTCCTCCTGCCCACGCTTGTAACTGTATCTTACTTTTACCCAGTGCCAGGATGCTCCTCGTGGAGCAGCTGTTTTGCGCTTTATAAGTCTTTTTCATTCATTCATCCATCTCTCTGCACTCCTCATCTCAGGAAAAAAACACCCATGCCGCACATATCCTTCCCCAGTCATGGTCCAAGAGTGAGGAGCACCCTCTCTCTCTCCATCTTATAAATGTCCCTCCTTTCAAAGCTTCAAATCCCTCCTCAGGAACTTCTTCCTTGAGGAACGCTGGCACCTGCCGGCAACATCCCACTTTCATGCAGCGCCTTCCTCAGTTTCTGCTGCTGCACATCATGCTAAGCGCTTTGTTTCCAAGGTACCATGCACTGATGCCCATTTGGGACGAGTGCATTCACTTTAAATGCATTACTTTGTGTGCTCTCCATGCATTGAACACCCTCCACCCATGTAATGCATAGTAGTCACCCTGTTTCATTCTCCTACCACATTAATCCTGCCCCCTTTGCATAAAAAAAAGACTTGACTCCCAAGATCCACGTGTTTCCCCTGCCGGTCGCGTATCCTTAACTTTCATATGTTATGTTATGTTATGTGTATTTGTAAAGCACTCTATCACCTGTGAAGGTCTTCTGGCGCTGACCAAGTTCA